>JASEVX010000009.1:24980400-25622896 GCA_031761405.1 Serripes groenlandicus | reverse complement strand
TATTTGAATAAAAAGTATTTTGATTTTTTGTTGAATTTAAAAACAGATTGATCCTCTTTATCTGCAGATTTCAATGTTCGTTGTTATTACCTTATTTAAGTTTGATATAGTTAGTGTACATTGTCCTGTTTCATAGAAGGACCTAAATCGTTGACCGTATAAGGCTTTTTATCTTGCATTTGCTCTTCAATTTGAAGAGTTCTATGACCTCATTGGTTGTTGTGCTCCCAAGTATGAAAATAATGCTGTCAATAGATGTTGAATCTTTTGTAAATGTGGTTTGAATACATACATGCAGAGTATTTAAAATAACCTAGTGAAAATAATGTTGAAATTCTTAGTACCAAAATTGTCCAATCTGATCAATAAACAAATTTTGAAAAAAAAGAAGAGATGAAACTACTAGAGATTCAGCCTGTTGAAAGAAAAGTAATGTGTTTTACTGATAGCCTACATATGACATCATTTCTTTAAAACAATATGGACTATTGGCCTCGTGAAGTCGACTGAAGACCATCAATGGTGAAGAAATGCTTACAGGAGTATGCCTTATGTCTGCACATAGATATATTGATATCAACCTTGTCTTCTGCTGCAGATTTATACTGTTATCAACAGAGCATATTTATGAGTTAAACACGTAGCCTACCTAGTATCACTTAAACCCCAGTCACACTTTCTTTGCGATCTATTTGTTAGTATTTTGCGGCAGATTTCTAGGCATTTTCTAGGCCGGAATCCTTCGGGATTCCTCGCGGTCATCGAGTTACTTTTAACTCGGACTTAAAACCTCATCGCAAATTTATCGGCTGATACCTGGCCGATGTCCGGCCTGGCATCACACATGTCAGGCGAGCGCCGGGTCAAATGGGACTACCCAGAAAATCCAGACGCCGCTCAGAGCCCCGCCGGAAATCGGGTAGACATTGCCTGTGAAGAGCGACTGGATGATCGGATGAATGATGCGATGTGTCGGCTTTCATAAGCTGCAGAGCCCGGCCGGAAATCGGGCAGCCCGACCGGCGTCTGGCCGACGATCCACTGTGGCTCGCAGGTTATAAAAGCCGGCACATAGCCTCATTCATCAGATCATCCAGTCGCGTTCTTTACAGAAGATATCAAGTTAACACACAGTTTATCACAAATGTGTCAGAAAAGATGGGATAACTGAAGGAAAAGGGTAAAAGAAAAAAGATCACAAGGCCAAATGAAGGAAAATCTTGATAACACTCTGGAGGTAGCATTTTGAATCCTTGTCAGAATAATTGTCTTGGTGAGTTTTGCATTGATCAAACACTTTCTCCCATTCTAGTACATGGTTTAGAGAATTATTTCTACTTGATGGAAGTTCATTTTACTTTGACATATTTCTCAATATAATAAATCAGAAACTTCAAAATATTCTGCCTAAACCTGCTGTAAAATTTTCCTTTGATTCTTCATGTCTTAAATGCGCATACTCTGTGAGCTCTTGCACTCAGGTGAGCGATATAGTGCCAACAAGGTCCTCCTGTTTTTCAAATTGGCAGTTTCATAATATCTACTATTGTTGATATGATATTTCAACTTCTTAACAATACATACATAAACATAAGCTGCAATTGTTATTTCCTTTCACATTTTCCCTACTTCTTCATTCCTGCATTCCCCAGCACTTTCAGTGCTTTGATTCCCTTTGTCATACTGTTTTCAAACGATGATTGGTATTGATTGGGGTTTAACGCCGTTTCCAAAAAAATATCAGTTATATCACGGCGCCCAGTTCACCAACTCATATGTTTCCTGCTCACACCAGTACTCAACACAACATACTTTCCAATCAACAGGCTGCTTTTCCACATAGATTGTTAGCCCAATGGTGAAAGACGAATGACGCTTGTCACAGTGATTTTTGTCAAACGTCGGAAAGACTGTTGGTCGAGCTGGGGTTCGAATTCACAACCCTTGGATTGACAGCCCGCGTTTGCTACCGACTGATCTACCGGGGCTCGGCTTCCCCAGGCGAATCACCAGAAGGACTGCATTATTCTATTTCATTTCTGTCAGAACTTACATCTGTTTCTATGTCGCAAGCAATTAGACACCAAAGACTCTGTAAACTAAAATGTTATCGATTCCGTGTAAATTTAATCAGTCTTCAAAGGTTATACCTTATTAATTAATGACGAACTTTGCGACCCACTTTAAACCTATAGCATATGGAAATTACGTCTCATACGTGATGGTGTTTCGCTTATATGTCCGAGAGGAAATTTGAACTTTCAACGCAACCCACTTTAAACCTATAGCTGCCGAGCCCCGGTAGCTCAGTCGGTAGCGACGCGGGCTGTCAATCCAGGGGTTGTAAGTTCGAATCCCGGCTCGGCCAACTTTCTTTCCGAGGATTGACAAAAGTCAATGCGACATGCGTCATTCGTCTTCCACCAATGGACTAAGTCTTTGTGGAAAAGCAGCCAGTTGCTTGGGAAGATTGTCGTGTGGAGTACTGGTGTGATAAAACCAGGAAATGCACGAGAAGGTGAACTGGCCGCCGTGATATAACTGAAAAAATGTTAAAAACGGTATTAAACCCCAATCAATCAATCAATCAATTGAACCTATAGCTGTACTATTAGGCTTATGGAAATTTACGTCGAACTTCTCATACGTGACGGTGTTTGGCTTATATGTCCGAGAGGAAATTTGAACCTTCAACGCAAAGGCGATAAACACGGCTGCCAAAGGCTATTAAAGGCTTTAGCGAACAATGCAGATTCAGGTGAGACTGATCGTAACGAGCTGTCTTTCTGGACATCTTAGACAATACATTTTACAAAATTTCCTGTTGAACCAAAAAACTGGAGTGGTCCATTTTCTAACGGTTTAATCCCATTTCGTCTAATCCCAATTCGTCTAATCCCATTTCGTCTACACTTTTTGCAATTTGTCCCATTTCGTCTACAACCAATTTACACCCCGGTGCCATTTCGTCTACACTTAGATTAATGAGACAGACAGACAAATTCAATAAGACGGACATATTTTGTTTAAAATATGTGGGTTATACATACATTGTGGACCCATACCAGAGCATCTTTTCATTTGAAATTGTGTTATTTTATCGTTCTATTTTTGATAATTTTCATCTGATTATATTAGAATGTCGCAATTACTTTAAGGGACTCATGGTATTCAGCCAGACTTAGTCTACATTATGTACAAAGTCCGAAGGCTGCAAACAAAAGAAACACAAAGTTCATAACAATTAACAATAAAGATCAAAAGTAATTGCTTAAAGTTTTAAACTTCTTAATTAAAAGATGATCAGCAGTTTGTTCAAAAATTAATTAACATTAATTAAAAGCAGTAATTGCTTAAAGTTTTCACACCAAGATTTATAATTGTTTTAAGAAAGGTCAATGTAAGATGAAATGGCAATCTCCGTAGACATATATCTATGTATATTCATTTTATGGACAGTAGACGACATGGGAACAAGGGTGTAGACGAAATGGGACAAAAAACTGTAGACGAAATGGGATTAGACGAACTGGGATGTTACCTTTCCAACATGGAAGCGTGGACTTTGTGAAATTCGGCAGTGGAAAGAGTGAAGACTTTCATTAGCGCTGAATGCAACTTGGTGAATCCAAATCCACTCCTTGTCTTGCTATATAACCTTTTATCCTGTCATATTTAACCCTTACCCAGACACGAGATTGATTGACTGAGCAATGGGTTAAACGCATTTTTCAACAATTGAGCAGTCCCGCGAGAAAACCAACATTGTAGACTCTGCGTAAAGTATCGACCCGGATCAGCCAAAGAATGCCGCGCAGGCTTACCCGGATAGACACATTTCGCCTCGGCTGGATTTTCTGTTTCAGGAATTATTACTCTATACCTCTATTCCCATGGGACGGAATGTGTCGGCCCGGATCAGTCTACGCGGACTGCGCAGGCTGATCTGGGTCGATACATTACGCAGAGGCCATAATGTTGGTTTTCTCGCGACTCAAGTGTTCAGTCATATCACGGCGGCCCGTTTACCTAATCATGAGTTTCCTGACTTTCTCACACCAGTTATCCACACTGTGACAACAGACATAGGCTTTTCCACACATACTGTTAACCCATTGGTGGAAGACGAGTGACGCCTGTCAAACTTCGGAAAGAATGTTGTTGGCTGGATCAGGGTTTCGAACTCACAACCCCAGGATTCTCAGCCCGCGTCGCTACCGACTGAGCTACAGGGGCTAGGCTCGCAGACAATTGACTGGGAATTGGAATAAAGAGCATTGCTGTAAACGGTACTACTTTTCAGAACGCCTGTCGCAACCTAACAACGGCTTTATCTCTAGCTCCTGTAGGTGTGTGATTTTAGGGATGCGGCTGATATCTATAGGCAAATATTTCTGCAATGCCCCAATATAATTGCTGTCACCGTCTACAGTGTGTGTATACCACGTGACTTTTACGTCACAAATGCTACGGTGGACATAAATATTTTACTTCGGTTTAGAAGTAAATACAAAGGTAACTTTTTTATTTCTTCATCATTTTTAGCTCTACTGGCCAAAGGCCAGAAGGGCTTATGTCGTGGCGATGTGTCCGTCGTGCGTGCGTGCGTGTGTGCGTGCGTGCGTGCGTCCGTAAACAATTTCTTGTTAACACGATACAGTCTTCATTGATTGTATCTCAACCAAACTTATACAGTAGTTAGATATCCATGAGAGCTCGGTTCCTTTCGAAAACCAGCCAGATCCGCCCATGCATGACTGGATTATGGCCCTTGAAATGGTCAAACTTGCTATAAAAGAGCTTGTTAACACGATACAGTCTTCACTTTTGATTGTATCTCAACCAAACTTATACAGTAGTAAGATATCCATGAGAGCTCGGTTCCTTTCGAAAACCAGCAAGACTGGATTATGGCCCTTGAAGTGGTCAAAATTGCTATAAAAGAGCTTGTTAACACGATACAGTCTTCACTTTTGATTGTATCTCAACCAAACTTATACAGTAGTTAGATATATATGAGAGCTCGGTTCCGCTTTCGAAAACCAGCCAGATCCGCCCATGCAAGACTGGATAATGGCCCTCGAAGTGGTCAAAATTGCTATAAAAGAGCTTGTTAACACGATACAGTCTTCACTTTTGATTGTATCTCAACCAAACTTATACAGTAGTAAGATATCCATGAGAGCTCGGTTCCTTTCGAAAACCAGCAAGACTGGATTATGGCCCTTGAAGTGGTCAAAATTGCTATAAAAGAGCTTGTTAACACGATACAGTCTTCACTTTTGATTATATCTCAACCAAACTTATACAGTAGTAAGATATCCATGAGAGCTCGGTTCCTTTCGAAAACCAGCCAGATCCGCCCATGCAAGACTGGATTATGGCCCTTGAAATTGTCCAAATTGCTATAATTGAGCATGTGAACACAATAGAGGCTCCATTTACTATCTGATCTTCACCAAACTTAGATAGTAGTTAAATATTGATGAGAGCTTGGTTCCTTTTGAAAACCAGCTAGATCCGCCCATGCAAGACTGGATTATGGCCCATGAAATTGTAAAAATTGCTATAATACAGCTTGTGAACACAAAAGAGCCTCCATTTACTATCCGATCTTCACCATACATACATGCTCTGGATTGAAAATGACCAAAGAACCATACCAGTAGAGCATAGGCCCTCATGGGCCTCTTGTTAATGAAACATGGCGCAGTCTACGCCGCTTACAGAGCCCTATATCCTGTTTTTCAACGGAGTTTGATTAGTGGTTTAGTTTTTTCAAACACTTCGATGAATCTTTTCTCAAAATGTATTAATATCGCCGACAGCCGGAGCATTATCAAAACTGGATTTTGATAACAGGTTCGTCGAAGTTTTTGAAAAAACTAGACCACCAATCAAACTCATGTAAAAACCCGGAGATAGGACATTGTAAGCGGCGTAGACTGCGCCATGTCTCATTAAAAAGGGTGAAAAAATAAAAAAGTTACCATCGTTTTTACATTCTTAACAAGAGCAATTATTGCTGTCTGACCATGCAAATATGACGTCAAAAGTCACGTGGTATACACACACTGGTCTAGGACAGAGAAAATGTTATGCTGGGCTATAACAGTTCTATAAATATGTGTGATAAATTACTTGTATTTACTATTGTTATTTACCCCCACTTTGTCAACAATCCCATCAGAGGATCAAGTGATCCCAATCCATTAGCCTATCCAGTCACGGACTACAATAGCATGGGCGGTACTCCAGGGAGAAGTATTTTTTATCGACAAATACATTCTAGAATATAGTTCTAGTCAAGGATATAGTCGGGATTAAAAAGTACCGCTATAAGTGTTCTCAATACCTCAATTGTAGATTGATTATTGTATTTACATTTGAAGGAATAACTGCTATTTAAAGAAACAAAGTTCTTGTGGTAGAACTATATTCTAACTAGTAATGAAGTTAGAAGTTAGAAGTGAATGTAGTTAGAAGTAATGCAGTTAGAAGTTAGAAGTGATGAAGTTAGAAGTTTGGAAGTTAGAAGTAATGAAGTTAGAAGTATGGAAGTTAGTAGTATTGAAGTTAGAAGTAAGGAAGTTGGAAGTTAGAAGTAATGAAGTTAGAAGTTAGAAGTGAATGTAGTTAAAAGTAATGAAGTTAGAAGTTAGAAGTGATGAAGTTAGAAGTAAGGAAGTTAGAAGTTAGAAGTAATGAAGTTAAAAGTTAGAAGTGAATGTAGTTAGAAGTAATGAAGTTATAAGTTAGAAGAGATGAAGTTAGAAGTAATGAAGTTAGATGTTTGGAAGTTAGAAGTAATGAAGTTACAAGTATGGAAGTTAGAAGTATTGAAGTGGCTTCCATATAAAAGCCAAAACTGCATTTCGTCGAAACATATTAGTTTGTGGATTGGAGAAGAGTCTAATAGCGCGGATGTCCAAGCTGACTGTTAATAATTGTTTGTAAACGCCTCCGCATTGACGTGACGTAAAGCTGAACATAGTTGTGGCGTATATTACTTTGCCAGTTTGCGTTGTATTTCTGTATCAGGTTTACTATCGTGCTACGGTGAACTCTCATAGATCGCACAACCTACAAATGCTATAGAAAAAAATACATTTACTTTCAACGAGTATTTCAATTGAACTGATCGTCGCCTTCATTTATTTAACAATTCGTCGTTCAACATAGGGGAATTTTGATTGACACCGGTGTTGCCAAGTCCAGCAGCTATTCCGTATATAAATTGACAATTGCCTTCATTTTGTGTTTTTTTGAATGAGTGTATTGTTAAACATTCCAAATTGACCACGTGCTAAAAAAGTATCTCGTTCGCACAACATAGTATCTCGTGCGCACGAGATAGTATCTCGTTCGCACGTCTTAGTATCTCGTGCGCACGAGATAAAACAAAATCGTGTGTGTCCCTTTAGAGCTGCCGTAAATATCCAACATAACGGTTTTTTTGTTGTTTTTTTAAGACAAAAACATTTATACTGAATCAAAATGAGCTTAGTTATAAGTATTGTTAAGTCTAATTGTCTTGGAAGAATGTTTTGTAGAGTATTGGTGCATTCGGTTAACTGGCCGCCATGATATAACTGAAATAGTGTTGAAAGTGGGGCAAGACTCCAATCAATCAAGCATGGTATTTTCGCAAAACAAGTTCCACGTTGGATACATAAGAACTTGTACATGTTTATCACAGACATATATATGTATCTTTGTACAAAAGTAGTTGTCACAATAATTGGTCTGTTTTGTTTGCTGTTCAAAATTTGACCTAAAAGGTAATTTATAATCCCATGCGACCAAGTGTTATCTTTTACCTTGTTGAATTATTCATTTGTTGACAAAGAATTTCAATTGGATAATCACGCCGTTATAATACATTATTTAATCACCTAATTGTTATCGCTGTTAATGTTGATAAACGTGCGTACATGTAAGACGATGTTTCATTTAGATAACAACTTCTAACATTGAAATTAATTCTGTTTGGAACAGAAAGTACTTTGACTGATTATTTTCCTTTAAACAATTAATTTGGTTTATTTGTAAAAAAAAAAACAATTCTTTGTTCCATGGAAGAAGACCCTAACGACGAGTGCAGTATGTTTAACCCTTTACCACATACAGACGCTTTCTAACTCACCTGCAGCGGAACGACAGGTGAAAACAATGTTACAAAAAGGAGAAATTTCTTAAAACGAGCAATTTCTCCTTTTGCCACAATGTTTTTAACTCTTTTCAATAATTTTACTTTGATAGGAGTTGTCCACGATTTTGCAAAGATATCATGAAAGTAGTCTGCCGCAATATTGGTGAACGTTGTAAAGGGTTAATGTAGCTGTCACATGGTGCCGGCTAAGCCTACCGTGTGGTGAATTAAGTGCGGACGGTGGAACACGGTGAGGACACACGGCGGGGCGTTGACCAATCGGTGAACACGTCGGGGGCCCGTTAGCGGCCGGCGAGACAACTTTCACCGTGTGGATACACGGTGATAACCCTGTATGACGACGGTATAGGGACGTAGGGCCAGTACGAGGCCGTCATGGACCCGTTCGTGGGGCGGTGAGAACGGTGACGACGTGTCATATTTTTGTCTAAAGGTTTGTTACCGTGTTTAAAACGGCCTCGTACCGGGCTCTCGCCGTTCGCTCACCGTTGACCCACCAACCGTCTCATAACGGCTACATACCTCCCGGAACGCCCCCATGCCGTTCGTTTAACATGTTAAACATACAATTATAACAGAACAACATAGTATAGAAAACTACCTATACATGAAGGTGTGTCCGCTCACCTATTTTTATAGGGATCTTGGATAAGTGAACTGTCGCCGCGATATAACTGAACTAATGTTGAAAAAGGAGTAAAAAACCCCAAAAAACTAAAACACAGATTTTATTTATCCAGAAACCGATGAATAAGTAAATATTTCATAACCCTCAGTGCAAAGAAGTGAAGGCATTGCTGGGCATCGAAGCCCGGGCTCCCGTCCCTAAGGCGGTGCTCTTACCACTACACAAAGGAGACTTTGTGGTATCCATGTAAATGCCGCACTAATCACAGCAACCTCAGCGACTTTTATATGACATGACTCTGTCAGACTTTACGAGAAGAGTGGTTAACGGCTAACCGGTTAACCGGGTAACAGTTTATCATACGATTAATCGGTTCGTTAATCAAGTAACCGAATACCCTGAAAAATTGCTAACATATATACACCTCTTTCATTGCACATGTAAAAAATCGAATAACGGTCACTTCGTTCAAAAATAGATCACTGAATATTGCCATATTATATGCTTCTACATCCTTTGTGTAACTATTTCAAACGCTGTGTTGAGGATAAAAGCGTTAAGTGCATCTATCCGTGGGATTAATGCTTTCAATTTGGAAACGTCCTAGAAAAAGCGTAATAACAAAACACAGAAGTAAGTAAATATTGATGATTGTATTAGTTTAACCGGTTAACCGATCGGAATATCAAACGGTTTAACCGGTTAATTATATCGGTAACCGTTGACATCCCTATTTACGAGTAAAGACACGCGTTGTTTCATTGGAAGTTCTTTCAATTACTGTAAGAAACATGAGTGGCCTCATGATAACAATAGGCTAATTATTCCATCAGACGCTCAATATGTTTTACTTTGATATCAGCTTAGCATTGACTTCGTTTACAGCACATATAGATCAATGTTAAATGTCATGCCTTCGTCAATATGACTTATTATCTACATATTCTGCTGTTCACAAAGGTAATGGATTTACATTTATAACAGTATCACGGTCTGATTGAACTGACAACAACAAAACTAACATAACGGTCATGTTATTAATGTTTGTTTATAAACAATTGTAATAATATGTGTGCCATGCGACTGTAGCACGTCCATACTTCATTCAGATTAAACCACAGACAAACGGCGAGGCAAATTAATGTTAACATGCGGACATACGACTTTTAAATGTTAAGGTAGAATATCACGAATGGACTCGGCGATTTTCGTACGAAGCGTGATTTAAACGATATCTTTCGATTTCTGACAGAAATAGCATAAATTCACTTCAATCATTTACCCCATACAGAGTGAAATGTGGGATTTTGAAGCCTGTGATGCCGCAATGCTACATACATACTATTGATTTATAAATACCGATACTTTAAGGAAATCACAGAGCATTTTGACGCTTATGCAGCAGGCGTCTTTTGAAAGTATTATGGAAAAAAAAAATCTCCATTTGCCACAGTGTTCCCAACTCTCTTTAATAATGATACTTTCCTTCATGTAAAGACACTTTCCATCCCTTTACTTAGATGTTAACGAGAAATATGCCTCAGATTTGATTTATGTTGGAAAGGGTTAACCCTCCAGTGGGACAATACACGTGCTTTAAATCTTTCCTGTTTATTGTCATTATAAAATATATTTTTTACCAATTGAGAATACCATAAAGCACCTACCATTTACTGAGATTCAATCACGGCGTGTTTGTTCTATTTCCAGATTGTACGACCTACGGAACAACATTCCAGCGGTATCTCGATCACGGATTAATGTATCTTTACGACATGCAATTTACTGGCGTTACACATAAATATTGCAAAACCCAATGCATTTCAAATAACTGCTTGCTTTTTATGTACGTCATAATACTAACCACGCATTCCAGAGCGTCAAGGAGGGCATCCATTACCACCATTTTAAAAGTCTCAGGCTCAGAACGAGACACGTTTAAATTGCATGTAGTTTCTCCAACTATGCCCCCAGACTCGGCCATCTATTCTTTACGATGGGTTTTGAAAGTCATTCTGACTAGCTTCATTCGTCTTCCCCCAATTGACTAAATAGTTTATGTTTGAGGGTATATACTTTTAACAAAACTTATAAATGTGCAGCCGCATATGTGACCGTATTTTTGATCAAAATCTTCTGATATATGTCATCATAGTATATTCATTTCAAGTCAAACCCTAAAATATCGAACGCAAAAAAAATTAATAAAGGTGAAGTTGTTGTAAAAGCCAAAACTCCAGTTCGTCGAAACAGATTATTGTGTGGATTTGAGAAGAGTCTAATATCGCGGATGTTGAACCTAAGATAAGTGTTTGGCAAAGCCTCCGCATTGACGTGACGTAACGCTGAACATAGTGTTGGGGTATATTACTTTACCAGTTGTATTTCTGCATCAAGTTTAATATCGTTCTACGGTGATCTCTCATTGATCGCACAACCTACACATGCTATAGAAAACAATACATTTACTTTCAACGATTATTTCAATTAAACTGATCGTCGCCTACATTTATTTAACCATTTATCGTTTGGATTATTGAAAATGGGGGAATTTTGAACTTTGGTTAACACCTGTGTTGCCAAGTCCAATGGCTATTCCGTTGCTCAATTGACAATTGCCTCCATTTTGTGTTGTTTTTTTGGATAGGGGTATTGTTAAATATTCAAAATTGACCATGTGCTAGAATATATGAGCCGTCCCGCGAGAAAACTAACATTGTGGACTCTGCGTAAAGTATCGACCCGGATCAGCCTAATCATGCCGCGCAGGCTAATCCAGACAGACACGTTTCGCCTCCTGTGGATTTTCTGTTTCAGGAATCATTACTCTATACTTCTATCCTCCTGAGATGGAATGTGTCGGCCCGGATCAGTCTGCGCGAACTGCGCAGGCTGATTTGTGTCGATACATAACGCAGATGCCATACTGTTGATTTTCTCATGGGACGGCTCATATTTGCGCCAACTCTTCATTTTCCCGAGCATTTGTTGTTTTTGTTGATTCATGGTTATATACTCGCCGTTCTTCATAAATGCGTTAATCTGACCAGGGACACTATATTACAATAATATAGTGTCCCTGATCTGACCCAATAATCATGAACACAACTGCCTAAATAGCCGTTATTCAAGCTTGTAAAAATGTTGAAGATTAAAACAGTTATACTCAATCAAAATAAGTTGTTTTAAGTATAATTGCCGTGGAAGAATGTTGTGCGGAGTACTGGTGCGAGAATAATCAGAAAACAAGCATTCGATTAACTGACCGCCATGATATATAACTGAAATATTGTTGAAAGCGGCGCAAAACAAATGCCACGGTTAATACATAAGTTCATGTACATGTATATCACAGACATATGTACCTTTGTACAAAAGTCGTTCTCACGTCGATATTGTCAAATTATTCATTGGTCGCAAAAAACAAAAACGGAATATTTTGGTACACTCGTATGCTAATTATTCAGAGAGAAATCATATGTTTGGTCGGTTTTGTTTTATGTTTAAAGTTTTACCTTAAAGGTTATTTATAATCCCATGCGACCAAGTGTTATCTTTTACCTTGTTATATTATTCATTTGTTGACAAAGATTATCCAGATGGATAATCACGCCGTTATAATAAATTATTTGCTTCACTTCATTATTAACGTTGTTACAGTTGATAAACGTGCGTACATGAGTAAGAAAAAAACCTTCTAACATTGAAAATAATTCTGTTGGGAACAGAAAGTACTTTGACTGTTAATCTTCATAAATTCATTTAAACAATTAATTTGGTTTATTTGTAAAAGATAAACCATGACCTTTCCTTCCTATTGGTATATCGCCGCCCATGCCCGCGGTCGCCTGCGAGGTCTGAGCGCTATGAAAAGTTTACCGTCTACTCTCTATGTCCCGGTCTGTAGGTGGTAACCAAACTGGAACGTTCTGCTAGGGTTTTGAAGGATGGGCAGGTCGGGAATAGACCCCAATATATGCAGAATTTCTGAGCCACTGCGAAAACCATGACCTTTCCTTCCTATTGGTATATCGTCGCCCATGCCAGCGGTCGCCTGCGAGGTCTGAGCGCTATGAAAATGTTACCGTCTACTCTCTATGTCCCGGTCTGTAGATGGTAACCAAACTGGAACGTTCTGCTAGGGTTTTGCAGGATGGGCAGGTCGGGAATAGACCCCCCCAAAATATGCATAATTTCTGAGCCACAGCGAAAAGCATGACCTTTCCTTCCTATTGGTATATCGGTCCCGGTCTGTAGGTAGTAAGAAAATTGAAACGTTCCATGGGAGAAAAATCCAAACTCAAGACCCTAACAACCAGTGCAATATATTAAACCCTTTACCACGTACAGACGCTTTCTAACGTACCTACAGCTGGTTAAAACGACTTTTAAATACTTTTGTAGAAATGTTCTTGGGGTGACCCTCTATCAGATTCCTCCAAGCCATGTTGATTGGTTGAAAAACATGGCCACCAGGGGGCAGAGCTGTTAGGCTTAAATTGGCTTTAGTGAAAACTTTAAGCATTTTCTCCTCCCCAAACTATTCGGCCGATTTTCAAATAATTTTTCAGAAATGTTCCATGGGTGACACTCTACGAGATTTTTTCAAGCCACTGTTATTGGTAAAAATACATGGCCACCAGGGGGCGTTGCTTTTTGGAGATTTAAGTTTTGCCTAATTGCAGTGGTGCGATACTGGCCCTATTGTGCTTCTTGTTTGGAACTTGAGTTTTTGGATTTAACAACTAGGTTACTCGATCAAATCTTTCAAAATATCTTGCTAACACTATAGGTAACCCACAAAGTCCACAGTCCAGTCATATACCATGGTGTTTTGAGCTTACCTGTGCACATAATGCTCAAGGTGAGACTTTGCTGTTGCCCGTAGTCCGTCGTTAGTCATGCAATGTCAAAAGACATCTACTGTTAACTACTTGGTCAATTTTGATGAAATTTTACAGGGATTTTCAAAAACCAGACGGTATTTGGTCTGTAGCATTGTCTAGTGGTTATCTATCAAAGTTGTTCAATTTATTAGCCTTGGTTCAATTTGGCCCCACCCCGGGGGTCACCTGTTTTACATAGAGATATATTGGCTAAACTTTGAAAATCTACTTGACTTATACATGAAGTAAAAGCTTTAAAAATCTTCTTGTCCAAAAGTACTGGCCTGATTTGAGAATAAATTAGCAAAAATGTTCCTTTTGTGACCCTCTATCTAGTTTGTTCAAATAACTCCAATCCGTTGAAAAGTGCCATGGCACGGTGTTTGTTTTCCTTGTATGGTACATGTATATAGTATAAACTTTGAAATTCTCCTTGTCGGAAAGTACTAGCCTGATTTGAAAAAAACTTAGCACAAATGTTCCTCTATTAAGTTTGTTCAAATAATGCGATCCATTAACTTGGCCTTGAGGGGTCAAGGTCTCTTAATCCCTATATATAGTAAAATCTTTATAAATATTCTTGTCAAAAAGTACTGGCTTGATTTAAAATTAAAAAATAGCAAACATGTTCCTTAGTTGACCCTCTATTAAGATCATTCAGATATTTCAGATCTGTTGTGCAGGGTTTGCTTTCCTTATTTGATATACATGTATAGTAAAAGCTCATTATAAATAACTTCCTTTGCCACAATGATTTTAAATGTCCATTCTTCATGAAAATGATCAAACATGCATCTCCATCAAATCTTGGTGATATCTAATCTAAGTTCAAATAAAGGTAATGTCTGGTCAAAAAAAACTAGGTCACTAGGCCAAAGTTGTGAAAAACCTTAGTAACACTCTAGAGACCGCATTGCTTGTATCAGCAGCTTGAAACTTTGTCAGAATGTTAATCTTGACGATATCTAAACCAAGTTGGAATATGGCCAAAGTCATGTCAGTTTAAAAACTATGTCACTAGACCAACTTGAATGAAAATCTTGTTAACCATCTGAAAGCAGCTTTTAACTTAAGCATGTTGAAACTTATTCAGAATAGGTGTTTTAATGAAATATCTGGTGTTATGCCGTTAAATTTGACAATTTAGTTCTTGTATTTCACTATCACTTTATCTATTAACTATGAATAAATTGAAGGTTGATGATGAATTGAAATATGTTACAAGTTTACATCATGCCGTCAAAACGGCGTGTCAAGAAACATCAAAAGGATATTTGATATTTGTTTTTATATGTAATTGTTATTCAATCAACCTGACTTAAGTATATCCCCTTTCTCAGACATTTCGACTGAAAGTTAACAATAGATGTTATCAATGCCATATGTCGCCTTAAGCTGTTTTAGCAGTGATTGACACGGCTTACCTTATTTGTTATATTTCTATCCAATGGCTAATATTGAGTTAATTAATCATGTTATTTGGTTGGTCAGTTAATAAAACCGAAGTTGATGTTCTGAAGTCAATTTTACATAAATTGACATTCTAGTTTTGAAAACAAGAAATTATTACAAGGAGTACCTTGACTTTGATTCACACTTTGGGAGTTCCAGAGACACAGTTATAAACAACTTGAGTTCAAGTGACTTAGATATTTTGTGTTACATTTATCTTACATTGTTGGAGTGCCAATATCTGTATCTGTTTTAAGTGATAATTAAACTAGGCTAAGTTTGGTATTTGGGAAAGGGTTTATATATTCAATAAAGTAGGTTTTCTTGACGCAAATCTTGGTTCTATACACAGTAAGGTAGGAAGTGGTGTAGTTCTCCTTTCAATTGACAGATACAAATCTGAATGTATTAATCCTTTCCCACATACAACAAATCTGCAGCAAACGACTTTGAAACATCCAGCCCATCATACGAAAACTCTTGATAAATGGATGAATAATTAATGAACAAAGTTGGAAACAATCTAGCAAAAGGGGAAATTGCTCATTATGACCAATTTCTCTTTTTGCCAAAATGTTTTCAAAATTCGTCTTCTGCTGTGTTAACAGGGAAAAGCTATATTAAAGCATAAATTAATTTCTAATTTTCAGTCGATGCAGCTTCAGATAGCCTATGTTGCCACATATATTCTAGCTATTGATTTCAATACATCAAGTTGTAATGGTCCAGTATCCAGTTGAAGAAAATCAGTTGTATATTTACTAATTTACTATATATCGAGGGCTTGGCGTGAAATTGTAACTAAAAACCTATTTTGAAAACCCTGGTTTAGGGGTAATTTTGACCCCTTTGTAAACAATGCAAATTTAGATGCCATTGCTCAGAACGAGCAATGGCATCTAAATTTCCAATGTTTACCAAGAAAAATTATTTAACGCTTATAAAGACTTTATGGCGAGGTGATTAACCTTGGTAAAAAAATACCAATTTTAGTTACAACCGTTTCACGCCAAGCCCTCGATATGCGATCGCCATCTATAAATCGATTGCGAAACAAGCTTTCAGCTTATATAAATCACGCTCTATGTCTGCTTCCTTGAGACTTAACCAGTACTGATGTTGTTTGTTTGGGAACAATCCCAGAGACCAAACCGGCTAATGGTGGGATTCGAACCCTGGACCTTTGGTATGAGAAGCCGACACTACCACTACACCACTGTACCCTTTTGACACTCAACTCTCAAGGTCGGGGACTGGGTTGCCTAGAATATTTTTCCTGAATTTCTTAAGCCTTTCCTGCATGCAACAAATATGCAGCAGATGACTTTGCAAATACACTGGCATAAACATGAAAAATCTCCATAAATTATTAAATTGAGGTGGCAAAATTGAGGGAAAAGGAGAAATTGCTCATTATGAGAAATGTCTCCTTTTGCCTCAATGTTTTCAAAAGTTGTCTGCAGCAGAGGCATTACAAAACGTCTTTATATGGAATAGGGTTAATTCATCTGTCTTCTGGCTTTTAATGCAGGGGCATTGAAATACCATCCAATAGCAGTTAAAATTCTTTCTTAAGATGCTATCGGACAGAAGTTTTCCTTAAGTACTGGAAATGTAATACATGTACATAGAAAGAACTGACTGACCCTGCATTATGGGCATTAACCCTCATACGACAAATCTGCAGCAGACGACTTTGAACATATTTTGTAAAAAAAAAGAAAATCTCTATAAGTGAATGAATGACTTAAAATGGAAAACATTGTTGCAAAAGGAGAAATTGCTCGTTTTGAGCAATTTCTTCTTTTGTTACTATGTTTTCAAAAAAGCCGTCTGCTGCAGAGGCATCAGAAAGCGTCTATATGAGGGAAAGGGTTAAAAGTAGAACGTTTTCAAAATCTCTTGTCAAACAAGTACAAAATACTCTCAAATGCCTAATTCTAGGAAAGAATCAGAAAATAAGAATTATGAAAGATTGCTCTGTGTTACCATCAAGTTTTGAAATTGTTAGCGGGAGGTTTTATGTTCAATGCCGCGTTCAACAATTATTCAGTTATATCACAGCTTTTCCTGGCTAGGTTACTAGTACTACTGGTCAATTTATCCTGACACCAGCGAGCCAAACATAATGCTAACCCTGCAACCCTGAGTGCCGAGGAGGGTAGCCATAATTGCTTCCATTGTTAAAGCTTTTGGTATGACTTTACTTTTGATTGAACCCGAGACCTCACACTACCGAGATGGATGCTCTACCACTACACTGAAAGGACGTAGTGCATCAAAGTTTTAAAGCTTAAATTTCTCCGAAATCATTGTATTGATACAATGTGGCAAAATGAGACAATTTATTCTTTTTCCACAATTTTTACAAAAGCTGTAGGCTGCAAATGTGTCAAAATGTGTCTGCCTTTTGGAAAGGTATAAATAAATCAATTAAAATTCAACTAATTAAAAAGTTATCCGTAGATAAACAAGGTAGCCACATGCAAATAAAAACGCCACACCACCTACACTCATCACTGTTCTGAAAAATAAAGTTATTGAGTTTAGCACAAGAGCTCAAGAAAAGGAGCATTTTTGCATGTTCTAAAATCCTTATTTGACCCTATAACCGTATGTTGTACCACAACTGTTGACAACATTGTCACTAAAGAAGAAATTGCTCATCAACACTTTTCAATGATTAAACTTACCCTTATAGAGAGTTTCCATAGTTAAGACTAAATGTTTTCAAAGTAATCTGCTGCAGATTTGTTGTATGTGGGGAAAGGTTAACAAATTTTAAAAAATGACCACATGTAATAACTCCACATGGTACCAATCCTAACTATTACTAATACGATCAAAGTTGTGAGTCAATCCCTTTATCATAAAAAAACCATAAAGTATGATTACTAAAGGGAAATGTGTTAAAGTCATCTACTGCAGATGTGTCTGCATGTGGGAAAGGGTTAAAGCAAAGCTCCATAATTGAAAAGGGTACCCCTCTTAGTAGTATTTTTCTTCTTCACTGTTTTAATGTCGCTTTCAATAGTATTTCAGTATATATATCGACATTTCCTGTAATATTTGTATAATTTATCCTGTCACGTCTAGCAATTTCGACCCGATAACTGGGTGCCGTATATTTCTTTTGATCTACGTCAGTTGGTCACGTGATAAGCTGGCGGGCACCTGTCAGCCGGGACTACTTTTTTTAGCAAGCGTCGCTGAAAACTTCAGTCGATAAAAACAGCAAATATCGTTGATAAATTGACAGCGATTTCAGTTGTTTAAATAAATAAATATTTAATTTAACATAATTTAGGATAAATAAAATAATAGGTTGGTGCCGTGGATTGAGAAAGTTTATCTGGCTCGGCACCGTAATTTATCGGATTCGCCTTCGGCTCACCCGATAAATTACTCCGCCTTGCCAGATAAACTTTCTTAATCCACGGCACCAACCTATTATTCTCTAGTTATGTACTGGGAACTGGAAACCCTAAGCGCCACAGAAGAAAGACCTTCACGAAACTGCTAGTTTTTAGTATGACCCGACTGGCAATCAAACCCTGTTCTCCCACTCCAAAGGTGAACGCTCTAGACATTACACCACAGAGACAATCTCTCTTCTAGTAGTAGTTAGTTGTCGGGGAAAATATGAAAATGGCCTTGAAGTCAATTAAACATATGACAAATGATTTATTATGATATGTACAATTATACAAAAGGAAACCAAGGATAATTATCTGGATAGCATTCGCATGTTTGACTTGCATTGTTCTTTTGGAGATGGATTTCTCTGTCATGTTTTGTATTTTGCTCTCTTAATTTGGAATAAACAGAATTACATGTACATAGATGCAAATTCACCACTGCTGGAATCAATTTTTGAAAATCAAATTGTCAATAAATAATGCCAGGGTTATCACACAAAAAGTGTTCCTTTTTCTCCAGTTTACTGATGAACCTTTAATTTGCTAATTTGCATTCTGAAGTTTATCCAACTTAGTTAGTGTTTGGTTGGACCTTTACTGGGGTTTTATGCCATTTTCAACGTTACTTCATTTCTTTTTTTACACCGATAGATCACTTATTCATAATCCATGGGTAAGAAAAACAGGTACTAGGCTTGAAATGTGCCTTGCTCCAACATGACACCCCCTCGCTTGGGATCAACCTTGAAAGCTGGTATCTGCTGGACACTTCAAACTAAGAGTGTAGATTATATTATACAGGCCAACAATATTTTTTTTGTTTTGGGAGTCTGAACAGGATCAGATCAAATTGCTCATAATGAAAAGGTTCTCCATTTGCCACAGTGTTTTAAACTTTTTTCAAGAACTATTCTTTCATTTATAGTAAATTTCTATATTTTTGCAAACGTTTCGATGGTGTTGTGGTAGAAAGTCTGTGTCGCGTGCTGGAGGTTGTGGATACCCAGCTGAGTCATACCAACGAGATTAAAAATGGTAGTAATGGCTGCCCTCCTTAGCGTCAGTTTTGCGGGGATAACACTACGACTGACTGGCTGGTGACAGGATAAATGGACAAGTAGTACTGGAAACTTACCCCGGAAATGTTGTGATATAACTGACTGACTGGCTGGTGACAGGATAAATGGACCAGTAGTACTGGTAACTTACCCCGGAAATGTTGTGATATAACTGACTGACTGGCTGGTGACAGGATAAATGGACAAGTAGTACTGGAAACTTACCCCGGAAATGTTGTGATATAACTGACTGACTGGCTGGTGACAGGATAAATGGACAAGTAGTACTGGAAACTTACCCCGGAAATGTTGTGATATAACTGACTGACTGGCTGGTGACAGGATAAATGGACAAGTAGTACTGGAAACTTACCCCGGAAATGTTGTGATATAACTGACTGACTGGCTGGTGACAGGATAAATGGACAAGTAGTACTGGAAACTTACCCCGGAAATGTTGTGATATAACTGACTGACTGGCTGGTGACAGGATAAATGGACAAGTAGTACTGGAAACTTACCCCGGAAATGTTGTGATATAACTGACTGACTGGCTGGTGACAGGATAAATGGACAAGTAGTACTGGAAACTTACCCCGGAAATGTTGTGATATAACTGACTGACTGGCTGGTGACAGGATAAATGGACAAGTAGTACTGGAAACTTACCCCGGAAATGTTGTGATATAACTGACTGACTGGCTGGTGACAGGATAAATGGACAAGTAGTACTGGAAACTTACCCCGGAAATGTTGTGATATAACTGACTGACTGGCTGGTGACAGGATAAATGGACCAGTAGTACTGGTAACTTACCCCGGAAATGTTGTGATATAACTGACTGACTGGCTGGTGACAGGATAAATGGACCAGTAGTACTGGAAACTTACCCCGGAAATGTTGTGATATAACTGACTGGCTGGTGACAGGATAAATGGACAAGTAGTACTGGAAACTTACCCCGGAAATGTTGTGATATAACTGAAAAAGTATTGTAGGCAGCGTAAAACACCAAACTATCAATCAATCATACTTTTGCCAAGATGTTTTCAAAGTTGCCTTCTACATAATTGTTGTATATGGGAAAGGGATGACTGCTCAGCCACTGTCTCTTCTTGAAGGGTTGACAATAACCAAACTTATGGTGTGGGTACTCAAAAGAATTTTCTCAGAAATTGCTTGTAAATTTGGAACTATTAAATAATAAGGCTTATTAGACCCCTTAGAAACTCCGTTGTTGTTCCTATGCACTTATGGACGCTTTAACGTCCTGAAAAAGTTTTTGTAGATTTTCGTTCGCGTTACGGGCGAAAGTCAACGTTCGCTCTATACGGCCTCCAAAACAACCTAAACTGCAAAGTGTGGCCTTATTAGACCACGTAGACACTGCGTTGTTCTTCATATATGCACTCTATGGTCGCTTTTACGTCCTGAAAAAGTGTTTTTCATATTTTCATTCGTGTTACGGCATATGAGGCCCCCAAAACACACTAAAATGCAAATGGAAGTAATGGCTGCCCTCCTTGGCGCTCAGGGTTGCAGGGATAAGCATAACGACTGATTGGTTGGTGTCAGGATATATGGACCAGTAACTTACCCAGCAAACTCCGTGAATATCGGGGGGGGGGGGGGGGAGAAATCATATATCCAGTCCGCCGTCGCAGTCGATAGTCATCATTCGTACGTTTCATTCAGAACCGTGGATAGGATTTTGCGGTGTTTATTTTTCGATTCATAATTTAAACAAAATCAGAAATGAACAGAAGTTGCATTCTAAATTGAAGCATTTGCAGCTCATGTTTGATAAATAAAAACTTCACATACAGATACTGACGTGATAATGGACTGCTGGAAAACATAATTTTTATCTTTTATCAACAAATAAATAATTCTAGAATATAGGTCTAGTCAAGAATATTGTCGGGTTTAAAAAGTACCGCTATAACTGTTCTCAATACCTCAAGTGTAGATTGACTCGTGAATTGATTTTTAGATTGTTGTATACATTTGAAGGAATAACTGTTACTAAAAGAGAAAAGTTCTTGTGGAACTTTAGATAAATTGTGTCATATCTATAAGCTTTGTTATAACGCTTAGTTCTAAAGTTGCAATGGCAAACATGATTTGTTCTTTTGTCATCATAACTCTGCTATCTGCTGGAATAGGACGAGCTTTGAATTTTCATATCTTTGAACGCGACACAAGTTACGACGACTTGATTTGTACCGGAGATGATGTGGTATTTGATGACAACTATTCGACAGACACAGTCCGCAACCGTTGCCTTTTGAAATGCAGCATGTTGATCACCTGCCAGTGTGTTAGTATCATTAAAGATACTGGGCAATGCGTTGGATGTATCTCAAAGTTTACTTGGAGGAATAGAGGTTACCAATCACCATTGACTGGTTCAGTGTACTATGTGAGGAGAAGTAGTAAGTTTGATATTTATACATTTACCGGTTTCAAAATAATTTGTTAAACACACCAATACACATAGTATTATATAGGGTATACATTGGGACACCGGCCCATACTACAATATACAGTGACATATAACAAGTGATCAATGACAATAATATAAACATATATGAGGTTTCCTTCTTTTCATTTCTTAATTTGTCTTCAACTGTACATGAAAATAAAGCATTTAAAGCAGACGTAAATATGGTTTCCTACTTTCCTATTACTTCTTCGGACTTTTGGGAGGTTTATCATGATGAAAATTATTATCGAAGTTTAGTTTAAATTATTCAAAATATATTTTCTCAGCTCAAAAGATTCAAAAAGGTATTTAAAAACTCTATAAATATTTCCTCTATTGTTACATTCTAAAATTGTATAAAAGAATTCAATATTTCTGTTTGCAAGCCATGTTTTTGGGAGTTAGTTGTTCCCATTGTTTGTCTTCTAGATATACAAATATTCGTAATCCTTCTAACATGAACAATTTGACTCGCCCAATTTTTAAGATGGAAGAGTCTACTTTAGGGAACTTGGCACTGAAAGAGTCAGCATACAGGTTCCTGACCCACGTCACATGTTTTCCGACCTTCGGAGATATTGGTATTATTCAGAACTACGTTTAACCTTTATAATAACTAATCCGTTCGAATATGCATCCGATTGACAGCAGACGACTTAAACAAATGCCATGGTTCTCTGTAAATAAATGTATCATTATTGAATCGCTTATTATTATGTCTCCCCCTTCTCTGAAAGGGAGACATACTGTATTTGTCATTATACTTATTATGTCTCTCCTTCTCTGAAAGGGAGACATATTGTATTTGTCATTATTCTTAGTACTATGTCTCCCCTTCTCTGAAAGGGAGACATACTGTATGTGTCATTATTACGATTCCCCAACCTTTGGTTAGGAATCGTATTGTTTTTATACTGTTTTTTATTCTTTCTTTCTTTATTTCTTTTTTTTTTTTTTTTTTTTCTCCTATCCAAATCGTTGTCCGAGCGATATCTTGTAAACAAATAGTCAGATGACATTGAAACTGGAACTGGGCCACTTTGTTGCAAAGTTATCTCCCTTTGTTCAATATTTTAATAGCCATTCTCTGTAAGCATTTGCACTCCCATATAAGGAGTGTAGCACGCATGGTCACGGATTTTGTTCAAACTTCCCACATTTTCTCAACTTGATAAAAGAAATGGAAAATGACAAAAACAACTTTGCTATAGACTTTGGTTGCCATAGCAGCCGGCTCTCTATTTGTATAGGACTGATTTAAATTGGAAATTCACTAAATTTTCCAGTCAGTTTTTAGCATAAATGAAGATATATATGCAAACGTTCATATTTTCTACCAAACGTCATCATTTGATGAAGGAAATTAAGTAAAAAACAATTGATTATCAAATTGTTAAATATGGTGTTTTACGAAAAAAAGAGAACACCTTTTGCCATTTTTTGAAAGGTTATAAAAATGTAATGCGGCCATATGAATACAAATGAACAATGGATGCATGAAGGTCAACATTTCTTCTCACAAGAAATGAAAAAAAGTTATGGGGAACAATGCCTCTAAAATAAGTTACCATGGATACAAAATGTATCATTTTAAAATTTAAAAAAAAAATATTTGTTTATTTCAATATTGCCAGCATGTGGGTTAAAAAAAATGGATCCATTTATATCATCACCTCTTCTAACAAATAATTTCAAAAGTTTTCAGGGAATTTCGCTATTAAATGTATTTCCATTGCTATGAAATATACTATTTTTCTAATATTCGAAAATGCATTTTATTTTCGTGTTTTTAATAAGAAAAATGTTTTTTAAAATGACAATGAACAAAATAGTTTGAGAAAATTAGTGTTGTTAAACAAATTCGAAAAGTAATGACAATGAAATACAGTAAATATTAGTGTTTCCAAAATATATATTGAAATAATGAAGTTCTCAACAAAGCAAGATAAGCTTTATGACACATGTCCAAAGTACTTCATATATATAATGTATATAAATCAATACCATAGTGTATTTGTGTTGATGGTTGCCTAGCAACTTACCTATAACACAATAATATAGTGAAGACCACAGAGAACATTCGTACATTCCAACAGTACTCACTCTGTGCGTAGATCCTAAACAATTTCAAACCTATGTTTATTAAACAATTTGTACCTAAACTCAATGTCAATAGGACTCCAAACAATGCTCGTCTGATATTATCCTTTTACGGTTTATTTATTTTATATCAAAAATGTTCAAATTCGGAATGAATAATTAAACATATTATAATGACCGCACACAACTTCTATTTTTCAAGTATTGAAACAAGATTTACCGTGTGGAATCCGTGTGGAATCCGTGTGGAATCCGTGTGTGGAATCCGTGTGGAATCCGTGTGGAATCCGTGTGGAATCCAAGTTCATATACATGATAAGGAAGATCTTCACGTTGGACGGCTGTCACAATCAGTCAAGATCATAAGCTGAGTCTTGTGTGAGCAATGGACAGGCAAATGAGATAGTTACATTAAGTCAACTATAACTTAAGATATTGAATATATTACTGTTTTCTTTTTTTTTTAGTTACAGTGATCTTGATCCCAAAACACAATCTGATTGAAGATATTCATAATACGTTGAAGAACATTATGTTTTTATTGTTTGGAGAAAATTTGAAATCAATGTAACAAAAAGTGGAGAAATTCTCATAAATGACCAAAATATATAAACATTTATGTTTTCAGCCTCTTTATCATTCAATATGAAGAAGGTTATTAGATGAACAAGTTTCCCAATAGTAATAGTATTAGGTTTGAGAGTTTCCATGTAAGTGACCTAAACACTAAATTTAACCAACTATGTCCAATTCTCAAAATACATCAAACATTTTTTTACTCCAAAAAACAGGCAACACTCAGCATCTTTAGCATACAATGTGAAGAAGATGGCAATGTGCAGTTGGGCAGCTTGCAAGAATTAAAACTCTTGGCCACTTTGTTTCAAAGTTATCTCTCCTTGTTCAATAGTTTAATAGTGTAAACTGTGTCCAGAGCATAACTCATAAACTAACTGATATAATTGATTGAAACTTGGAACATAGATAGATGGTAACGTGAAGTTGGGCAGGTAGCTAGAATTATAACTCTGGGCCACTTTGTTTCAAAGTTATCTCCCCTTGTTCAATATGTTAATAGTGTAAACTTTGTCCAGAGCATAACTCATAAACTAACTGATATAATTGATTGAAACTTGGAACATAGATAGATGGTAACGTGAAGTTGGGCAGCTAGCAAGACTTATAACTCTGGGCCACTTTGTTTCAAAGTTATCTCCCCTTGTTCAATATGTTAATAGTGTAAACTTTGTCCAGAGCATAACTCATAAACTACCTGATATAATTGATTGAAACTTGGAACATAGATAGATGGTAACGTGAAGTTAGGCAGCTAGCAAGAATTATAACTCTGGGCCACTTTGTTTCAAAGTTATCTCCCCTTGTTCAATATGTTAATAGTGTAAACTTTGTCCAGAGCATAACTCATAAACTACCTGATAGAATTGATTGAAACTTGGAACATAGATATATGGCAATGTGAAGTTGAGCCACTTTGTTGCAAAGTTATCTCCCCTTGTTCAATATTTTAACGATTGGTTGATTTTTATACACCCCGCAAACAAAGTTTGGGGGGTATATAGGAATCACCCTGTCTGTCCGTCCGTCTGTCCGTCTGTCTGTCCGTCTGTCTGTCAGTATGTCCACATTTCTTGTAAGCACTACTCTTCATAAACGGCTCAATGGATTTGGTTCAAACTTTACATGAAGGTTACACATCATGTGTAGATATGCATGAAGGAAGATCATACGACTCGGATTCTTCCAAGGGGAGATAATTCAACTTAGAGGTTACCTGCGAGGGGACTCCTATGCACATACCTCCACACGTATTGTAAGCACTACTCCTCCTAAACGGCTCAGTGGATTTGGTTCAAACTTTACATGAAGGTTACACATCATATGTAGATATGCATGAAGGAAGATCATACGCCTCGGATTCTTCCAAGGGGAGATAATTCAACTTAGAGGTTACCTGCGAGGGACTCCTGTGCACATACCTCCACATTTCTTGTAAGCGCTAGTCCTCCTAAACGGCTCAATGGATTTGGTTCAAACTTTACATGAATGTTACACATTATATGTAGATATGCATGAAGGAAGATCATATGCATCGGATTCAACTTAGAGGTTACCTGCGAGGGACTCATGTGCACATACCTCCACATTTCTTGTAAGCACTACTCCTCCTAAACGGCTCAATGGATTTGGTTCAAACTGTACATGAAGGTTACACATCATATGTAGATATGCATGAAGGAAGATCATATGCATCGGATTCTCTCAAGGGGAGATAATTCAACTTAGAGGTTACCTGCGAGGGACTCCTGTGCACATACCTCCACATTTCTTGTAAGCAATACTCCTCCTAAACGGCTCAGTGGATTTGGTTCAAACTTTACATGAAGGTTACATACATTGTAAACGCTACTCCTCCTAAAGGGCTCAGTTGATTTGATTCAAACTGTATATGAAGGCTACACATCATATGTAGATATGCATGAAGGAAGATCATACGCATCAGATTCTTCCAAGGAGAGATAATTCAAATTAGAGGTTACCTGTGAGGGACTCCTGTGTACATACCTTGTAAGCGCTACTCCTCCTAAAGGGCTCAGTTGATTTGATTCAAACTGTATATGAAGGCTACACATTATATGTAGATATGCATGAAGGAAGATTTTTCTCCTCAGATTCTTCCAAGTGAAGATAATTCAACGAAGAGGTTACGAGGAACTCCTGTGATGCCTTGCAAGCGCAACTCCTCCTTAATCGTAGAAACTTTACCATTGTATCCGATGCTTTGGGAGGGGAGCGGGGGGGGGGGGGGGGTATTCTTCAGTGAGCTTTGTTCACAGTATTTCTAGTTTGAGCTTGTACAACTCGATAACGAAAAGTGATAGAGACTTGAAACTTAGTATATGTGTTCCCAATCAAGTGATACTTCTTTCTCACGTGTATGTGTGCATGACCGAATACTCGCTTCTGCTTGTTCGATTTTTCGGACTTGTATAACTCAATAACGACCAGTGATAGAGACTTGAAACCTATTACATGTGTTCCTTATCAAGTGATAATGTAATGCCTCGACATCGGGGTCTTAAATTTGTCGATATTTATCGTCGTATTTCATCGTTTTCCTAGCTTTTAAATGTATAAGTATTCATCTTGAGGAAAGTAGCGAGATACTCCATGTAAAACTAAATTTGTGACCAATTTCGGGTACTTGGCCACTGTGACCAAATTGGTCAATAACCTTTTAGTTCTGGTCAATTTGCCATGTTAACCACTTTTGACCATTTTCTGGTTCAAATTATCTCAGTTAGTATAAAAGGGCTTTATTGTGACCAAAAAGAGGACTTCTTTTCTGAACATTTAAACCTGAGAGCTCGTTTTTACGTGTATAGAGTATTTTCTCAATCTTTCACTCAGCATGAGTTTCAATAGTGTAAGCATATTTTGAAAGTGAACTGAAGTATTTTTATATAGATTTAGAAGATTTATGAAACTTATGTTTTAGAGAACTCCTTTTGCTTAATATAATAGATTATCTGTCGTTTATGAAAATAGTAAATGTTAACTAAGATCTCATGCACTCTTATCTACTGGAGTTAAGGCAAGCCTAGGTAGTTGTACTGAAGTATATGCGTAATCAGTATTTTTTAAATTTATTAAATGCTGATCTCTGTCTATTTTTGTTAGTATGAGCTACAGTACATGTGAATTATAGTTGTATGTCATTAATTATATTTGAATTAAACTTCATGAACTGTTACTACAGTGTTTAGCCATTGATTTGATATATCAGAAAGAGTTTAAACTTCCCAATCGGTCAAGTCCTCCCAGAGATATAACGTTAAGGTTAGCAACGACCGCATCATGAAAAAACAACCCCAGTACGTAACAATACTACTTTCTCAAGTGTTTTCACGCATGTCCGAATCCTTGTTTGTGATTGGTCGAAATTTTGGCATTAAATAACGCAATAACGACAAGTGATAGAGACTCGAAACTTAGTACATGTGTTCCCAATCAAATGATACTACTTTCTCACGTATATTTGTGCATGACCGAATACTCGCTTCTGATTGGTCAATTTTCGGACTTGCATTACTCAATAACGACCAGTTAAGCGGTACATATAGAATGCAAATAGAGGCTTGACACTTCAAACATATATTGCAGAAACAAAATATTGAGACCCGTATTTTTTCTTTTGTGGCTAATAACATTCTGCTCGAAAATGAATCCTGTGTTCTGATTTGTTGATTTTTCGGCTTTGTATAACTCAACAACGACAAGTGATGGAGACATGAAACTTAGTATATGTGTTCCGAAGCAAGTGATACTAGTTTATCAAGTGCAATAGCGCCTGACCGAATCCTCGTTTCTGATTGGTCTATTCTTGGACTTGTATAACTCAATAACGACAAGTAATAGAGACTTGAAACTAAGTACTTGTGTTCCTAATCAAGTTATACTTCTTTCTCAAGTATATTTGCACATGACCAAATACTAGTTTATGATTGGTCGATTTTCCGGGCTTGTAAAACTCAATAACGACATGTGATAAGAGACTTGATACTTAGTAGATGTGATCCTAATCACAATAATAGTGTGGGGAATCGTTCGTAACTGTTGCTACAGTTACAATATCTAGTTATTATTCTTATTCTTCTTAACTTTTGGTGCACCTTGCAAGAATTATAACTCTGTGCCATTTTGTTGCAAAGTTATCTCCCGTTGTTCAACATTTTAATAGTGTAAACTTTGCGTTTTTAGGGGAGACATCTGTTTTCAACGCAGCGCTCGAAAACAACCCTTTCTAGTTATTAATATTTTCAAAAGTCGTCTGCTGTAAGTGAAAAAGGATTAAATGGTTGTTTCTCGAACAAATCATTGTCTAGAGGTTCCGATGATATGAACCATTCCATGAGAAAATCAACAGTATGGTCTATGCGTAATGTCACGACCCAGATAAGCCTGTGAGGCCGTGTTGGCTAATCCGGGCCGACACATTCCGTCTCGGGGGATAAAGGTATAGACTAAGGATTCCTGAAACATAAATCCACAGGAGGCGAAAAGTGTCCGTCCGGGTTAGCCAGCGCGGCATGTTAAGACTGATCCTGGTCGACACTTTACGCAGAGTTTCTCGTGGGACGGCTCATATGTGTATGATAAGATGGGGGACTGTTCGGTGGAACCTTCGCTGAGCATAACGTTAAATACTCAACTTTAATGCCGATAGGCTTATATTAAACATTTTATTTTTGTTTTCTCTATTAAACTGCGAGTATAACAGAATTGTTGAATAAGGTAGTCCATGTTTTGTTCATGTTACGATAAATACTAATTTATTTCCCTTTTCCCGCATGTAGACGCTTCTGCAGCAGACGAGTGTTGCAAACATTGAGGTAAAAGAAGAAATGTCTCCTGATTAGCATTTTTTCCATTTTTCAAAATCTTTTGACGTTTGTGATATACCACTTTCTGAACATAAAAACTGTCTATGGTGTGTTAACGTGCTACAGGGTGGGTTATCTTTCTAATCACCTGAACGGATGGCTCAGGATGATCTATTCTTATGAATTCTCCCTGACTTTTCGTTTCCTTTTGAAGAACATTCACATTCACATTCGTAGGAAATAGTAATGTAAGTTATGATTTTGTTTACTTGGCTCTAGATTTTCTTAAATGCCTCGCATTTGTTTAACATTTCATGAACTTAAATAATTTAAGTAAAACATGTATTAATTAACTTGTCAACGGACGATTTTGGAAACATCTGTGCAAAAACATCTATATTGAAATGTCTATAAATTATAATATAATAATCAAATAGAGTTGAAACCATTGCGGCAAAATAAGAAATTGCTCATCATTTCTCCTTTTGCTACAAGGTTTTAAAAAGTAGTCTACTGCACATGTGTCAATATGCGTCGGTATAAAACATATGTAATAAGCGAATCGAGTATATTTCGTCTAAAAACTGATTCGCTCCACCGCGCAACCTTTTTTTGCTGCATTTTGCAGCAATTTTTGTACTTGTATGTATTATTAGGACATACTCAATATTGTATCGATTGAAATACATAACTCAGGTTATACATACATTTAGACATAGTGTCTTATTGTCAGCTATTTTTCGGCGATAGCTGTTTAACCTTAGTTTTGACCTAGATGACAAATTATCTAGATTGTAGACCAATCAAATGTTGTATTTAATGAATAATGTTGAAGAAATTAAGGAAATGAAACGTTTTGATTGGTTCATAGTTAAGTTGGCGATCCTACGAGAGGCACTAATATGATGAAGTTTTAAAATAAAATAATCTGCATACTAAATTTTAATAGTTTTCCTTAAGAAATAAATTTCAGTATAGATAATCAGTGAAAACGTATGAGGTATAATTTTTAAGACCAAAATACTAATTATTTGTTTAACATGATCGGTTATCTATCGTCAATTGAAACTTATAAACCTCTTGGGAGCCTCGTTGGATGGAGATGGCCGATTAGCCATAGATTATTGCGCACATTGTATAACTCTTAGTGTTTTCTTATATTGATCGCCGTTTATCTTTTTTAAAGATATTTCTTGTTTTCTATAAAAAGAAAAAAAAAGTGTACATAAGTAAACAGATCTGTGAATGAGGTTTTACATGTAATAGGACATATTGTCTTACATAATAGTTGTGATTTTCTTTCTATAGGGCTGTACGAACGGATCTGTAACTCAGTGTATATACATGTATTGGGACATATTTTCTGATATCATATTTGCGACTTTCTTTTTACAGTGCTGAACGAATTTTAGTATAAAATAGGATATACATGTACATGAATTTTGACGTTTTATTTTAAGAAGTTTTTAATAGAGATGTACACACAGTAAACACTCTGTGAATGCGGGTTCATTTGTATTGATGACACTTGTCTTAAATTATGTTTAAAGATTTTCTTTCTACAGGACTGTACGAACAGACTTGCAGTTCAGAGTATACATGTATTGGGACATATGGTCTGATACCATATTTGCAAATTTATTTCTACAGTGATGTACCAAAGCTAATATAAATCAGAATATACATGTACATGTATTTGGACGCATCATTTGAATGAGTTTTTAATACAGAAGTACAAACAGTAAATCTGTGAATGCTGGTTTAAATGTTTTGGGGACACTTTTCTTATATTATGTTTGAGGTTTTCTTTCTACAGGGCTGTACGAACAGACTCAATGTATATACATGTATTGGGACATATTTTCTGATATCATATTTGCGATTTTCTTTTTACAGTGCTGAACGAACAGTATTATAAATCAGGTTATACATGTGCATGTATTTGGACGTATCATTTGAATGAGTTTTTAATAGAGAAGTACAAACAGTGAATCTGTGAATGCTGGTTTAAATGTTTTGGGGACACTTTTCTTATATTATATGTAAATTTCTTTCTACAGGGCTGTACGAACAGACTTGTAGTTCAGGGTATACATGTATTGGGACATATGGTCTGATATCATATTTACGATTTTCTTTTCATAAAGTGCCGAACGAACAGTTTTATATATCAGGTTATACATGTTTTGGGGCGTTTCATCTTAATTAGTGTTTTAATAGAGATGTACAAACAGTAAATCTGTGAATGCGGGTTTACATGTATTGATGACACTTATATTATATTATTTGTGAATTTCTTTCTACAGGGCTATACAAACAGTGGTGTATGATGTCATGGCATGTATGTATTGGGACCAATGAAGAGTGTTGGAGTAACAGCTGTTTGTGTCAGGTTGGTTACAGCTACGACTATAAAGCTGCACGTTGCGTTGATCGTAAGTGTTTCGTCATCCCCCTTATTGAAGTTCGAGTGACTTAACCGTATTGCGAAAATAAACTTACACGAAATTTCCGTCGACGAAGATATGTGCAGAGACTAGTCTGTACTAAATCACGTAGGCTCTTTTAGGTTTCATACGATGCCAGCTACCGTAAAATGGTTATTTCCTTCATTAGAGCCGTTCCGCGAGAAAACCAACATTGTGGACTCTGCATAAAATATCGACCAGGATCAGCTTAAGCATGCCGCGCAGGCTAATCCGGGCATATACTTTTCGCCTCCTGTGTTTTTTCTGTTCCAGGAACCATTACTCTAAACCTTTATCCCCCTGAGATGGAAATGTGTCGTCCCGGATTAGCATAAGGGGACTGCGCAGGCTGACCTGGGTCTATACATTACGCAGAGTCCATATTGTTACGTTTTCTCGTGGAACGACTCATTTCACGAAAATAGGCTAAACATTCCGACTCTAGAATAACGTTAGTGATTAGTCTGAACTAAACAGCTAAGGATCTGTGGGTTGCATACCGATGCCACCTCCGTAAAATTCAATTTTATTTAAAGTTGCCAGATGGAGATCAAGATTTTGAAATGTTGAAACTTATGCAAATAGTTCTTATAGTGACAATAAAGTAAGTAATTAGAATTAAGAATTTATTTTGGCAGTAAATGTTGAAAAACTGTCAATTGAAAGACATGAACATGTACGAAATTTAGCTTACTGGGTATGTCTACCCGGTAAAAATGAAACATAAACGACCAATATTTAGATGTTTATGGTACTGGAAAGTTATATTATTACTCTGTTTTTATCCCAGAATTATGACTCTTAATATTTCAAGACAACTTTGGATCAGTTTTAAAATTTAACTATAATATCTTCTTTCTGCGGTTCAGCACCTTTAACACGACACATTTGTCATAGTTAACGAGTAAAGCTACATAGTTAACGAGTAAAGCTACATAGTTAACGAGTAAAGCTACATAGTTAACGAGTAAATCTACATAGTTAACGAGTAAAGCTACGGACACGTGTTGTTTCGTTGGAAGTGCTCTCAGGAAAATGAGTAGCATACGACTTATTCATGGTAATAATATTCTTCTTAATCCATAAAACGCACCCTGTGGTTTTACGCCGTTTTCAACATTACTTCAGTTATATCACGGTGACAGATCACATATTCATGATCTAACAGTAACAGTAAACCTAATAGTACTAGGCTAGGAAAAGTGCCTTGCCCAAGGGCAATCCACCATGACCGTCGTGCTGCGACTGGGAATCGAACCCGGAGTTCAAATCCCCGACGCAAACCAATCGACCACGGGTATATTCCTTCAATGTGTTTTAATATGATATTAGTCCAGTATTGCTTTCTGGTTTGTAACACATCCGTGTTAAATGTCATGCCCTCGTCAAAATGAATCATTATCTACTAACTATGATGTTCACAAAGGAAATAGATCCACATGTATTTCATTCAGATAAGACCACCGACATATCGGTGACAAATTAAAGTTAACCTGAGGTCATACGACTTTTTAACGTTTAAGTAGAAGATTCCGAATGTACTCGGCTATTTCCGTATGATCGCTTACGATTTCGATACCTAAAGCATAAATTCACTTCAGTGTTATTATGTAATCACTATCCCCATAAGGAGTGAAACTTGGTGTTTGGATCCAGTGATGCCGCAATGCTATATGTATATATATATATATATACCGTTAATACATGCCGACAAAGTACGGAAATTCCCGAGCTCATTTATAGTGGTCTACCATAATTATGTCTTTCCATACTAAAAATGAATTTTGACGCTTATTGTCTCATAGTGAGCAATTAATCCATTTGCCAAAATGTTCCAAATTCACTTTAACAAATTATTATACATTCATGTATAGGGATATTCCATCTTCCATCCTTTTCTCTAACCGTTTTCAAGTCATCTCAGCGGCTGAATATTTTATTTATGTGGAAACAGGTTAATCCTTCAGTGGGACATGGGCAAACGTGTTGTGTATAAGAATTTATTAAATATTTTTATTGCCAATTGAGAATATCAAAACCTTTTATTTTTGAAGAATCTGCTGTTCAAATAGTAAGCGTCAGAGATTTGGAACCGGGTGTCCCGGGTTCGTTCCCCTGTCGCAGCGCTTTGGTCATGGTGGCGTACCATTGGGCAAGGCGCATTTCCTAGCCCAGTACTGGTTTTGTTTACGCAGGGACATGAATATGCAATCTTTCGCCTTGATATATGTGTAATAATATTGAAAACGGCGTAAAACCCCATCTTGCGTTTGATGGAATAAGAAGAATGTTGATATCATGAAAAGTAGACTGTCGCCATGATATAACTGAACTAATGTTGAAACTGCGAAAAAAAACAATAAAACCTTTTGATTTTCACGTGTTTGTTATATTTTCAGATTGTACAACCTACGGGACCACTTTCACGGAGTATCGCGATCACGGCTTAATGTCTCTTTACGACATGCACCTTACTGGCGTAACATTTGGCTATTGCAAAACCGACTGCATTTCAAATAACTGTTTGCTTTTTATATACGAACCTTCCATTGATCATTGTAGAATCTCGCTCAATGCGACGGCATTGACAACCCCGGAAGACTTCGGACCTATACATGGACACCACTATTTCACAAGAAACTGTGAAGAGTAGCAGACACAGAGTCTGCTTTCTGTTTGGTATAGCTCATTTTACGTCTATGGAAACCATTTCTTTGCTCAATAACATTCAGATGCATCAAACTGCCTCGGTGGTGTAGTGGTACAGCGTCCACCTCTGGTCCGGGAGGTCGCGGGTTTGATCCCAAGCAAGGTTTGACTAACTGGCCCTTTAATTTAGCAAACAATGAAACCTGACCTTTTCGCTGAACAAAATTAACATGGAGATAAATAGACATTAAATAATATTTACAAATTTTGAACAAACAACCCTTCTGTGTGATGGTATCAGTAAAAATAGTAAAATATCAAACATTGCGTTTGAATCTGTTGATTAATTTGAATGTTATTGAGCTAAACGTCAGATTTTTGGCCTTGTGTGTTAGCCCCTGGTCATAGTAATAATAACATTTTTCGGAATTGGCAGACTGCCAATTGCTGTAGACATACAACGCATTTTAGTCTGAGACTGCGCGGAAAAAATAATTCATCGTGGTTTCAACAAAACTGTATTTAAAAGGTTAAGATCAACCAAAAAATATCATTATGATGTTGTTGGAACATCAGTGAAACACTTAAGGCGTGAGTATACTAATATAAGTTTAACAAGTGCTTACAAATTAATTAACTAATTAATTAGAGGTCAAATATGGAAAGTTATTATCAACTTCGCGAAGAGAAACGGAAAAGTACGACTATGTTCCAGTATTTATGGAGATTGTCCAATTCAATTTAAATGCCTGATTTTACCATTATGTTTCGTATTTTACTTTTTTTTTATATTCTGTAATTCCATATTCCATAATATATTTTACAAACAGAAAAGTAAGTTTGCGAATATTATCGGAAATTTCGACGAAAAATAAATGGTAAACAAAGAAGTCACGAATGGATTTTTTTAACCCTTTGCTCATAATACCGCATTTCCCTGCACCTAATAAAGCAGGCCTCTTCAAGCAATGTTTTCCACTTTGTCAGTAAATGTTAACACAATTCACCCATTACTGATAAGTGGTGAATTACTGCTTTCAATTTGGATGAGTCCACGAAAATGCTTAGGAGTTTATCATATGTGTCAAATATTGAATTTTGTTTATCTCATTAATATTTACGCAGGGGTATTGCTATATGTTTAGATAATGAGACAAACACATAGGAATTTAAAACAATTGTTTTCCTTGTCTTTTGTGGTCACAGTTGCATGATATTTCCATGAATCTAGTATATACGGTACCCATGGTGCATTGCTTGTATATTTGTTATGTATGCACCTTTTCAGATCACCTGGACATGACGGCTCAAGGTGATCTATTGGGAATACAATATGTCATTGTCCAATGTTAACTTTTGGCTTCAAACAATAATGATGTTCCTTGCATGTTCCCAATATAGGTTTTCCCAAATATGTCCATTCACTACGGATCGCCTGGGCAACAAAAAAGGAAAACCTTTGAAACTCTCCTTGTCAGAAACTACTGTCCCAGTTTTGAAACATGTTCACAGTTTGCTTAATCTGTTGGGATTCATTAAAACATGGCTGTCGGGGCTGTTTCCATATATCGCTAATGTTCCTTGGATGGCCCCCCTTTTGAATGTATGCCAAGAGTTGAATTGTTTTCAATGCATAACTATGTTGATATGGCAAATATCGCTAAGAGAATACATAGTGTCTTTTCGAATTGTTCTTGCTTTGTTCATCTAACAAGTTTGCTCAAGCTGATGCAAATCCTCCAAAAACAAAACTGTGTAGTTGGGGCAGATTTTCTTCCCGTGATAAAGCGCTTTAGTGCTATAAAAATATCTTTGTTTGAAAACAGTAACTGCTTTCAATATTATTTGGCACAAATGTTCTTTGGTTTGACCCTCAGTCGGGTATGTTCTAGCAGTTGCTTTTGGCAGGGGGACCAACCATGGTTCCTTTTGTCTTATTTAAATGATTGTTTATGTTTCTTTGCAAGGCTATGCTTATGTGCTCTCATGTGCTTCTCTTGTATAAATTCGTTCACTATGTGCTGTTAATTGTTATCAATCTAGTCCATGGTTTAGAAAATTATTTCCTTTCACACCTTTTTTTTTCCCCGACATCATTACCAGTTCAGTTTATTGCATAAGTGCAGAATTTTAATTTTCTTTTTAATAAGCATGCAACTGTGTCATACTGTTTGTTTCTCATGTACTTCGGGCCATGTTCAAAACTGTCCAATATGCTCAAACTAGGTAATTTGTCAAAGCATTATAATGGTTCATTGGGACTAGTTGACCATGGTGCATTTTTCACACAAATGCTACATAACCCTGTGCTCCATAAACACACGTTTTCCCAATCTCTTACCAGCACGCTATTAGAAATGGTATACTAAGAGTTCTGAATGCTCTTATCTTTCTGAACTCTTACTCCACTATTGTCCACTCTGTCCGTAAAAGTGGACTAAATCAATCTGATACATGATGAATTAATGCTTTCAATGTGAAGGAGTAACACATAATTATGGAGTGCAGCAATTGCTCTGTGTGAAACTTCTTAGTTTTCATTCATTCACCTTGTTCTGTAACTAGTTGTAAATTATAGTGTTTGTCTTTTAATGTGTTAATTATGTTAGTTGCTGGATCAAATTGCATACATATTTTCTTGTTTACCACATACTACGCTAAGTTACAATTAGCTGTCTCGACCACAACTGTGGTCATCTTTAAACAAGAAATTGTTTTTGTGGTCCTGTAACCCCTAGTTTTTTAGATCACCTGAGCCAAAGGCTCTAAATGATCTATTAGACTCACTCACTGTCCGTAGCTCTCCTCAAAAGCTACTGACTGCAAATTGATAAAACTCGGCATGAATGTTCCTTGCAGGGCCCCACTTTTACAGTTGTTCACATAATTCCATTCAGTCCACAACTTTTTGCCATGGCTACAAAAAGGAAAAACAATTAAATTATTATTGTCAGAAACTACTGACGGAACTCCCTTAACCTCCACGAAGTTTGCTCGAGTAAGTGCAATTTGTAAAACACACAGACACTTCCTGATGAAAGTTGATTTAACATTGACATATTTCTCAATATAATAAGGCAGAAACTTCAAAATGTTTCCGCCTAAACCTCCTGTCAAATTTTCATTTGATTCTTCATGTCTTAAATTTGTATATTTGTGAGCGATATAGGGCCAACAATGTCCTCCTGTTTTCCAATTGCCGGTTTCATAATATTTACTATTTTTGATATAATCTTTCAACTTCTTAACAATTAATACATAAACTGAAGCTGCAATTGTTATTTCTTTCATTTTACAATATCCCTACTTCTCCAATCGGGCCGTCAACACTTTCAGTGCTTTGATTATTAATGTAAAATGCGCTATAATGAACGTCCTGAATTGATAGGAATGCGTCAAGTGTTTTTCATTATTTTCGTTCGTGACGAAAATATATTTCCTGGTATAACTTGTGACTATTAACCACTTTCCGGCTTTACGAGACTTATACTCTTTCCCGCAGACAACAAATCTGCAGCAGACGACTTTGAAAACATCTTCATAAAAATAAATATGAAAAATCTATGTAAATAAATGTAAAATAATTCGATAGAGTTGAAACTATTGTGGCAGAAGAAGAACTTGCTCAATATGAGTTTTGAGAATGTTATCCTTTTGTCACAATGTTTTCAACTCTATTCAATTATCATACTTTTCTTCATAAAGAGTTTCGATACTATTTACTAAAATGTTTTCAAAATCGTCATACTTTGTTTTTATAATAATTATTGTTATTATTGTTGTTATAATTATTATTATTATTATTATTATTATTATTATTATTCTGGTTATTTTCATTATGATGATGATGATGATTATTATTATTAATCATAATAGTTTTATAGCAGGTATAAACAAGAGAGAGAGAGAGAAAAAAAAAGAGAGAAAGAGAGAGAGAGAGAGAGAGAGAGAGAGAGAGAGAGAGAGAGAGAGAGAGAGAGAGAGAGAGAGAGAGGGGATGTGAGAGAAAAGATAGAGAGAGAGAGAAAGAGAGAGAACACGAGAGAGAGAGAAGGGAGAAAAATAGAGAGATATAGAGATATAGATATGTATATATATATATATAGAGAGACAGACAGACAGACAGACAGACAGACAGACATAGAGAGAGAGACAGAGAGAGAGAGAGAGAGAGAGAGAGACAGAGAAAGAAACAGAGACAGACAGAGACAGATAGAGACAGAGACAGAGACAGAGACAGAGATACAGAGAGAGACAGAGAGACAGAAATAGAGAGAGAGAGACACACACACACACTCACTCACACACACACACACACACACACACACACACACACACACACACACACACAGAGAGAGAGAGAGAGAGAGAGAGACAGACAGACAGACAGAGCGAGAGAGACACAGAGAGAGAGACAGAGAGAGACAGAGAGAGAGACAGACAGAGAAAGACAAAGAGAAGTAGGGCCTACTGTTAGTGCGAATTTTCAAAAGTTTAAACTCTCGAAGCTTGAGTTACATAAATCATTCAATCATTCATTATTCTTCAGTGAATAAACCAAGCGGATAACCATGTCGATAACTAGATAACTAAAAGTGTTTTATGGGTCCCTTTTGATCTTAAATTAAAGAGTGCTGTATATCTGAATTATGTATGTTGTTTTTTTAGATTCATGTTGTATGCTTAATTTAGAATAAAACATCGTGTTTTTTTTCGTTGTTTTTCTGTTGTTTTTCTGTTGTAAAATAAACAGGTTACCCATGCTGATGACGAAACTAAGCTTTTCCCACTTACAGTCGAACTTTGACGCATATGCAGCAGGCAACTACATTGACAGAAACGAGATAAGAAACCTAAATATACAAAAAAACGTAATTATTTAAACGTTACAAAAAAACGTAATTATTTAAACGTTATACAGGTTACATACATATACATGTTTCATTTAAATATACTCACTGATCTGCCAAGTGACACGCGCTTCTTGTAGCGTTGTTATACTGTCATTCTAACATGTTCGTAGTTTGTATTGTTGCACTTACTTTCTCGTATTAATGAAAAATACATCTGTATGCAAGCAAGAGTGAGAGTGAGGGTTTTCAGTCTTAATATTCATAATTCCGTCATTCTGTAAGGGTTTGACTGGCACTCGGTGCATATATACATTTGAATAACAGTACGGACTTTTCATATTGAAATTACGAAGCAAACATGGCTACATCTGAACAAATAAAACGTAAACCAAAACAAGCGAAACGCCCGAGACATGCTGGAAGCTCAGACATAGATACCCCCTGTAGAGATGATGACCTTTCATAACTTGACCTGGACACTAAACAAACTGTCAAAGCCATAACTAGTCTAACCTGTTTACTGAAAACACATACGGCAATCTCATTACAAGAATCATAAACACGGAAGTACTAATTGGAAAGCTTGAGACACTGGACAAACTAGATAAATTGGACACGATCGAATCAAGTGTAAAAGAAAGTGATAAGATGCTAGACTCGTTTGACTAAGGAACAAACAATAATGATCAGAATGTTTTAGCTGTTGAAAAAAGCATGGCATTTGTTAGTGTTTGATGGGATAATAGAACAAGAAGCAGAGCGAATAACGAACATTGCCGATATCATAGACAATCACAAAGAGATGAACATTAAAAGTAGTGACCTAAAAGAATTCTTGTTATATTTAAATAATCTGAACAGTGAACTTAAAGAACAAGTGATATACTTAAAAGCTTAAAGTCTTTGCGATATTGATCTTTACAAATAAAGAGTACATTAACACAGAAATCCCGAACAAATACTCTCTAGGTTTTTTTATAACCAGATGAACATTTCAAGCGTGACTCACGAGAGGGTTCATAGAATCAGATCAAGAGATCAAGATAAGTCACACGTTTGAAAACCGCCACCGCTTGTAGCAAAGTTCTCTTTCTTTAAATATTGTGTTTGTTTGTTTTTGTTTGTATGGTGCTTTACGCTGCTGTCAACAATTATCAGTTATATCACGGCGTTTCCTGGAATATTTACCTGTACTACTGGTCCTTTTTTCCTGACACAAGCGAATTAGTCATAATGCTAACCTCGAAACCTTGATCGCCAAGGAAGACAGCCATTACTACCATTTTAAAGTATTTGGTATGATCCGACCGCGGATCGAACCCGCGACCTCCCACACCGAGGCGGACGCGGAGGTTTTCGTTAGAGATAGGGAAAGAGTACTGAAATCTGGAAGAATACTGAAGGGGACACATTATGGCATCCAGTAGCAGTTCTCAGAGGAGACAGAAACCGTGCCCGGATAAAACCTTTGTTTTGATAGATAAAGAAATTCGATAGAAGCTCAATTGAAAGTGAGTTAGCCAAAAGCGGACAGTTTGCAGGAAGAAGGAATGACAAGTAGTGAAAAATCAGGTCTTGGTGAAAGTGACTTGGAAAGCCTTGGTGAAAAAAGTACTCTACCACTAGAATAACGCTTTTCATTACTAAATGTATGTGGTCTTACTAATTCATTTAATATTCCAGAATGTTGCACGATTAAGAATGTTGTTTAATTAGACGAATATTCTACATTTGCCAAAACCAGAAGGCGAACAGTCGAGCATAACTCTGGTGGTATCGCTTATTTCGTCAAAAACAATATGGGAAAAAAGTCCCAAAACTAGGCGTTGATATCGAGAATGTTTAATGCGACAAATGTACTCAAATTTCGATTTCTCTAACATATTGAGGTAGTAAATGAATCTATTACAAAGTATTCAAAAAATAAACTTAAATTTGATTTTTTTTAAATAAAACCCTCCTAGTCACATAGCAAAGATTTTTATTCGAATTAAGAATCTTCAATAATCTCCCATTTGAAACTGGACGATGGACATGCATTGAACGACATTCCAGAGTGTACGCACTCTGTAGACATGAAATAGGCGAATCATATCACTATGTATTTGAAGAAAGAACAAGGCTTAGTCCATTTGTTTATAAAATGCCTGCAAATACATATTCATTCTCTACTCAACGAAACTTGTGTTACTTCTCTTAAACACATTTTACAAACCACGAGGCTAAAATACTTGATAATTAAATATGTGTCTATATAATTATGCCGCGTTTATTTAACACCCTCCTCTCTGTTCTTTTCTTTTTTATAAATTGTATGCGTTATCTATGTGGTTTTTTTAAATATATAGGTATATGTGACATGTACGAACAGTGTGAAGGTGTGTGCGGGTGTTGTGTGTGGAAGCCATGTATATATAGTTTAGTTCATCTTCTGTGTAAATCGAGGGCTTGGCGTGAAACGGTTGTAACTAAAAACCTATTTTGAAAATCCCGGTTTAGGGGCAATTTTGACCCTTTTGTAAACAATGCAAATTTAGGTGCCATTGCTCAGAACGAGCAATGGCACCTAAATTTCCATTGTTTACTAAGAAAAATGATTTAACGATTATAAAGACTTTATGGTGAGGGGCTTAACCTTGGTAAAAAAATACTGATTTTAGTTACAACCGTTTCACGTCAAGCCCTCGAAATACTGTTGTTATTATATATCTCCACATCACATACAGTTAATGCAAATACAAAATACAAATAGTTTTATTCAGTAATACAAGGCCTCCGTCCCAAAACTCAATATTAATTAACCAAAGAACATGAAAGAAGTTGTCGAAATAATTCTAGTTAACTCTTTCAGCGCCGAATTGTTTAAAGTAGACTCTTCCATGTTCAAAATCGGACGTCTCCATTTCTCATACAATAAAAGTTTTGGACTTTTTTGATAACTAAAAGGCAAATAATGCTGATTTCAGGTGAGACAGCTCGTTACGAGCTGACTCACCTGAATCAGTATTGTTTGCAAAAACCTCAATATTGCATTATTGTATATCTGTGCATCTAAATTTGAGATTAAAGGATAAATAGGCCCAAAACATGTAATGAATTGAATAAACAATAGACACGGTGGTTATGATAAAAATTGTTGCAGATTTTTGTAAAATCTGTTTCTTAATCTGACCCCAAAGAAAACTTAAACAAACAATTTTCTGATATATTTCCATACAGTCTTTCTAATGTCATACTTTATCGACAGAAATCATGTAGTTTGCTTTATAATAATAGATTGCTCTGATAAGTGATTTATAAAGCCATGCGGCCAAGTGTTATCTATATTACTTTTTGTATTATTCATGTTTTAAAAAAGCAATTCCACATAGATTCCGCAAAAAGATCATTTGTGAAGCCTATAAAACACTTAAAATAATTCTTTTGGGAATGGAATAAACAATTTAACAAAATACGCATATCGGAAAACGGTATTTTGATTGATATGTTTGATTAAAATTTAATTGAAAACAAAAAGCTTTTTACCATGGACGAGTAATTATAATCAATACCAACGAGCCTTCGAAATGTGAATTATATTTAACCCTTTACCACATACAGACGCTTTTCTTTATTTATGCAGCAGACGACTGGTAAAACAATGTGACAAAAAAAGAAACTCTTAACATGCATGCATATCGGACAAAACTTACTTATACTGGTATTTTCTTTTAAACAATTAATTTGGTTTATTTATAAAAATCAAATTATATGTTCAATGGGAGAACAATCAAATCCAACGATCAGTGCAGTATATTGAACCCTTTTACCACATACAGACGCTTTTTAACGCCGCTTCAATGGAATGACTGGTGAAAACAATGTGACAAAAGGAGAAATTGCCAAAAACGACCCATTTCTCCCGTTGCCACAATGTTTTCAACTCTTTTCAATAGTTTCTCTCTAATACGGGTTGTTTTTCATATTTTTGCTAAAATGTTATCAAAGTCGCCTGCTTCAAACGTGTTGTGTGTGAGAAGGGTTAAGCAGTTTTATCTTTTCATAGAGTGTTTTAAAGCGTCGTTAGTTTCAGGAAAATGGTTAGGTAATTACGATAAATTGCCACTTGCGTGAGGACATTTATTTATTTATTTGAATGGTGTTTATGCCGTTTTCAGCAGTATTTCAATTATATCGCGTCTTTTCCTCGGTGAATAACCAGTACTACCGCTATTGTCTATCTTGACACCGAGGTCTCAATCGAAATGCTATTCCCCGTAACCTTAAAGGTGCTGAAAACAAGGAAATAGATAGTATAGTCAAAGTTTTATAACTGTTCAAAAGTTGTCTCGAAATATTAGAAATAGAGGATACTACATGAGTGGTCATTCAATACGACATTTTATTAAACGAGTTCTCTAAAATTGATAAAAAACGAGCCTTGGCGAGTTTTTAGCAATTTTAGAAAACGAGTTTAATAAATTTTTGTATTGAATGACCACGAATGTTATATTCTATTTATATCATAAATTCCAATTCGACGATTATTAGCGCAAAATTTATATAACGTCGCTATATAGCGCGGTCATTTTCAATGCTTTTCATTATGACGTTACGTAGCATTGTTATTACACTAGTTGAATACGCAATTTATACAATGGCTTTATTACTCTCCCGGCGACGTCATTTATGATATAATCATAATTCTGGGATAAAATAAGAGTAATTATTTCACTTTCCAATAACATGAACATCTAAATATTGATCGTTTATGTTATATTTTTACCGGGACGACATACCCAGTAAGCCAAATTTTGTACATTTTCATGACTTTCAATTGACAATTTTTCAACATTTACTGCCAAAACAGTTTTGAACTACTTATATCACTTACTTTGTTGTCACTATTAGCAATATTTGCAGGAGTTTCAACATTTTAAAATTGTATTCTCCATCGTGACAAAAGGAGTTCAGCACATTAACCCTTACAGCGCCAAAGGCAATATTGAGGTTTTTGCAAACAATACTGATTCAGGTGAGTCAGCTCGTAACGAGCTGTCTCACATGAAATCAGCATTGTTTGCCTTTTAGTTATCAAAATTGTCCAAACGTTGATTACATGAGTAATGGAGACACCCGATTTTGAATATGGAAGAGTCTACTTTAAACAATTCGGCGCTGAAAGAGTTAAAGCGCCAAGGATGGAAGTCATGACTTCCATTTTTAATTTTTTGGTATGACCTTACCGGTGATCGAGCCCTGGTCTCCCGACTCTAAGGTTGACGCTCTCAACATTACACCACGGATACGAACATTGTGGACTCGGCGTAAATCATCGACCCCCCATTAGCCTAAGCTTGCCGCACAGACTTACCCGGATAGACACTTTTCGCCTCCTGCGGTTTTCCTGTGGATTTTCTGTTTCAGGAATCATTACTCTATACCTATATCCCCCTGAGACGAAATGTGTCGGCTCGGATCAGTCTGCGCGGATCTGGGTCGATACATTACGCAGAGGCCATATTGTTGGTCTTCTCACGGGAAGGCTCATTTGAGCTTTGGCCTGTGCGAACATTTTAGATTCGAATCAACCTGCGCATCAGTGCAATCTGATCTAAATCTACACTTTTCGCAAATAACTTACTAAGGGTGGTCTTCTTTTTATCTTGCCGAGCCTCGCTAGTTCAGTCGGTAGCGACGCGGTCTGAAAGCGTGTGCAAAGGATAGGACACTGACAGATTAACCCTTTCCCTCATATAGACGCTTTCTGACGCCTCTGCAGCAGACGGCTTTTTGAAAACATAGTGACAAAAGAAGAAAATGCACAAAACGTGCAATTTTTCCTTTTTGCCACAATGTTTTCCACTTTTTGTCATAGGTTATCCAATCAATTATGGAGATTTTCTATTTTTTGACAAAATACGTTCAAAGTCGTCTGCTGCAGAATTGCCGTATGGGGGAAAGGGTTAAAGGTGTCACATGAGTCAGAAAGGTTAATACTTTCAAAATGGGTGACATTATAATTAACAAACAGTTTACTTTACGTTATCAACAAATCTGCAAAAATCGCCTCTAAAAAAAATAGGCAAAACTATCGAAAAAACTCCTTTTGCCACATTGTTTTCAACCCTTTTCATCAATTTTGCACTTATAGAAATAAAACATTGTCTTGCCTATATATATGTTCAAAGTCGTCTGCTGCAGATTCGTTGTATGTGGGGAAAGGGCTATATACAGTGTCGCGGTTCACGGATTCGCCAGACTCCATTTTTACGGGAGAGCATGAATACATTTTCTTTTGTCTGCCGCGGCTTAGCTCAAATGTATCCTAAGGAAATGTTTGGATTTAAAGATTTCTCAGAGATGATATAGTTTAACACATTTACAGTCTGTAATTCTCATTTTTGCCACATAAAGGCACAACATAGAGTGTCTTTCTTTAAGTGCGAATACCATAATGCAGAAAGTACTGGTTTATTTTGGTGTTATCAAGAGTGTTGCTTTAGTTATTTGAACATAAACCGAGCCCTGATAGCTCAGTCGGTAGCGTCGTGGCTTGTCAATCCGGGGGTTCTGATGTTGAACCTCAGCTCGTCCAACATTCTTTACGACGTTTGACAAAAGTCACTATGATAAGCGTCATTCGTCTTTCACAAATGGGCTAAGATTCTATGTTGAAAAGCAGCCAGCTGCTTGGAAAGTATGTTATCTGGTGTACTGGTGTGGGAAAGACAGGTGTATGTGAACCGACTGCCGTGATATTACTGAACTAAATGTTGTAAAAGGGTCTGAGCCCCATTCAATCAACCATATGAACATGTCAACTATATCGAGGGCTTGGTGTGAAACGGTTGTAACTAAAATTGGTATTTTTTTTACCAAGGTTAATCACCTCGCCATTAAGTCTTTATAAGCGTTAAATCATTTTTCTTGGTAAACAATGGAAATTTAGGTGCCATTGCTCGTTCTGAGCAATGGCACCTAAATTTGCATTGTTTACAAAGGTGTCAAAATTGCCCCTAAACCAGGGTTTTCAAAATAGGTTTTTAGTTACAACCGTTTCACGCCAAGCCCTCGATATGCGCGAGTAGAGTATTAAAGACTATTACATATGAGCCGACACGCGAGAAAACCTTCATTGTGGACTCTGCGTAAAGTATCGACCCGGATCAGCCATTAGCATGCCGCGAAGGCTAAACCGGTCAGACACTTTTCGCCTCCTGTGGATTTTCTGTTTCAGGAATCATTACTCTAAACCTCCCCATGAGACGGAATGTGTCGGTCTGGATTAGCCTGCGCGGACTGCACAGGCTTATCTGGGTCGATACATTGCGCAGAGACCATAATGTTGGTTTTCAGTATGTGTTTCTGCCATAGTCACAAGACTGTCAAGTAGATTTCGAGAAACGTTTGATATATACAATAAATTTGAATACATTCACAACCAAAATACACAGAGACCTCCATACAAGCGACACGTACTCTTAGATTGGTGTTGCTTAAGCACGTCTCACATCATTAACATTTCGCCATATACAGACGGTTTCTGGAGCATCAGCAGCAGATGAATTTTGCAAACATTATGACAATAGAAGAAAGTGTGCGACGCACATCACTTAAAGCTGCGGTCACATCTTACGGTCACGCACGTAGTTTACCGTAGTGAGGGATGACCGTAGTTGACCGTGGTGGACCGTAGTTAAACGTAGTGTGGAATGACCGTAGTTGACCGTGGTAGACCATAGTGGACCGTAGTTAAACGTAGTGTGGAATTACCGTAGTTGACTTTGGTGGACCATAGTGGACCGTAGTTAAACGTAGTGTGGAATGACCGTAGTTGACCGTGGTGGACCATAGTGGACCGTAGTTTACCGTAGTGTGGAATGACCGTAGTTGACCGTGGTGGACCATAGTGGACCGTAGTTATACGTGGTTATCTGTAGTTCAACGTAGTTATAAACGTAGTTTGAACTTCAAGAAACCCATAATTTGGCTGTGGTTAGCACACAATTCTTCAACATGTTTAAAATATCTCTACGGTGACTTTTGATGCCAAGACCCTACTGTGACCGTAGTTTGAAACGTTGTTGACCACAGTTGACCGTATTTGACCGTACTTGACCATAGTTTACCGTAGTTGTGCGTACTTCGAACGTACTTCACACGTAGTTCAACGTAGTTGTCCGTAGCGACACGTAGTGATACCCTAGTTAACCTACTTTACCCTACCTTTACCTAGTAGACCATGTTTGTACTACGGTGAACTACGTTCAAATGAACTACGGTCAACTACGTGCGTGACCATAAGATGTGACTGCAGCTTAACATAGCAACGAAACTCTGTTCATAGGAAATAACAGCATTTTTTGCAAAAAGTAGGCAATTCAATCAAATTTGTTTATTCAAGAATTGTATACATGTTATATCTGGTTTCTGTGCAGTGCTCTTTTCAAAACTAGAACGAAGTGTTGATGAAAAAAATACAATAAATGTCAACCAATGAAAAGAATGGTGGTCGAGCGTCAAAGCCTTTAATCATTCATTTAGACGTGTGGTATTTTATTTATAGACGTTACTATAAATTCGGAAAAAGATAACATATTTGTAAGATATGATAAAATAGAGTGAATCTGGTTCACTTGGTAAAGGGGTCGGTTTGAAAACATGACAAATAGTCATTAAAATGCAGACAGATTGTATTGTTTTTTTACCATATGTCCTTTCTTAAAATTTTGCAACTTGGATATGTAGCTACAGTTAGCTTCGTTACTTAATATGCTATGTGATGCTTGCTTGCAAGAAAGAAATAATTGTGTAGTTGTATTTCATTTAACTTTTATTTTTTTCCTGGTGTTAACCAATGATACTAACGCCTCCATCGATAGACATCTCATTCTGACAGATGTAGTTCCGTTTTTCTTCACAGCTTTCATCCCGCCATTTCATCTGATTGTGCATGTCGAGCGCCATACAGTGCTGGTACCCGCCTGCGTTGTCGGGTTCATTGGGGGCCCAGTTTGTGAACTCACTGACAACAGTCTGGGACGGTAACCATAACCATTCGGTCTCGGTCACGAGGTCAGTGGCGCCAACCCAGAATTTACCTGGCATGAACGATTCTGCAATCATCAACAATGGTAATTTGTTAGAATATATTTTTGTTTGCCAATCAGACAAAAAGAAATTGTAAGTTTTTAGTTTATCTCTTTCAGAGCCGAAAGAAGACTGCTCCGTGTTCAAAATCGGACAACTTCATTTTTCATGTAGTAACAGTTTTGTAATATTTTTATTTAAAAAAGGCAAACAATGCTGATTTCAGGTGAGACAGCTTGTTAATTAAAAACCTACTAAATACCACATCTAAATCCAGGTACTAGTTAGACAGATTGTTGAATGATGTAATCCTCTTAATAAATATATACCAATGAAAAGTGTATTTTAGCCGTTGATGAGAAAATGTACAAGTTGGCTTTTTGGAAACAGTGCAGATCCACATCAGCCTTGGCATCCACAAAGTTCTACCAATTGTACAGGCTTATCCGAACATACACTGTTCATAAAAGCTTACATGTGACTTTTCTCTTGCACTGTCTAATTTGTCGATACAATGAAATAAATACAAAAACACTCTGGTTTGAGTGTGTCGCTTGCAAGAATACCTATCGGAAACGTCCAATTGCCATGGGAACCGAAGCCGGTAGCAACGGCAATGTAATTAACCGGATGTGGATCGGTATCGTTCCATGCCATGAATTGGGATTCCCCGACATCATTTCCGGTTCCTACCCGAATATAGTTATTGGCCCAGGATATCCAAAATGGTCGCTGATCTGTGCAGCTAATAGGGTGACCTCTGAACAGAAAGTAAACAGACATGACATTTACTGGGGCACGTGTCCGTAACAACAAATGGAACACACAGATCAGTATGCGCCGCCACACAGGTTCGCCATCTCGTCATACACACAGTATCGAAGCCCCTTAATCCTTTCCCACATACAACTAATCTTCAGCAGACAACTTTGAAATTATCTAGGCAAAAATAGAAATACTTTCAATAAAATAAAGCATAACATTTTAATATTTTGAGATGTATTTTGAGATGTATGATAGGAGAAATCGTTATACCTCGAAAAGTCAAAGGTATCGTTTTTATTGTGGGAAAAGGAGAACGTTTTGATTTTGAGTAGCAATTTTTCTTTTTTCTCACAATATTTTCAACATTTGTCGCTGTCAATCGTCGTCGGTCCAAGGGAAAGAACCAGATTGTAAATGAGTACGTACATATTGACGCGCATTTCGTCCATATTTTGACACTGCTTACAATCCCGAATAACGGAAGCAGAGTCTGACCATCCACCAATCACTATTTCATACGTGTCTTTTGTGTCCAGTCCTTTGGTACTGGAGAAGGCCAAATGGGCGTCATTACAGGCCTGAAGAAATGGTCAAGTGTTGTGTAAACGTACATACTTCACACTTTCAAACATGCAGACGCTTTCTGACGCTTCTACAGCAGATGTTATCTGACGCCTCTACAGCAGACGCTATCTGACGCATCTACAGCATACGCTATCTGACGCCTATACAGCAGACGCCATTTGACGCCTCTACAGCAGACTATATATGATGCCTCTACAGCAGACGATATCTGATGCCTCTACAGCAGACGATATCTGATGCCTCTACAGCAGACGATATCTGATGCCTCTTCAGCAGCCGCTATCTGACGCCTCTACAGCAGACAATATCTGATGCCTCTACAGCAGACGACTTTCGAAAACCTTTTGGCAAGAGGCTCAATATTGTCAGAATTCTTTCAAGTTTTTTTCAGTAATTTTAACCGTCATTTAAAGAGATCTTTCCTAGGTGTTTTCAAAGTCGTCTGCTGCAGATTTGTTGTATGCGACAAACATACACAACGCTTTTGCTTCTCACCACAATTTGGTTAGACGGATTAGTTTAACGTTGTTTCAATAGTTTTTCTGTTATTTCACGGCGGCCAGTCAAGTTCACATAACCATGTCTTTCTCGGTTTTCTCGCACCCGTACTCCAAAAAAAACAGTTTTCCCAAAGAAACAGACTACATTCCCTCTCTCCAAAATTACAGATAGTAGATAATATAGGACGACAATAAACGGCGACTTTTCACCTTCCTCAGAAGTCCGCATTTTAAACTATGGTTTAATTTGTATACAATTTTAGAATGCAAATCAACGATCTACAAAGTTTCTTCACACCTAATTAAGGCATTTGAATTAGGTAAAATGTTATTAGAAGAACTTTCCTAATAAATATAGCGACATTTTAGGAGGAATTCTGTATTATTCTCCATTACAACCAGGTATAAAGACTTATTCCGGTGTATATTTGCGTATGCCTTTTCCAACACGTAGACGCATTTTACCAATGCCATAACTGCAACAGACGACTTCTAAAAAACCTGGTGACAAAAGGAGAAATGGCTCCCAATGTTTTTTAACAGTATAATCATACTTTCATTTTTAGAGATTGTTCACACTTTAACGTAGATGTTATCAAAATGATCTCATGCAGATTTAATTAATTGGGAAAGTGTATTCAAATAACGTACCTTGACCCAAAACGTTATTGAATTTCGCCCGGTAATGTCGACGCCGCTGTCATGTAGATAGTGATAGTGGTAGTCGTCGCCAGTTAGAAGGTTAACACTGGATACTGAAAAATCGTCATCAAATATAGACATGCATGCATGCTGTACCTAGTCCTATAAGGTCTGACAGAATTAGTTTTCAATAAAGCATTCTTAACCTCATGCATACGACGCCCTTTTAATCGGGTTCAATTAACCCTTTCCCTCATACGACAATTCTGCAGCAGACGACTTTGAACATTTTTTGTCATAAAACTAGAAAATCTCTATAATTAAATGGATAACCTATGACTAAAAGTGGAAAACATTGTGACAAAAGGAGAAATTGCTCATTTTGAGCAATTTCTTCTTTTGTTACTATGTTTTCAAAAAATCCGTCTGCTGCAGAGGCGTCAGAAAGCGTCTATATGAGGGAAAGGGTTAAGAAGCAATTGAGCCAGACTATTGCGGTCGAAACGCTTATAACGGATCTTGACCGTACAGACGTAAAAAAATAGTTCACCACCAATTTGTATTGAAAACTCAAAATATGCAAATGCCATGCGTAAATAACTTCGTAATTACGCAGTTACTGTTGAAAATATGCCTCTGACATAACACCCAAAGCACATTCAATATACATTTCTATCAATTAAAACAATTTATTTTCTTATATTGTATGCAGTTAGTGTGTCAATGAAACAAAATATTGACCCTTATCATTGTATGTAACCCTTCACACTACACTATCCATGTTTTCTTTGTACTCTTGGAGTTTTCATTTGAATCCGACTTTGAGTACTTTGAGTACCTTGATTAAAGTATCTGCGGCCGACGACTTTTTGGAAACTTTGTGACTAAATGAGAAATGAGTCGTTCCACTAGAAAACAAACATTATGGACTTTGTGTAGTGTATCGACCAAGATCAGCCTGAGCAGTAGTACCCTACGTGGGTAGGCTAATCCGGGCCGACACATCAGGGAGATGGTGGTATAGAGTAGTGATTTTCCACAGGAGACAAAAATTGTCTGTCCGGGTTAGCCTGCGCGGCATGCTTAGGCTGAACTGGGACAATACTTTACACAGAGTCCACAATGTTGGTTTTCGCGTAATTCGGCTCAAATGCTAATATTTATAATGAAAGAGTTCTTCTTTTTGCCACACCGGTGCTCCAGTAAATGATTACGCATGTGGGAATTAACCCGTCTGTGTGTCCACGGTAAACGATCCAAATACATGTAAATGTTTTACATGAGACAATGGTGTAGAGGGAAAGGGTTAATTAACTAACAGAAGATTCTTGAAACCTTCGAATTCTATTACTACTTTACGAGTAGTGCAGAGCGACATCAAACTGCGGTTTTTGAAAAGCGTTTCTCAATAATACATGTATATACTGTTTTATGCTTTTACCTTAATGATTTCAAAGATGTTTGGTTAAGACATGTGTTGTTTGTTTGATTGATTGATTAATTGTTTGGTGTTTAACACCGCTTTCAACATTTGTTCAGTATATATCACGGTGTTTCCTGGGTAAGTTACCAGAACTACTGGTCATTTTATCCTGGGACAATTTAGTGCAAATTCAATGCAAATACCGTACCCCTGGGCGTCAAGTAGGACAGCAATTAGTTCAATTTTTAAAAGTATTGTGCATGGGATCGAACCTGCGACCTGACGTACCAGAGGCGGACGCTCTACCACTACATCCCCTAGACGGTTGGACAGTTTTAACTTAACTACAACTTAAACTAATCTTTGAATTTAGATTCAAAATGTGTAGTTGTAGAGCGATCGCCTCTGGTGCGGAAGGTCGTGGGTTGGATCCCCGGCCGGGTCATCATAAGGCATTAAAAATGGTGATGATGGCTTTTCACTCCTAGGCGCTCAGAATTGCTGGTTAATCTCTACGACTGACTGTGATTTATACTGAAACAATGTTGAAAGTGGTGTAAAACACAAAACAATCAAAGAGCACGTCTGCAGCAAACGACTTTGATATGATTAAGGTAAAATCATTTAAAAGAGTTCACGCCGTTTTCAACAATTTTTCAGACATATCACGGAGGCCAGTATAACTACTCACGTGTTTCCTGGCTATCTCACACCTGTACTCCACACAATAATCTTTCCCAGCAACTGGCTGCTTTTCCACATAGACTGTTAGCACATTGGTGAAAGACGAATGACGCATGTCACAGTGATTTTTGTCACACGGCGGAAAAAATGTTGGCCGAGCTCAGTTTCGAAATCACAACCCCTGGATTGAGCGCCTGCGTGGCTACCGACGAAGCTCGAGGCTAGGCTAGGAAAGGGCTAGGTTAACTCTTTCGGCGCCAATGGAAATGTCTGCAAACAATACGGAGTCAGTCCAGACAGCTCATAACGAGTTTATTGATTGATTGTGGTTTAACGCCGTTTTCAACACATTTCAGTCATATCACGGCGGCCAGTTCACTTACTCTTTTTGCTGCTTTCCCACATAGACTGTTAGTCCATTGGTGGAAGACGAATGACGCAGTCACGGTGACTTTTGCCAGTCGTCGGAAAGAATGTTTGCCGAGCTGAGATTCAAACTCAAAATGTCTGGATTAAATGCCCGCGTGCCTACCGACTGAGCTAGCGGTGCTCGGCCCATAACGAGTTTATATCCGAAAATAGTCAAACATTCTTGATACATGAACAATGGAGTCGCCCAATTTCGAACGTGGAATAGTCTACTTGATGAAATTCGGCACTAAAAATGTGGAGAACTTACATTTGTCATTATAATCACCAATTCCAGCTAGGTAAACTTGTATATCCACGCTGTCGACTGTCGCCAATATCCCACCCGCTTTCTTACAGCTATCCTGTAGAACGATATAACAACGATATGTATCCCTTTCATTAGACCAATGAAGAGATAGTACAATATTGAACAATGCAATTATAATTGGCCGTAATTCATTATTTTCTTGGTTGTAATTTAATATGTAATGAGACATTCATTCAATTACACATTTTGGTCATCTTTCAATAACATTTCAGTAAGCTATCAATAACGATTCAGTTATCTTTCAATAACGATTCAGTTATCTTTCAATAACATTTTAGAAAGCTATCAATAGCGATTCAGTTATCTTTCAATAACATTTTAGAAAGCTATCAATAACGATTCAGTTATCTTTCAATAATATTTCAGTTATCTGTCAATAACATTGCAGTAAGCTATCAATAACGATTCAGTTATCTTTCAATACTATTTCAGTAAGCTTTCAATAACGATTCAGTTATCTTTCAATAATATTGCAGTAAGCTATCAATAACGATTCAGTTATCTTTCAATACTATTTAAGTAAGCTACCAATAACGATTCAGTTATCTTATGTTTTAATAACATTTCAGTAAGCTATCAATAACGATTCAGTTATCTTTCAATCATATTTCAGTAAGCTTTCAATAACGATTCAGTTAGTTGTCAATAACGATTCAGTCATCTTTCAATGACATTTCAGTTATCTTACAATACAATTTTAGTTATCTTCCAATAACATTTCAGTTAGCCTTCAACAACATTTCAGTAAGCTATCAACAACATTTCAGTAAGCTATCAATAACATTTCAGTAAGCTATCAATAACATTTCAGTAAGCTATCAATAACATTTCAGTAAGCTATCAATAGCATTTCAGTAAGCTATCAATAACATTTCAGTAAGCTATCAATAACATTTCAGTAAGCTATCAATAACATTTTAGTAAGCTATCAATAACGATTCAGTAAGCTATCAATAACGATTCAGTTAATTTTCAATAACATTTCTGTTATCTTTCAATAACATTTCAGTTATATTTTAATTATGTTTTTTCATTGAAGTTGGAACTCAGGCTCACCAGTACCATCGCATGTAGAAACGCGTATTGACGCCGGTGGAACAGTGTCGTCTTTATACCTGGTCTGACACCATATTCGCTGGGTTTAAATAACTCGGGTACATATATATGGGCATCGCTCCAGCAAAACCAGGTTTAATGACAACATTTTCGAAAAAAAAAATTTTGCAAAATAATATTCTCATTCATTTCTAGACCAATAACCAAAAATCGTTTAAAGCGACTGAAATCCAGATGGCACGAAAAAAAAAAAAAAAAAAATCGAATTCGCCCTAAATGTTAGTCTTTATGTTATCCAAGTAAAACCAGGGTAGAAAATGTATCGTTTTTTATCAATAAAGTGAACTTGAGTCGTTTTCAATTGTCCCGATGAAGGGGTTTCCTATTTAAATATACTTACCCCGTTACTGACAGGGTAGAATTTGCGATGGAAAAAGTATCGAAAACAAGAAAATCTCACCGATTATAGGGGTATGTAATATGTCAGTTATCATATTTTAATGCCCCAAATACAAAAATAACACTTATTTTCTTAAAATTTGATTTTTTTTTTCGACAGTTGGGTATCTGGAGTTCAGTCGCTTTAACGATATCGCCAATAGTTTTCATTTTGCAACTGATAAGAAACACAGTTTTAGTATTTTGACGTCGTCATAACGTCACAATTTAATAAATGACGTTAACGTCATAATTTAGTAAATATTAGATATATATGAAAGCACAAAAAAAATGAAATATATCGCTGTGTTTAGCCCTTTCCCACATACAACAATTCAGCAGCAGACGACTTATAAAACAAAGTGACATAAACCTAAAAAATCTCCATAAAAGATAGCTTAATTGTAAAATAAAGTTGAAAACATTGTGGCCAAAGGTGAAATTGCTCCTCATGAGCAATTTCACCTTTGGCCACAATGTTTTCAAAAGTCGTCTGTTGCTATTGAGTCAAAATGCGTCTGCAGGTGGGAAAAGGTTGAATAACGAGGGTACATACACATGAAAGCATAGGGGCCTGGCACGCTAATGAATTAATAAAAAAATAATTAAATATATTATATATACATGTACATTGTGATTTTAAATATGTTGTACGTAAACCAATCGTGTGCGGACAAAATCCTTTTGACCAGTATTTAAGGTAACCATTAAGCTACATGCTGACACAAAGCGCTTTTATTCAATCGTCGTTTTTTATTGTGTATCGGACCAAAATGCAAACTTGTGTCAAATCTGGTTGACGAAGAAGTTTCATCCCTTGGCCATATATACTGTACTAGAGGTCAAAGGGAAGTAAATCGGATCGGCTTGCCGGGCAGACAATTTTATCCAGGAATTTCAGATGATTATATAAGACTGAGGTTGGCTCCCATTGGACAATACTGATGTTGTTGAAAGTTTAAAGTGATTTTCATAAAGTTGAATAACCTCTGACTGATGTATAACCAAAACAGTGTTTGCTTTTAGCTATGTTGACGCTCTAATAGCCATTTTCAGAACATGCTGTATTTTCTGAAATTGAAAGTAAAATTCAGTGCGGGATAAGGGTCACCTTTGATTTGACCTCCTAGCTCTGTCAAAAAACGGTGTACATTTGGGTTCGGTTAGCTTTTCTAGTAGTTCTAAGAATGATCTTTAGTTTGATAAAGTGTATATGTGTTAATTCAATTGCTAGTAACGAACCATAACCCATAATGCTATAATGGTCGCCTATGGAAAATGAATTCCTTCCCTTTGCCCTAGAGTATACATTTTTAACGTTTTAACGCTTTCCCTCATATAGACGCTTTCTGACGCCTCTGCAGCAGACGGCTTTTTGAAAACATAGTGACAAAAGAAGAAATCACACAAAACGTGCAATTTATCCTTTTGCCACAATGTTTTCCACTTTTTGTCATAGGTTATCCATTCAATTATGGAGATTTTCTATTTTTTGACAAAATACGTTCAAAGTCGTCTGCTGCAGAATTGTCGTATGAGGGAAGGGGTTAAATAGCGTGCCAGACCCCTATGGATGAAAACAACTGTAAAACTAACCATCGCCTCGGCCCACGTCTTCTCGTCCTTCATGAACATAAAACATCGTTCACCCACAGCATCGTAGCCCTGTGGACACCTCGGGTTGTTTAGTAGACCACCCTCACCTAAATAACGGTATCATTAAAGTATTTACGCCTCACGCCACAGGACAATATACTTTTTCTTGTCGTTTTTACAATACATACACACATTAGTATTGACACACACACACACACACAAATGTAAATGTAATCGAAATAGACTAATCTTGTATGTTGTAACGATATTTAATTAACAGGGAAAACACTATTTGAGCCCGTCCATGGGAACATGTATTTCCTAACAGTGAAGGTTTCAGGTTTCAGATCAGCACGTATACATGCTCCGTATTATCAGAATCTCCACATGTTGATAGGAGAAGCTTCTAAATGAGAAGCGTGTGTGAGTTCTGTGTTAACATTGTAGATCTTGATCAGAGTGTGTGGGCTCTCATGTTTATCTGGATCTACACTGTTCACAAACGCCAACTTGTACTCTTTTCCCAAGGCGGGCTCAATTTCGAACCAGGCTTTACGAAAACCATCCCTCGGAGGTCGGATTTATACTAGTTACTAGTTTTTTTATACGAACACTAAGCGCAGTTACATTTTAGTCAAATCACAGTAGCCAGTTCACTCACTCGTATGTTTTGGCTTTCCCACACCAGTACTCCACACAGCAGTTTATCCAAGCAACTGGCTGCTTTTCCACATAGCCTGCTAGCCCATTGGTAGAAGACGAAGGACGCTTGTCGCATTGACTATTGTCAAACGTCGGAAAGAATCTTAACCAAACTGGGGTTTGACCTAGTAAGCCCTAGATTGACAGCTTTCATGATTACAGAAAAAGCTACCAAGTATCGGCGAGGGTAAATAAAAACAAACAAACAAACAAACAAATGCTGAGCTTCACATCAACGCATTAAGCGAAATGCTATCCATTCACTCTGAACAAATTGGAAACACCTTTTAAACGTAGGTTCAATAATTGAACCGAGTTCACTCAACTAGAGGACAAGTAATGTGGGAAAAGGTTAAAAATGGTATTTGTGGCTTTCGTCCCTGGCGCTCAGAGCTTCACATCGATGCATTAAGCGAAATGCTATCCATTCACTCTGAGCGCCAGGGACGAAAGCCACAAATACCATTTTTAACCTTTTCCCACATACAACAAATCTGCTTGGAAACACCTTTTAAACGTAGGTGCAATAATTGAACAGAGTTCACTCAACTAGAGGACAAGTAATGGTCCTTCCCAGAAAAAAAGTGCCCCGCGTGTATCGATGCTAAACACAGAGCACGTTAAAGAACCAGTGGGTTCTTTTTTTGGAAAGAGCTATGGAATCGGGAATCGTGTACGCCATAAAAACGGGCATTTAGAAGCTAAAAAGCTTATGCCCATTCAGGGAAATTGGTCTCTATAATTACATTACATACATTACATAATTAAACACATTTACAGCTAGCCCATATGTAAGTTTGATGGTTTGGTTTTGTACGCCCTTTCAACAATGTTTCAGTTATATCACGGCGTTTCCTGGGTAAGATACCAGTACAACTGGTCCCTTTATCTTGACACCAGGTAGTCGGTCGTTATGCCAACCCCGCAACCCTGAACGCCAAGGAGGGCAGCCATTACAATTTGTTTAAACCATAGTTATGTTCAAGGCTGTCTGTGTTTGAGGATGACCTGTTCTTATCAGTGTTTGTCTAACTAATAGCACGTCTCTCGGCAAAACTGTGCCAATGACCTTCTATAGACTACACATAGGCAATCCATTTTAACTTAACTTAGTTATCATTTCTCACTTATAGACGCATTATTGACGCATCTGCAACGGACGACCCTTTGAAACATTGTGGCAAACGAAGAAATTGCTTATAATTAGCACATTCTCGTTTACAGTTACGATCTTACATTTTTCGACTCTATTGAATAATAATATTATCCTTTATAGCGATTTTTCATTTTTAGCTGCATAATTGTTGTATATGGGAAAGGGTTAAACTAGTTTAAACAATGGCTGAGCTAGTTCCGTATAGCTTATCAGTAAACTAGACACTCCTTTCTTCTTAACTCTTTCAGCGCCAAAGGCAATATTGAGGTTTTTGCAAACAATGCTGATTCAGGTGAGTCAGCTCGTAACGAGCTGTCTCACCCGAAATCAGCATTGTTTGCCTTTTAGTTATCAAAATAGTCTAAACTTTTAATACATGAGAAGTGGGGACGCCCGATGTTGAACATGGAAGAGTCTACTTTAAACAACTCGGCGCTGAAAGAGTTAACACTATCCCCACCTATAGACGTATGTTAACGCATCTGCAGCAATCGACTTTTAAAAACATTGCAGCAAAGAAAGAAATTGCTCATAATGTTTTCAAATAATTAATAATTATACTTTCGTTTATCGAGATGTCGATCATTTTTGCCTGCATGTTCTCAACATCGTCTGATGCAGATTTGTTGAATGTGGAAAAGGGTTTTGAAATTTGAGTCATTCTACAAGAAAATCAACAGTATGGACTCTGTGCGTAATGTATTAACCCAGATCAGCCTACGCAGCCTGATCCGGGCCGACACATTCCGTCTCAGGGGGATAGAGGTATAGAGTAATGATTCCTAAACCAGAAAATCCACAGGAGGCAAAAATTGTCTGTCCGGGTTAGCCTGCGCGGCTTGCTTAAGCTGATCCGGGTCGACACTTACCGCAGAGTCATCAACGTAGGTTTTCTCGTGGAACGGCTCAAATTATACTGTTTAACCCTTTAGACGCTGTCTGACGCATCTGCAGCAGACGGCTTTTTGAAAACATAGTGACAAATGAAGAAATTGCTCAAAACGAGCAATTTCTCCTTTTGCCACAATGTTTTCCACTTTTAGTCATAGTATCCATTCAATTATAGAGATTTTCTATTTTTTGACAAAATATGTTCAAAGTCGTCTGCTGCTGAATTGTCGTATGAGGGAAAGGGTTAAATCGTCTGCTGCATATGTGTAGTACGTCGGAAAGGGACAATTGCTATGGTGATTTAACACTCGTCTGCTTTAACAACATCTTGGACATTTGAAATAGTATGTAGTTGAAAAGATTTTGGGAAAAGAAAAATATGCTCATTTAAGTTTTTGGTATTGTTTACACAATGTTTTAAAAAGGGTATCTGCTTTAGACTCGTCAAATTAAACCGCCATTATACCAGGCAAGTGTTCTACCCATAGACGCCGAGTTTTAAACACCGTCGTCTCGGTGCTTTTCATGTCACCACCTAAAGAAAGCTAGAATAAATTGCAAATACGGTTCCTCATGGAAATCAATATTTAAACGATTGTAAATTATTATTTTAATATGACTAACCTACTTACCACTACAAAATATTCCTAAACTAAGGAAAAGAACGACAGCAATCAGCAACGTCATATTCATCCAACTGTTGGTTTTCTTTTGTCTGAGATCTCAAAAAGGACAGCTTTATAAAGATAAATGATAACATTTACACAGATCTAATTCATAAACTAGAGTCGCACCGGGAGAAAATGATGTCCTGCATCAATATACTTGATTTGTGTTTAGTTCAAACTTATTATTGTTTACAGCCGAGTCCCGGAAGTTCAGTTTGTAATTCTTAACACAACTCGGCTAACATCCTTTCCAACTTTTAATAAAAGTAACTGTGACAAGCGTAAATTCGACTTTTATTTCATTATAGTTGAAAACATTGTGATTAAAGGAGGAAAATGCGCATCATGATCATTGTTTACTTTTTGCCATAATGTCTACAAAATTCGACTGTTACATTGATGGCTGAAATGTTCAGTGTTGTTGACAAGAACACAGTTATGGTCCGCATATGGCAGCAGAGTTACTGTTCCTGTTTAAAGATTGCATTATGGGGTGGCCGATTATTTTAGGTAATATCACGCAAATCCTAAATATTCATCTATTAACACTTTCGGACAGCAAAGGTTTGGATCAGCCTCGAGTTTAGCATTCGGTTTTCGTAGGGACAGTTTATTGATGCTTTATCTCTGTTCCACACTGATCTATGCTTAAATTCCTATGAAACACTTCGATGGCTTTACTCTGTGCTCATATCCCTATGAAACACTTCGATGGCTTCACTCTGTGCTCCTATCCCTACAAAACACTTCGATGGCTTCACTCTATGCTCCAACCCCTACAAAACACATCGATGGCTTCACTCTATGCTCCAATCCCTACAAAACACTTCGATGGCTTCACTTTATGTTCCAACCCCTACAAAACACTTCGATGGCTTCACTGTATGCCCCAATCTCTACAAAACACTTCGATGGCTTCACTCTATGCTCCAACCCCTACAAAACACTTCGATGGCTTCACTTTATGTTCCAACCCCTACAAAACACTTCGATGGCTTCACTGTATGCCCCAATCTCTACAAAACACTTCGATGGCTTCACGCTATGCTCCAACCCCTACAAAACACTTCGATGGCTTCACTTTATGATCCAACCCCTACAAAACACTTCGATGGTTTCACTCTATGCTCCAACCCCTACAAAACACTTCGATGGCTTCACTGTATGCTTCAACCCCTACAAAACACTTCGATGTACAAAACACTTCGATGGTTTCACTCTATGCCCCAATCTCTGCAAAACACTTCGATGGCTTAACTTTATGCTTCAACCTCTACGAAACACTTCGACGGCTTTACTCCATGCCCCAATCCATACGAAACACTTCAATTACTTCATTCTTTTCTCCAATCACAACAAAACACGTCAATCTCTTCGTGTTATTTCCAATCCCTACGAAACACTTAGATCGATTTTCTCTATGCTGTTATCCCTGCGAAACACTTAGATGACTTCTCTCTATGCCCCAATCCCTTCGAAAAACTTTGATGGATTAACTTTGTGCTTCAACCCCTACGAAACACTTCAATGGTTTCACTCTATGCTCCAACCCCTACAAAACACTTCAATGGTTTCACTCTATGCTCCAACCCCTACAAAACACTTCAATGGTTTCATTCTATGATCCAATCCCTACAAAACACTTCGATGGCTTCACTCTATGCTCCAATCCCTTCGAAACACTTCGATGGTTTCACTCTATGCTCCAACCCCTACAAAACACTTCGATGGTTTCACTCTATGCTCCAACCCCTACAAAACACTTCAATGGTTTCACTCTATGCTCCAACCCCTACAAAACACTTCGATGGTTTCACTCTATGCTCCAACACCTACAAAACACTTCAATTGTTTCACTCTATACTCCAACCCCTACAAAACACTTCAATGGTTTCACTCTATGCTCCAATCCCTACAAAACACTTCGATGGTTTCATTCTATGCTCCAACCACTACAAAACACTTCGATGGTTTCATTCCATTCTGCCGTCAGACGTGGAATGCCAGGTCGATATTTATTTGGTCGCGTTCACGTTGGGCAAGGGCCAACATTTACATGTTCCGAAGCCTCTCGCGACACTCCATGATGACGACTTGACCGAGGGAGAGCATTAACTAAATGAAGCTTTATCCATTGTCATCATTTGTATACAGTATACTCTGCTGTTACGTTGTCTACTGTTTCTAAATAGGTGCAATAATAAACACATGGCAATAGGCCGTTATTGAGACATTATGAGGACGGTGGAACGGTAACAGAACGTGATTAGGTCGTTAAGAGAGCGGTTAAACGTAGGTAAGGGGCCGGTATGTAGCCGGTATGAGACGGTAGGTCAACGTTGAGGAAAGGTGAGAGCCCGGTATGAGTCCGGTATGAACACGGTAACAACCCTTTGGACAAAAATATGACACGTCGTCACCGTTCTCACCGGCCCACGAACGGGTCCATGACGGCCTCGTACTTGCCCTACATCCTCTTAACGTCCTCTTACCAGATTATCACCGTTTTCCACCGCTTGTACCCACATGGCAGACCGGCAGCACTGGTAATTAACCATGGAAACGTCGTGATATCAACAAAATATTGATGAAAGTGATGTAAAACATCATTGGAAACACATATGGATACAAGCCCTGCGTCTAATGATTTTTAACGGTAGCTGGCATCGTATGGAGCATAAAAGATCCAGTTCAGACTAGTCTCTGCACATATCATCGTCGACGGAAATTTCGTGTAGGTCTATTTTCGCAAAACGGTAAAAGTCACTCCAACTTCAATAAAGGGGATGACGAAACACTTACGATCAACACAACGTGCAGCTTTATAGTCGATGCTGTAGCCAACCTGACAGATACAGCTGTTTCACCAGCACTCTTGATTGGTTCCAACACATGTATACACCGAGTTACAGACCTGGCCGAACAGCCCTGCAAAAAGAAATTCACAAATATGATATAAGACAAGTGTCGCCAATACATGTCAATCCTCAATCACATATTTACTGTTTGTACATCTCTATTTAAAAAATTCATTCAGATAACATGCTCAAATACGTGTCAATCCTCAATCACAGATTTACTGTTTGTACATCTCTATTTAAAAAAAAACCTCATTAAGATAACACGCTAAAATACATGTCAATCAAATTCATGTCAATCTTCATTACAGAGGCCCACGTGGAAGACGGGGCATCCCCAACTGTGCAGCCTCTATAAATTAAGTCTTTATTATTATTATTATTATTATTATTATTATTTTTATTATTATTATTATTATTATTATTATTATTATTCATATATTTACTGAGTGTACATCTCTATTTAAAAATAAATAATTCCGATAACACGCCCATATACCTGTCAATCCTCATTCACAGATTTACTGTTTGTACATATCTATTAAAAAACTCATTAAGATAACACGCACAAATACATGTATGTCCTAATTTATATTACTGTTCGTTCAGCACTATAAAAAGAAAATCACACAAGTGTCCCCATTAAATGTTTATCCTCATTCACAGATATACTGATTGTACATCTCTATTTTAAAAAAAAACCTCATTCAGATAACACACCCATATACATGTAAACCCTATTTCACATATTTACTGTTTGTTCATCTCTATTGAAAAACTCATTCAGATAACAAGCTCAAATATATGTAATCCCTAATTCATAGATTATTGTTTGTACATCTCTATTGAAATACTCATTTAGATAACACGCTCAAATACATGTAAACGCTAATTCACATATTTACTGTTTGTACATCGCTATTGATAAACTCATTCAGATAACACGCTCAAATACATGTCATCCCTAATTCACAGATTTACTGTGTGTTCATCTCTATAAAAAAACACATTAAGATAAAACGCCCCAAAACATATATAACCTGGTTTATAACACTGTTCGTTCAGCACTGTTAAAAGAATATCGCAAATATGATATCCGACTATATGTCCCAATACGTGTATACCCTGAACTACAAGTCTGTTCGTACAGCCCTGTAGAAAGAAATTCACATATAATATAAGACAAGTGTATCAATACATGTAAACCCGCATTCACAGATTTACTGTTTGTACTTCTACATTAAAAAGCTCATTAAAATGATACGTCCAAATACATGTACATGTATATCCTGATTTATATTACTTTTCGTACAGCACTGTAGAAAGCAAATCGCAAATATGATATCAGAACATATGTCCCAATACATGTATACCCTGTGCTACAAGTCTGTTCGTACAGCACTGTAGAAAGAAATTCACATATAATATAAGACAAGTGTCATCAATATATGTAAACCCGCATTCACAGATTTACTGTTTGTACATCTCTATTAATAAAAACGTAATACTTCAACCACTAATGCTGCCTTTTTACAGTCCTTTTTCAAAATTCAGATATCTTGATTCACCAATGTTTTCGAAAAGCAGTTATATTGCCTGATAATTGACACTACTTTTTTGTTGTGGGTATATATAGCCAAATTACCTTCACTTCACGTAATTTGTTTCAACATTACATTGTAGGGTTTGACAGGGGAAGAAGTCATTTATATGACCTAATTTTGGAAATATGAAAATATGACGACAATCAGTGCAGCCTGTATATTAGTTATAAATAGTAAATGCACAACAATTAGCAGACATGTTTTACATTGGAAACTATAAGTAAGTAATATATCAAAAACTCCAAACTGTTATTTATTAAACTAACATTCACAGGATATAATCTGTCTTAAGCCATATAACCTCCGACCTGACAGATGCGTCCATTTTTAAAAGACATTATGACATTTTTTGGGCTAGAGTAAAAACAAATGACATAAAATGCTTTCTCTCAGCAGGCTGAATTTCGAGCATATTCATTTTATTATTTATCCATAATTAGTTTTTTGATCATTCACTAACTTTCAAATTGTTTAAGTTGTACATAATTTAAAGGTAATGGGGTTGTTCAATTTAGATCACAACCTGTAAATGATTAAAGGGTTCTGATCAATCCAAATGACGTTACAAAAGACGTTACGTTTATTTCAGTTATATCACGGCGACAGTTCACTTATTCATGATCTCTACGTGAACAAACCAGTACTAGGCTAGGAAATGGGCCTTGGCCAAGGGCACTCCACCGTGACCGCCGTGCCGCGATTAGGGATCGAACCCGGGACGTCCGGTTTCAAATTCACGACGCTAACCACTCGGTCATGGCGGATTCTTACGTATCAGACTGCATATGAAAACTTGCTTGAATTTAAAACCGTTTTCTTAATGCATGATGTTTCTATGTAAACGTATTATACTTATTCGATTTATTAAAAGGAATATTTTGTGAAAGGGTAAATAGAGCATTGGCATACTAAAGACTTGGAAATAATGGCTTGCCCTCCTTGGCGGTAAGCATAACGATAGGCAGGCTGGTGTAAGGATAAATGGACAAATAGTTGTTGTAACTAATGCGTCAGTCACATTTGCCGCGGCGGCCGTGTGGTCTAAAATAGGTATGGCCTAAAGCAATTATAGTGCCGCCGCATCATTCCCACGGTCACATACTGTAGCAGTCACATATGTTAGGGTAGCCGCACGGCGTATTTTGAATTTGTGAAGACAAAATACCTGCGGCTGCCGTACGGCCTTTGAAGTGACGAACACGGTCGACTAAGGGCGTCCCTGCGGCGGCCGAAGGTTTTTCGCAAATACCAAGGCAGACGCAAGGTAGCCTCAGATGCATCTGCAAGTAGCCAAGCCTCAGCCGTTGAGGTACAACCAGCGTCATCTGTATATTACTTTTTCTACAATCTATATGACAGATATGAATAGTAATATTCATATGGAAAAAATGGTATATATACCTGCTCCACGCACGGTGCAGACCACGGGGGCCGTATGGATGGCGTGTGGCAAGCATATGGGAGCCGTGCGTGGGTATTGCGCTGCCAGCAGGGTATGCCACATACCGTAAGGCCACCGTACGGGCACCGTAGGGCACCGTAGGGCACCGTAGGGCACCGTAGGGCACCGTAGGGCCGCCTTAATGATGCCCTAGGGAGCCCGTGGAATTCCTACAGCCGCCGCCATTTTTTGGGAGGTCCCCACAAGTCAATTGTAATTCATAAGGCCCTAGGGTAAATAATAGCATGTACGAGGTTCACAAGAAGATTAAAAAAAGACGATCCTTTTTAAGTAATTTGCGAAAAGTGTAAATCTAGATCAGACTGCACGGATATATGTTCACACAGGCAAAGCTAAAATGTCCTCACCGTATCAGTGGTGTACTGTTAGAGCGTCCACCTGAGAGTCAGGAGACCAGGGTTCGATCCCCGGTCAGGTCAAACCAAAGATTTTAAAAATGTGGAAATGGCATTGAATTCTTGATGCTTATGGTTACGGGGAAGAGCATTACGATTGAGACATCGGTGTCAAGATAAATAATAGCGGTAGAACTGGTTATTTACCGAGGAAAAGACGTGATATAATTGAAATACTGCTGAAACCGGCAGTATTTACCATTAAAATAAAATAAATAATTTGTGGTGACAATTCGTTGTAAAACACCTAACAATTTTCCTGAATATAACGACGCTTTAAAACAATATGGGGAATGATAAACTGCTAATTATGGAGCTGTCACATAGCACCGGCTAAGCCCAACGGATCCATACCGTTTGATTTAAATGACAAGCGGTGAAAATCTCTCCTTACATTTTTCAACTGTGTCCTCAAAGTGTCAATACCGGGTCCTTACCGCATACAGCGTCCTCGTATCAGCCAGTGTCACAGTGTTGGCCGTTCACTCGCCGTTTCTCGCCGGGTGCTTGCCGGGTCCTCACCGTGTGGCTACCGGCACCTTACCGCCAGGAATGCCTCCATATCGTTCGCTAAACGTTGGCTCCGCCTTGCTGACGTCACACACGGTATATAAAAGCTGGGCACTCACCGTCCGGTCACTTATGGTACCCGCCGAACTGTTTGCGACGACTGATCTATCCCCTGGTTCAGGCACATCTACCCCGTTGGCCGCGCCGAGCCCTTCTTTGCTGCCGTCGGACGTGGAATGCCAGGTCGATATTTAGTTGGTCGCGTTCACGTTGGGCTAAGGCCAACCTTTTACATGTTCCGAAGCCTCTCGCGACACTCCATTATGATGACTTGCCCGAGCAAGAGCAGGGACAAAATGAAGCTTTGACCATTGTCGTTGTTTTTATACAGTATAATATGTTGTCACGGTGTCTGGCACGATTTCTAAACGGGCGCAATGAAAACTCACGGCAAAAAGGCCGGTATGGAGACGTTATGAGAACGGTGGAACGGTCATAGGACGGTATTAGTACGTTAAGAGAGCGCTTGAACGTTAGAAGACCGGCCGGCCGGTATGTAGCCGGTATAAAACGGTGGGTCAACGTTTAGCGAACGGCGAGAGCCCGGAATGAGGCCGGTATGAATACGGTAACAACCCGTCGTCAGCGTTCTGACCGCCCCACGAACGAGTCCATGACGGCCTCGTACTAGACCTACGTCCTTATACCTTCCTCTTACCTTCCTCATAGCGAGTTATCATCGTGTTCCACCGCTTGTACCCACGAGGCCGGTTTGAACACGGTAACAACCCTTTGGACAAAAATATGACACGTTGTCACCGTTCTCACCGCCCCACGAACGAGTCCATGACGGCCTCGTACTAGACCTACGTCCTCTTACCTTCCTCATACTGAGTTCTCATCGTGTTCCACCGCTTGTACCCACGAGGCCGGTTTGAACACGGTAACAACCCTTTGGACAAAAATATGACACGTCGTCACCGTTCTCACCGCCCCACGAACGGGTCCATGACGGCCTCGTACTGGCCCTACGTCCTCTTACCTTCCTTATACCGGGTTCTCACCGTGTTCCACCGCTTGTACCCACACGGCAAAAGTTGTCTCGCCGGCCGCTAACGGGCCCTTGACGTGTTCACCGATTGCTCAACGCCACGCCGTGAGCACTCACTGTATTGTACCGTCCGCACGAAATTTACCACACGGTGGCACACGGTAGGCTTATCCGGCACCATGTGACAGCTACATATACCCTTTCCAACATTCACACAATTTGTGGCAGAGAACTTTGATGATATCTTTGCAAAATCGTGGAAAACTCTTATCAAAACAAATTTAATGAAAATAGTTAAAAACATTGTGGCAAAAGGATAAATTGCTCGTTTTGATCACATTGTTTTCACCTGTCGTTCCGCTGCAGGTGCGTTAGAAAGCGTCTGTATGTGGTAAATGGTTAAATATACTGCACTGGTCGTTAGGCTCTTGAGTTTTGATTTTTCTCTGATGGAACAAAGAATTGTTTTTACAAATAAACCAAATTAATCGTTTAATATTGTTCCCAAATTAATTATTTTAAATGTTATAAGTTTTTTTCTAAATGAACCATCGTCTCACATGTTTGCACATGTACGCACGTTTACCAACAGTAACAATGGTAACAATGAAGTGATTAAATAATTTATTATAACGGCGTGATTTTCCATTTGACAAACTTTGTCTACAAACGAATAATACTTAAAGTAAAAGATAACACTTGGTCGCATGGGATTATAAATCACTTTAAACAGAACGGCGCGTATCTGATAATCTTTGTCTACAAATGAATAATACAAAAATTAAAAGATACACTTGGTCGCATGGGATTGATTATAAATCACTTTAAACAGAACGGCGCGTATATAACCATGAATCAACAAATGCTCGGGAAAATTGGGAGTTGGCGCTAATATGAGAAAACCGACAGTATGGCATCTGCGTAATGTATCGACCCAGATCAGCCTGCGCAGTTCGGGCAGACTGATCTGGACCGATACATTCCGTCTCAGGGGGATAGAGGTATAGAGTAATGATTCCTGAAACAGAATCCACAGGAGGCGAAAGGTGTCTGTCCGGATTAGCCTGTGCGGCATGCTTAGGCGGATCCGGGTCAATACTTTACGCAGAGTCCACAGAGTTGGTTTCTCTTGGGAGAGCTCATATATTCTAGCACGTGGTCAATTTTGAATATTTAACAATACCCCCATCCAAAAAAATCACAAAATGGAGGCAATTGCCAATTGAGCAACGGAACAGCCGTTGGACATCGGTCAACCAAAGTTCAAAATTCCCCTACTTTGAATAATCCAAGCGACGAATGGTTCAATAAATGAAGGCGACGATCAGTTTAATTGAAATAATCGTTGAAAGTAAATGTATTGTTTTCCAAGACATTTATAGAATGTGCGATCAGTGAGAGTTCACCGTAGCACGATACGAATCCTGATGCAGAAATACAACTGATAAAGTTATATACCCCACAACTATGTTCAGCTTTACGTCACGTCAATGCGGAGGCGTTTCCAAACAATTATTAACAGTCAGCTTGGACATCCGCGATTTTAGACTCTTCTCCAATCTACAAACTAATCTGTTTCGACGAACCGCAGTTTTGGCTTTTACAACTAATTCACCTTTATCATTTTTGTTTGTGTTCGAATTTTTATGGTTTTACTTCAAATGAATATAATATGATGACATATACAAATTGAATGTATCAGAAATGTTTGACCAAAATACGGTCAAATATGCGGCTGCACATTTATAAGTTTTGTTAAGAGTATATACCCTAAAACATAAACTATTATGTATAAACAATTAGTCAATTGGGGGAAGACGAATGAAGCTAGTCAAAATGACTTTCAACACCCATCGTAAAGAATAGATTGCCGAGTCGGGGGTATAGTTGGAGAAAGTACATGCAGTTTAAACGTTGAGGAAAATTCATGCGTATCAAAATATATATGAATTGTACATCCTTGCATACACTTGTCTCATTCCTGATAAATTATTGTCTGCTGCAGATGCGTCAAAATGCGTTTGCAAGTGGGTAAGGGTAACTATTAGGCCTAGTTAATATCCTCAACTGCGTGTATGGCCTTGCTGTGCCAGAACAACAAAAACACTGAATAGAACGGAAATTTTATTCGCCATTTATCATACAAATCATACATGCTTAAAGTAAAAAACAACACGATACATAATTCATATAAACCGCAGACCCGCGATAACTCAAAGACGATTGATTGATATTTAACGCCGTTTTCAACAATTTTTTAAGTCATATCACCGCGGCAAGTTCACCATCCTCGGTACCCAGGCTATTCATAAAATATATGATACCCTGGGCAAATTGGCTGTACAAATCTCGTACTCATGAATAATTTATCAGGTGAAATGCAGCCTTTTGATTGGCCGCATGACACAAACCGTTTGCGATACTAAAATTACAGTGTTGTTACGGAGGAAATCGTGGCGCATGCTTTACGAAATTTTGCTATCCAATTTGCCCAGAGTATCATATATTTTATGAATAGCCTGGGTACCGAGGATGCAAGTTCACCTACTCGTGTGTTTCCTAGCTTTCTCACACCAGTACTCCACACAACATTATTTCCAAGCATCTGACTGTTATATCAAATGGGCTTTTAGTTCATTAGTGGAAGACGAATACGCTTGTCACAACGACTTTTGTCAAACGTCGGAAAAAATGTTGGCCGAGCTGGGGTTCGAACTCACAACACCCGGATTAACATGCCCGCGTCGCTACCGACTGAGTTACAGGGGCTCGGATAGCGGTAAGCCGAAAGAAACTCATAAATGACTTTCAGTTATCGACTACGTTCAGTGATCAACTGCTTTAAGCTCGATTATATTATGTATTATAAGCTTCGTGATTCATTTAAACTTACGATTACTAGTAAAACATGTTTGAGTAAACACGAGTTCACACTACAGACATTAAATAAAATAATAGAATAGAATAGATGAGCCGTCCCGCGAGAAAACCAACATTCTGGACTCTGCGTAAATCATCGACCCAGATAAGCCTAAGCATGCCGCTCAGGCTAACCCGGACAAACAATTTTCGCTTTCTGTGGATTTTCTGTTTCACGAATCATTACTCTATACCTCTATACCCCTAAGACGGAATGTGTCGGCCCGGTTTAGCCTGCTCATACTGATCTGGGTCGATACATAAAGAAGATAAAATCAAACAATTGTGTATGGGATACATTCAGTGCTAATAGGCAGCTAAAATTAATATGACAATAATGAAAATGAAGCTGAAGAATACATCCGCGCTAACCAATATAAAAACTTTGAATTCCAAACAACCACTAACAAAATAGTTCCATGTATTTCAAACGTATGTCGAAAATTTGAAAGCTAAAACAACCACTAACATAATAGTAACGTATATTCCTACACGCACAACATTTAATTAACATTTGGTTTCAGTAGAAAAGTGCGACACCATAGTATACCGCTAGGCTTGAGATTGTATGACGTAAGCGGGTATTTCTTTCACAAATTATTTTCACTTCCAATCCGTCAATTGTTTTCTATTGACAAGTTGGATCGGAATGGTTGTATTTTATTGATCAATCCTCACCGTTTAATGATTTACATGGCTCGGAATATGTTCTTTTTAAATGATCGTAAACACATACACATAAACATATACTTTCGCCGTCTACCGAAGAAACGTCAAAATAAACACACATGGCGGTGACTACCTATCCCACCTGCTTATTTTTTGACAACTTCTAGCATATTGCTGAATAAATCGTGTCTAAATATTGATAATATGATGAACGAATAAGGACTGCACGAATATAAAGGCTGATCAGTTTTAAATGTTTCGCAATTGTAGTTCAAACTCGTGTAAAATATTTAAATGATGTTTAAAGTCACGGTAAGGTTTAACCCTTTCCCACATACAACAGGAGACAACATTGAACACATCAATTCTAAAATATGAAGAACAAAAAACATATTTATATATGGATATACAAATATTCAAAGGAATTGACACCGACTCGGTGGTGTAGTGTCCACCTCAGGTGCGGGAGGTAGCGGGTGCGATCCCAGGCCGGGTCATACCAAAGTCTTTTAAAATGGTGGTAATGGATGTCCTCCTTGGTGCTCTCTGGAATGCGGGGTTAGCATTACGACTGACTGGCTGGTGTCAAGATAAATAGATCAGTATTACTGGTAACTTACAATCAATCAATCAAAATAGTTGAAAGCATTGTGTCAAAAAAGGATATTGCTCATTACTCCTTTTGCAATGTTTTAAAGCAGTATGTAGCAAAGGCGTCACATAGCTTATGTATGTTGGAAAAGGTTTAATAATAACAAGTTGTACCAGAAGTTGATTTGAATGGAATGTTCCGTCCTAAACAAAATTAATGAAAAGGCTTGACATCCTCATATAGACTCTTCCCTGTTATAAATAATCGGACAACTCCAATTGTTTTCATTAGTCGCCGGGCAGAAGCCCGCGACTTCTATTTTTAATAGGTTTTCGGAAATCACATGGGAGGGCGGCTTATTATTAGAAAGAAACAAATCTAGATGATTTGAACATATTACAATATTGTACATATTGTGGTTGTTTACGAACACTAATAAATGACACATCTAAAATGAAATAAATATTCCGATTTTTTAATGTTTGCAGTTTTTTTTATTTCACTCGCATTTAAGTTTTTTGTCTTATTTACGAAGACAAAAGTGGTCCCTTCAAGACGTGAACCAACACCCCCTAATGCAGACTCTTATGTGTCATCATTGAGGTCAATTTCGGATTCTCCTTTTAATAGCAATTTTAACTTACTAAATGTTGTTTTCATGTTCAAAGAGATGTCTTGATTTGTGTAGAATTCATTTAATAATGTTAATCCATGAATATCTAAAGTAGGAACTGTTTCTAAGCTAAATATAGACCCTATTCTGTTATGTAGTTTCGTGACCTTTAACATCGATTTTCGCGCATGCGCATTTCGATATGAAAAAGCGAGTGATATTATTTTATTTTAGACAAGTACAAGACGAATGTTTGACGCAAAGCGTCAAAGAGAAGCCGCAATATTTCGTTGTACATGTAGAAATAAGAAAAAAAGAACAATTTTAAATCCACAAACAATAGAACAATTTAAACTGTAGACGGTAATGCTGATATATTTCTCCTGTTGAAGACTTTTGTTTTCTTCAAATTACCTCCCTTTAAAGCAATACCAGGATATTTACCTTGTGATTCGAATAAGATTGACAAACATTGAAATTATATGAATGAATACTATTATTTAAATAAGTAACAACAGCAAAATTAAATTTAAGCCAAGATAAATTTGTACACATTTTGTTAATTTTTTATAGATACCCTAATGTATAGGTATGAATATAAAATTTATAAGCAAATGTTTTCATTTCAACGTTCCTAATGTTTGAATAGACTAAGGAAAGTCAAGAATACATAAATAAATCAATGCAGTCTTTTCCGGCGACATTGATGCCTTGCATCAACTTTCTCTTGTGTTATAATAGTTTTTGAATATATTTATATCTAAGAGACTAACTACGGTTACGACTTACTCTCAATGTTAATCATATATAATCATCTGTGTGTTATTGCGCGTAACACATTTTGAAACTGGTATGTGTATCCTCGACTGCCCAGTTTCAGTTACAGTAATACTTTTATCTTTATATTGAAGTTTATGTAGCCAAATTACCTTCACTTCACGTAATTTGTTTCAACATTACATTGTAGGGTTTTACAGGGGGAAAAGTCATTTATATGACCTACTTTTGGTCAAAATATAAAAATATGACGAGAACCAGTACAGCCTAGATTAACGCCGTTTCCAAAAAAATATCAGTTATATCACGGCGCCCAGTTCACCAACTCATATGTTTCCTGCTCACACCAGTACTCAACACAACATACTTTCCAATCAACAGGCTGCTTTTCCACATAGATTGTTAGCCCAATGGTGAAAGACGAATGACGCTTGTCACAGTGATTTTTGTCAAACGTCGGAAAGACTGTTGGTCGAGCTGGGGTTCGAATTCACAACCCTTGGATTGACAGCCCGCGTTTGCTACCGACTGATCTACCGGGGCTCGGCTTCCCCAGGTGAATCACCAGAAGGACTGCATTATTCTATTTCATTTCTGTCAGAACTTACATCTGTTTCTATGTCGCAAGCAATTAGACCCCAAAGACTCTGTAAACTAAAATGTTATCGATTCCGTGTAAATTTAATCAGTCTTCAAAGGTTATACCTTATTAATTAATGACGAACTTTGCGACCCACTTTAAACCTATAGCATATGGAAATTACGTCTCATACGTGATGGTGTTTCGCTTATATGTCCGAGAGGAAATTTGAACTTTCAACGCAACCCACTTTAAACCTATAGCTGCCGAGCCCCGGTAGCTCAGTCGGTAGCGACGCGGGCTGTCAATCCAGGGGTTGTAAGTTCGATTCCCGGCTCGGCCAACTTTCTTTCCGAGGATTGACAAAAGTCAATGCGACATGCGTCATTCGTCTTCCACCAATGGACTAAGTCTATGTGGAAAAGCAGCCAGTTGCTTGGGAAGATTGTCGTGTGGAGTACTGGTGTGAGAAAACCAGGAAATGCACGAGAAGGTGAACTGGCCGCCGTGATATAACTGAAAAATTACTAAAAACGGTGTTAAACCCCAATCAATCAATCAATTGAACCTATAGCTGTACTATTAGGCTTATGGAAATTTACGTCGAACTTCTCATACGTGACGGTGTTTGGCTTATATGTCCGAGAGGAAATTTGAACCTTCAACGCAAAGACGATAAACACGGCTGCCAAAGGCTATTAAAGGCTTTAGCGAACAATGCAGATTCAGGTGAGACTGCTCGTAACGAGCTGTCTTTCTGGACATCTGCATTGTTTGCCTTTAGACAATACATTTTACAAAATTTCCTGTTGAACCAAAAAACTGGAGTGGTCCATTTTCCAACGGTTTAATCCCATTTCGTCTAATCCCAATTCGTCTAATCCCATTTCGTCTACACTTTTTGCAATTTGTCCCATTTCGTCTACAACCAATTTACACCCCGGTGCCATTTCGTCTACACTTAGATTAATGAGACAGACAGACAAATTCAATAAGACGGACATATTTTGTTTAAAATATGTGGGTTATACATACATTGTGGACCCATACCAGAGCATCTTTTCATTTGAAATTGTGTTATTTTATCGTTCTATTTTTGATAATTTTTATCTGATTATATTAGAATGTCGCAATTACTTTAAGGGACTCATGGTATTCAGCCAGACTTAGTCTACATTATGTACAAAGTCCGAAGGCTGCAAACAAAAGAAACACAAAGTTCATAACAATTAACAATAAAGATCAAAGGTAATTGCTTAAAGTTTTAAACTTCTTAATTAAAAGATGATCAGCAGTTTGTTCAGAAATTAATTAAAAGCAGTAATTGCTTAAAGTTTTCACACCAAGATTTATAATTGCTTTAAGAAAGGTCAATGTAAGATGAAATGGCAATCTCCGTAGACATATATATCTATGTATATTCATTTTATGGACAGTAGACGACATGGGAACAAGGGTGTAGACGAAATGGGACAAAAAACTGTAGACGAAATGGGATTAGACGAACTGGGATGTTACCTTTCCAACATTTGAAATTGTGTTATTTTATCGTTCTATTTTTGATAATTTTTATCTGATTATATTGGAATGTCGCAATTACTTTAAGGGACTCATGGTATTCAGCCAGACTTAGTCTACATTATGTACAAAGTCCGAAGGCTGCAAACAAAAGAAACACAAAGTTCATAACAATTAACAATAAAGATCAAAGGTAATTGCTTAAAGTTTTAAACTTCTTAATTAAAAGATGATCAGCAGTTTGTTCAAAAATTAATTAACATTAATTAAAAGCAGTAATTGCTTAAAGTTTTCACACCAAGATTTATAATTGCTTTAAGAAAGGTCAATGTAAGATGAAATGGCAATCTCCGTAGACATATATCTATGTATATTCATTTTATGGACAGTAGACGACATGGGAACAAGGGTGTAGACGAAATGGGACAAAAAACTGTAGACGAAATGGGATTAGACGAACTGGGATTAGACGAACTGGGATGTTACCTTTCCAACATGGAAGCGTCGACTTTGTGAAATTCGGCAGTGGAAAGAGTGAAGACTTTCATTAGCGCTGAATGCAACTTGGTGAATCCAAATCAGCTCCTTGTCTTGCTACAGTATATAACCTTTTATCCTCTCTTATTTAACCCTTACCCAGACACGAGATTGATTGACTGATCAATGGGTTAAACGCATTTTTCAACAATTGAGCAGTCCCGCGAGAAAACCAACATTGTAGACTCTGCGTAAAGTATCGACCCGGATCAGCCAAAGTATGCCGCGCAGGCTTACCCGGATAGACACATTTCGCCTCGGCTTGATTTTCTGTTTCAGGAATCATTACTCTATACCTCTATTCCCATCGGACGGAATGTGTCGGCCCGGATCAGTCTACGCGGACTGCGCAGGCTGATCTGGGTCGATACATTACGCAGAGGCCATAATGTTGGTTTTCTCGCGGGACGACTCAAGTGTTCAGTCATATCACGGCGGCCCGTTTACCTAATCATGAGTTTCCTGACTTTCTCACACCAGTTTTTCCATACTGTTAACCCATTGATGGAAGACGAATGACGCCTGTCAAACTTCGAAAAGAATGTTGTTGGCTGGATCAGGGGTTCGAACTCACAACCCTAGGATTCTCAGCCCGCGTCGCTACCGACTGAGCTACTGGGGGCTAGGCTCGCAGACAATTGACTGGGAATTGGAATAAAGAGTGTTGCTGTACACGGTACTACTGTCAGAAAGCCTGTCGCGACCTAATAACGGCTTTATCTCTAGCTCCTGTAGGTGTGTGTGTGTTTAGGGGTACGGCAAATATGTCTGCAATGCCCCAATCTAATTGCTGTCACCGTCTAGGACAGAGAAAATATTATGCTGGACTATACCAGTTCTATAAACGTGTGTGATAGATCACTTGTATTTACTATTGTTATTTACCCCCACTTTGTCAACAATCCCATCAGAGGATCCAGTGATCCCAATCCATTAGCCTATCCAGTCACTGACTACAATATCATCGGCGGTACTTCAGGGAGAAGTATTTTTTAATCGACAAATACATTCTAGAATATAGTTCTAGTCAAGAATATAGTCGGGATTAAAAAGTACCGCTATAAGTGTTCTCAATGCCTCAATTGTAGATTGAGGTATTTTATTTACATTTGAAGGAATAACTGCCATTTAAAGAAACAAAGTTCTTGTGGTAGAACTATATTCTAACTAGTAATGAAGTTAGAAGTGAATGTAGTTAGAAGTAATGCAGTTAGAAGTTAGAAGTGATGAAGTTAGAAGATTGGAAGTTAGAAGTAATGAAGTTAGAAGTATGGAAGTTAGAAGTATTGAAGTTAGAAGTAAGGAAGTTGGAAATTAGAAGTAATGAAGTTAGAAGTTAGAAGTGAATGTAGTTAAAAGTAATTAAGTTAGAAGTTAGAAGTGATGAAGTTAGAAGTAATGAAGTTAGAAGTTAGAAGTAATGAAGTTAGAAGTTAGAAGTGAATGTAGTTAGAAGTAATGAAGTTAGAAGTTAGAAGTGATGAAGTTAGAAGTAATGAAGTTAGAAGTTTGGAAGTTAGAAGTAATGAAGTTAAAAGTATGGAAGTTAGGAGTATTGAAGTGGCTTCCATATAAAAGCCAAAACTGCATTTCGTCTAAACAGATTAGTTTGTGGATTGGAGAAAAGTCTAATAGCGCGGATGCCCACGCTGACAGTTAATAACTGTTTGGAAACGCCTCCGCATTGACGTGACGTAAAGCTGAACATAGTTGTGGCGTATATAACTTTGCCAGTTTGCGCTGTAGTTCTGCATCAGGTTTCGTATCGTGCTTCGGTGAACTCTCATTGATCGCACATCCTACAAATGCTATGGAAAACAATACATTTACTTTTAACGATTAGTTCAATTAAACTGATCGCCGCCTGCATTTATTTAACCATTCGTCGTTTGGTTTATTAAAAATAGGGGAATTTTGATTGACACCGGTGTTGCCAAGTCCAGCAGCTATTCCGTATATAAATTGACAATTGCCTTCATTTTGTGTTTTTTTTAATGAGTGTATTGTTAAACATGCCAAAGTGACCACGTGCTAAAATAGTATCTCGTTCGCACGCCTTAGTATCTCGTTCGCATGAGATAGTATCTCGTTCGCACAACATAGTATCTCGTGCGCACGAGATAAAAAAAATCGTGTGTGTCCCTTTAAAGCTGCCGTAAATATCCAAAATAGCGGGGGGTTTTGTTGTTTTTTTAAGACAAAAACATTTATACTCAATCAAAATGAGCTTAGTTATAAGTCTTGTTAAGTCTAATTGTCTTGGAAGAATGTTTTGTAGAGTATTGGTGCATTCGGTTAACTGGCCGCCATGATATAACTGAAATAGTGTTGAAAGTGGGGTAAGACTCCAATCAATCAATCAAGCATGGTATTTTCGCAAAACGAGTTCCACGTTGGATACATAAGAACTTGTACATGTTTATCACAGACATATGTATCTTTGTACAAAAGTAGTTGTCACAATAATTCACTGGTAGCAAAAAAATCAAAAAAAGAAAGAAAAAAGAACCAACAAATCACTTTATTTTCGTACACTCGTATGCTAATTATTCAGAAAAAAAATGAAAAATTGGTCTGTTTTGTTTTCTGTTCAAAATTTGACCTAAAATGTAATTTATAATCCCATGCGACCAAGTGTTATCTTTAACCTTGTTGTATTATTCATTTGTTGACAAAGAATTTCAAATGGATAATCACGCCGTTATGATAAATTATTTAATCACTTCATTGTTATAGCTGTTTATGTTGATAAACGTGCGTACATGTGAGACGATGTTTCATTTAGAAAACAACTTAAAACATTTAAGATAATTCTGTTGGGGACAGAAAGTACTTTGACTGATATTTTTCTTTTAAACAATTAATTTGGTTTAATTGTATATAAAACAATTCTTTGTCCCATGGAAGAAGACCATAACGACGAGTGTATACTAGTTAACCGTTTACCACATACAGACGCTTTCTAACGCATCTGCAATAGAACGACAGGTGAAAACAATGTGACAAAAAGGAGAAATGTCTTAAAACGAGCAATTTCTCCTTTTGCCACAATGTTTTTAACTCTTTTCAATAATTTTACTTTGATAGGAGTTGTCCACGATTTTGCAAAGATATCATGAAAGTACGGAATCCTGTTTGGCTCATGTCGTCCGTCGTGCCTTAGGTCGACGCGCGACAAAGCGACACGACGCACGACAAAGCGACACGACAAAGCGACACGACGGAAGGGACATTATGTCGTCCGTCGAGCGTCGCCCTTGTACTGTCGTGCGTCGTGTCGGTTTGTCGTGCGTCGTGTCGCATTGTCGTGCGTCGTGTCGCTTTGTCAAACGTCGACTTGGAAGAGTAGAAGGTTGACGGGCGACGCACGACATTACGATGCGTCCGTCGTGTCGCTTTGTCGTCCGTCGTGTCGCTTTGTCGTGTCGCAATGTCGTCCGTCGTGTCGCATTGTCGTGCGTCGACCTAAATAATTTACAACACGATAATGCGACACGACGGACGACAAAGCGACACGACGGACGACAAAGCGACACGACGGACGACAAAGCGACACGACGCTCGACAAAGCGACACGACGGACGACAAAGCGACACGACATCGCGACAAAGCGACATGACATAACGACATTCCGTCGTGTCGCTTTGTCGTCCGTCGTGTCGCCTTGTCGTGCGTCGTATCGCTTTGTCGTCCGTCGTGTCGCTTTGTCGCGCGTCGTGTCGCTTTGTCGCGCGTCGACCTAAGGCACGACGGACGACGGACGACATTAGCCAAACAGGATTCCGTATGAAATTACTCTGCCGCAATATTGGTGAACGTTGTAAAGTGTTAATGAAGCTGTCACATGGTGCCGGCTAAGCCTATCGTGTGCCACCGTGTGGTAAATTAAGTGCGGTCGGTGGAACACGGTGAGGACACACGGCGGGGCGTTGAGCAATCGGTGAACAAGTCGGGGGCCCGTTAGCGGTCGGCGAGACAACTTTCACCGTGTGGGTACAAGCGGTGGAACACGGTGAGAACCCGGTATGAGGACGGTATAAGGACGGTCGGCCGGTACAAGGCCGTCATGGACCCGTTCGTGGGGCGGTGAGAACGGTGACGTCGTGTCATATTTTTGTCAAAAGGTTTGCTACCGTGTTTAAACCGGCCTCGTACCGGGCTCTCACCGTTCGCTCAACGTTGACCCACCGTCTCATAACGGCTAGATACCATCCGGAACACCCCCATGCCGTTCGCTAAACATATTAAATATACAATTACAAGAGAAAGTTGATGCAATGCATCAATGTCGCCGGATATCCATAGTGCAGTTATGTATAACACTAACATTATAGTAGTTGAATAAACAGTTATCAACTGAGGGGCATATTGGAACATCAGGGGTGGGGTCAAGTGAAAATGTATCATAACTTGCATTGTTTTGTCAACGAAGTGAATGATAATTGAAGCCTTTCATTGTTTATGATCAATCTCCATTCCAAAGAATGTTGACTATACACTCAACCAACTAATTATTGATCATAAACAGTAATGGAAATGAGAAATCTTGCCAATCATTAGTCTTAGTATGTATACAGTGCTTTCATTAAGGAATAATTATAAGATTTGTGAATTCCACATACACTTTTCAAGATGTTTGTTAGAATATTTGAATTTTATTATTTTTCAATAAAACCACAAAACAGACAATTTAGGATTTGCATGCAATAGCACATCATTTTACATTTCCTCTATTAAAGTGAACAGTGGACACCTTTGCAGCAATATACTTTTAAAACAATGAGTTAAGGGTTAAATCGCTGAGTTTTCTCTTTTTCTCAAAATGATATTAGCTTGGCATCCTAATTATATCATACTTTAACAAATGTTGAAATGTAGTCCAATATTTATATATTTAAATCTCATTGAAATTGTTGTATAATTTAAAAGGCTTAATTTCGAACATAAACTGAGCCCTACAACATGTTAATTTATTTTAATTCTTTCCTTACTTTTTTATAATGAAAATAACAAAACTACTCATGTTTTAAAATTATATTATGATGAGCGCCCTTGTGTCAATGATCCATAACAATATGCAGATCGGAAGCAATATGCCTTTAGGGAATTAAATGACACATTTAAAATTGTCAAGGACGAAATAATTTTGTACGAAAGACCCGATTCTTTCTTATTCGCAGAGGTGTCGTTCTTGAAACTCTCTTTATAGGCAGAGCGTGTTCGTTCAAAGTAATTTTTCTATTAAAACTAGTTTTTATCTCGGTTTGTTCTTTTCTTTATTTGTTTCGAACCAAATAAACATTTTAAATCATCTACGATTTACTATTTGTAAGTGAGTGTAAAGAGACGGCTCTCTGCAAAGGAGATTGATCTACGCAGTTGGTATTCGCGAGTCACGCTTCAAGCAGGTGCGCGTATGTAAACAAATTAGACTGCGACGTAAAGGTTTGTAGTTATCGCCTTTTGAGTACATGTAGTATATAGTGTAAACATAACGTATACCAGTCTAGCTAATAGGGACCGTTTTGTCTTCGTAAATAAAACAACAAAACATAAATGCGAGTCAAAATAAAGAAACTGAAAATACCTAAAACATCGGAATATTTATTTCATTTTAGATGTGTCATTACTTAGTGTTTTTAAACAAACACAATTGTAATATGTTCAAGACATCTCAATGTGTTTCTTTCTAATAATAATCCCCCCTCCTATGTGATTTCCGAAAACCTATTAAAAATAGAAGTCGCGGGCTTCTGCCCGGCGACTAATAACTGAACAACATAGTGTAGAAAACTACCTATACATACAGGTGTGTCGGTCACCTATTTATATGAATCCAAATGTAAAATATGCTACAAAATTGTAGTTTCGTATATTACAAAGTAAATATTTCATATTATGATAGTCAAATAACGTTATTTAAAAGCCTATTTGACTTCCCTTCCTTAAAAATATCGCTATAAGAACTGTTTACCATCAATCAAAATAAATTTAACGTTTTTCACTCCGCAGACAATAGGCTTTCAGAAAAACATAGTGTAGAAAATTCCCTGTTGGGGAGGGTTCGTCATTCTGGCCAACGGTCTAGACCCGGGTTCGAAATTTATCGTTTAAATGCCCATGTTTACCCAGAGATCATGGATAAGTGAACTGTCGCAGTGATATAACTGAAACAATGTTGAAAACGGCGTAAAATCCCAATAAAGCAAACAAACCGTTTGATACAGAGGCATCAACTACCGTCTGTAAGATGGAAAATGTAAAGATTTTCCTTCGATACGATCGATACCGTATTGGTAATGAACAGTTCGACCAATGGTGTGGCGGCGCATATATACAGTTCGCCGTCACTGCCAGGTTTGATAGCCATTTCTTGTACGGCAGTACCGTGTATAGGAGCTTGTGTTGTGTTGATTTATACAGCATCAGAACAGAACATAAGTTACATTCTTAATAGAAGCATTTACAGCTCATATTTGATAAATAACAAAATTCGCGTGCAGAAAGTGAAATGACAATAGACTACTTGGAAACATATTACTTAGTTAATATCGATGAACACATTCTAGAATATAGTCAAGAATATAGTCGAGATTAAAAAGTACCGCTATAAGTGTTCTCAATACGTCAATTGGAGGTTGACTCGTGAATGATTTTTAGATTTATAGCCTTTGTGTTTTATACATTTAAAGGAATAACTACTATTTAAAGAAATTAAGTTCTTGTGGTAGAACCCAAGTAAGAACTTTAGATAATTTCGCCATATTCATCAGCATTATAACGTTTAGTAATATAAGTTCCAAAGGCAAAAATGATCTTTTCTTTTGTTATTTTAACTCTGCTAACTGCTGGATTAGGAAGAGCTTTAAATTTTCATATCTTTCAACGCGACACACTGACCGACGACAAAGTGTGTACCGGGACTCAAGTGTTATTTAATGACAAATATTCGCCGGATACAGTTAGCAACCGTTGCCTTTGGAAATGCAGCAAGTTGATAAAATGTAAAAGAGTGTTTATCATCAAAGATGCTGGGCAATGCGTTGGATGTAAAATCAAAACGCCTAACGAAATTCTGTCACCATGGACTAGTTCCGTGTCCTATAAGAAGAATAGTAGTAAGTTGGATATTTATATATTTGAGCCGTCCCGCGAAAAAACCAACATTGTGGACTCTGTGTAAAGTATCGACCCGGATCAACCTAAGCATGCCGCACAGGCTTACCCGGATAGACACTTTTCGCCTCCTGTTGATTTTCTGTTTCAGGAATTATTACTCTATACCTCTATCCTTCAGAGACGGAATGTGTCGGCCCGGATCAGTCTGTGCGGACTGCGCAGGCTGATCTGGATCGATACATTACGCAGAGGCCATTATGTTGGTTTTCTCCTGGGACGGCTCATTTACCGGTTTCAAAATTATTTGTCACGCACAACAACAACAACATACGGATGATTAGATATGATTTATATTGAGAGTAAGTCGTAACCATTGTTAGTCATTTATATATAAAGATATTCCAAAATTATTATAACATGAACAATTGGAGTCGCCCGATTGTTAACAGGGGAGAGTCTATATTAGGGATTTGGGCGCTGAAAGAGACAACATAACAGTTACACGTACTGAACCACGCCACACGATAACCGACCTTCGGAGATATTGATATTATTCAAAACAACGTTTAACCTTTATTATAATTAATCAAATCCCATTTACAACAGATTGTCAGCAGACGACTTTGAAAACATCTGGGCAAAACTATGGAAAAGTATTCTTATTGAATACAATAAAACAAATTGTGGCAAAAGAAGAAATTGTTTATCATTATAAATATTTTCAAAAGTCGCCTGCTGCAATAGGGGGATGGCTAAATGGTTCTATATCGGACAAACCATTATCGAGATGTTCCAATGATACGGGGACAGGAGACGGGGGACTGTACAGTGGAACAGTCTGATCTGGCCCATCGCTGTTCATAATTTTAAACTTGGTCGTGTTATATTAATAAGTTTTTCAATAGAGATGTACAAACAGTAACTCTGTGAATTAGGGTTGACAAGTATTGGGGACACTTGTCTTATATTATATTTGTGAATTTCTTTCTACAGGGCTGTACGGTCAGTACTGCAACTCAAAGTATATATGTATTGGAACCAATGAAGAATGTTGGAGAAACAAATGTATCTGTCAGGTTGGCTACTGCTACGACTATAAAACCGAAAGTTGCGTTGATCGTAAGTGTTTCGTCATCCTCTTTATTGAATTTGGAGTGACTCCACCGTATTGCGAAAAATAGACCTACACGGAATTTGTGTCAATGCAGATATTTGAGCCGTCCCGCGAGAAAACCAACATAATGGCCTCTGCGTAATGTATCGTCTCAGATCAGCCTGCGAAGTCCGCGCAGACTGATCCGGGCCGACACATTCCGTCTTAGGGGAACAGAGGCATAGAGTAATCATTCCCGAAACAGAAAATCCACAGGAGGCGAAAAGTGTCTATGCGGGTTAGACTGCGCGGCACAATGTTGGTTTTCTCGCGGGACGGCTCAATAATGCAGAGACTTGTCTGAACTAGATCACGTGGTATCTTTTTAGGTTCCATGCGATGCCAGCTACCGTTAAACATGATTAGACGTATGGCTTGTATCCATGTGTGTTTCCAATGATGTTTTACATCGCTTTCAACAATATTTTGTTTATATCACGGCGTTTCTATGGTTTATTACCAATACTGCCGGTCTTATTTATCCTGGCACGACGGTCATGGTGGACTGATCTTGGGACATTTCCTAGCCTAGTATTGGTTTGTTTACCCAGGGATCTTGGATTACGAACTGTCGCCGCGATATAATGTTGAAAAAGGCGTAAAAACCCCCAAACAACTAAAACAGATTTTATTTATCCTGAAACCGATGAATAAGTAAATATGTCATAACCCTCAGTGTCAAGGAGGGAAGCCATTGCTGGGAATCGAAGCCCGGTCCCGTCCAAAAGGCGGATGCTCTTATCTCTACACAAAGGAGACGTTGTGGTATCCATGTAAATGCCGCACTAATCACAGCAACCCCAGTGACTTTTATATGATATGACTCTGTCAAACTTTACGAGAAGTGTGGTTAACGGCTAACCGGTTAACCGGTTAATATAGGGATAATACACATTTTCGAGGGCGTGAACATCTGCGGACGCCCGCAAAAAGTGTTTATGCCCGAGTGCGAAGCACGAGGGCATAAACACATTTTAAGGGCGTCCACAGATGTTCACGCCCGAGAAAATGTGTATTTTCGCTATTATTGCATAAAATAAGAGCAAACATCCGACATATAGTCCGCTGTAACGTTCAGTTGTACGATAACCGCCGATAAACATGACGCGATAAGGATTGGCACATGTGACGTCATAAAGTAAACAAGTTATGTTTTATATATCCACGAACCGGTCCTACATCAAGGTTGCCATCGCTGACTCGAATGGTTTTGGATTATGTTATGCTCTTTAACTGTGAGTCTATTGTATGTTACCGATTATCGAGTTAAAGAAGCTGATGTTATTGTTAACCCAACAATTGCTCCTATTCTAGGGGAGATGGAGCGTCCATGTTTTGTTTAATAACGGTGCCCGGGTAATGCATATGTAAAACATCTAACCGGTCTGAAACGGCACGTACGCGCGAGAATCGCTTTGTTTATACACGTTTTCTCGCCGTTTACGCCCGGTTTTTGCAATGTTTCTGTATCCCTAAAGCGGGCGTAAAATATAGATTTTATGCAATAATGTTTGTTATACGATTAATCGGTTCGTTAATCAAGTAACCGAATACCCGGAAAAAATTGATAACATATATACACCTCTTTCATTCCACATGTAAACAATCGAATAACGGTCACTTCGTTCAAAAATAGATCACTGAATATTGCCATAATATAGCCTTCTACATCCTTTGTGTAACTATTTCAAACGCTGTGTTGAGGATAAAAGCGTTAAGTGCATATATATGCGTATAAACGTCCGTGGGTGAAATAATGCTTTCAATTTGGAAATGCCTTAGAAAAAGCGAAATAACAAAACACAGAAGTAAGTAAATATTGATGATTTATTCGGTTAACCGGTTAACCGATCGGAAGATCAAACGATTAAACAGTTACTTATATCGGTAACCGTTGAGATCCCGATTTACGAGTAAAGACACGCGTTGTTTTATTGTAAGTTCTCTCAATTACTGTAAGAAGCATGAGTGGCCTATGTCTTCTTTATGATAACAATATTCTAATTATTCCATCAGACGCTCAATATGTTTTACTTTGATATCAGCTTAGCATTGACTTCGTTTACAGCAAATATAGATCAATGTTAAATGTCATGCTTTCGTCAATAGGAATTATTATCTACCTATTCTGCTGTTCACAAAGGTAATGGATTTATATGTATACTAGTACCACGGTCTGGTGGCACAACAACAAAACTAACATAACGGTCATGTTATTAATGTTTCTTTATAAACAATTGTAACAATGTGTATGCCATACGACTGTAGCACGTATATACTTCTTTCAGATTAAACCACAGACAAACGGCGAGGCAAATTAATGTTAACATGCGGACATACCACTTTTAAATGTTAAGGTAGAACATCAAGAATAGACTCGGCGATTTCCGTATTTTATATATTTTTATATATTTATTTATTCAAGTAATATAAGCCTCTGGCCCAAAATACAAAATACAAAAAATACAATTTAACAATAGAGTGACAAATATATATTGTTTTACAAATAACAAGTGCAGAAGTATTTAAACATTAAAGACAAAATAATTTACTGATCATACGACATTAAGCTTTTGTTTTCTTTTATTCATTGCATGATATAAATATTTAGCAATTGACAAAACTTCATCTGTTATTGTAGACGACATAAGGGAGTAAAATAAGTTATGAGAACTGATTTGAAACCAAATTTTTTAAAATAGATATCTCGCATATTGTTATACAGTGGACATTCGAAGAAAAAATGGTATTCGTCTTCAATAATATATGTTTTTGACTGTAAGCAGTAGAAGCAATATCTTAAGTGTCTATCAATTCCAATATGTCTTTCATTTTTTATCATTAGACTATGACATGAGCAACGAAAATTTGAAATAGCTTTCCTATATTTATATGATAAGTCTAAGCTTAAAAAGCGTTCAACATTAAGTAGGGTCTTAAAGTACTTATAATGTAAAGGCTTTTGGTGAAGTTTCAATATCATTATGCCAGTTTTGTGAATAGCAATCAATTAAGCGTTGCTTATTAATAAAATTTAAGTCATCCCCAATATCATGAGAGACCCAAACGCATCCAAAACCAAATCGGAAAAGCATATCTTTAATACAACCTGCCCAAGTTTTCCTACCAGATTCCTGTAGACGTTTTAACATTAATTAACAGTGTTTTGAATACCTGTGATCTCCCATACGTGTCAATTTTAACCAGTATTTAATACAGTTTGTCATGTAAATAGTACAAAGTGGTAATCTCCCACATTCACCAAGAGCAAAATAATTAGCAGTGTTTTGTGACAAATTACAATATTGTTTACAAAATTTAACTTGTACAGATTCAATTTTATCAACATATTTGTAGCACCAGATTTCTGACGCATAACATAAAATAGGTTTAACCATAGAATCAAAAATCTTAAACATATCAATTGGATCAATATGACCAAATTGTCTTTGAAAATTAAAAATACAAGCTGATGCTTTTAAACCCTGTAGAGAAAGCGTTTCTTGAGTTTTTGACCATACTAACTTTGGTGTGAAAAATACACCTAGATATTTATAAAATGGGACAACTTCGATGGGTTCATTATTGAAGAAACATTTTTCAGTTTGTTTTAAAACACCACCATTTTTGAAAACAACTATTTTAGTTTTACTTAGATTAATCTTCATATTTACAGATTTGCAATATTCCTCAATATAGTTAATCTGGTGTTGTAGATTTATGACAGTTTCAGAAAAACTAGAAACGAAATCAGCAAACATTAGAGCAACTAAATCTTCTATGTCATTAGAAACGAAAATACCTCTTTCACATTTTTCATGAAGAACATTAACTAAATTATTTATAAAAAGAGAAAAAATGATCGGACTACCGACACAGCCCTGTCTTGTTCCAGTATTACATGTAATAAAAAACTTGTGAGTTTGTCATGAACTTTAACACATGATTTAAGTTTTGCATACATGGATTTAATAATAATTAAAAAGTTTCCATTTATGTTATTTCTAGAAAATGCATCCCATAGTTTTTGATGCTGTATACTATCAAAAGCTTTGGCAAAATCTATATAGATACAGTAGAACCTACGCTTTTTCTTGGATAAATACTTTTGAAAATAATGCCATTAAACTGAAAATAATATATCTATAGGTGCTACCTATTTACGAAAAAACCGCAAGATAATTATATACAAAAATTAAAGAGCATACTTTGGCCATAAAAAAGGATTTATAAGTAATTGACTAGACAATAATAATGTTAATGTCATGTTTCTTGCATTATCAAAACATATTTGGAATTCGTATTGCTGTCGTCTATTATTACGAATAGAAAATAATAAAGTAAAGACTTTCAGAAAATCAAGGAATACATTTATAATGAACGAGGTTAAAACATGAGGGCCAAGATGATCCTTAATCGATCACCTGCATTATGGTAAAGAAGCAAATAGGTCAGCCCTTTTCTGATGCCACCTGGCGACTGCCTTTTTTAACCAGTCAATATGACTGGAACAAATTATGAAAGGGGTCACATTTTTAGGAAAAGATTGTCGCCACAAGAACTATTGCTCCTTATGAGAAAGTTATCCTTTTGCCACAATTTTTGATAAATAATTATACTTTGAATGAGTGAGTCAATAGCTCATGTGTAGGAATATGGGGTCTTTCATGTTGATACCACTTTTTTTGCGGGAAACGACGTCGCTCCATTGACGTTACGCCAAGATGAAGTGTAATGGAAATGACGTCACGTCCTTCTTTGGCTACGATACAGTCAAAATTTAGTTTCGGGCGTAGAAGGCTAATGCTGTCGGTTTTTTTCGACGAACGGGAAAACATATTTCTTACAGATTTCCATTTATTTTTAACTTTTCGTACAAATGTTATTTCCCACATAACACAGCACTTTAATGATCTTAAATATCGAATTAAAAAAAATGAATAAAAAGACGACAATAATTTTCAATCCGTGTTTTTCTGCTCATTTTATACATACTCAAAATAACGATTTTAAAAAAATGATTAAAAAGCCGACAATAATTTTCAATCTGTGTTTTACGTCTGCTTTTTATACAATTCCAAAATGGCGGCCCCCATGGATTTTTCCAGTTTCATTTCAGAAAGCTTCATGGGTTATTGAAAAAAAAAAAAAAAAAAATCTCACACTTGTTACCTTTAAGCGAAAAAACCCATTCATGTTTTTTTTCCGTATTATCTGTTGTTGAATAGCCTTTTCTAAATCCTGCCTGAGACTCATCAATAACATTATAATTATCACACCATTTAGTAAAACGAATAGTTAGTATATAAACAACTATTTTACATAATGAATCTAATATATCTATAGGTGCTACCTATTTACGAAAAAACGAAAGATAATTATAAACAAAAATTAAAGAGCATACTTTGGCCATAAAAAAAGGATTTATAAGTAATTGACTAGACAATAATAATGTTAATGTCATGTTTCGTGCATTATCAAAACATATTTGGAATTCGTATTGCTGTCGTCTATTATTACGAACAGAAAATAATAAAGTAAAGACTTTCAGAAAATCAAGGAATACATTTATAATGAACGAGGTTAAAACATGATGACCAGGATGATCCTTAATCGATCACCTGCATTATGGTAAAGAAGCAAAAAGATCAGCCCTTTGCTGATGCCACCTGGCGACTACCATTTTCAACCAGTCAATATGACTGGAACAAATGATGTAAGGGGTCACATTTCTGCTAAACCCTTTTCCTATTAGAGACAGTTTCTGAGGCCTTTGCAACAGACGATTTAGGGAAAGATTGTCGCTAAAAGAACAATTGCTCCTTATGAGAAAGTTATCCTTTTGCCACAATGTTTGATAAATAGCTCATGTATAGGAATTTGGGGTATTTCATGTTGATACCACTTTTTTGCGGGAAACGACATCGCTCCATTGTCGTAACGCCAAGATGAAGTGTTACGGAAATGACGTCACGTCCTTCTTTGGCTACGATACAGTCAACATTTAGGTTCGGGCGTAGAAGGCTAATGCTGTCGGTTTTTTGACGAACGGGAAACATATATATTACATACTGAATGATAAACTATAGAGATTTCCCAACTTGAGAAAACCTATAACATGCTTTTTGTCTACTGAGCAATATCGCCTAGTGTGCGATATAGCTCACTAGCCGGATTTTCGGAACTACTTTTTTAAAATCTCTTTTAAACACTTTTAAGCTTCGTTTTCACTACTTAACACTTTATTTCCATGATGAACCGTTAAATAATCCCCAATTGCACTTTTAAATCCGCAAATAAGAGCTTGAATCGACATGACACAAGTTTATTTCAATCAATGTACACATTGTCGGTGACGTCACGTATATATATATAGTGACGTCACTGCAAAACTGGCAGATTACGTCATTCAGATCTCTCTCCACTTCTGAGCTAAAAATAAATGAGCTGCACAGGGGTATTGTCGTTTAAAAACGAAAATTATCGCCGAGAATATAATATATAGTTTAATAAACATTGTTTTCATGATTTGGGAATTAAATCCCTCGTGAAAGAGATTCTTGCATATAAAAACTCGTGCGCTATGGCGCACTCGTTTTTATATCGCAAGAATCTCTTCCACTTGGGATTTAAATCCCGTATCATGAAAACAATGTTAATTAAACTCTATTTATTCCATTTATTTTTAACTTTTCGTACAAATGTTAATTCCACAAAACACAGTACTTTAAGATCTTAAATATCGATTTAAAAAAAAAAAAAAAAAAAAAGACGACAATGATTTTAAAAATCCGTGTTTTTTTCGTGTCATTTTATACATACCCAAAATATCGATTTAAAAAAAATTATTAAAAAGACGACAATAATTTTTTTTCAATCCGTGTTTCTCGTCTCATTTTATACATACCCAAAATGGCGGCGCCCATGGATTTTTCCAGTTTCATTTCAGAAAGCTTCATGGGTTATTGAAAAAAAAAAAAAAAAAAAAAAAAAATCTCACACCTGTTAACTATAAGCGAAAAAACCCATTCATGGGTTTTTTTCGTATTAAAGAAATACCACGGTAATTATTAGGGTCTGATTTAGAACCTTTTGTTATGTATTGGGGTAATAATACTCCATTGTTCAGGAAAATCTCCATTTTCAAATATTTCATTAAATAGCTCATTTAAAAAAGATAGAATTATATGAAAACTATGTTTATACATTTCTAAGCATACACCGTCAGGTCCAGGTGACCGGTTTGCATGTAACTTATTTATACTTTGCCTAATTTCTAAGTCCGAAATCGGTATATTTAGTTCTTCACAATTAAAATTATCATGATTTACATTTACCAAGAAATTGGCATCTTCGAAAACGGTATTATCAACCACAATAGGGTTTAAGAGTATGAAGTCGTTAGAGGTCGGTATTTTTCGTGGCCTCGTCCGTGATTTAAACGATATATTTCGATTTCTGACAGAAATACCTATGACATTAATTCACTTCAATCATTTATCCCATACAGAGTAAAATGTGTGGTTTTGAAGCCTTTGAGACCGCAATGCTACATACATACTTTTTGTTTATAAATACCAATAATGTAAGGAAATCACAGAGCATGTTGACGCTCATGCAGCAGACGTCTTTTGAAAGCATTATGATATAAAAAAAATCTCCATTTGCCACAGTGTTCCCAACTCTCTTTAATAATTATACTTTCTATCATGTATAGCAACTTTCCATCCCTTTCCTTAGATGTTATCAAGAACTCTGCTTCAAATTTGTTTTGTGTGGGAAAGGGTTAACCCTTCATTGGGACAATAAACGTGCTTTACATCTTTCCTGTTTATTGTATTTATCAAATATATGTTTTACCAATTGAGAATACCATAAAGCACCTACCATTTACCGAGATGCGATCCCGGCGTGTTTGTTCTATTTCCAGATTGTACGACCTACGGAACCTCATTCACGGAGTACCGAGATCACGGCTTAATGTCTCTTTACGACATGCACTTTACTGGCGTAACACTTGGCTATTGCGAAACCGAATGCATTTCAAATAACTGTTTGCTTTTTATATGGGTATCCTCCACTGATCAGTGTAGAATCTCGCTCAATGCGACGGCATTGACAACCCCGGAAGACTTCGGGCCTCAAGTTGGCCACAACTATTTCACAAGAAACTGTGAAGAGTAGCAGACCATGTGTGCAGCTTTCTGGATGGTAATGAACGTTCTCAGTTGCGAGAAAGGATGTCAAGGCTTTTCTTTAGTTTTGTTTATGACGGAACATTCCATTCAAATCAACTTCTAGTACAAATTGTTATTATTAAACCTTTCCAACATACATTAGCTCTGTGACGCCTTTGTCACATACTGCTTTAAAACATTGCGGCAAAAGGAGTAATGAGCAATATCCCTCTCTGACACTCTTTTGATTGATTGATTATTTGGTGTTTTGCGCCGCCTTCGACAACACTTTTAAGTATCAAAGCGTTTCCTTGGTAAGTTACCAGTACTACTGGTCCATTTATCTTTACACCAGCCAGTCAGTCGTAATGCTTACCCTGCTTTCCAGAGCGCCAAGGAGAACAGCCATTACCACCATTTAAATGCTTTGATATGACCCGGCCTGGGATCGAATCCGCTACCACCCGCACCCGAGGTGGACGCTGTAACACTACACCACCGAGTCGGTCTCAATTCGTTTGAATAATTGTATTTCCATATATAAGTATGTTTTTATTCTTCATATTTTAGAATTGATGTGTTCAATGTTGTCTCCTGTTGTATGTAGGAAAGGGTTAAACCTTACCGTAACTTTAAACATCATTTGCACGTATTTAGATATTTTACACGTGTTTAAACTACAATTGCGAAATGTTTAAAACTGATCAGCCTTTACATTTGTGTAGTCCTTATTCGTTCATCATATTATCAATATTTAGACACGATTTATTCAGCAATATGTTAGAAGTTGTCAAAAAATAAGCAGGTGGGATAAGTAATCACCGGCATGTGTGGTTATTTTGACGTTTCTTCAATTGACGGCGAAAGTATATGTGTTTACGATCATTTAAAGAGAAAATCTTCCGAACCATGTAAATCATTAAAGGGTGAGAATTATAAATAAAATTCAGCCAATCCCATCCAACTTGTAAATAGAAAACAATAAAAAAAGAATAATATAAAATAATATAAAGTGAAAATAATTTGTGACAAAATGTCGGCTTAAGGATGTACTGAAATGGGATGTGAATTCTTTTTTAATATTTTTTATTTTTGCAACATTGTTATTAACTCTTCTGATTGAGTTGTCAATTAAAATATGTATAGTCAATATGCATTTTTATAATGCTTCAAAATTTCAAACAAAGTTGATTAAACTTGTTTGAGATAAAGGGCAGCTGTCCAGACGCCCTGTTTGATTATATCCATGTGTTTAAATTTTAATATAGAACTTTTATAGTATCATAGGCTTTTGAAAATAAAAAGAACAAATTGGAATACTTTTATTTCAATTGAAGATATGTTTGAATAATAAATAAATATATGTTCATATTTTAACATTTTTTGGACAAGGGAGGTAATTCAGATAAGAAAAACTCAAATTTTTTGCTCAAGGACATATACTTTTACTTTTCAAATATTGATTAATGATGGTTATTTCAATAATCTGAAGCAGTTTTAGAAATAATTAACTATTATAAATATAAATATGTTTTTTACTTATTTTAAAGTTTTGAACCTGTCTGTTATTACACCTGACAGATATGGGTTCTCATCAGGGCAAAATAGCGTTATTTTTTAGGTTTAATTACTACATATCATGAGAACCTCCAAACATATCGCCAGTAAGGAGGATGAACCACTAAGACAATAATTTAACCATCAGCTTTAATCACGCAACTTCTACGGAAACAAGATGTCGAGTGACTCAAGGGAGATAACTGTGTTATTACTATAGGTAAGGGTAAAGTGTTCATATAAAGGAATCCCTAACTAGTCTATACTAATATACTGGCGCGATCTCTTTTTCTTTTGTCAAATCAAATCTATGAAACTCATACTTTGAGTATTGTAGTGAAGTTAACTAAATAATGTTAAAAAGTTATTTGCTATCAATTATCACTAAGCTATGTTATTGTCTATCAATTGTCACTGAGTTATGTAATTGTCCAGGTAAGTGGGACGCCTCCGAGAACGCTGCGGTCGGGGACACTGTAGCGTGTCACTCACATCAACTGTATGGGACTGTACATCTGTGCCATAGTCTGTTGAAGGAGTTGACAGTAGTTCAAGCGTATTTGGCGTATCACTCGACGGATATTCTGAACTATCTGGCTCGAGCACTAAGATTTCGGGGGGTTCAGGAATGGGAGGAGGTTGTATGTCGGGAATAGCCATAACAGGTTCGATTTCGTCATCACTACAATGGTCCTGTAAGTCCGACGAACCAACTGTAGATGGAACACTGTAACACTCTGCTTCTTTTACCTTATAAGAAGTGGCGCGTAATTGGTCGCCCACAAACTTTTTAATAATGCACCATTCACCACCCATTGAGACAACAAGGTATCTGCTTCGGGCATGTAACTTTGATCTGTCTGATCTAAGATACACTAAATCTCCGACATGAACCGAATCATAACTTGGCTTAGACTTGTTCTTGGATTTTTCACTATGCGGGTGTTTTTTTTACCTTAGTTCAAATTGTTCAGTAATGAGGTCCCGGTCACATATAGGTAATTGCTTGTGAGTAAACTGATCTCTCTGCGTCCACATTTCGCGGGAAGATAAGCCTCTGTTTCTTATTCTAGCATTTAAATGGGATGCAGCAATAATAAGGTTGAGTCCTGTAATCGGGCCACCGCCAGGTACCGATCGAAGAATTTCATCCTCCAATTCACGTATGGCCTTTTCTGCCACTGGATTTTTATTAACGTTCTTTATACGGCCGATCTCGAGACAAATGCCCAAATCTGATAATATACGATCGTCCTTGAGGGCGATAAAGCCAGGAGCTGGATCGACTCTGACTACGCACATGGGGCCACCAATAGCATGAAGTTCCAGGCACATTTGAATGAGAGCATCGCGAAGCGTGTCATGTCTTTCATTTTCTATGAAACAAGCCCGTGTGAATGAAGTTACTGTCTCTCTCACCACTAATATGAGTTGTTTATTGCGTTTTACTACATCTGCAGCCAAACACGTACCTACGCTTTCGGGTGCAATGTCCGTCGTCTGTTCTGCATAGCTGTTTGGAAGAGTCTTTAGAGACGCACACAAATGGCAGGCTGCGCTTACGTGATTTATAGTCTTTGATAAATATAATGCGTAAAATGATCTCTTCATTACCATCTCTAACTGATGCTTGGAAGGGTGACTAAGTTTTATGTGCATTGCTGTAACGAGACCATCTACTACTGAACGTGGGACGATGATGAGTTCCATAGGCGACGTGAGTGGATCATTCTTCCGCACAACTAACAGGTTGTCCTTGCTTATAGTCGCTACGTTGAGATATCGCTTTATGTCCTTGATTTTGGTGAGTTTTTTTGACGGCCTCGTGCCTTGTTTAAGGTGAGCACACACTCTTCGTAGGTCTGGGCACGATGACTGGATGTCTATCCAAGCGGATCTAGTTGTAAATGGTACTTTTGTTAATGATTTATAGTCGTGTATAGTCCGTACAACAGCCTCCTCCATCTGAACGATAAAAGTACACACTTGGCAACGAGGCTCATCACAGTCTGGGGCATTTCTACTTGCAAAGTCAGAAGGCATATTTGCAGAACCAGATACATGTTGAACGTTTATTTGGTACTGACTCACCGTTGAAAGGAAGGATGTTATACGAGGACTCGTAGAGAATTCGCCTCTACATAGCTTCTCTACAGCCTGAACGCACGGCTTACTGTCTGTCAGTAAATTTGTACGTTTAATGGATTGAATACTGTATGGGCTGAAATGCTTAATTGCGGCCGCTATGCAGAGTGCCTCAGGGACGTCTTCTCCGTCGTTTGTTAGTCCTCGAAGTGGGGTAGTGGAGGTCTTCTTTAACCATGTAAAGCCATCAACTAAAAATGACGCAAAGTTGCGGTCAAGTGACAAAATGTATTGAAGATTCTGTCTCCAGGCTTCAAATGAAGTTATTGACTCTTGCTTGGTAAGTGGCCATTGTTTTGGAGCACGTGAAGCCGCCATGATGCAAACTGACAATCTTAGTTTGGTTTGTGATACTTCTCTGACTGTTGATTCTGTGGTTATGCACCATGCAAATGGTAAAGAGCAGTGCTGGGTTCTCGTTTGACCGCTGCCACCACGCCAGTAAGGAGGATGAACCACTAAGACAATAATTTAACCATCAGCTTTAATCACGCAACTTCTACGGAAACAAGATGTCGAGTAATTCAAGGGAGATAACTGTGTTATTACTATAGGTAAGGGTAAAGTGTTCATATAAAGGAATCCCTAACTAGTCTATACTAATATACTAGCGTATGGATAACATAACTTCAGAATGTGATTTAAGCCAAAAGAAGATAAGAAATTAGCATATCATCTTTCAAATATTTGTAATATGCATGAAAACGTGGTTTTTTTTCATGTGCTGAAAAAATGCATATCTTAAGGCTTTCATTAATGAATCTAGCATAGAATTAAGCACAGCAACATACCATTTTTTTATTTTTCATTATCCATACATCAAACTTTCAACAAAAAATGTTACCAAAAAAGTAAAATATTATAAAAAATCAACTTATCAATACAGTACATCCATAAGTCATATAAGCTCAAGCCTAGCGGTATACTATGGTGTCGCACTATTCTATTACAACCAAATGTTACTTAAATGTTGTGCTTGTAGAAATATACGTAACTATTATGTTAGTGGTTGTTATTGTTTTCAAATTTTCGACATACGTTTGAAATACACGGAACTTTTTCGTTAGTGGTCGTTTGGAATTCAAAGTTGTTATATTGGTTAGCGCGGATGTATTCTTCAGCTTCATTTTCATTATTGTCATATTAATTTTAGCTGCCTATTAGCACTGACTGTATCCCATATACAATTCATTGTTTTTATCTTCAAAATGATCTTTTTTGTGACGACACCGGAACTACTTGATGGATGGTTGTTTAATTCATAGTGGTTATTAGGTTTCAAGTAAGGAATGCATGATTGTGATTTTTATATATGAAATATTAGTTTTACTTTGTTTTTGTGGACGGTGCTTCTCGCCGCTTGCAACATCACGACATTTCCCGGGTAAATCACCGGAACAACAGATATTATTTATCCGGACATGGATGCACCAGTCGTTTTGCTATTCCCGCTACCATGAGCGCAAAGACGCCTCAATGAGGGAAATGCTTACTAAATGTTTATGTATTGATGTAACCGTTTGATTTGCTTTAATGATTTATAAATATGTTTTGTTTGACGAGATACATGTTTGAGCCGTTCCACGAGAAAACCAACATTTGCTACAACTCCCCAGGGGTATAGAAGTATAGAGTAATGCTTCCTGAAACAGAAAATCTACAGAATGCCAAAATTGTCTATCCGGGTAAGCCTGCGCGGCATTCTTAGGCTGATCCGGGTCGATGCTTGACGCAAGAGTCCACAATGTTGGTTTTCTCGCGGGACGGCTCATATATTCTATTCTATTCTTATAGTTAATGTCTGAAGTGTGAACTCGTGTTTAATCAAACATGTTTAACTAGTAATCGCAAATCATCATTAACTTTAAACAATACCTTGAACGGATCATTTAGGCAGACGAGCTATACTAACTGCTAATGTGCCGTTTTCTTGATATGATTTTTTTATCACCGACATGTTTTCCGTAACAAACGGTTTAAGTTGAAATGAATCACGTAGCTTAAAACACATAATATCGAGTGCTTGGCGTGAAACGGTTGTAACTAAAAACCCATTTTAAAAACCCTGGTTTAGGGGCAATTTTGATCCCTTTGTAAACAATGCAAATTTAGGTGCCATTGCTCAGAACGAGCAATGGCACCTAAATTTCCATTGTTTACCAAGAAAAATGATTTAACGCTTATAAAGACTTTATGGAGAGGTGATTAACCTTGGTAACAAAATAATAATTTTAGTTACAACTGTTTCACGCCAAGCCCTCGGTATGATCAGTTGATCACTGAACCACGTCTATATTGAAAGTCATTTCGAGGGCTTGGTGTGAAACAGTTGTAACTAAAATTGCTATTTTGTTACCAAGGTTTATCACCTCGCCATAAAGTCTTTATAAGCGTTAAATCATATTTCTTGGTAAACAATGGAAATTTAGGTGCCATTGCTCGTTCTGAGCAATGGCACCTAAATTTGCATTGTTACAAAGGGGTCAAAATTGCCCCTAAACCAGGGTTTTTAAAATAGGCTTTTAGTTACAACCGTTTCACACCAAGCCCTCGATTTATGAGTTTCTTTCGGCTTTCGGGGAGTCTCTTCTGGCGGCCGAGCCCCTGTAGCTCAGTCGGCAGCGACGCGGGCTGTCGATCCAGATGTTGTGAGTTCGAACCCCGGCTCGGCCAACATTCTTTCCGACGTTAAAATAAGTCATTGTGACAAGCGTCATTCGTCTTCCACCAAAAAGCTTACAGTCTATGAGGATAAGCAGCCAGTTGCTTGGAAATAATGTTGTGTGGAGTACTGTGTGAGAAAGTCAGGAAACACATGAGTAGGTGAACTTGCCGCCGTGATATGATTGAAAAATAGTTGAAAATAGCGTTAAACATCAATCAATCAATCAATCGGCTTTGAGTTATCGCGGTTCTGCTGTTTATATGATTTATGTATGGTGTTGTTTTTACTTTAGTATGTATCGCTTGTAAATGTCGAATAAAATTTCCGTTCTATTCTGTGTTTTTGTTGTTCTGGCACAGCAAGACCCAACATGCTGTTTACGATATATATTAACTAGGACTAATATTTACCCTTTCACACTTGCAAATGCATTTTGACGCATCTGCAGCAGATCGTCAATTGTCAGGAATTAGGCAAATTTGTGCAAGGATCTACAATTCATATATATTTTGACACGCATTAATTTTCCTCAACGTTTAAATACTTTCCCTACTATGACCGTATTTTGGTCAAATTTGTTTGATATATTCAATATATATATGTCATCATATTATATTCATTTTAAGTAAAACCCTAACAATTCGAACGCAAAAAAAAATGATAAAGGTGAAGTTTTTGTAAAAGCCAAAACTGCAGTTCGTCGAAACAGATTAGTTTGTGGATTGGAGAAGAGTCTAATTGGGCGGATTTCCAAGCTGACTGTTAATAATTGTTTGGAAACGCCTCCGCATTGACGTGAAGTAAAGCTGAACATAGTTGTGGTGTATATATAACTTTACCAGTTTGCGTTGTATTTCTGCATCAGGTTTCGTATCGTGCTACGGTGAACTCTCATTGATCGCACATCCTACAAATGCTATGGAAAACAATACATTTACTTTCAACGATTATTTCAATTAAACTGATCGTCGCCTTCATTTATTTAACCATTCGTCGTTTGGATTATTAAGAATAGGGGAATTTTGATTGACACCGGTGTTGCCAAGTCCAGCAGCTATTCCGTTGATCAATTGCCAATTGCCTCCATTTTGTGTGTTTTTTTGATGGGTGTATTGTTAAACATTCCAAATTGACCAAGTGCTAAAATAGATTTGCGCCAACTCCACATTTTTCCGGAGCATTTGTTGTGTTGGTTGAGTCATGGTTATATACGCGCCGTTCTTCATAAATGCGTTAATCGGAACCAATAAGCATGAATAAAACTGCCTAAATAGCCAATATTCAAAATAACGTGTATTTTTATTTATTTTTTGAAGACTAAAACAGTTATACTCAATCAAAATGAGCTTATAAGTTTTGTTAAGTATAATTGTCTTGGAAGAATGTTGTGTAGGGTACTGGTGAGAGGAAATTCAGAAAACAATCATTCGGTTAACTGACCGCCATGATATAACTGAAATATTGTTGTAAGTGGGGTAAGACTCCAATCAATCAAGCATGGCATTTTCGCAAAACAAGTTCCACGTTGATTACATAAGTACATGTACATCACAGACATATGTATATTTGTACAAAACCCGTTGTCAAGTCGATATTGTCAAATAATTAATTGCATGGTCGCAGAAAAATCCAATGAAAAACAAAGAACAAAAAAACACTTTATTTTCGTACACTCGTATGCTAATTATTCAGAGAAAAATCATATGTTTGGTCTGTATTTGTTTTCTCTTCAAAGTTTGACCTTAAAGGTGATTTATAATCCCATGCGACCATGTGTTATCTTTTACCTTGTTGTATTATTCATTTGTTGACAAAGATTATCAGATGGATAATCACGCCGTTATAATAAATTGTTTAATGACTTCATTGTTATCGCTATAAATGATGATACACGTGCGTACATGTGAGACGATGGTTCATTTAGAAAACAACTTTTAACATTGAAAATAATTCTGTTGGTAACAGAAAGTACTTTGACTTCATTTAAAAAATTAATTTGGTTTATTTGTAAAAAAAAATCAATTATTTGTTCCATGAGAGAAAAATCAAAACTCATGACCCTAACAACCAGTGCAGTATAGTTAACCCTTTACCACATACAGACGCTTTCTAACTCACCTGCATCGGGTTAAAACGATTTTTAAATAATTTTGTATAAATGTTCCTGGGGTGACCCTCTATCAGATTCCTTCAAGCCATGTTAATTGGTTGAAAAACATGGCCGCCAGGGGACAGGGCTGTTAGACATAAAGTGGCTTTAGTGAAAACTTTAAGCATTTTCTCCTCCCAAACTATTTGGCCAATTTTCAAATAATTTTGCAGAAATGTTCCATGGTTGACAGTCTACGAGATTCTTTCAAGTCACTGTGACTGGTAAAAAAACATGGCCACCAGTTTGGAACTTGAGTTGTTGGGGTCAATAATTAGGTTACTCGATCAAATTTGGAAAATTCTTGTTAACACTATAGGAACCACACAAAGTTCACAGTCCAGTCATATATCATTGTGTTTTAAGATAATCTGTACACAGAATGCTCAAGGTGAGACTTTGTTGTTGCCCGTTTTCCGTCGTTAATCTACATCGTCAAAAGACATCTTCTGTTAACTACTTGGCCTATTTTGAAGAAATTTCACAGGGATTTTCCTAAACCAGAAGGCTTAGTGCTTAGATTGTTGGTGTGTGACAATATCTCATCGTAGAAATAGTTCAAATTATGCTCCTGTGGACAAAATTGACTACCTGTTTTACATAGAGATATGTAGGGATAACTTTGAAAATCTTCTAGTCTGAAAATGAAAGGCCTAGTGCCTAAATATTTGGTGTTTAGCATTGTCTAGTGGTTCTCTATCAAAGCTGTTCAATGTATTAGCCTTTGTTCAATTTGGCGCCACCCTGGGGGTCACCCGTTTTACATAGAGATGTATAGGCTTAACTTTGAAAATCTACTTGACTTATACATGAAGTAAAAGCTTTAAAAATCTTCTTGTCTAAAAGTACCGGCCTGATTTGAGAATAAATTAGCTAAAATGTTCCTTTGGTGACCCTCTATCTAGTTTGTTCAAATAACTCCAATCCGTTTAAAAGCGCCATAACACGGTGTTCGTTTTCCTTTCATGGTATATAGTATAAACTTTGATATTCTCCTTGTGGGAAAATACTAGCCTTTGAAAATAATTTAGCACAAATGTTTCTCTATTAAGTTTGTTCAAATAATGCGAACCATTAAAAAACATGGCCTTGAGGGGTCAAGGTTTCTTAATACCTATATAGTAATATCTTTAAAAATATTCTTGTCAAAAAGTACTGGCCGGATTTGAAATAAAAAAAAATTCAAACATGTTCCTTAAATGACCCTCTATTAAGATTATTCAGATATTTCAGATCTGTTGAGCAGGGTTTGTTTTCCTGATTTGATATACATGTATAGTAAAAGCTCATTATAAATAACTTCCTTTCCCACAATGACTTGAAAGCCCATTCTTCATGAAAATGATAAAAACATGCATCTCCATCAAATCTAAGTTCAAATAAAGATAATGTCTGGTAAAGAACTAGGTCACTAGGCCAAAGTTGAGAAAAACCTTGGTAAAACTTGAGACCGCATTGTTTTTATCAGCAGCTTGACACTTTGTCAGAATGTTAATCTTGACGATATCTATATCAAGTTGGAATATGGCCCAAGTCATGTCGGTTTAAAAACTAGTTCACTAGGCCAACTTGAATGAAAATCGTGTTAACACTCTGAAAGCAGCTTTTAACTTGAGCAATAGGTGTTGTAATGATATATCTAGCAAAGTTTGATATATGGGAAAGGTTTATATATTCAATAAAGTAGTTTTTCTTGATGTAAATCTTGGTTCTATACACAGAAAGTAGGAAGTGGTGTAGTTCTCCTTTCAATTTAAAGATACAAATCTGAATGTATTAATCCTTTCCAACATACAACAAATCTGCAGCAAACGACTTTGAAACAGCCAGTCAAACATACGAAAACTCTTGATAAATGGAAGAATAATAATTAATGAACAAAGTTGAAAATAATCTGGCAAAAGGGGAAATTGCTCATTATGACCAATTTCTCTTTGTGCCAAATGTTTTCAAAATTCTTCTTCTGCTGTGTCATTAGAGAAAAGCTATATTAAAATATAAATTCATTCTAATTTTCTGTCGATGCAGCATCAGATAACATATGTTGCCACATATATTCAAGCTATTGATTTCAATACATCAAGTTGTAATGGTCCATTTTCCAGTTTAAGAAAATCAGTTGTATATTTACTAATTTACTATATATGCAATCTCCCTCCGTGAATCGTCTGAATATTGGAATTTGTTAAATGAAAGCATATAAATAAGACTAAAACGTTACAATCTTTGACAAATGTCAATGCTTGAACCAGATTAAGGGAACGAAATACCTGTACTTAAACTATGTTACATAAGTATTTTGTTTGTTAAATGGTTATGTTAAAATGTCTTTAAGTTAATCCTTTTCCATCTGAAGACTCATTTTGACGTATCTGCAGCAGACGGCTTTTGAAAACAGTGTGGCAAAATGAGAAATTGCTCAACTAATAATCATCTTTATTCACTTTGATAGAACTGAAGAAGTTAAAGCTTTCCCACATCTGACAAATCTGCAGCAGACGATTTTGAAAACCATTTTGGCAAAAATATGAAAGATTTCTGAAACAATGGCCACAATGTTTACAAAAGTTGGCTGCTGCAGTTATACATTTATTTAGACATTCCATGTGAAGGACCTGTACAAAGTAACCTTTACACAATTACTTAAGCCTCTGAATAGCCCATCTTTTTCATTATAATTAAAATGTGTCATGTTGATAAATGTTTCTTTCGATTGATTTTACTAAACAACACAATCTTCATCATCATGCTTCAGTGTTCTTATTAGACCCTTTTCTGATATACATCTTTAAAGACGCATCTGCAGCAGAGATGTTTTAAAACATTGTAGGAAAAGAGAAAAATATAACCCAAACTGAGCACTGTCTTTCTTTCTTCAATGTTTTTCAATTCTGTATCAAAATATATCAATTTTCGAGAAATTTTATTTCTGAATTATTTTTTTAATGTTGATGATTCTAAACATTACATATGAACTACATATATAAACAGTTCAGTAAACCAACAGCTGAATTCAAAACCATGTGTATTTATCAATTTATTTCAACCAGCTTGTTTTTAGCAAGGGTTGTGTTTGAGTGTGCGTTGGTGGGATTGTCACCCAGTCTTGTACTTGGCATACACATGTGGCTCGGGGGTGCTTAATAAAAATGGCAGCCACAGTCTGACCCTTACTGGAACCAAAAGATCCGGCTAAATGGGTCTAAAGGATTGGAGTCACTGTAGCTCTTGAGCTCCAGGAGGTGGATTGGTATTGGTTTCATATCTAATATACTTTATCTCGATGTAAAAATAAAGTGTGGAACCAATATCATCTGTTTTATCCTCTGCAATAAGACCTTAGCCTTTGAAAGCGGCGTAAAACCAAAAATGAAACACAAATATTGTATAGGGCCGTAATCTCCTATACCATTTCACTTATAGTTACCAAATATTGTACAGGTTTAAATCTCCTATACCATTTCACTAATAGTTACCAAATATTGTACAGGACCGTAATCTCCTATACCATTTCACTTATAGTTACCAAATATTGTACAGGGCCGTAATCTCCTATACCATTTCCTTTATAGTTACCAAATATTGTATAGGGCCGTAATCTCCTATACCATTTCACTTATAGTTACCAAATATTGTAGAGGTTTTAATCTCCTATACCATTTCACTTATAGTTACCAAATATTGTACAGGTTTTAATCTCCTATACCATTTCACTTATAGTTACCAAATATTGTACAGGTTTTAATCTCCTCTACCATTTCACTTATAGTTACCAAATATTGTACAGGGCCGTAATCTCCTATACCATTTCACTTATAGTTACCAAATATTGTACAGGGCCGTAATCTCCTATACCATTTCACTTATAGTTACCAAATAGTGTACAGGGCCGTAAACTCCTATACCATTTCACATATAGTTCCCAAATATTGTACAGGTTTTAATCTTCTATACCATTTCACTTATAGTTACCAAATATTGTACAGGTTTTAATCTCCTATATCATTTCACTTATAGTTACCAAATATTGTACAGGTTTTAATCTCCTATACCATTTCACTTATAGTTACCAAATATTGTACAGGTTTTAATCTCCTATACCATTTCACTTATAGTTACCAAATATTGTACAGGTTTTAATCTCCTATACCATTTCACTTATAGTTACCAAATATTGTACAGGTTTTAATCTCCTATACCATTTCACTTATAGTTACCAAATATTGTACAGGGCCGTAATCTCCTATACCATTTCACTTATAGTTACCAAATATTGTACAGGTTTTAATCACCTATACAATGTCACTTATAGTTACCAAATATTGTACAGGGCCGTAATCTCCTATACCATTTCACATATAGTTACCCAATATTGTACAGGTTTTAATCTCCTATACCATTTCACTTATAGTTACCAAAGATTGTACAGGGCCGTAATCTCCTATACCATTTCACTTATAGTTACCAAATATTGTACAGGGCCGTAATCTCCTATACCATTTCGCTTATAGTTACCAACTATTGTACAGGGTCGTAATCTCCTATACCATTTCACTTATAGTTACCAAATATTGTACAGGGCCGTAATCTCCTATACCATTTCACATATAGTTACCAAATATTGTATAGGGCCGTAATCTCCTATACCATTTCACTAATAGTTACCAAATATTGTACAGGTTTTAATCTCCTATACCATTTCACATATAGTTACCAAATATTGTACAGGGCCGTAATCTCCTATACCATTTCACTTATAGTTACCAAATATTGTACAGGGCCGTAATCTCCTATACCATTTCACTTATGGTTACCAAATATTGTACAGGATGGTAATCTCCTATACCATCTCTCTTTTAGTTACCAAATATTGTACAGGGCCGTAATCTCCTATACCATTTCACTTATAGTTACCAAATAGTGTACAGGTTTTAATCTCCTATACCATTTCACTTATTGTTACCAAATATTGTACAGGTTTTAATCTCTTATACCATTTCCCTTATAGTTACCAAATATTATACAGAGCCGTAATCTCCTATACCATTTTACTTATAGTTACCAACTATTGTACAGGTTTTAATCTCCTATACCATTTCACTTATAGTTACCAAATATTGTACAGGTTTTAATCTCCTATACCATTTCTCTTATAGTTACCAAATATTGTACAGGTTTTAATCTCCTATACAATTTCACTTATAGTTACCAAATATTGTATAGGTTTTAATCTCCTATACCATTTCACTTATAGTTACCAAATATTGTACAGGGCCGTAATCTCCTATACCATTTCACTTATAGTTACCAAATATTGTACAGGTTTTAATCACCTATACAATGTCACTTATAGTTACCAAATATTGTACAGGTTTTAATCTCCTATACAATTTCACGTATAGTTACCAAATATTGTATAGGGCCGTAATCTCCTATACCATTTCACTTATAGTTACCAAATATTGTACAGGGCCGTAATCTCCTATACCATTTCACTTATAGTTACTAAATATTGTACAGGGACGTAATCTCCTATACCATTTCACATATAGTTACCAAATATTGTACAGGGTCGTAATCTCCTATACCATTTCCCTTATAGTTACCAAATATTGTACAGGTTTTAATCTCCTATACCATTTCACTTATAGTTACCAAATATTGTTCAGGTTTTAATCTCCTATACCATTTCACTAATAGTTACCAAATATTGTACAGGGCCGTAATCTCCTATACCATTTCACTTATAGTTACCAAATATTGTACAGGTTTTAATCTCCTATACCATTTAACTTATAGTTACCAAATATTGTACAGGGCCGTAATCTCCTATACCATTTCACTTATGTTTACCAAATATTGTACAGGTTTTAATCTCCTATACCATTTCCCTTATAGTTACCAGATATTGTACAGAGCCGTAATCTCCCTTATAGTTACCAAATATTGTACAGAGCCGTAATCTCCTATACCATTTTACTTATAGTTACCAAATATTGTACAGGTTTTAATCTCCTATACCATTTCACTTATAGTTACCAAATATTGTACAGGTTTTAATCTCCTATACCATTTCTCTTATAGTTACCAAATATTGTACAGGTTTTAATCTCCTATACCATTTCACTTATAGTTACCAAATAGTGTACAGGTTTTAATCTTCTATACCATTTCCCTTATAGTTACCAAATATTGTACAGGGCCGTAATCTCCTATACCATTTCACTTATGTTTACCAAATATTGTACAGGTTTTAATCACCTATACAAGGTCACTTATAGTTACCAAATATTGTACAGGGCCGTAATCTCCTATACCATTTTACTTATAGTTACCAAATATTGTACAGGTTTTAATCTCCTATACAATTTCACGTATAGTTACCAAATATTGTATAGGGCCGTAATCTCCTATACCATTTCGCTTATAGTTACCAAATATTGTACAGGGCCGTAATCCCCTATACCATTTCACATATAGTTACCAAATATTGTACAGGGACGTAATCTCATATACCATTTCACATATAGTTACCAAATATTGTACAGGGTCGTAATCTCCTATACCATTTCCCTTATAGTTACCAAATATTGTACAGGTTTTAATCTCCTATACCATTTCACTTATAGTTACCAAATATTGTTCAGGTTTTAATCTCCTATACCATTTCACTAATAGTTACCAAATATTGTACAGGGCCGTAATCTCCTATACCATTTCACTTATAGTTACCAAATATTGTACAGGGCCGTAATCTCCTATACCATTTCCCTTATAGTTACCAAATATTGTACAGGTTTTAATCTCCTATACCTTTTCACTTATAGTTACCAAATATTGTACAGGTTTTAATCTCCTATACCATTTCACTTATAGTTACCAAATATTGTACATGTTTTAATCTCCTATACCATTTCACTAATAGTTACCAAATATTGTACAGGGCCGTAATCTCCTATACCATTTCACTTATAGTTACCAAATATTGTACAGGGCCGTAATCTCCTATACCATTTCACTTATAGTTACCAAATATTGTACAGGGCCGTAATCTCCTATACCATTTCACATACAATTACCAAATATTGTACAGGTTTTAATCTCGTATACCATTTCACTTATAGTTACCAAATATTGTACAGGTTTTAATCTCCTATACCATTTCACTTATAGTTACCAAATATTGTACAGGTTTTAATCTCCTATACCATTTCACATATAGTTACCAAATATTGTACAGGTTTTAATCTCCTATACCATTTCACATATAGTTACCAAATATTGTACAGGTTTTAATCTCCTATATCATTTCACTTATAGTTACCAAATATTGTACAGGGCTGTAATCTCCTATACCATTTCCCTTATAGTTACCAAATATTGTACACGGTCGTAATCTCCTATACCATTTCACATATAGTTACCAAATATTGTACACGGTCGTAATCTCCTATACCATTTCACATATAGTTACCAAATATTGTACAGGTTTTAATCTCCTATACCATTTCCTTTATAGTTACCAAATATTGTACAGGGCCGTAATCTCCTATACCATTTCACTTATAGTTACCAAATATTGTACAGGGCCGTAATCTCTATACCATTTCACTTATAGTTACCAAATATTGTACAGGGCCGTAATCTCCTTTACCATTTCACTTATAGTTACCAAATTTGCTATACACATGCATATTGGGCAGACATCGTGTCAAATACCAAAATATGGCCTCTATGACATTGACATTGAGGTTTGTCTCAGACCACCTTCCAGATATCCAGATAAGGAAGGCTCTTTCCCCCACAATATATCTCTTATCATCCAACCAAACCCTATGCTGTGAGTGTTCAAAATAATCCTCTTGATGAGATGAGAATGTGAGTACCCATAGCATAGGGTTAGAGGGTCAGATATGGATGTAAGAGCATGCTAAACGGCTGATCCTATGTTGTATTATGACCTTTAGTTTAAACTTGTTTACTTTACTTTTTCATCGATTGCGAAACAAGCTTTCAGCTTATATAAATCACGCTCTATGTCTGCTTCCTTGAGACTTAACCAGTACTGATGTTGTTTGTTTGGGAACAATCCCAGAGACCAAACCGGCTAATGGTGAGATTCGAACCATGGACCTTTGGTATGAGAAGCCGACACTACCACTGCACCACTGTCCCCTTTTGACATTCAACTCTCTAGGTCGGGGACTGGGTTGCCTACAATCTTTTTCTTGAATTTATTAAGCCTTTACTGCATGCAACAAATCTGAAGCAGATGAATTTGCAAATACACTGGCGTAAACATTAAAGATCTCCATTAAACATTAAATGGAGGTGGCAAAATTGAGGCAAATGGAGAAATTGCTCATTATGAGAAATTTCTCCTTTTGCCAAATTGTTTGCAGCAGAGGCATCAAAAAGCGTCTATATGTTGGAAAGGGTTAATTCATATGCCTTCTGGCTTTTAATGCAGGGGCACTGGAATACCATCCAATAGCAGTTAACGTTCTTTCTTAAGATGCTAACGGACAGAAGTTTTCCTTGAGTACTGGAAATATAATAAATCTGATTGGTCAGAAGCAAATACATTTTCAAAATCGATTAATCAGAAGCCTTATTTCTGAGCACAGAAAACGTTTTTGAGAGTTTCTCGAAACTCTCAACGTTCTTTGTGCTCAGAAATAAGTGAGTATGCCAATCAGAAAGTGTATAATTTTGTGAAGATATGATTAAAGAACAAATATAATTGCAATCCTTCAAAATCTGATTACAAAGTATAGGTTCCAAACTGTAAACCTACTGTAAAGGACTACTGGCCAATTTATCCTCACACCGGCGAGCCAAACATACTGCTTACCCCGCAACCCTGAGTGCCAAGGAGGATAGCCATAATTGTTTCCATTTTTAAAGCCTTTGGTATGACTTTGCTTTGGATTGAACCCGGGACCTCACACCAACGAGATTGATGCTCTACCACTACACTGTAAAGACCTAGTGCATCAAAGTTTTAAAGCTTAAATTTCTCCAAAATCATTGTATTGATACAATGTGGCAAAATGAGACAATTTATTCTCTTTCCACAATTTTTACAAAAGCTGTTGGCTGCAGATGTGTCAAAATATGTCTGCCTTTTGGAAAGGTATAAATAAATCAATTAAAATTCAACTAATGAAAAAGTTCTCCGTAGATAAGCAAGGTAGCCACATGCAAGTAAAAACGCCACACCACCTACACTCATCACCTTCTTGTTCTGAAAAAAATAGTTATTGAGTTTAGCACAAGAGCTCTAGAAAAGGGGAATTTTTGCATGTTCTAAAATCCTTTTTTGACCCTATAACCGTATGTTGTACCACAACTGTTGACAACATTGTCACTAAAGAAGAAATTGCTCATCAACACTTTTCAATGATTAAACTTACCCTTATAGAGAGTTTCCATAGTTAAGACTAAATGTTTAAAAAGTAATCTGCTGCAGATTCGTTGTATATGGGAAAAGGTTAACAAATTAAAAGAATGACCACATGTAATAACTCCGCATGGTAACAACCCTAACCTAACTATTGCTAATACGATCAAAATTGTGAGTCAATCCCGTTATCATAAACAAACATAAAGTATAATTACTAAGGGGAAATGTTTTAAAGTCATCTACTGCAGATGTGCCTGCATGTGGGGAAGGGTTAAAGCAGAGCTCCATAATTGAATAGGGCACTCCTCTTAGTAGTATTTTTTTCTTCACTGTTTTAATGTCGCTTTCAAAAGTATTTCAGTATATATCGACATTTCCTGTAATATTTGTATAATTCATCCTGTCACGTCTAGCAATTTCGACCCGATAACTGGGTGCCGTATATTTATTTTGATCTACGTCAGTTGGTCACGTGATAAGCTGGCGGGCACCTGTCAGCCGGGACTACTTTTTTTAGCAAGCGTCGCTGTAAATTCCAACTTCAGTCGATAACAACAGCAAATATCTTTGATAAATTGACAGCGATTTCAGTTGTTTAAATAAATAAATATTCAATTTAACATAATTTAGGATAAATAAAATAATAAGTTGGTGCCGTGGATTAAGAAAGTTTATCTGGCTCGGCACCGTAATTTATCGGATTCGCCTTCGGCTCACCCGATAAATTACTCCGCCAGATAAACTTTCTGAATCAACGGCACCCACCTATTATTCTCTATTTATCCTGACACCAATCTCATGTACTGGTAACTGGAAACCCTAAGCGCCACAGAAGAAAGACCTTCACGAAACTGCTAGTTTTTAGTATGACCCGACTGGCAATCAAACCCTGTTCTCCCACTCCAAAGGTGAACGCTCTAGATATTACACCACAGAGACAATCTCTCTTCTAGTAGTAGTTAGTTGTCGGGGAAAATACGAAAATGGCCTTGAAGTCAATTAAACATATGACAAATGATTTATTATGATATGTACAATTATACAAAAGGAAACCAAGGATAATTATCTGGATAGCATTCGCATGTTTGACTTGCATTGTTCTTTTGGAGATGGATTTCTCTGTCATGTTTTGTATTTTGCTCTCTTAATTTGGAATAAACAGAATTACATGTACATAGATGCAAATTCACCACTGCTGGAATCAATTTTTGAAAATCAAATTGTCAATAAATAATGCCAGGGTTATCACACAAAAAGTATTCCTTTTTCTCCAGTTTACTGATGAACCTTTAATTTGCTAATTTGCATTCTGAAGTTTATCCAACTTAGTTAGTGTTTGGTTGGACCTTTACTGGGGTTTTATGCCATTTTCAACGTTACTTCATTTCTTTTTTTACACCGATAGATCACTTATTCATAATCCATGGGTAAGAAAAACAGGTACTAGGCTTGAAATGTGCCTTGCTCCAACATGACACCCCCTCGCTTGGGATCAACCTTGAAAGCTGGTATCTGCTGGACACTTCAAACTAAGAGTGTAGATTATATTATACAGGCCAACAATATTTTTTTTGTTTTGGGAGTCTGAACAGGATCAGATCAAATTGCTCATAATGAAAAGGTTCTCCATTTGCCACAGTGTTTTAAACTTTTTTCAAGAACTATTCTTTCATTTATAGTAAATTTCTATATTTTTGCAAACGTTTCGATGGTGTTGTGGTAGAAAGTCTGTGTCGCGTGCTGGAGGTTGTGGGTACCCAGCTGAGTCATACCAACGAGATTAAAAATGGTAGTAATGGCTGCCCTCCTTAGCGTCAGTTTTGCGGGGATAACACTACGACTGACTGGCTGGTGACAGGATAAATGGACAAGTAGTACTGGAAACTTACCCCGGAAATGTTGTGATATAACTGACTGACTGGCTGGTGACAGGATAAATGGACAAGTAGTACTGGAAACTTACCCCGGAAATGTTGTGATATAACTGACTGACTGGCTGGTGACAGGATAAATGGACAAGTAGTACTGGAAACTTACCCCGGAAATGTTGTGATATAACTGACTGACTGGCTGGTGACAGGATAAATGGACCAGTAGTACTGGTAACTTACCCCGGAAATGTTGTGATATAACTGACTGACTGGCTGGTGACAGGATAAATGGACCAGTAGTACTGGAAACTTACCCCGGAAATGTTGTGATATAACTGACTGGCTGGTGACAGGATAAATGGACAAGTAGTACTGGAAACTTACCCCGGAAATGTTGTGATATAACTGAAAAAGTATTGTAGGCAGCGTAAAACACCAAACTATCAATCAATCATACTTTTGCCAAGATGTTTTCAAAGTTGCCTTCTACATAATTGTTGTATATGGGAAAGGGATGACTGCTCAGCCACTGTCTCTTCTTGAAGGGTTGACAATAACCAAACTTATGGTGTGGGTACTCAAAAGAATTTTCTCAGAAATTGCTTGTAAATTTGGAACTATTAAATAATAAGGCTTATTAGACCCCTTAGAAACTCCGTTGTTGTTCCTATGCACTTATGGACGCTTTAACGTCCTGAAAAAGTTTTTGTAGATTTTCGTTCGCGTTACGGGCGAAAGTCAACGTTCGCTCTATACGGCCTCCAAAACAACCTAAACTGCAAAGTGTGGCCTTATTAGACCACGTAGACACTGCGTTGTTCTTCATATATGCACTCTATGGTCGCTTTTACGTCCTGAAAAAGTGTTTTTCATATTTTCATTCGTGTTACGGCATATGAGGCCCCCAAAACACACTAAAATGCAAATGGAAGTAATGGCTGCCCTCCTTGGCGCTCAGGGTTGCAGGGATAAGCATAACGACTGATTGGTTGGTGTCAGGATATATGGACCAGTAACTTACCCAGCAAACTCCGTGAATATCGGGGGGGGGGGGGGGAGAAATCATATATCCAGTCCGCCGTCGCAGTCGATAGTCATCATTCGTACGTTTCATTCAGAACCGTGGATAGGATTTTGCGGTGTTTATTTTTCGATTCATAATTTAAACAAAATCAGAAATTAACAGAAGTTGCATTCTAAATTGAAGCATTTGCAGCTCATGTTTGATAAATAAAAACTTCACATACAGATACTGACGTGATAATGGACTGCTGGAAAACATAATTTTTATTTTTTATCAACAAATAAATAATTCTAGAATATAGGTCTAGTCAAGAATATTGTCGGGTTTAAAAAGTACCGCTATAACTGTTCTCAATACCTCAAGTGTAGATTGACTCGTGAATTGATTTTTAGATTGTTGTATACATTTGAAGGAATAACTGCTACTAAAAGAGAAAAGTTCTTGTGGAACTTTAGATAAATTGTGTCATATCTATAAGCTTTGTTATAACGCTTAGTTTTAAAGTTGCAATGGCAAACATGATTTGTTCTTTTGTCATCATAACTCTGCTATCTGCTGGAATAGGACGAGCTTTGAATTTTCATATCTTTGAACCCGACACAAGTTACGACGACTTGATTTGTACCGGAGATGATGTGGTATTTGATGACAACTATTCGACAGACACAGTCCGCAACCGTTGCCTTTTGAAATGCAGCATGTTGATCACCTGCCAGTGTGTTAGTATCATTAAAGATACTGGGCAATGCGTTGGATGTATCTCAAAGTTTACTTGGAGGAATAGAGGTTACCAATCACCATTGACTGGTTCAGTGTACTATGTGAGGAGAAGTAGTAAGTTTGATATTTATACATTTACCGGTTTCAAAATAATTTGTTAAACACACCAATACACATAGTATTATATAGGGTATACATTGGGACACCGGCCCATACTACAATATACAGTGACATATAACAAGTGATCAATGACAAAAATATAAACATATATAGGTTTCCTTCTTTTCATTTCTTAATTTGTCTTCAACTGTACATGAAAATAAAGCATTTAAAGCAGACGTAAATATGGTTTCCTACTTTCCTATTACTTCTTCGGACTTTTGGGAGGTTTATCATGATGAAAATTATTATCGAAGTTTAGTTTAAATCATTCAAAATATATTTTCTCAGCTCAAAAGATTCAAAAAGGTATTTAAAAACTCTATAAATATTTCCTCTATTGTTACATTCTAAAATTGTATAAAAGAATTCAATATTTCTGTTTGCAAGCCATGTTTTTGAGAGTTAGTTGTTCCCATTGTTTGTCTTCTAGATATACAAATATTCGTAATCCTTCTAACATGAACAATTTGACTCGCCCAATTTTTAAGATGGAAGAGTCTACTTTAGGGAACTTGGCACTGAAAGAGTCAGCATACAGGTTCTTGACCCACGTCACATGTTTTCCGACCTTCGGAGATATTGGTATTATTCAGAACTACGTTTAACCTTTATAATAACTAATCCATTCGAATATGCATCCGATTGACAGCAGACGACTTAAACAAATGCCATGGTTCTCTGTAAATAAATGTATCATTATTGAATCGCTTATTATTATGTCTCCCCCTTCTCTGAAAGGGAGACATACTGTATTTGTCATTATACTTATTATGTCTCTCCTTCTCTGAAAGGGAGACATATTGTATTTGTCATTATTCTTAGTACTATGTCTCCCCTTCTCTGAAAGGGAGACATACTGTATGTGTCATTATTACGATTCCCCAACCTTTGGTTAGGAATCGTATTGTTTTTATACTGTTTTTTATTCTTTCTTTCTTTATTTTTTTTTTTTTTTTTTTTTTTTTTTCTCCTATCCAAATCGTTGTCCGAGCGATATCTTGTAAACAAATAGTCAGATGACATTGAAACTGGAACTGGGCCACTTTGTTGCAAAGTTATCTCCCTTTGTTCAATATTTTAATAGCCATTCTCTGTAAGCATTTGCACTCCCATATAAGGAGTGTAGCACGCATGGTCACGGATTTTGTTCAAACTTCCCACATTTTCTCAACTTGATAAAAGAAATGGAAAATGACAAAAACAACTTTGCTATAGACTTTGGTTGCCATAGCAGCCGGCTCTCTATTTGTATAGGACTGATTTCAATTGGAAATTCACTAAATTTTCCAGTCAGTTTTTAGCATAAATGAAGATATATATGCAAACGTTCATATTTTCTACCAAACGTCATCATTTGATGAAGGAAATTAAGTAAAAAACAATTGATTATCAAATTGTTAAATATGGTGTTTTACGAAAAAAAGAGAACACCTTTTGCCATTTTTTGAAAGGTTATAAAAATGTAATGCGGCCATATGAATACAAATGAACAATGGATGCATGAAGGTCAACATTTCTTCTCACAAGAAATGAAAAAAAGTTATGAGGAACAGTGCCTCTAAAATAAGTTACCATGGATACAAAATGTATCATTTTAAAATTTAAAAAAAAAAAATTTGTTTATTTCAATATTGCCAGCATGTGGGTTAAAAAAATGGATCCATTTATATCATCACCTCTTCTAACAAATAATTTCAAAAGTTTTCAGGGAATTTGGCTATTAAATGTATTTCCATTGCTATGAAATATACTATTTTTCTAATATTCGAAAATGCATTTTATTTTCGTGTTTTTAATAAGAAAAATGTTTTTTAAAATGACAATGAACAAAATAGTTTGAGAAAATTAGTGTTGTTAAACAAATTCGAAAAGTAATGACAATGAAATACAGTAAATATTAGTGTTTCCAAAATATATATTGAAATAATGAAGTTCTCAACAAAGCAAGATAAGCTTTATGACACATGTCCAAAGTACTTCATATATATAATGTATATAAATCAATACCATAGTGTATTTGTGTTGATGGTTGCCTAGCAACTTACCTATAACACAATAATATAGTGAAGACCACAGAGAACATTCGTACATTCCAACAGTACTCACTCTGTGCGTAGATCCTAAACAATTTCAAACCTATGTTTATTAAACAATTTGTACCTAAACTCAATGTCAATAGGACTCCAAACAATGCTCGTCTGATATTATCCTTTTACGGTTTATTTATTTTATATCAAAAATGTTCAAATTCGGAATGAATAATTAAACATATTATAATGACCGCACACAACTTCTATTTTTCAAGTATTGAAACAAGATTTACCGTGTGGAATCCGTGTGGAATCCGTGTGGAATCCGTGTGGAATCCAAGTTCATATACATGATAAGGAAGATCTTCACGTTGGACGGCTGTCACAATCAGTCAAGATCATAAGCTGAGTCTTGTGTGAGCAATGGACAGGCAAATGAGATAGTTACATTAAGTCAACTATAACTTAAGATATTGAATATATTACTGTTTTCTTTTTTTTTTAGTTACAGTGATCTTGATCCCAAAACACAATCTGATTGAAGATATTCATAATACGTTGAAGAACATTATGTTTTTATTGTTTGGAGAAAATTTGAAATCAATGTAACAAAAAGTGGAGAAATTCTCATAAATGACCAAAATATATAAACATTTATGTTTTCAGCCTCTTTATCATTCAATATGAAGAAGGTTATTAGATGAACAAGTTTCCCAATAGTAATAGTATTAGGTTTGAGAGTTTCCATGTAAGTGACCTAAACACTAAATTTAACCAACTATGTCCAATTCTCAAAATACATCAAACATTTTTTTACTCCAAAAAACAGGCAACACTCAGCATCTTTAGCATACAATGTGAAGAAGATGGCAATGTGCAGTTGGGCAGCTTGCAAGAATTAAAACTCTTGGCCACTTTGTTTCAAAGTTATCTCTCCTTGTTCAATAGTTTAATAGTGTAAACTGTGTCCAGAGCATAACTCATAAACTAACTGATATAATTGATTGAAACTTGGAACATAGATAGATGATAACGTGAAGTTGGGCAGGTAGCTAGAATTATAACTCTGGGCCACTTTGTTTCAAAGTTATCTCCCCTTGTTCAATATGTTAATAGTGTAAACTTTGTCCAGAGCATAACTCATAAACTAACTGATATAATTGATTGAAACTTGGAACATAGATAGATGGTAACGTGAAGTTGGGCAGCTAGCAAGACTTATAACTCTGGGCCACTTTGTTTCAAAGTTATCTCCCCTTGTTCAATATGTTAATAGTGTAAACTTTGTCCAGAGCATAACTCATAAACTACCTGATATAATTGATTGAAACTTGGAACATAGATAGATGGTAACGTGAAGTTAGGCAGCTAGCAAGAATTATAACTCTGGGCCACTTTGTTTCAAAGTTATCTCCCCTTGTTCAATATGTTAATAGTGTAAACTTTGTCCAGAGCATAACTCATAAACTACCTGATAGAATTGAGTGAAACTTGGAACATAGATATATGGCAATGTGAAGTTGAGCCACTTTGTTGCAAAGTTATCTCCCCTTGTTCAATATTTTAACGATTGGTTGATTTTTATACACCCCGCAAACAAAGTTTGGGGGGTATATAGGAATCACCCTGTCTGTCCGTCCGTCTGTCCGTCTGTCTGTCCGTCTGTCTGTCAGTATGTCCACATTTCTTGTAAGCACTACTCTTCATAAACGGCTCAATGGATTTGGTTCAAACTTTACATGAAGGTTACACATCATGTGTAGATATGCATGAAGGAAGATCATACGACTCGGATTCTTCCAAGGGGAGATAATTCAACTTAGAGGTTACCTGCGAGGGGACTCCTATGCACATACCTCCACATGTATTGTAAGCACTACTCCTCCTAAACGGCTCAGTGGATTTGGTTCAAACTTTACATGAAGGTTACACATCATATGTAGATATGCATGAAGGAAGATCATACGCCTCGGATTCTTCCAAGGGGAGATAATTCAACTTAGAGGTTACCTGCGAGGGACTCCTGTGCACATACCTCCACATTTCTTGTAAGCACTACTCCTCCTAAACGGCTCAATGGATTTGGTTCAAACTTTACATGAATGTTACACATCATATGTAGATATGCATGAAGGAAGATCATATGCATCGGATTCAACTTAGAGGTTACCTGCGAGGGACTCATGTGCACATACCTCCACATTTCTTGTAAGCACTACTCCTCCTAAACGGCTCAATGGATTTGGTTCAAACTGTACATGAAGGTTACACATCATATGTAGATATGCATGAAGGAAGATCATATGCATCGGATTCTCTCAAGGGGAGATAATTCAACTTAGAGGTTACCTGCGAGGGACTCCTGTGCACATACCTCCACATTTCTTGTAAGCAATACTCCTCCTAAACGGCTCAGTGGATTTGGTTCAAACTTTACATGAAGGTTACATACATTGTAAACGCTACTCCTCCTAAAGGGCTCAGTTGATTTGATTCAAACTGTATATGAAGGCTACACATCATATGTAGATATGCATGAAGGAAGATCATACGCATCAGATTCTTCCAAGGAGAGATAATTCAAATTAGAGGTTACCTGTGAGGGACTCCTGTGTACATACCTTGTAAGCGCTACTCCTCCTAAAGGGCTCAGTTGATTTGATTCAAACTGTATATGAAGGCTACACATTATATGTAGATATGCATGAAGGAAGATTTTTCTCCTCAGATTCTTCCAAGTGAAGATAATTCAACGAAGAGGTTACGAGGAACTCCTGTGATGCCTTGCAAGCGCAACTCCTCCTTAATCGTAGAAACTTTACCATTGTATCCGATGCTTTGGGAGGGGAGCGGGGGGGTATTCTTCAGTGAGCTTTGTTCACAGTATTTCTAGTTTGAGCTTGTACAACTCGATAACGAAAAGTGATAGAGACTTGAAACTTAGTACATGTGTTCCCAATCAAGTGATACTTCTTTCTCACGTGTATGTGTGCATGACCGAATACTCGCTTCTGCTTGTTCGATTTTTCGGACTTGTATAACTCAATAACGACCAGTGATAGAGACTTGAAACCTATTACATGTGTTCCTTATCAAGTGATAATGTAATGCCTCGACATCGGGGTCTTAAATTTGTCGATATTTATCGTCGTATTTCATCGTTTTCCTAGCTTTTAAATGTATAAGTATTCATCTTGAGGAAAGTAGCGAGATACTCCATGTAAAACTAAATTTGTGACCAATTTCGGGTACTTGGCCACTGTGACCAAATTGGTCAATAACCTTTTAGTTCTGGTCAATTTGCCATGTTAACCACTTTTGACCATTTTCTGGGTCAAATTATCTCAGTTAGTATAAAAGGGCTTTATTGTGACCAAAAAGAGGACTTCTTTTCTGAACATTTAAACCTGAGAGCTCGTTTTTACGTGTATAGAGTATTTTCTCAATCTTTCACTCAGCATGAGTTTCAATAGTGTAAGCATATTTTGAAAGTGAACTGAAGTATTTTTATATAGATTTAGAAGATTTATGAAACTTATGTTTTAGAGAACTCCTTTTGCTTAATATAATAGATTATCTGTCGTTTATGAAAATAGTAAATGTTAACTAAGATCTCATGCACTCTTATCTACTGGAGTTAAGGCAAGCCTAGGTAGTTGTACTGAAGTATATGCGTAATCAGTATTTTTTAAATTTATTAAATGCTGATCTCTGTCTATTTTTGTTAGTATGAGCTACAGTACATGTGAATTATAGTTGTATGTCATTAATTATATTTGAATTAAACTTCATGAACTGTTACTACAGTGTTTAGCCATTGATTTGATATATCAGAAAGAGTTTAAACTTCCCAATCGGTCAAGTCCTCCCAGAGATATAACGTTAAGGTTAGCAAAGACCGCATCATGAAAAAACAACCCCAGTACGTAACAATACTACTTTCTCAAGTGTTTTCACGCATGTCCGAATCCTTGTTTGTGATTGGTCGAAATTTTGGCATTAAATAACGCAATAACGACAAGTGATAGAGACTCGAAACTTAGTACATGTTTTCCCAATCAAATGATACTACTTTCTCACGTATATTTGTGCATGACCGAATACTCGCTTCTGATTGGTCAATTTTCGGACTTGCATTACTCAATAACGACCAGTTAAGCGGTACATATAGAATGCAAATAGAGGCTTGACACTTCAAACATATATTGCAGAAACAAAATATTGAGACCCGTATTTTTTCTTTTGTGGCTAATAACATTCTGCTCGAAAATGAATCCTGTGTTCTGATTGGTTGATTTTTCGGCTTTGTATAACTCAACAACGACAAGTGATGGAGACATGAAACTTAGTATATGTGTTCCGAAGCAAGTGATACTAGTTTATCAAGTGCAATAGCGCCTGACCGAATCCTCGTTTCTGATTGGTCTATTTTTGGACTTGTATAACTCAATAACGACAAGTAATAGAGACTTGAAACTAAGTACTTGTGTTCCTAATCAAGTTATACTTCTTTCTCAAGTATATTTGCACATGACCAAATACTAGTTTATGATTGGTCGATTTTCCGGGCTTGTAAAACTCAATAACGACATGTGATAAGAGACTTGATACTTAGTAGATGTGATCCTAATCACAATAATAGTGTGGGGAATCGTTCGTAACTGTTGCTACAGTTACAATATCTAGTTATTATTCTTATTCTTCTTAACTTTTGGTGCACCTTGCAAGAATTATAACTCTGTGCCATTTTGTTGCAAAGTTATCTCCCGTTGTTCAACATTTTAATAGTGTAAACTTTGCGTTTTTAGGGGAGACATCTGTTTTCAACGCAGCGCTCGAAAACAACCCTTTCTAGTTATTAATATTTTCAAAAGTCGTCTGCTGTAAGTGAAAAAGGATTAAATGGTTGTTTCTCGAACAAATCATTGTCTAGAGATTCCGATGATATGAACCATTCCATGAGAAAATCAACAGTATGGTCTATGCGTAATGTCACGACCCAGATAAGCCTGTGAGGCCGTGTTGGCTAATCCGGGCCGACACATTCCGTCTCGGGGGATAAAGGTATAGACTAAGGATTCCTGAAACATAAATCCACAGGAGGCGAAAAGTGTCCGTCCGGGTTAGCCAGCGCGGCATGTTAAGACTGATCCTGGTCGACACTTTACGCAGAGTTTCTCGTGGGACGGCTCATATGTGTATGATAAGATGGGGGACTGTTCGGTGGAACAGTCTCATCTGGACCTTCGCTGACCATAACGTTAAATACTCAACTTTAATGCCGATAGGCTTATATTAAACATTTTATTTTTGTTTTCTCTATTAAACTGTGAGTATAACAGAATTGTTGAATAAGGTAGTCCATGTTTTGTTCATGTTACGATAAATACTAATTTATTTCCCTTTTCCCGCATGTAGACGCTTCTGCAGCAGACGAGTGTTGCAAACATTGAGGTAAAAGAAGAAATGGCTCCTGATTAGCATTTTTTCCATTTTTCAAAATCTTTTGACGTTTGTGATATACCACTTTCTGAACATAAAAACTGTCTATGGTGTGTTAACGTGCTACAGGGTGGGTTATCTTTCTAATCACCTGAACGGATGGCGCAGGATGATCTATTCTTATGAATTCTCCCTGACTTTTCGTTTCCTTTTGAAGAACATTCACATTCACATTCGTAGGAAATAGTAATGTAAGTTATGATTTTGTTTACTTGGCTCTAGATTTTCTTAAATGCCTCGCATTTGTTTAACATTTCATGAACTTAAATAATTTAAGTAAAACATGTATTAATTAACTTGTCAACGGACGATTTTGGAAACATCTGTGCAAAAACATCTATATTGAAATGTCTATAAATTATAATATAATAATCAAATAGAGTTGAAACCATTGCGGCAAAATAAGAAATTGCTCATCATTTCTCCTTTTGCTACAAGGTTTTAAAAAGTAGTCTACTGCACATGTGTCAATATGCGTCGGTATAAAACATATGTAATAAGCGAATCGAGTATATTTCGTCTAAAAACTGATTCGCTCCACCGCGCAACCTTTTTTTGCTGCATTTTGCAGCAATTTTTGTACTTGTATGTATTATTAGGACATACTCAATATTGTATCGATTGAAATACATAACTCAGGTTATACATACATTTAGACATAGTGTCTTATTGTCAGCTATTTTTCGGCGATAGCTGTTTAACCTTAGTTTTGACCTAGATGACAAATTATCTAGATTGTAGACCAATCAAATGTTGTATTTAATGAATAATGTTGAAGAAATTAAGGAAATGAAACGTTTTGATTGGTTCATAGTTAAGTTGGCGATCCTACGAGAGGCACTAATATGATGAAGTTTTAAAATAAAATAATCTGCATACTAAATTTTAATAGTTTTCCTTAAGAAATAAATTTCAGTATAGATAATCAGTGAAAACGTATGAGGTATAATTTTTAAGACCAAAATACTAATTATTTGTTTAACATGATCGGTTATCTATCGTCAATTGAAACTTATAAACCTCTTGGGAGCCTCGTTGGATGGAGATGGCCGATTAGCCATAGATTATTGCGCACATTGTATAACTCTTAGTGTTTTCTTATATTGATCGCCGTTTATCTTTTTTAAAGATATTTCTTGTTTTTTATAAAAAGAAAAAAAAAGTGTACATAAGTAAACAGATCTGTGAATGAGGTTTTACATGTAATAGGACATATTGTCTTACATAATAGTTGTGATTTTCTTTCTATAGGGCTGTACGAACGGATCTGTAACTCAGTGTATATACATGTATTGGGACATATTTTCTGATATCATATTTGCGACTTTCTTTTTACAGTGCTGAACGAATTTTAGTATAAAATAGGATATACATGTACATGAATTTTGACGTTTTATTTTAAGAAGTTTTTAATAGAGATGTACACACAGTAAACACTCTGTGAATGCGGGTTCATTTGTATTGATGACACTTGTCTTAAATTATGTTTAAAGATTTTCTTTCTACAGGACTGTACGAACAGACTTGCAGTTCAGAGTATACATGTATTGGGACATATGGTCTGATACCATATTTGCAAATTTATTTCTACAGTGATGTACCAAAGCTAATATAAATCAGAATATACATGTACATGTATTTGGACGCATCATTTGAATGAGTTTTTAATACAGAAGTACAAACAGTAAATCTGTGAATGCTGGTTTAAATGTTTTGGGGACACTTTTCTTATATTATGTTTGAGGTTTTCTTTCTACAGGGCTGTACGAACAGACTCAATGTATATACATGTATTGGGACATATTTTCTGATATCATATTTGCGATTTTCTTTTTACAGTGCTGAACGAACAGTATTATAAATCAGGTTTTACATGTGCATGTATTTGGACGTATCATTTGAATGAGTTTTTAATAGAGAAGTACAAACAGTGAATCTGTGAATGCTGGTTTAAATGTTTTGGGGACACTTTTCTTATATTATATGTAAATTTCTTTCTACAGGGCTGTACGAACAGACTTGTAGTTCAGGGTATACATGTATTGGGACATATGGTCTGATATCATATTTACGATTTTCTTTTCATAAAGTGCCGAACGAACAGTTTTATATATCAGGTTATACATGTTTTGGGGCGTTTCATCTTAATTAGTTTTTTAATAGAGATGTACAAACAGTAAATCTGTGAATGCGGGTTTACATGTATTGATGACACTTATATTATATTATTTGTGAATTTCTTTCTACAGGGCTATACAAACAGTGGTGTATGATGTCATGGCATGTATGTATTGGGACCAATGAAGAGTGCTGGAGTAACAGCTGTTTGTGTCAGGTTGGTTACAGCTACGACTATAAAGCTGCACGTTGCGTTGATCGTAAGTGTTTCGTCATCCCCCTTATTGAAGTTCGAGTGACTTAACCGTATTACGAAAATAAACTTACACGAAATTTCCGTCGACGAAGATATGTGCAGAGACTAGTCTGTACTAAATCACGTAGGCTCTTTTAGGTTTCATACGATGCCAGCTACCGTAAAATGGTGTTTAACATCGCATTCAACAATTTGCGTTGATCATAAGTGTTTTGTCATCCCTCTTATTTAATTCGGAGTAACTCGACCTTCATTAGAGCCGTTCCGCGAGAAAACCAACATTGTGGACTCTGCATAAAATATCGACCAGGATCAGCTTAAGCATGCCGCGCAGGCTAATCCGGGCATATACTTTTCGCCTCCTGTGTTTTTTCTGTTCCAGGAACCATTACTCTAAACCTTTATCCCCCTGAGATGGAATGTGTCGTCCCGGATTAGCATAAGGGGACTGCGCAGGCTGACCTGGGTCTATACATTACGCAGAGTCCATATTGTTACGTTTTCTCGTGGAACGACTCATTTCACGAAAATAGGCTAAACATTCCGACTCTAGAATAACGTTAGTGATTAGTCTGAACTAAACAGCTAAGGAGCTTTGGGTTGCATACCGATGCCACCTCCGTAAAATTCAATTTTATTTAAAGTTGCCAGATGGAGATCAAGATTTTGAAATGTTGAAACTTATGCAAATAGTTCTTATAGTGACAATAAAGTAAGTAATTAGAATTAAGAATTTATTTTGGCAGTAAATGTTGAAAAACTGTCAATTGAAAGACATGAACATGTACGAAATTTAGCTTACTGGGTATGTCTACCCGGTAAAAATGAAACATAAACGACCAATATTTAGATGTTTATGGTGCTGGAAAGTTATATTATTACTCTGTTTTTATCCCAGAATTATGACTCTTAATATTTCAGGACAACTTTGGATCAGTTTTAAAATTTAACTATAATATCTACTTTCTGCGGTTCAGCACCTTTAACACGACACATTTGTCATAGTTAACGAGTAAAGCTACATAGTTAACGAGTAAAGCTACGGACACGTGTTGTTTCGTTGGAAGTGCTCTCAGGAAAATGAGTAGCATACGACTTATTCATGGTAATAATATTCTTCTTAATCCATAAAACGCACCCTGTGGTTTTACGCCGTTTTCAACATTACTTCAGTTATATCACGGCGACAGATCACATATTCATGATCTAACAGTAACAGTAAACCTAATAGTACTAGGCTAGGAAAAGTGCCTTGCCCAAGGGCAATCCACCATGACCGTCGTGCTGCGACTGGGAATCGAACCCGGAGTTCAAATCTCCGACGCAAACCAATCGACCACGGGTATATTCCTTCAATGTGTTTTAATATGATATTAGTCCAGTATTGCTTTCTGGTTTGTAACACATCCGTGTTAAATGTCATGCCCTCGTCAAAATGAATCATTATCTACTAACTATGATGTTCACAAAGGAAATAGATCCACATGTATTTCATTCAGATAAGACCACCGACATATCGGTGACAAATTAAAGTTAACCTGAGGTCATACGACTTTTTAACGTTTAAGTAGAAGATTCCGAATGTACTCGGCTATTTCCGTATGATCGCTTACGATTTCGATACCTAAAGCATAAATTCACTTCAGTGTTATTATGTAATCACTATCCTTATAAGGAGTGAAACTTGGTGTTTGGATCCAGTGATGCCGCAATGCTATATGTATATATATATATATATACCGTTAATACATGCCGACAAAGTACGGAAATTCCCGAGCTCATTTATAGTGGTCTACCATAATTATGTCTTTCCATACTAAAAATGAATTTTGACGCTTATTGTCTCATAGTGAGCAATTAATCCATTTGCCAAAATGTTCCAAATTCTCTTTAACAAATTATTATACCTTCATGTATAGGGATATTCCATCTTCCATCATTTTCTCTAACCGTTTTCAAGTCATCTCAGCGGCTGAATATTTTATTTATGTGGAAACAGGTTAATCCTTCAGTGGGACATGGGCAAACGTGTTGTGTATAAGAATTTATTAAATATTTTTATTGCCAATTGAGAATATCAAAACCTTTTATTTTTGAAGAATCTGCTGGTCAAATAGTAAGCGTCAGAGATTTGGACCCGGGTGTCCCGGGTTCGTTCCCCTGTCGCAGCGCTTTGGTCATGGTGGCGTACCATTGGGCAAGGCGCATTTCCTAGCCCAGTACTGGTTTTGTTTACGCAGGGACATGAATATGCAATCTTTCGCCTTGATATATGTGTAATAATATTGAAAACGGCGTAAAACCCCATCTTGCGTTTGATGGAATAAGAAGAATGTTGATATCATGAAAAGTAGACTGTCGCCATGATATAACTGAACTAATGTTGAAACTGCGAAAAAAAACAATAAAACCTTTTGATTTTCACGTGTTTGTTATATTTTCAGATTGTACAACCTACGGGACCACTTTCACGGAGTATCGCGATCACGGCTTAATGTCTCTTTACGACATGCACCTTACTGGCGTAACATTTGGCTATTGCAAAACCGACTGCATTTCAAATAACTGTTTGCTTTTTATATACGAACCTTCCATTGATCATTGTAGAATCTCGCTCAATGCGACGGCATTGACAACCCCGGAAGACTTCGGACCTATACATGGACACCACTATTTCACAAGAAACTGTGAAGAGTAGCAGACACAGAGTCTGCTTTCTGTTTGGTATAGCTCATTTTACGTCTATGGAAACCATTTCTTTGCTCAATAACATTCAGATGCATCAAACTGCCTCGGTGGTGTAGTGGTACAGCGTCCACCTCTGGTCCGGGAGGTCGCGGGTTTGATCCCAAGCAAGGTTTGACTAACTGGCCCTTTAATTTAGCAAACAATGAAACCTGACCTTTTCGCTGAACAAAATTAACATGGAGATAAATAGACATTAAATAATATTTACAAATTTTGAACAAACAACCCTTCTGTGTGATGGTATCAGTAAAAATAGTAAAATATCAAACATTGCGTTTGAATCTGTTGATTAATTTGAATGTTATTGAGCTAAACGTCAGATTTTTGGCCTTGTGTGTTAGCCCCTGGTCATAGTAATAATAACATTTTTCGGAATTGGCAGACTGCCAATTGCTGTAGACATACAACGCATTTTAGTCTGAGACTGCGCGGAAAAAATAATTCATCGTGGTTTCAACAAAACTGTATTTAAAAGGTTAAGATCAACCAAAAAATATCATTATGATGTTGTTGGAACATCAGTGAAACACTTAAGGCGTGAGTATACTAATATAAGTTTAACAAGTGCTTACAAATTAATTAACTAATTAATTAGAGGTCAAATATGGAAAGTTATTATCAACTTCGCGAAGAGAAACGGAAAAGTACGACTATGTTCCAGTATTTATGGAGATTGTCCAATTCAATTTAAATGCCTGATTTTACCATTATGTTTCGTATTTTACTTTTTTTTTATATTCTGTAATTCCATATTCCATAATATATTTTACAAACAGAAAAGTAAGTTTGCGAATATTATCGGAAATTTCGACGAAAAATAAATGGTAAACAAAGAAGTCACGAATGGATTTTTTTAACCCTTTGCTCATAATACCGCATTTCCCTGCACCTAATAAAGCAGGCCTCTTCAAACAATGTTTTCCAATTTGTCAGTAAATGTTAACACAATTCACCCATTACTGATAAGTGGTGAATTACTGCTTTCAATTTGGATGAGTCCACGAAAATGCTTAGGAGTTTATCATATGTGTCAAATATTGAATTTTGTTTATCTCATTAATATTTACGCAGGGGTATTGCTATATGTTTAGATAATGAGACAAACACATAGGAATTTAAAACAATTGTTTTCCTTGTCTTTTGTGGTCACAGTTGCATGATATTTCCATGAATCTAGTATATACGGTACCCATGGTGCATTGCTTGTATATTTGTTATGTATGCACCTTTTCAGATCACCTGGACATGACGGCTCAATGTGATCTATTGGGAATACAATATGTCATTGTCCAATGTTAACTTTTGGCTTCAAACAATAATGATGTTCCTTGCATGTTCCCAATATAGGTTTTCCCAAATATGTCCATTCACTACGGATCGCCTGGGCAACAAAAAAGGAAAACCTTTGAAACTCTCCTTGTCAGAAACTACTGTCCCAGTTTTGAAACATGTTCACAGTTTGCTTAATCTGTTGGGATTCATTAAAACATGGCTGTCGGGGCTGTTTCCATATATCGCTAATGTTCCTTGGATGGCCCCCCTTTTGAATGTATGCCAAGAGTTGAATTGTTTTCAATGCATAACTATGTTGATATGGCAAATATCGCTAAGAGAATACATAGTGTCTTTTCGAATTGTTCTTGCTTTGTTCATCTAACAAGTTTGCTCAAGCTGATGCAAATCCTCCAAAAACAAAACTGTGTAGTTGGGGCAGATTTTCTTCCCGTGATAAAGCGCTTTAGTGCTATAAAAATATCTTTGTTTGAAAACAGTAACTGCTTTCAATATTATTTGGCACAAATGTTCTTTGGTTTGACCCTCAGTCGGGTATGTTCTAGCAGTTGCTTTTGGCAGGGGGACCAACCATGGTTCCTTTTGTCTTATTTAAATGATTGTTTATGTTTCTTTGCAAGGCTATGCTTATGTGCTCTCATGTGCTTCTCTTGTATAAATTCGTTCACTATGTGCTGTTAATTGTTATCAATCTAGTCCATGGTTTAGAAAATTATTTCCTTTCACACCTTTTTTTTCCCCGACATCATTACCAGTTCAGTTTATTGCATAAGTGCAGAATTTTAATTTTCTTTTTAATAAGCATGCAACTGTGTCATACTGTTTGTTTCTCATGTACTTCGGGCCATGTTCAAAACTGTCCAATATGCTCAAACTAGGTAATTTGTCAAAGCATTATAATGGTTCATTGGGACTAGTTGACCATGGTGCATTTTTCACACAAATGCTACATAACCCTGTGCTCCATAAACACACGTTTTCCCAATCTCTTACCAGCACGCTATTAGAAATGGTATACTAAGAGTTCTGAATGCTCTTATCTTTCTGAACTCTTACTCCACTATTGTCCACTCTGTCCGTAAAAGTGGACTAAATCAATCTGATACATGATGAATTAATGCTTTCAATGTGAAGGAGTAACACATGATTATGGAGTGCAGCAATTGCTCTGTGTGAAACTTCTTAGTTTTCATTCATTCACCTTGTTCTGTAACTAGTTGTAAATTATAGTGTTTGTCTTTTAATGTGTTAATTATGTTAGTTGCTGGATCAAATTGCATACATATTTTCTTGTTTAACACATACTACGCTAAGTTACAATTAGCTGTCTCGACCACAACTGTGGTCATCTTTAAACAAGAAATTGTTTTTGTGGTCCTGTAACCCCTAGTTTTTTAGATCACCTGAGCCAAAGGCTCTAAATGATCTATTAGACTCACTCACTGTCCGTAGCTCTCCTCAAAAGCTATTGACTGCAAATTGATAAAACTCGGCATGAATGTTCCTTGCAGGGCCCCACTTTTACAGTTGTTCACATAATTCCATTCAGTCCACAACTTTTTGCCATGGCTACAAAAAGGAAAAACAATTAAATTATTATTGTCAGAAACTACTGACGGAACTCCCTTAACCTCCACGAAGTTTGCTCGAGTAAGTGCAATTTGTAAAACACACAGACACTTCCTGATGAAAGTTGATTTAACATTGACATATTTCTCAATATAATAAGGCAGAAACTTCAAAATGTTTCCGCCTAAACCTCCTGTCAAATTTTCATTTGATTCTTCATGTCTTAAATTTGTATATTTGTGAGCGATATAGGGCCAACAATGTCCTCCTGTTTTCCAATTGCCGGTTTCATAATATTTACTATTTTTGATATAATCTTTCAACTTCTTAACAATTAATACATAAACTGAAGCTGCAATTGTTATTTCTTTCATTTTACAATATCCCTACTTCTCCAATCGGGCCGTCAACACTTTCAGTGCTTTGATTATTAATGTAAAATGCGCTATAATGAACGTCCTGAATTGATAGGAATGCGTCAAGTGTTTTTCATTATTTTCGTTTGTGACGAAAATATATTTCCTGGTATAACTTGTGACTATTAACCACTTTCCGGCTTTACGAGACTTATACTCTTTCCCGCAGACAACAAATCTGCAGCAGACGACTTTGAAAACATCTTCATAAAAATAAATATGAAAAATCTATGTAAATAAATGTAAAATAATTCGATAGAGTTGAAACTATTGTGGCAGAAGAAGAACTTGCTCAATATGAGTTTTGAGAATGTTATCCTTTTGTCACAATGTTTTCAACTCTATTCAATTATCATACTTTTCTTCATAAAGAGTTTCGATACTATTTACTAAAATGTTTTCAAAATCGTCATACTTTGTTTTTATAATAATTATTGTTATTATTGTTGTTATAATTATTATTATTATTATTATTATTATTATTATTATTCTGGTTATTTTCATTATGATGATGATGATGATTATTATTATTAATCATAATAGTTTTATAGCAGGTATAAACAAGAGAGAGAGAGAGAAAAAAAAGAGAGAAAGAGAGAGAGAGAGAGAGAGAGAGAGAGAGAGAGAGAGAGAGAGAGAGAGAGAGAGGGGGGAGGTGAGAGAAAAGATAGAGAGAGAGAGAAAGAGAGAGAACACGAGAGAGAGAAGGGAGAGAAATAGAGAGATATAGAGATATAGATATGTATATATATATATAGAGACAGACAGACAGACAGACAGACAGACAGACAGACAGACAGACAGACAGACAGACAGACAGACAGACAGATAGACAGACAGACATAGAGAGAGAGACAGAGAGAGACAGAGAGAGAGAGAGACAGAGACAGAGAAAGAAACAGAGACAGACAGAGACAGATAGAGACAGAGACAGAGACAGAGACAGAGATACAGAGAGAGACAGAGAGACAGAAATAGAGAGAGAGAGACACACACACACACACACACACTCACTCACACACACACACACACACACACACACAGAGAGAGAGAGAGAGAGAGAGAGACAGACAGACAGACAGACAGAGCGAGAGAGACACAGAGAGAGAGACAGAGAGAGACAGAGAGAGAGACAGACAGAGAAAGACAAAGAGAAGTAGGGCCTACTGTTAGTGCGAATTTTCAAAAGTTTAAACTCTCGAAGCTTGAGTTACATAAATCATTCAATCATTCATTATTCTTCAGTGAATAAACCAAGCGGATAACCATGTCGATAACTAGATAACTAAAAGTATTTTATGGGTCCCTTTTGATCTTAAATTAAAGAGTGCTGTATATCTGAATTATGTATGTTGTTTTTTTAGATTCATGTTGTATGCTTAATTTAGAATAAAACATCGTGTTTTTTTTTCGTTGTTTTTCTGTTGTTTTTCTGTTGTAAAATAAACAGGTTACCCATGCTGATGACGAAACTAAGCTTTTCCCACTTACAGTCGAACTTTGACGCATATGCAGCAGGCAACTACATTGACAGAAACGAGATAAGAAACCTAAATATACAAAAAAACGTAATTATTTAAACGTTACAAAAAAACGTAATTATTTAAACGTTATACAGGTTACATACATATACATGTTTCATTTAAATATACTCACTGATCTGCCAAGTGACACGCGCTTCTTGTAGCGTTGTTATACTGTCATTCTAACATGTTCGTAGTTTGTATTGTTGCACTTACTTTCTCGTATTAATGAAAAATACATCTGTATGCAAGCAAGAGTGAGAGTGAGGGTTTTCAGTCTTAATATTCATAATTCCGTCATTCTGTAAGGGTTTGACTGGCACTCGGCGCATATATACATTTGAATAACAGTACGGACTTTTCATATTGAAATTACGAAGCAAACATGGCTACATCTGAACAAATAAAACGTAAACCAAAACAAGCGAAACGCCCGAGACATGCTGGAAGCTCAGACATAGATACCCCCTGTAGAGATGATGACCTTTCATAACTTGACCTGGACACTAAACAAACTGTCAAAGCCGTAACTAGTCTAACCTGTTTACTGAAAACACATACGGCAATCTCATTACAAGAATCATAAACACGGAAGTACTAATTGGAAAGCTTGAGACACTGGACAAACTAGATAAATTGGACACGATCGAATCAAGTGTAAAAGAAAGTGATAAGATGCTAGACTCGTTTGACTAAGGAACAAACAATAATGATCAGAATGTTTTAGCTGTTGAAAAAAGCATGGCATTTGTTAGTGTTTGATGGGATAATAGAACAAGAAGCAGAGCGAATAACGAACATTGCCGATATCATAGACAATCACAAAGAGATGAACATTAAAAGTAGTGACCTAAAAGAATTCTTGTTATATTTAAATAATCTGAACAGTGAACTTAAAGAACAAGTGATATACTTAAAAGCTTAAAGTCTTTGCGATATTGATCTTTACAAATAAAGAGTACATTAACACAGAAATCCCGAACAAATACTCTCTAGGTTTTTTTATAACCAGATGAACATTTCAAGCGTGACTCACGAGAGGGTTCATATAATCAGATCAAGAGATCAAGATAAGTCACACGTTTGAAAACCGCCACCGCTTGTAGCAAAGTTCTCTTTCTTTAAATATTGTGTTTGTTTGTTTTTGTTTGTATGGTGCTTTACGCTGCTGTCAACAATTATCAGTTATATCACGGCGTTTCCTGGAATATTTACCTGTACTACTGGTCCTTTTTTCCTGACACAAGCGAATTAGTCATAATGCTAACCTCGAAACCTTGATCGCCAAGGAAGACAGCCATTACTACCATTTTAAAGTATTTGGTATGATCCGACCGCGGATCGAACCCGCGACCTCCCACACCGAGGCGGACGCGGAGGTTTTCGTTAGAGATAGGGAAAGAGTACTGAAATCTGGAAGAATACTGAAGGGGACACATTATGGCATCCAGTAGCAGTTCTCAGAGGAGACAGAAACCGTGCCCGGATAAAACCTTTGTTTTGATAGATAAAGAAATTCGATAGAAGCCAAAAGCGGACAGTTTGCAGGAAGAAGGAATGACAAGTAGTGAAAAATCAGGTCTTGGTGAAAGTGACTTGGAAAGCCTTGGTGAAAAAAGTACTCTACCACTAGAATAACGCTTTTCATTACTAAATGTATGTGGTCTTACTAATTCATTTAATATTCCAGAATGTTGCACGATTAAGAATGTTGTTTAATTAGACGAATATTCTACATTTGCCAAAACCAGAAGGCGAACAGTCGAGCATAACTCTGGTGGTATCGCTTATTTCGTCAAAAACAATATGGGAAAAAAGTCCCAAAACTAGGCGTTGATATCGAGAATGTTTAATGCGACAAATGTACTCAAATTTCGATTTCTCTAACATATTGAGGTAGTAAATGAATCTATTACAAAGTATTCAAAAAATAAACTTAAATTTGATTTTTTTTAAATAAAACCCTCCTAGTCACATAGCAAAGATTTTTATTCGATTTAAGAATCTTCAATAATCTCCCATTTGAAACTGGACGATGGACATGCATTGAACGACATTCCAGAGTGTACGCACTCTGTAGACATGAAATAGGCGAATCATATCACTATGTATTTAAAAGCAACCACTTCAATGAAGAAAGAACAAGGCTTAGTCCATTTGTTTATAAAATGCCTGCAAATACATATTCATTCTCTACTCAACGAAACTTGTGTTACTTCTCTTAAACACATTTTACAAACCACGAGGCTAAAATACTTGATAATTAAATATGTGTCTATATAATTATGCCGCGTTTATTTAACACCCTCCTCTCTGTTCTTTTCTTTTTTATAAATTGTATGCGTTATCTATGTGGTTTTTTAGCTCACCTGAGCTTTGCTCAAGGTGAGTTATTGTGATCGCCTTTTGTCCGGCGTCCGTCGTGCGTCGTGCGTCGTGCGTCGTCCGTCGTGCGTCGTCCGTCGTGCGTCAACTTCTTCTCCTCAGTAACCAGTGGGTCAATTTGGATGAAACTTCACAGAAAGCATCCTCTCAATGACCTCACCAGAATTCCTTCAAATTTTTGGGATCCATGCAAAATTCTGGTTTCCATGGCAACGAAACAGAAAAAACTTCAAAATTCTTCTTCTCCCAAATTGGTTGGCAGATTTTCAAATAATTTTGTAGAAATGTTCCGTGGATGACCCTCTATCAGATTCCTTCAAGCCGTGTTGATTGGTCGAAAAACATGGCCGCCAGGGGGGGCGGGGCTATTTTGCCTTATATGGCTATAGTGAAAACTTTAAAAATCTTCTCCGACGAAAGTGTAAGGCCGATTTTCAAATAATTTTGTAGAAATGTTCCTTGGGTGACCCTCTATCAGATTCCTTCAAGCCATGTTGATTGGTTGAAAAACATGGCCGCCAGGGGGGGGGGGTGGCGGGGCTATTTTGCTTTATATGGCTATAGTCCAAACTTAAAAAATCTTCTCCTCCAAAAGTGTCAGGCCGATTTTCAAATAATTTTGTAGAAATGTTTCTTGGGTGATCCTCTATCAGATTCCTTCAAGCCATGTTGATTGGTCAAAAAACATGGCCGCCAGGGGGTGGGGCTATTTTGCCTTTTATGGCTATAGTGAAAACTTAAAAAATCTTCTCCTCCATAAGTGTCAGACCGATTTTCAAATAATTTTGTAGAAATGTTCCTTGGGTGACCCTCTATCAGATTCCTTCAAGCAATGTTGATTGGTCGAAAAACATGGCAGCCAAGGGGCGGGGCCTATTTTGCCTTATATGGCCAAAGTGAAAACTTAAAAAATCTTCAACATCTTCTCCTCAGTAACCAGTGGGTCAATTGGGATGAAACTTCACAGAAAGCATCCTCTTAATGACCTCACCAGAATTCCTTCAAATTTTAGGGATCCATGCAGAATTCTGGTTTCCATGGCAACGAAACGAAAATAACTTCAAAATTCTTCTTCTCCCAAACTGGTTGGCAGATTTTCAAATAATTTTGTAGAAATGTTCCTTGGATGACCCTCTATCAGATTCCTTCAAGCTGTGTTGATTGGTCGAAAAACATGGCCGCCAGGGGGGGCGGGGCTATTTTGCCTTATATGGCTATAGTGAAAACTTAAAAATTCTTCTCCTTCGAAAGTGTAAGGCCGATTTTCAAATAATTTTGTAGAAATGTTCCTTGGGTGACCCTCTATCAGATTCCTTCAAGCCATGTTGATTGGTCGAAAAACATGGCCGCCAGGGGGGGGTGGGGCTATTTTGCCTTATATGGCTATAGTGCAAACTTAAAAAATCTTCTTCTCCAAAAGTGTCGGCCCGATTTTCAAATAAATTTTTAGAAATGTTCCTTGGATGACCCACTTTCAGATTCCTTCAAGCCATGTTGATTGGTCAAAAAACATGGCCGCCAGTAGGCAGGGCTATTTTGCATTATATGGCTATAGTGAAAATATTCTCCTCCAAAAGTATCTGGCCGATTTTCAAATAATTTTGTAGAAATGTTCCTAGGGTGACCCTCTATCAGATTCCTTCAAGCCAAGTTGATTGGTCGGAAACTATGGCTGCCAGGGGGCGAGGCTTATATAGCTAAAGTGAAAAAAAAAAAAATCAGGTGAGCGATTCAAGGGCCATCATGGCCCTCTTGTTTAAATATATAGGTATATGTGACATGTACGAACAGTGTGAAGGTGTGTGCGGGTGTTGTGTGTGGAAGCCATGTATATATAGTTTAGTTCATCTTCTGTGTAAATCGAGGGCTTGGCGTGAAACGGTTGTAACTAAAAACCTATTTTGAAAATCCCGGTTTAGGGGCAATTTTGACCCTTTTGTAAACAATGCAAATTTAGGTGCCATTGCTCAGAACGAGCAATGGCACCTAAATTTCCATTGTTTACTAAGAAAAATGATTTAACGATTATAAAGACTTTATGGCGAGGGGCTTAACCTTGGTAAAAAAATACTGATTTTAGTTACAACCGTTTCACGTCAAGCCCTCGAAATACTGTTGTTATTATATATCTCCACATCACATACAGTTAATGCAAATACAAAATACAAATAGTTTTATTCAGTAATACAAGGCCTCCGTCCCAAAACTCAATATTAATTAACCAAAGAACATGAAAGAAGTTGTCGAAATAATTCTAGTTAACTCTTTCAGCGCCGAATTGTTTAAAGTAGACTCTTCCATGTTCAAAATCGGACGTCTCCATTTCTCATACAATAAAAGTTTTGGACTTTTTTGATAACTAAAAGGCAAATAATGCTGATTTCAGGTGAGACAGCTCGTTACGAGCTGACTCACCTGAATCAGTATTGTTTGCAAAAACCTCAATATTGCATTTGGCGCTGAAAGAGTTAAAATTACAAAAGTTAATGTACCATGGTGGTTGTTGGTGGAATGTCTTGAACAAATCACTTTACTTAATTGGTCAATGTGTTTTACAAGATCCATTTACTAAATACATAAAAGATTAAATAAACAGTTTCGTGCTTAAATGTTTTTTCCACTTGTCAAATGCCAGCTTCAAGTACTTTGCAAGTGCAGTGATGTCCTGAGTGTCCGACATAATAATCGCAAATAAAGTATCACATGTATTGTAATTTAAACATTCTTTTAAGAAAAAGAGCCTTTCTCAATTCTTCAATATACCGGACACAAAAGCAGAAAATGTTTTTCGTCTTCAACACCATAGTTACTATTTCTCAGACAGTAATGGCAATGCCGTAGGTTTCTGTCAATTTGTAAATGCCGTCCCTTTTCAATCATCATAAATTTTCTGAGTGTATTAATACATTCTAATTTATAAATTATGAAAGGAAATTATGTCTGATATAAGGGAACATTTGAATCACAATTGGTCGACTCGATCAGCAACTTGTGTTCTTACAAGATGGGTAGGGTTTATTGAGGAGGAAAACATGCGACGTGCATCATTCCTATGTAGAAAGAATAATCTAAAATTATATTTTCTTAAGTTTTTATAAACTCACGGTGAGTTTATAACTTTTTGCAGCGAATTTATAACTTTTTCAGTGAATTTATAACTTTTTCAGTGAGTTTATAACTTTTTGCAGTGAATTTATAACTTTTTCAGTGAATTTATAACTTTTTGCAGTGAATTTATAACTTTTTCAGTGAGTTTATAACTTCTTACTTTACGGAACGGAGTCTTAAAACGAGAACAACTGGACGTTAAGATAAAATAAAGTATATCTGTGCATCTAAATTTGAGATTAAAGGATAAATAGGCCCAAAACATGTAATGAATTGTATAAACAATAGACACGGTGGTTATGATAAAAATTGTTGCAGATTTTTGTAAAATCTGTTTCTTAATCTGACCCCAAAGAAAACTTAAACAAACAATTTTCTGATATATTTCCATACAGTCTTTCTAATGTCATACTTTATCGACAGAAATCATGTAGTTTGCTTTATAATAATAGATTGCTCTGATAAGTGATTTATAAAGCCATGCGGCCAAGTGTTATCTATATTACTTTTTGTATTATTCATGTTTTAAAAAAGCAATTCCACATAGATTCCGCAAAAAGATCATTTGTGAAGCCTATAAAACACTTAAAATAATTCTTTTGGGAATGGAATAAACAATTTAACAAAATACGCATATCGGAAAACGGTATTTTGATTGATATGTTTGATTAAAATTTAATTGAAAACAAAAAGCTTTTTACCATGGACGAGTAATTATAATCAATACCAACGAGCCTTCGAAATGTGAATTATATTTAACCCTTTACCACATACAGACGCTTTTCTTTATTTATGCAGCAGACGACTGGTAAAACAATGTGACAAAAAAAGAAACTCTTAACATGCATGCATATCGGACAAAACTTACTTATACTGGTATTTTCTTTTAAACAATTAATTTGGTTTATTTATAAAAATCAAATTATATGTTCAATGGGAGAACAATCAAATCCAACGATCAGTGCAGTATATTGAACGCTTTTACCACATACAGACGCTTTTTAACGCCGCTTCAATGGAATGACTGGTGAAAACAATGTGACAAAAGGAGAAATTGCCAAAAACGACCCATTTCTCCCGTTGCCACAATGTTTTCAACTCTTTTCAATAGTTTCTCTCTAATACGGGTTGTTTTTCATATTTTTGCTAAAATGTTATCAAAGTCGCCTGCTTCAAACGTGTTGTGTGTGAGAAGGGTTAAGCAGTTTTATCTTTTCATAGAGTGTTTTAAAGCGTCGTTAGTTTCAGGAAAATGGTTAGGTATTTACGATAAATTGCCACTTGCGTGAGGACATTTATTTATTTATTTGAATGGTGTTTATGCCGTTTTCAGCAGTATTTCAATTATATCGCGTCTTTTCCTCGGTGAATAACCAGTACTACCGCTATTGTCTATCTTGACACCGAGGTCTCAATCGAAATGCTATTCCCCGTAACCTTAATGGTGCTGAAAACAAGGAAATAGATAGTATAGTCAAAGTTTTATAACTGTTCAAAAGTTGTCTCGAAATATTAGAAATAGAGGATACTACATGAGTGGTCATTCAATACGACATTTTATTAAACGAGTTCTCTAAAATTGATAAAAAACGAGCCTTGGCGAGTTTTTAGCAATTTTAGAAAACGAGTTTAATAAATTTTTGTATTGAATGACCACGAATGTTATATTCTATTTATATCATAAATTCCAATTCGACGATTATTAGCGCAAAATTTATATAACGTCGCTATATAGCGCGGTCATTTTCAATGCTTTTCATTATGACGTTACGTAGCATTGTTATTACACTAGTTGAATACGCAATTTATACAATGGCTTTATTACTCTCCCGGCGACGTCATTTATGATATAATCATAATTCTGGGATAAAATAAGAGTAATTATTTCACTTTCCAATAACATGAACATCTAAATATTGATCGTTTATGTTATATTTTTACCGGGACGACATACCCAGTAAGCCAAATTTTGTACATTTTCATGACTTTCAATTGACAATTTTTCAACATTTACTGCCAAAACAGTTTTGAACTACTTATATCACTTACTTTGTTGTCACTATTAGCAATATTTGCAGGAGTTTCAACATTTTAAAATTGTATTCTCCATCGTGACAAAAGGAGTTCAGCACATTAACCCTTACAGCGCCAAAGGCAATATTGAGGTTTTTGCAAACAATACTGATTCAGGTGAGTCAGCTCGTAACGAGCTGTCTCACATGAAATCAGCATTGTTTGCCTTTTAGTTATCAAAATTGTCCAAACGTTGATTACATGAGTAATGGAGACACCCGATTTTGAATATGGAAGAGTCTACTTTAAACAATTCGGCGCTGAAAGAGTTAAAGCGCCAAGGATGGAAGTCATGACTTCCATTTTTAATTTTTTGGTATGACCTTACCGGTGATCGAGCCCTGGTCTCCCGACTCTAAGGTTGACGCTCTCAACATTACACCACGGATACGAACATTGTGGACTCGGCGTAAATCATCGACCCCCCATTAGCCTAAGCTTGCCGCACAGACTTACCCGGATAGACACTTTTCGCCTCCTGCGGTTTTCCTGTGGATTTTCTGTTTCAGGAATCATTACTCTATACCTATATCCCCCTGAGACGAAATGTGTCGGCTCGGATCAGTCTGCGCGGATCTGGGTCGATACATTACGCAGAGGCCATATTGTTGGTCTTCTCACGGGAAGGCTCATTTGAGCTTTGGCCTGTGCGAACATTTTAGATTCGGATCAACCTGCGCATCAGTGCAATCTGATCTAAATCTACACTTTTCGCAAATAACTTACTAAGGGTGGTCTTCTTTTTATCTTGCCGAGCCTCGCTAGTTCAGTCGGTAGCGACGCGGTCTGAAAGCGTGTGCAAAGGATAGGACACTGACAGATTAACCCTTTCCCTCATATAGACGCTTTCTGACGCCTCTGCAGCAGACGGCTTTTTGAAAACATAGTGACAAAAGAAGAAATTGCACAAAACGTGCAATTTTTCCTTTTTGCCACAATGTTTTCCACTTTTTGTCATAGGTTATCCAATCAATTATGGAGATTTTCTATTTTTTGACAAAATACGTTCAAAGTCGTCTGCTGCAGAATTGCCGTATGGGGGAAAGGGTTAAAGGTGTCACATGAGTCAGAAAGGTTAATACTTTCAAAATGGGTGACATTATAATTAACAAACAGTTTACTTTACGTTATCAACAAATCTGCAAAAATCGCCTCTAAAAAAAATAGGCAAAACTATCGAAAAAACTCCTTTTGCCACATTGTTTTCAACCCTTTTCATCAATTTTGCACTTATAGAAATAAAACATTGTCTTGCCTATATATATGTTCAAAGTCGTCTGCTGCAGATTCGTTGTATGTGGGGAAAGGGCTATATACAGTGTCGCGGTTCACGGATTCGCCAGACTCCATTTTTACGGGAGAGCATGAATACATTTTCTTTTGTCTGCCGCGGCTTAGCTCAAATGTATCCTAAGGAAATGTTTGGATTTAAAGATTTCTCAGAGATGATATAGTTTAACACATTTACAGTCTGTAATTCTCATTTTTGCCACATAAAGGCACAACATAGAGTGTCTTTCTTTAAGTGCGAATACCATAATGCAGAAAGTACTGGTTTATTTTGGTGTTATCAAGAGTGTTGCTTTAGTTATTTGAACATAAACCGAGCCCTGATAGCTCAGTCGGTAGCGTCGTGGCTTGTCAATCCGGGGGTTCTGATGTTGAACCTCAGCTCGTCCAACATTCTTTACGACGTTTGACAAAAGTCACTATGATAAGCGTCATTCGTCTTTCACAAATGGGCTAAGATTCTATGTTGAAAAGCAGCCAGCTGCTTGGAAAGTATGTTATCTGGTGTACTGGTGTGGGAAAGACAGGTGTATGTGAACCGACTGCCGTGATATTACTGAACTAAATGTTGTAAAAGGGTCTGAGCCCCATTCAATCAACCATATGAACATGTCAACTATATCGAGGGCTTGGTGTGAAACGGTTGTAACTAAAATTGGTATTTTTTTTACCAAGGTTAATCACCTCGCCATTAAGTCTTTATAAGCGTTAAATCATTTTTCTTGGTAAACAATGGAAATTTAGGTGCCATTGCTCGTTCTGAGCAATGGCACCTAAATTTGCATTGTTTACAAAGGTGTCAAAATTGCCCCTAAACCAGGGTTTTCAAAATAGGTTTTTAGTTACAACCGTTTCACGCCAAGCCCTCGATATGCGCGAGTAGAGTATTAAAGACTATTACATATGAGCCGACACGCGAGAAAACCTTCATTGTGGACTCTGCGTAAAGTATCGACCCGGATCAGCCATTAGCATGCCGCGAAGGCTAAACCGGTCAGACACTTTTCGCCTCCTGTGGATTTTCTGTTTCAGGAATCATTACTCTAAACCTCCCCATGAGACGGAATGTGTCGGTCTGGATTAGCCTGCGCGGACTGCACAGGCTTATCTGGGTCGATACATTGCGCAGAGACCATAATGTTGGTTTTCAGTATGTGTTTCTGCCATAGTCACAAGACTGTCAAGTAGATTTCGAGAAACGTTTGATATATACAATAAATTTGAATACATTCACAACCAAAATACACAGAGACCTCCATACAAGCGACACGTACTCTTAGATTGGTGTTGCTTAAGCACGTCTCACATCATTAACATTTCGCCATATACAGACGGTTTCTGGAGCATCAGCAGCAGATGAATTTTGCAAACATTATGACAATAGAAGAAAGTGTGCGACGCACATCACTTAAAGCTGCGGTCACATCTTACGGTCACGCACGTAGTTTACCGTAGTGAGGGATGACCGTAGTTGACCGTGGTGGACCGTAGTTAAACGTAGTGTGGAATGACCGTAGTTGACCGTGGTAGACCATAGTGGACCGTAGTTAAACGTAGTGTGGAATTACCGTAGTTGACTTTGGTGGACCATAGTGGACCGTAGTTAAACGTAGTGTGGAATGACCGTAGTTGACCGTGGTGGACCATAGTGGACCGTAGTTTACCGTAGTGTGGAATGACCGTAGTTGACCGTGGTGGACCATAGTGGACCGTAGTTATACGTGGTTATCTGTAGTTCAACGTAGTTATAAACGTAGTTTGAACTTCAAGAAACCCATAATTTGGCTGTGGTTAGCACACAATTCTTCAACATGTTTAAAATATCTCTACGGTGACTTTTGATGCCAAGACCCTACTGTGACCGTAGTTTGAAACGTTGTTGACCACAGTTGACCGTATTTGACCGTACTTGACCATAGTTTACCGTAGTTGTGCGTACTTCGAACGTACTTCACACGTAGTTCAACGTAGTTGTCCGTAGCGACACGTAGTGATACCCTAGTTAACCTACTTTACCCTACCTTTACCTAGTAGACCATGTTTGTACTACGGTGAACTACGTTCAAATGAACTACGGTCAACTACGTGCGTGACCATAAGATGTGACTGCAGCTTAACATAGCAACGAAACTCTGTTCATCGGAAATAACAGCCTTTTTTGCAAAAAGTAGGCAATTCAATCAAATTTGTTTATTCAAGAATTGTATACATGTTATATGCTCTTTTCAAAACTAGAACGAAGTGTTGATGAAAAAAATACAATAAATGTCAACCAATGAAAAGAATGGTGGTCGAGCGTCAAAGCCTTTAATCATTCATTTAGACGTGTGGTATTTTATTTATAGACGTTACTATAAATTCGGAAAAAGATAACATATTTGTAAGATATGATAAAATAGAGTGAATCTGGTTCACTTGGTAAAGGGGTCGGTTTGAAAACATGACAAATAGTCATTAAAATGCAGACAGATTGTATTGTTTTTTTACCATATGTCCTTTCTTAAAATTTTGCAACTTGGATATGTAGCTACAGTTAGCTTCGTTACTTAATATGCTATGTGATGCTTGCTTGCAAGAAAGAAATAATTGTGTAGTTGTATTTCATTTAACTTTTATTTTTTTCCTGGTGTTAACCAATGATACTAACGCCTCCATCGATAGACATCTCATTCTGACAGATGTAGTTCCGTTTTTCTTCACAGCTTTCATCCCGCCATTTCATCTGATTGTGCATGTCGAGCGCCATACAGTGCTGGTACCCGCCTGCGTTGTCGGGTTCATTGGGGGCCCAGTTTGTGAACTCACTGACAACAGTCTGGGACGGTAACCATAACCATTCGGTCTCGGTCACGAGGTCAGTGGCGCCAACCCAGAATTTACCTGGCATGAACGATTCTGCAATCATCAACAATGGTAATTTGTTAGAATATATTTTTGTTTGCCAATCAGACAAAAAGAAATTGTAAGTTTTTAGTTTATCTCTTTCAGAGCCGAAAGAAGACTGCTCCGTGTTCAAAATCGGACAACTTCATTTTTCATGTAGTAACAGTTTTGTAATATTTTATTTAAAAAAGGCAAACAATGCTGATTTCAGGTGAGACAGCTTGTTAATTAAAAACCTACTAAATACCACATCTAAATCCAGGTACTAGTTAGACAGATTGTTGAATGATGTAATCCTCTTAATAAATATATACCAATGAAAAGTGTATTTTAGCCGTTGATGAGAAAAGGTACAAGTTGGCTTTTTGGAAACAGTGCAGATCCACATCAGCCTTGGCATCCACAAAGTTCTACCAATTGTACAGACTTATCCGAACATACACTGTTCATAAAAGCTTACATGTGACTTTTCTCTTGCACTGTCTAATTTGTCGATACAATGAAATAAATACAAAAACACTCTGGTTTGAGTGTGTCGCTTGCAAGAATACCTATCGGAAACGTCCAATTGCCATGGGAACCGAAGCCGGTAGCAACGGCAATGTAATTAACCGGATGTGGATCGGTATCGTTCCATGCCATGAATTGGGATTCCCCGACATCATTTCCGGTTCCTACCCGAATATAGTTATTGGCCCAGGATATCCAAAATGGTCGCTGATCTGTGCAGCTAAGAGGGTGACCTCTGAACAGAAAGTAAACAGACATGACATTAACCCTTTCCCTCATATAGACGCTTTCTGACGCCTCTGCAGCAGACGGCTTTTTGAAAACATAGTGGCAAAAGAAGAAATTGCACAAAACGTGCAATTTCTCCTTTTGCCACGATGTTTTCCACTTTTTGTCATAGGTTATCCATTCAATTATGGAGATTTTCTATGTTTTGACAAAAAACGTTCAAAGTCGTCTGCTGCAGAATTGTCGTATGAGGGAAAGGGTTAACTGCGTCACGATACCGAACTTCAGGGACGTAGCAACAAATGGAACACACAGATCAGTATGCGCCGCCACACAGGTTCGCCATCTCGTCATACACACAGTATCGAAGCCCCTTAATCCTTTCCCACATACAACTAATCTTCAGCAGACAGCTTTGAAATTATCTAGGCAAAAATATAAATACTTTCAATAAAATAAAGCATAACATTTTAATATTTTGAGATGTATGATAGGAGAAATCGTTATACCTCGAAAAGTCAAAGGTATCGTTTTCATTGTGGGAAAAGGAGAACGTTTTGATTTTGAGTAGCAATTTTTTTTTTTTTCTCACAATATTTTCAACATTTGTCGCTGTCAATCGTCGTCGGTCCAAGGGAAAGAACCAGATTGTAAATGAGTACGTACATATTGACGCGCATTTCGTCCATATTTTGACACTGCTTACAATCCCGAATAACGGAAGCAGAGTCTGACCATCCACCAATCACTATTTCATACGTGTCTTTTGTGTCCAGTCCTTTGGTACTGGAGAAGGCCAAATGGGCGTCATTACAGGCCTGAAGAGATGTTCATGTGTTGTGTAAACGTACATACTTCACACTTTCAAACATGCAGACGCTTTCTGACGCTTCTACAGCAGATGTTATCTGACGCCTCTACAGCAGACGCTATCTGACGCCTATACAGCAGACGTTATCTGACGCCTATACAGCAGACGCTATCTGACGCATCTACAGCAGACGCTTTCTGACGCATCTACAGCAGATGCTATCTGACGCCTCTACAGCAGACGCTATCTGACGCCTCTACAGCAGACGTTATCTGACGCATATACAGCAGACGCCATTTGACGCCTCTACAGCAGACTATATATGATGCCTCTACAGCAGACGCTATTTGACGCCTCTACAGCAGACTATATTTGATGCCTCTACAGCAGACGATATCTGATGCCTCTACAGCAGACGCTATCTGACGCCTCTACAGCAGACGCTATCTGACGCCTCTACAGCAGACAATATATGATGCCTCTACAGCAGACGACTTTCGAAAACCTTTTGGCAAGAGGCTCAATATTGTCAGAATTCTTTCAAGTTTTTTTCAGTAATTTTAACCGTCATTTAAAGAGATTTTTCCTAGGTGTTTTCAAAGTCGTCTGCTGCAGATTTGTTGTATGCGACAAACATACACAACGCTTTTGCTTCTCTCCACAATTTGGTTAGACGGATTAGTTTAACGTTGTTTCAATAGTTTTTCTGTTATTTCACGGCGGCCAGTCAGTTCACATAACCATGTCTTTCTCGGTTTTCTCGCACCCGTACTCCAAAAAAACCAGTTTTCCCAAAGAAACAGACTACATTCCCTCTCTCCAAAATTACAGATAGTAGATAATATAGGACGACAATAAACGGCGACTTTTCACCTTCCTCAGAAATCCGCATTTTAAACTATGATATAATTGTTATACAATTTTAGAATGCAGTAACAAATCAACGATCTACAAAGTTTCTTCACACCTAATAAAGGCATTTGAATTACGTAAACTGTTATTATAAGAACTTTCCCCAAATAAATATGCGACATTTTAGGAGGAATTCTGTATTATTGTCCATTACAATTGACATGTTTATATAAGTGAAATGGTAATTGTCACTCTTTATACATAATTGCCAGTCTATATGCCGTATTATGGGCAGGTGGCCTTAATATTTGAATAAAATGTCTACGTCTATGTCTATGTCTTATCAATGATGTGCAATACCCGACAGTTAAGACATAGGTACGCTCGTATGTCAGTCGTAACATCTAGGTATAAAAACTTGTTCCGGTGTATATTTGCGTATACCTTTTCCACACGTAGACGCGTTTTGCCAATGCCACAACGAGATAGTTCTTACCTTAACGTAGAGGTTATCAAAATGATCTGGTGCAGATTTAATTAATTGGGAAAGTGTATTCAAATAACGTACCTTGACAAAAAACGTTATTGAATTTCGCCTGGTAATGTCGACGCCGCTGTCATGTAGATAGTGATAGTGGTAGTCGTCGCCAGTTAGAAGGTTAACACTGGATACTGAAAAATCGTCATCAAATATAGACATGAATGCATGCTGTACCTAGTCCTATAAGGTCTGACAGAATTAGTTTTCAATAAAGCATTCTTAACCTAATGCATACGACGCCCTTTTAATCGGGTTCAATTAACCCTTTCCCTCATACGACAATTCTGCAGCAGACGACTTTGAACATTTTTTGTCAAAAAATAGAAAATCTCTATAATTAAATGGATAACCTATGACTAAAAGTGGAAAATATTGTGGCAAAAGGAGAAATTGCTCGTTTTGAGCAATTTCTTCTTCTGTCACTATATTTTCAAAAAGCCGTCTGCTGCAGAGGCGTCAGAAAGCGTCTATATGAGGGAAAGGGTTAAGAAGCAATTGAACCAGACTATTGCGGTCGAAACGCTTATAACGGATGTTGACCATACAGACGTAAAAAAATAGTTCACCACCAGTTTTTATTGAAAACTCAAAATAGGCAAATGCCATGCGTGAATAACTTCGTAATTACGCAGTTACTGTTGAAAATATGCCTCTGACATAACACCCAAAACACATTCAATATACATTTCTATCAATTTAAACAATTTCTTTTCTTATATTGTATGCAGTTAGTGTGTCAATGAAACAAAATATTGACCCTTATCATTGTATGTAACCCTTCACACTACACTAATCCATGTTTTTCTTTGTACTTTCAACTTCATTCTTGGGGTTTTTCATTTGAATACAACTTGCAGTACTTTCAATACTTTGATTAAAGTACCTGCGGCCGACGACTTTTTGGAATTTTTGTGACTAAATGAGAAATGAGCCGTTCCACTAGAAAACCAACATTATTGACTCTGTGTAATGTATCGACCCAGATCAGCCTGAGCCGTCCGCGCAGGCTAATCCGGGCCGACACATTCCGTCTCCGCAGGAGTAGTGCAGAGCGACATCAAACTGCGGTTTTGCAAAAGCGTTTCTCAATAATACATTTATATACTGTTTTATGCTTTTACCTTAATGATTTCGAAGATGCTTGCTTAACACGTGTTGTTTGTTTGATTGATTAATTGTTTGAGGTTTTTCTCCGCTTTCAACATGTTTTCAGTATATATCACGGTGTTTCCTGGGTAAGTTACCAGAACCACTGGTCATTTTATCCTGGCACAATTTAGTGTAAATTCAATGCAAATCCCGTAACCCTGAGCGTCAAGTAAGACAGCAATTATTAAAAGTATTTTGCATGGGATCGAACCCGCGACCTCACGCACCCGAGGCGGACGCTCTTCCACTACATCACCGAGGAGGTTTGACAGTTTTAAATACGGACACGACTAGAAAGAAAGCTACTTTTCAACTTAATCTAAGCTTTAAATTTAGATTAGAGTGCTCGCCTCTGGTGCGGAAGATCGCGGATTCGATCCCCGGCCGGGTCATACTAAAGACTTTAGAAATGGTAGTAATGGCTTTTCCATCCTTGGCGCGCAGGGTATCGGGTTAAGCATTACGACTGACTGTTTTTTGTCAGGATAAAGGGACCAGTAGTACTGGTAGCTTACCCAGGAAACGCCGTGATTTATACCGAAACAATGTTGAAAGCGGCGTAAAACACCGTACAATCAACCAATCAAACAATCAACTGATCAAACAAACAATCAACTGATCAAACAATCAATCAATCCAACAAAGAGCACGTCTGTATCAAATGACTTTGATATAATTTAGGTAAAATAATTAAAAATAGTTCACGTTTTCAACAATTGTTCAGTCATATCACGGCGGCCAGTATAACTACTCACGTTTTTCCTGGCTATCTCACACCAGTACTCCACACAATAGTCTTGGCGAATGACGCTTGTTAATGTGACTTTTGCCAGACGTCGGAAAAAATGTTGTCCGAGCTGGGTTCTGAAATCATAACCCCTGGATTGACCTGACCGCCTGCGTGGCTACCGACGGAGCTAGGAAAGGGTTAAATAACTCTTTCGGCGCCAATGGCAATGTCTGCAAACAATACGGAGTCAGTCGAGACAGCTTATAACGAGCTTATTGATTGATTGGGGTTTAACGCCGTTTTCAACAAATTTCAGTCATAGCACGGCGGCCAGTTGACCTACTCATGTGTTTTCTGCCTTTCTCACACCAGAACCCCACACAAGATACTTTCCAATCAACTTGTTGCTTTCCCACATAGACTGTTAGCCCATTGGTGGAAGACGACTGACGCAGTCACAGTCACTTTTGCCGGACGTCGGAAAGAATGTAAGCTGGGATTCGATCAAACCCCTTGATATAACAGCCCGCGTGCCTACCGACTGAGCTACCGGTGCTCGGCCCATAGCGAGTTTATATCCTAAAACAGTCCGACACTCTTGATACATGAACAATGGAGTCGCTCAAATTCGAACGTGGAATAGTCTACTTAATGAAATTCGGCACTAAAAATGTGGAGAACTTACACTTGTCATCATAATCAGCAATTCCAGCTAGGTAAACTTGTATATCCACGCTGTCGACTGTCGCCAATATCCCACCCGCTTTCTTACAGCTATCCTGTAGAACGATAGAAGAATTATATATATCACTTTTACCGGACCAATGAAGAGATATTAATTGAACAATGCAATTAAAATTTGCCGTAATTCATTATTTTCTTTGTTGTAATTTAATATGTAATGGGGCATTTATTCAATTACACATTTTGGTCATCTTTCAATAACATTTCAGTAAGCTATCAATAACGATTCAGTTATCTTTCAATAACATTTCAGTAAGCTATCAATAACGATTCAGTTATCTTTCTATTCAGTTATCTTTCAATAACATTTTAGTAAGCTATCAATAACTATTCAGTTATCTTTCAATAACATTTCAGTAAGCTATCAATAACGATTCAGTTATCTATCTATTCAGTTATCTTTCAATAACATTTTAGTAAGCTATTAATAACTATTCAGTTATCTATCAATAACGATTCAGTTATCGTTCAATAACGATTCAGTTATATTTCAAAAACATTTTAGTAAGACATCAATAACGATTCAGTTATCTATCAATGATGATTCAGTTATCGTTCAATAACATTTTAGTAAGCTATCCATAACGATTCAGTTATCTATCAATAACGATTCAGTTATCTATCAATAACATTTTAGTAAGCTATCAATAACGATTCAGTTATCTATCAATAACGATTCAGTTATCTCTCAATAACATTTTAGTAAGCTATCAATAACGATTCAGTTATCTATCAATGACATTTCAGTTATCTTTCAATTATATTTTGTCATTGAAGTTGGAACTCAGGCTCACCAGTCCCATCGCATGTAGAAACGCGTATAGACGGATAATGGTTATCATCAGCCAGTACTACCATGGACGTCGGTGGAACAGTGTCGTCTTTAATCCTGGTCTGACACCATATTCACTGGGTTTAAATAACGATTGATTGATTGATTGATTGGAGTTTAACGCCGTTTTTAACAATTTCTCAGTTATATCACGGCGGCCAGTTCACCTACTCATGCATTTCCTGGTTTTCTCACACCAGTACTCCACACAACAATCTTCCCAAGCAACTGGCTGCTTTTTCACATAGACTTAGCCCATTGGTGGAAGACGAATGACGCATGTCGCATTGACTATTGTCAATCGTCGGAAAGAAAGTTGGCCGAGCCGGGATTCGAACTCACAACCCCTGGATTGACAGCCCGCGTCGCTACCGACTGAGCTACCGGGGCTCGGCTTTAAATAACGAAGGTACATATATATATAAGCATAGGGGCCTGTCACGCTAATAAATTAAAAAAAAAATGAAATCTATCGCTGTGTTTAACCCTTTCCCACATACAACAATTCAGCAGCAGACGACTTATAAAACAAAGTGACATAAACCTAAAAAATCTCCATAAAAGATAGCTTAATTGAAAAATAAAGTTGAAAACATTGTGGCCAAAGGTGAAATTGCTCCTCAGAAGCAATTTCACCTTTGACCACAATGTTTTCAAAAGTCGTCTGCTGCTATCGAGTCAAAATGCGTCTGCAGGTGGGGAAAGGGTTTAAATAACGTAGGAACATACACATGAAAGCATAGGGGCCTGGCACGCTAATGAATTAATAAAAAAATAATGAAATATATTATATATACATGTACATTGTGATTTTAAATATGTTGTACGTAAACCAATCGTGTGCGGACAAAATCCTTTTGACCAGTATTTAAGGTAACCATTACGCTACATGCTGACACATAGCGCTTTTATTCAATCGTCGTTTTTTATTGTGTATCGGACCAAAATGCAAACTTGGGTCAAATCTGGTTGACGAAGAAGTTTCATCCCTTGACCATATATACTGTACTAGAGGTCAAAGGGAAGTAAATCGGATCGGCTTGCAGGGCAGACAATCTTGTCCAGGAATTTCAGATGAATATATAAGACTGAGGTTGGCTCCCATTGGACAATACTGATGTTGTTGAAAGTTGAAAGTGATTTTCATAAAGTTAAATAACCTCTGACTGATGTATAACCAAACCAGTGTTTGCCTTTAGCTATGTTGACGCTCTAATAGCCATTTTCAGAACATGCTGTATTTTCTGAAATTGAAAGTCAAAAAACGGTCTTCATTTGGGTTCGGTTAGCTTTTCTGGTAGTTCTAAGAATTAACTTTAGTTTGATATAGGTATATGTGTTAATTCATTTGCTAGTAACGAACCATAACCTATAATGCTATAATGGTCGCCTATGGAAAATGAATTCATTCCCTTTGCCCCAGAGTATACATTTTTAACTTTTTAAATAGCGTGCCAGGCTCCTATTACGGCAGCTCTAAAGCGACACATACATTTTTATAAATTACATACGAGTTTTTTTTTTATCTCGTGCGCACGAGATAGTATCTCGTTCGCACGACTTAGTATCTCGTGCGCACGAGATACTAAGTCGTGCGCCTACGGCAGCTCTAAAGGGACACACACATTTTTATGAATTACATACGATTTTTGTTTTATCTAGTGCGCACGAGATAAACAAAATATTCGTTTGTGTCCCTTTAGAGCTGCCCTACACTATTCATGAAAATAACCGTAAAACTAACCATCGCCTCGGCCCACGTCTTCTCGTCCTTCATGAACATAAAACATCGTTCACCCACAGCATCGTATCCCTGTGGACACCCCGGGTTGTTTAGTAGACCACCCTCACCTAAATAACGGTATCATTAAAGTATTCACGCCTCACACCACAGGACAATATACTTATAGTTTTATTGAAATAAGCTGTACAGTTTCTTGTCATTTTTACAATACACACATACATTACAATTGACACACACACACATGTAAATGTAATCGAAATTGACTAATCTTGCATGTTGTAACGAGATTTAATTAACAGGGCAAACACTATTTGAGCCCGTACATGGGAACATGTATTTCCTAACAGTGAAGGTTTTAGATCAGCACATATAAATGCACCGTTTATCAGAATCTTTACATGTTGATAGGAGTTGTTTCTAAATGAGAAGCTTGTGTGAGTTCTGTGTTAACATTGTAGATCTTGATCAGAGTGTGTGGGCTCTCATGTTTATCTGGATCTACACTGTTCACAAACGCCAACTTGTACCCTTTTCCCAGGGCGGGCTCAATTTCGAACCAGGCTTTACGGAAATCATCTATCGGAGGTCGGGTTTATACTAGTTTCTAGTTTTTTTGATACGAACACTAAGCACAGTTACTTGTTAGTCAAATCAAAGTTGCCAGTTCACTCACTCGTGTGTCTTTGCTATCCCACACCAGTACTCCACACAGCAGTTTATCCAAGCAACTGGCCAATTGTCCACATAGCCTGCTAGCCCATTGGTGGAAGACGACGGACGCTTGTCGCATTGACCTTTGTCAAACGTCGGAAAGAATCTTAACCAAACTGGGGTTTGACCTAGCAAGCGCTAGATTGACAGCTTTCATGACTACAGAATAAGCTACCCAGTATCGGCGAGGGTAAATAAAAACAAACAAACAAACAAATGCTGAGCTCCACATCGATGCATTAAGCGAAATGATATCCATTCACTTTGAGCGCCAGGGACGACAGCCACAAATACCATGTTTAACCTTTTCCCACATACAACAAATCTGCAGCAGACGACGACCTTGAAAACGTAACCGGAAACAAATTGGAAACACCTTTTAAATGTAGGTTCAATAATTGAACAGAGTTCACTCAACTAGAGGACAAGTAATGGTCCTTCCCAGAAAAAAAGTGCCCCGCGTGCTAAACACAGAGCACGTTAAAGAACCAGTGGGTTCTTTTTTTGGAAAGAGCTATGGAATCGGGAATCGAACCCGGACTCCCTTGCATCTAACTCTTTCTCTTGAACACACCTGCACCTGTCAGATGCTTGTACATGAAAATGTGTACGCCATAAAAACGGGCATTTAGAAGCTAAAAAGCTTATGCCCATTCAGGGAAATTGGTCTCTATAATTACATTACATACATTACATAATTAAACACATTTACAGCTAGCCCATATGTAAGTTTGATGGTTTGGTTTTGTACGCCCTTTCAACAATGTTTCAGTTATATCACGGCGTTTCCTGGGTAAGATACCAGTACTACTGGTCCCTTTATCTTGACACCAGGTAGTCGGTCGTTATGCCAACCCCGCAACCCTGAACGCCAAGGAGGGCAGCCATTACAATTTGTTTAAACCATAGTTATGTTCAAGGCTGTCTGTGTTTGAGGATGACCTGTTCTTATCAGTGTTTGTCTAACTAATAGCACGTCTCTCGGCAAAACTGTGCCAATGACCTTCTATAGACTACACACAGGCAATCCATTTTAACTTAACTTAGTTATCATTTCTCACTTATAGACGCATTATTGACGCATCTGCAACGGACGACCTTTGAAACATTGTGGCAAACGAAGAAATTGCTTATAATTAGCACATTCTCGTTTACAGTTACGATCTTACATTTTTCGACTCTATTGAATAATAATATAAATGAAGCGATTTTTCATTTTTAGCTGCATACTTGTTGTATATGGGAAAGGGTTAAACTAGTTTAAACAATGGCCGAGCTAGTTCCGTATAGCTTATCAGTTAACGAGACACTCCTTTCTTCTTAACTCTTTCAGCGCCAAAGGCAATATTGAGGTTTTTGCAAACAATGCTGATTCAGGTGAGTCAGCTCGTAACGATTCAGCATTGTTTGCCTTTTAGTTATCAAAATAGTCTTAACTTTTATTACATGAGAAGTGGGGACGCCCGATGTTGAACATGGAAGAGTCTACTTTAAACAACTCGGCGCTGAAAGAGTTAACACTATCCCCACCTATAGACGTATGTTAACGCATCTGCAGCAATCGACTTTTAAAAACAATGCAGCAAAGAAAGAAATTGCTCATAATGTTTTCAAATAATTAATAATTATACTTTCGTTTATCGAGATGTCGATCATTTTTGCCTGCATGTTCACAAAATCGTCTGATGCAGATTTGTTGAATGTGGAAAAGGGTTTTGAAATTGAGGCGAAGGTAGTTCATAATTTGAGTCATTCTACAAGAAAATCAACAGTATGGACTCTGTGCGTAATGTATTAACCCAGATCAGCCTACGCAGTTCGCGCAGACTGATCCGGGCCGACACATTCCGTCTCAGGGGGATAGAGGTATAGAGTAATGATTCCTAAACCAGAAAATCCACAGGAGGCGAAAATTGTCTGTCCGGGTTAGCCTGCGCGGCTTGCTTAAGCTGATCCGGGTCGACACTTACCGCAGAGTCATCAACGTAGGTTTTCTCGTGGAACGGCTCAAATTATACTGTTTAACCCTTTAGACGCTTTCTGACGCATCTGCAGCAGACGGCTTTTTGAAAACATAGTGACAAATGAAGAAATTGCTCAAAACGAGCAATTTCTCCTTTTGCCACAATGTTTTCCACTTTTAGTCATAGTATCCATTCAATTATAGAGATTTTCTATTTTTTGACAAAATATGTTCAAAGTCGTCTGCTGCTGAATTGTCGTATGAGGGAAAGGGTTAAATCGTCTGCTGCATATGTGTAGTACGTCGGAAAGGGACAATTGCTATGGTGATTTAACACTCGTCTGCTTTAACAACATCTTGGACATTTGAATGTAGTTGAAAAGATTTTGGGAAAAGAAAAATATGCTCATTTAAGTTTTTGGTATTTTTTACACAATGTTTTAAAAAAGGTATCTGCTTTAGACTCGTCAAATGATACCGCCATTATACCAGGCAAGTGTTCTACCCATAGACGCCGAGTTTTAAACACCGTCGTCTCGGTGCTTTTCCTGTCACCACCTAAAGAAAGCTAGAATAAATTGCAAAAACGGTTCCTTATGGAAATCAATATTTAAACGATTGTAAATTATTATTTTAATATGACTAACCTACTTACCACTACAAAATATTCCTAAACTAAGGAAAAGAACGACAGCAACCAGCAACGTCATATTCATACAACTGTTGGTTTTCTTTTGTCTGAGATCTCAGAAAAGACAGCTTTAAGAAGATAAATGATAACATTTACACAGATCTAATTTATAAACTAGAGTCGCACCGGGAGAAAATGATGTCCTGCAGCAATATACTTGATTTGTGTTTAGTTCAAACTTATTATTTTTTACAGCCGAGTCCCGGTAGTTCAGTTTGTAATTCTTACCACAACTCGGTTAACATCCTTTCCAACTTTTAATAAAAGTAACTGTGACAAGCGTAAATTCGACTTTTATTTCATTATAGTTGAAAACATTGTGATAAAAGGAGGAAAATGCGCATTATGATCATTGTTTACTTTTTGCCATAATGTCTACAAAATTCGACTGTTACATTGATGGCTGAAATGTTCAGTGTTGTTGACAAGAACACAGTTATGGTCCGCATATGGCAGCAGAGTTATTGTTCCTGTTTAAAGATTGCATTATGGGGTGGCCGATTATTTTAGGTAATATCACGCAAATCCTAAATATTCATCTATTAACACTTTCGGACAGCAAAGGTTTGGATCAGCCTCGAGTTTAGCATTCGGTTTTCGTAGGGACAGTTTATTGATGCTTTATCTCTGTTCCACACTGATCTATGCTTAAATTCCTATGAAACACTTCGATGGCTTTACTCTGTGCTCCTATCCCTATGAAACACTTCGATGGTTTCACTCTGTGCTCCTATCCCTACAAAACACTTCGATGGCTTCACTCTATGCTCCAACCCCTACAAAACACATCGATGGCTTCACTCTATGCTCCAATCCCTACAAAACACTTCGATGGCTTCACTTTATGTTCCAACCCCTACAAAACACTTCGATGGCTTCACTGTATGCCCCAATCTCTACAAAACACTTCGATGGCTTCACTCTATGCTCCAACCCCTACAAAACACTTCGATGGCTTCACTTTATGTTCCAACCCCTACAAAACACTTCGATGGCTTCACTGTATGCCCCAATCTCTACAAAACACTTCGATGGCTTCACGCTATGCTCCAACCCCTACAAAACACTTCGATGGCTTCACTTTATGATCCAACCCCTACAAAACATTTTGATGGCTTCTCTCTATGCTCCAACCCCTACACAACACTTCGATGGCTTCTCTCTATGCTCCAACCCCTACAAAACACTTCGATGGCTTCTCTCTATGCTCCAACCCCTACAAAACACTTCGATGGCTTCTCTCTATGCTCCAACCCCTACAAAACACTTCGATGGCTTCACTTTATGTTCCAACCCCTACACAACACTTCGATGGCTTCACTGTATGATCCAACCCCTACACAACACTTCGATGGCTTCTCTCTATGCTCCAACCCCTACACAACACTTCGATGGCTTCTCTCTATGCTCCAACCCCTACACAACACTTCGATGGCTTCACGCTATGCTTCAACCCCTACAAAACACTTCGATGGCTTCTCTCTATGCTCCAACCCCTACACAACACTTCGATGGCTTCACGCTATGCTTCAACCCCTACAAAACACTTCGATGGCTTCACGCTATGCTCCAACCCCTACACAACACTTCGATGGCTTCTCTCTATGCTCCAACCCATACGAAACACTTCGATGGCTTCAATGTACACTCCAATCTCTACAAAACACTTCGATGGCTTCACTCTATGCCCCAATCTCTACAAAACACTTCGATGGCTTCACATTATGCTCCAATCTCTACAAAACACTTCGATGGCTTCACATTATGCTCCAACCCATACGAAACACTTCGATGGCTTCACATTATGCTTCAACCCCTACGAAACACTTCGATGGCTTCACTGTATGCTTCAACCCCTACAAAACACTTCGATGGCTTCAATGTACACTCCAATCTCTACAAAACACTTCGATGGCTTCACTCTATGCCCCAATCTCTACAAAACACTTCGATGGTTTCACTCTATGCCCCAATCTCTACAAAACACTTCGATGGCTTAACTTTATGCTTCAACCTCTACGAAACACTTCGACGGCTTTACTCCATGCCCCAATCCATACGAAACACTTAAATTACTTCATTCTTTTCTCCAATCACAACAAAACACGTCAATCTCTTCGTGTTATTTCCAATCCCTACGAAACACTTCGATCGATTTTCTCTATGCTGTTATCCCTGCCAAACACTTCGATGACTTCTCTCTATGCCCCAATCCCTTCGAAATACTTTGATGGATTAACTTTGTGCTTCAACCCCTACGAAACACTTCAATGGTTTCACTCTATGCTCCAACCCCTACAAAACACTTCAATGGTTTCACTCTATGCTCCAACCCCTACAAAACACTTCAATGGTTTCATTCTATGCTCCAATCCCTACAAAACACTTCGATGGCTTCACTCTATGCTCCAATCCCTTCGAAACACTTCGATGGTTTCACTCTATGCACAACCCCTACAAAACACTTCGATGGTTTCACTCTATGCTCCAACCCCTACAAAACACTTCAATGGTTTCACTCTATGCTCCAACCCCTACAAAACACTTCGATGGTTTCACTCTATGCTCCAACCCCTACAAAACACTTCAATGGTTTCACTCTATGCTCCAATCCCTACAAAACACTTCGATGGTTTCATTTTATGCTCCAACCCCTACGAAACACTTCGATGGTTTCATTCCATTCTGCCGTCAGACGTGGAATGCCAGGTCGATATTTATTTGGTCGCGTTCACGTTGGGCAAGGGCCAACATTTACATGTTCCGAAGCCTCTCGCGACACTCCATGATGACGACTTGACCGAGGGAGAGCATTAACTAAATGAAGCTTTATCCATTATCATCATTTGTATACAGTATACTATGCTGTTACGTTGTCTAGTACTGTTTCTAAATGGGTGCAATAATAAACACATGGCAATAGGCCGTTATTGAGACATTATGAGGACGGTGGAACGGTAACAGAACGTGATTAGGTCGTTAAGAGAGCGGTTAAACGTAGGTAAGGGGCCGGTATGTAGCCGGTATGAGACGGTAGGTCAACGTTGAGGAAAGGTGAGAGCCCGGTATGAGTCCGGTATGAACACGGTAACAACCCTTTGGACAAAAATATGACACGTCGTCACCGTTCTCACCGGCACACGAACGGGTCCATGACGGCCTCGTACTTGCCCTACATCCTCTTAACGTCCTCTTACCAGATTATCACCGTTTTCCACCGCTTGTACCCACATGGCAGACCGGCAGTACTGGTAATTAACCATGGAAACGTCGTGATATCAACAAAATATTGATGAAAGTGATGTAAAACATCATTGGAAACACATATGGATACAAGCCCTGCGTCTAATGATTTTTAACGGTAGCTGGCATCGTATGGAGCATAAAAGATCCAGTTCAGACTAGTCTCTGCACATATCATCGTCGACGGAAATTTCGTGTAGGTCTATTTTCGCAAAACGGTAAAAGTCATTCCAACTTCAATAAAGGGGATGACGAAACACTTACGATCAACACAATGTGCAGCTTTATAGTCGATGCTGTAGCCAACCTGACAGATACAGCTGTTTCACCAGCACTCTTGATTGGTTCCAACACATGTATACACCGAGTTACAGACCTGGCCGAACAGCCCTGCAAAAAGAAATTCACAAATATGATATAAGACAAGTGTCGCCAATACATGTCAATCCTCAATCACAGATTTACTGTTTGTACATCTCTATTTAAAAAATTAATTCAGATAACATGCTCAAATACGTGTCATTCTTCAATCACAGATTTACTGTTTGTACATCTCTATTTAAAAAAAAACTCATTAAGATAACACGCTAAAATACATGTCAATCAAATTTATGTCAATCTTCATTACAGAGGCCCACGTGGAAGACGGGGCATCCCCAACTGTGCAGCCTCTATAAATTAAGTCTTTATTATTATTATTATTATTATTATTATTATTAATTATTATTATTATTATAATTCCGATAACACGCCCATATACCTGTCAATCCTCATTCACAAATTTACTGTTTGTACATATCTATTAAAAAACTCATTAAGATAACACGCACAAATACATGTATGTCCTAATTTATATTACTGTTCGTTCAGCACTATAAAAAGAAAATCACACAAGTGTCCCCATTAAATGTTTATCCTCATTCACAGATATACTGATTGTACATCTCTATTTTTAAAAAAAAACTCATTCAGATAACACACCCATATACATGTAAACCCTATTTCACATATTTACTGTTTGTTCATCTCTATTGAAAAACTCATTCAGATAACAAGCTCAAATATATGTAATCCCTAATTCATAGATTATTGTTTGTACATCTCTATTGAAATACTCATTTAGATAACACGCTCAAATACATGTAAACGCTAATTCACATATTTACTGTTTGTACATCGCTATTGATAAACTCATTCAGATAACACGCTCAAATACATGTCATCCCTAATTCACAGATTTACTGTGTTCATCTCTATAAAAAAAACTCATTAAGATAAAACGCCCCAAAACATATATAACCTGGTTTATAACACTGTTCGTTCAGCACTGTTAAAAGAATATCGCAAATATGATATCCGACTATATGTCCCAATACGTGTATACCCTGAACTACAAGTCTGTTCGTACAGCCCTGTAGAAAGAAATTCACATATAATATAAGACAAGTGTATCAATACATGTAAACCCGCATTCACAGATTTACTGTTTGTACTTCTCCATTAAAAAGCTCATTAAAATGATACGTCCAAATACATGTACATGTATATCCTGATTTATATTACTTTTCGTACAGCACTGTAGAAAGCAAATCGCAAATATGATATCAGAACATATGTCCCAATACATGTATACCCTGTGCTACAAGTCTGTTCGTACAGCACTGTAGAAAGAAATTCACATATAATATAAGACAAGTGTCATCAATATATGTAAACCCGCATTCACAGATTTATTGTTTGTACATCTCTAATAAAAACGTAATACTTCAACCACTAATGCTGTCTTTTTACAGTCCTTTTTTCAAAATTCAGATATCTTGATTCACCAATGTTTTCGAAAAGCAGTTATATATTGCCTGATAATTGAGACTACTTTTTTGTTGTGGGTATAAAAAAAAAACTCTCGGTTTTTGGTACCCAGCTTTACTCTGTCATACTGTTTATAATCAGGGAGCCAATTGTTGTACGATTTCTCAAAATGCACATGGCTATAGACAGTACCCTTAGGGGTACCGTCCAAAAACCACTAAGATAAAATGCCCAAGTTTTAATTTATGGCAAGCAATGGTCAAGATCAGAGTATTACTCCGCACCGTCCCCCGTCTTGTCATACACATATCCTTGGAGCATCTAGATAATGGCTTGACCGAGAAACAACCATTTAATCCTCCCCCTGTTGCAGGCAGTAGACGACTTTTGAAAACGTTTAATATAATAAATAATTTCTTCTTTTGCCACAATTTTGTTTTACTTATATTCAATAAGAAAACTTTCAATAGTTTTGCCCAGACGTTTTCAAAGTCGTCTGCTGAAAATATTTTGTAAATGGGAAATGAGATTAATTCTGATAAAGGTAATCATACTGTTACTCCACACAGTCCCCCGTCTTGTCATAAAAATGTCATGGCGTCCTCGAGAAATAACCATTTAACCCTCCTACTTATATTCAATAAGGAAACTTTTCCATATTTAGGCAATACGACTTACTCCCAATGTAAGTCATATCTAACCATATGTGTGTTATTGCGAGTAACACATTTTTAAATTGGTATGTGTATCCTCGACTGCCTAGATTCAGTGAAATTAAGACTTTTATCCTTATATTGCAGTTTGTGTAGCCAAAGTACCTTCACTTCACGTAATTTGTTTCAACATTACATTGTAGGGTTTGACAGGGGAAGAAGTCATTTATATGATCTAATTTTGGAAATATGAAAATATGACGACAACCAGTGCAGCCTGTATATTAGTTATAAATAGTAAATGCACAACAATTAGCAGCCATGTTTTACATTGGAAACTATAAGTAAGTAATATATCAAAAACTCCAAACTGTTATTTATTAAACTAACATTCACAGGATATAATCTGTCTTAAGCCATATAACCTCCGACCTGACAGATGCGTCCATTTTTAAAAGACATTATGACATATTTTGGGCTAGAGTAAAAACAAATGACATAAAATGCTTTCTCTCAGCAGGCTGAATTTCGAGCATATTCATTTTATTATTTATCCATAATTAGTTTTTTGATCATTCACTAACTTTCAAATTGTTTAAGTTGTACATAATTTAAAGGTAATGGGGTTGTTCAATTTAGATCACAACCTGTAAATGATTAAAGGGTTCTGATCAATCCAAATGACGTTACAAAAGACGTTACGTTGTGTTACAAAAGACATGAAGTGCAGCATACTGTAAACAAAATAAATGACATTTTAAACAGAGATTTTTGGTGGAGCTGTGTCAGATAGGAGAAAATTGATACTTAGAATTTCATCATTAATTTCAATGGGATCTTTTAAATACTCTGCATTTATGTAATTTATCCATATTTACAAAATATTCAAAATTGAAGATAACATGCAAAATAAAAAGGTATGCGATTTGGGTCCGTTACCAAAACACTGCAGTGTACGATATACATATCAAAACCGGTAAAAGTATAAATATCAAACTTACTACTTCTCTTCACATAGTACACGGAACCAGTCAATAGTGATATGTTATCGCTATTCAATCCGGCATACTCTGAGATACATCCAACGCACTGCCCGGTATCTTTGATGATAAACGCACTAACGCAGGTAATCAACTGGCTGCATTTCAAAAGGCAACGGTTGTTGACTGTGTCTGGCGAATATATATCATCAAATATCACTGTATCCCCGGTACAAACTATGTCGTCGTTACGTGTGTCGGATTGAAAGATATGGAAATTCAAAGCTCTTCCTAATCCAGCAGTTAGCGGAGTTATAATGACAAAAGAAATGATCATTTTAGCCTTTGCAACTTTTATAACTAAGCGTTATAACAAATCTGATGAATATGGCGGAGTTATATAAAGTTCTTACCACAAGAACTTTGTTTCTTTAAATAGCAGTTATTCCTTCAATGTAAATAAAATATTCATTCATGAATCAATCTACAATTGAGGTATTGAGAACACTTAGCGAAGTTTTTATTTATGAAACATGAACTGTAAATGCTACAATTTAGAATGCAACTTCTGTTCTGTTCTGATGTTGTTTTAATCATGAATCAAAAACAAAACATCACAAGCTCCTTATACACGGTATTGAATGAAACGCACGAGACATGGCTATCAAACTGGGCAGTGACGGCTGACTGTATATATGTGTCGCCACACCATTGGTCGAACTGTTCATTATCAATCCGGAACGGCCGTATCGCATCAGAATCTTTACATTTTCCCCCTTACAGACCGTAGTTGATGCCTCTGTATCAGACGGTTTGTTTATTTTATTGGGGTTTTACGCCGTTTTTAACATTATTTCAGTTATATCACGGCGACAGTTCACTTATTCATGATCTCTACGTGAACAAACCAGTACTAGGCTAGGAAATGGGCCTTGGCCAAGGGCACTCCACCGTGACCGCCGTGCCGCGATTAGGGATCGAACCCGGGACGTCCGGTTTCAAATTCACGACGCTAACCACTCGGTCATGGCGGATTCTTACGTATCAGACTGCATATGAAAACTTGCTTGAATTTAAAACCGTTTTCTTAATGCATGATGTTTCTATGTAAACGTATTATACTTATTCGATTTATTAAAAGGAATATTTTGTGAAAGGGTAAATAGAGCATTGGCATACTAAAGACTTGGAAATAATGGCTTGCCCTCCTTGGCGGTAAGCATAACGATAGGCAGGCTGGTGTAAGGATAAATGGACAAATAGTTGTTGAAACTAATGCGTCAGTCACATTTGCCGCGGCGGCCGTGTGGTCTAAAATAGGTATGGCCTAAAGCAATTATGGTGCCGCCGCATCATTCCCACGGTCACATACTGTAGCAGTCACATATGTTAGGGTAGCCGCACGGTGTATTTTGAATTTGTGAAGACAAAATACCTGCGGCTGCCGTACGGCCTTTGAAGTGACGAACACGGTCGACTAAGGGCGTCCCTGCGGCGGCCGAAGGTTTTTCGCAAATACCAAGGCAGACGCAAGGTAGCCTCAGATGCATCTGCAAGTAGCCAAGCCTCAGCCGTTGAGGTACAACCAGCGTCATCTGTATATTACTTTTTCTACAATCTATATGACAGATATGAATAGTAATATTCATATGGAAAAAATGGTATATATACCTGCTCCACGCACGGTGCAGACCACGGGGGCCGTATGGATGGCGTGTGGCAAGCATATGGGAGCCGTGCGTGGGTATTGCGTTGCCAACAGGGTATGCCACATACCGTAAGGCCACCGTACGGGCACCGTAGGGCACCGTAGGGCACCGTAGGGCACCGTAGGGCACCGTAGGGCACCGTAGGGCACCGTAGGGCACCGTAGGGCACCGTAGGGCACCGTAGGGCACCGTAGGGCACCGTAGGGCACCGTAGGGCCGCCTTAATGATGCCCTAGGGAGCCCGTGGAATTCCTACAGCCGCCGCCACTTTTTGGGAGGTCCCCACAAGTCAATTGTAATTCATAAGGCCCTAGGGTAAATAATAGCATGTACGAGGTTCACAAGAAGATTAAAAAAAGACGATCCTTTTTAAGTAATTTGCGAAAAGTGTAAATCTAGATCAGACTGCACGGATATATGTTCACACAGGCAAAGCTAAAATGTCCTCACCGTATCAGTGGTGTACTGTTAGAGCGTCCACCTGAGAGTCAGGAGACCAGGGTTCGATCCCCGGTCAGGTCAAACCAAAGATTTTAAAAATGTGGAAATGGCATTGAATTCTTGATGCTTATGGTTACGGGGAAGAGCATTACGATTGAGACATCGGTGTCAAGATAAATAATAGCGGTAGAACTGGTTATTTACCGAGGAAAAGACGTGATATAATTGAAATACTGCTGAAACCGGCAGTATTTACCATTAAAATAAAATAAATAATTTGTGGTGACAATTCGTTGTAAAACACCTAACAATTTTCCTGAATATAACGACGCTTTAAAACAATATGGGGAATGAAAAACTGCTAATTATGGAGCTGTCACATAGCACCGGCTAAGCCCAACGGATCCATACCGTTTGATTTAAATGACAAGCGGTGAAAATCTCTCCTTACATTTTTCAACTGTGTCCTCAAAGTGTCAATACCGGGTCCTTACCGCATACAGCGTCCTCGTATCAGCCAGTGTCACAGTGTTGGCCGTTCACTCGCCGTTTCTCGCCGGGTGCTTGCCGGGTCCTCACCGTGTGGCTACCGGCACCTTACCGCCAGGAATGCCTCCATATCGTTCGCTAAACGTTGGCTCCGCCTTGCTGACGTCACACACGGTATATAAAAGCTGGGCACTCACCGTCCGGTCACTTATGGTACCCGCCGAACTGTTTGCGACGACTGATCTATCCCCTGGTTCAGGCACATCTACCCCGTTGGCCGCGCCGAGCCCTTCTTTGCTGCCGTCGGACGTGGAATGCCAGGTCGATATTTAGTTGGTCGCGTTCACGTTGGGCTAAGGCCAACCTTTTACATGTTCCGAAGCCTCTCGCGACACTCCATTATGATGGCTTGCCCGAGCAAGAGCAGGGACAAAATGAAGCTTTGACCATTGTCGTTGTTTTTATACAGTATAATATGTTGTCACGGTGTCTGGCACGATTTCTAAACGGGCGCAATGAAAACTCACGGCAACAGGCCGGTATGGAGACGTTATGAGAACGGTGGAACGGTCATAGGACGGTATTAGTACGTTAAGAGAGCGCTTGAACGTTAGAAGACCGGCCGGCCGGTATGTAGCCGGTATAAAACGGTGGGTCAACGTTTAGCGAACGGTGAGAGCCCGGAATGAGGCCGGTATGAATACGGTAACAACCCGTCGTCACCGTTCTGACCGCCCCACGAACGAGTCCATGACGGCCTCGTACTAGACCTACGTCCTTATACCTTCCTCTTACCTTCCTCATAGCGAGTTATCATCGTGTTCCACCGCTTGTACCCACGAGGCCGGTTTGAACACGGTAACAACCCTTTGGACAAAAATATGACACGTTGTCACCGTTCTCACCGCCCCACGAACGAGTCCATGACGGCCTCGTACTAGACCTACGTCCTCTTACCTTCCTCATACTGAGTTCTCATCGTGTTCCACCGCTTGTACCCACGAGGCCGGTTTGAACACGGTAACAACCCTTTGGACAAAAATATGACACGTCGTCACCGTTCTCACCGCCCCACGAACGGGTCCATGACGGCCTCGTACTGGCCCTACGTCCTCTTACCTTCCTTATACCGGGTTCTCACCGTGTTCCACCGCTTGTACCCACACGGCAAAAGTTGTCTCGCCGGCCGCTAACGGGCCCCTGACGTGTTCACCGATTGCTCAACGCCACGCCGTGAGCACTCACTGTATTGTACCGTCCGCACGAAATTTACCACACGGTGGCACACGGTAGGCTTATCCGGCACCATGTGACAGCTACATATACCCTTTCCAACATTCACACAATTTGTGGCAGAGAACTTTGATGATATCTTTGCAAAATCGTGGAAAACTCTTATCAAAACAAATTTAATGAAAATAGTTAAAAACATTGTGGCAAAAGGATAAATTGCTCGTTTTGATCACATTGTTTTCACCTGTCGTTCCGCTGCAGGTGCGTTAGAAAGCGTCTGTATGTGGTAAATGGTTAAATATACTGCACTGGTCGTTAGGCTCTTGAGTTTTGATTTTTCTCTGATGGAACAAAGAATTGTTTTTACAAATAAACCAAAATAATCGTTTAATATTGTTCCCAACTTAATTATTTTAAATGTTATAAGTTTTTTTCTAAATGAACCATCGTCTCACATGTTTGCACATGTACGCACGTTTACCAACAGTAACAATGGTAACAATGAAGTGATTAAATAATTTATTATAACGGCGTGATTTTCCATTTGACAAACTTTGTCTACAAACGAATAATACTTAAAGTAAAAGATAACACTTGGTCACATGGGATTATAAATCACTTTAAACAGAACGGCGCGTATCTGATAATCTTTGTCTACAAATGAATAATACAAAAATTAAAAGATACACTTGGTCGCATGTGATTGATTATAAATCACTTTAAACAGAACGGCGCGTATATAACCATGAATCAACAAATGCTCGGGAAAATTGGGAGTTGGCGCTAATATGAGAAAACCGACAGTATGGCATCTGCGTAATGTATCGACCCAGATCAGCCTGCGCAGTCCGGGCAGACTGATCTGGACCGATACATTCCGTCTCAGGGGGATAGAGGTATAGAGTAATGATTCCTGAAACAGAATCCACAGGAGGCGAAAGGTGTCTGTCCGGATTAGCCTGTGCGGCATGCTTAGGCGGATCCGGGTCAATACTTTACGCAGAGTCCACAGAGTTGGTTTCTCTTGGGAGAGCTCATATATTCTAGCACGTGGTCAATTTTGAATATTTAACAATACCCCCATCCAAAAAAATCATAAAATGGAGGCAATTGCCAATTGAGCAACGGAACAGCCGTTGGACATCGGTCAACCAAAGTTCAAAATTCCCCTACTTTGAATAATCCAAGCGACGAATGGTTCAATAAATGAAGGCGACGATCAGTTTAATTGAAATAATCGTTGAAAGTAAATGTATTGTTTTCCAAGACATTTATAGAATGTGCGATCAGTGAGAGTTCACCGTAGCTCGATACGAATCCTGATGCAGAAATACAACTGATAAAGTTATATACCCCACAACTATGTTCAGCTTTACGTCACGTCAATGCGGAGGCGTTTCCAAACAATTATTAACAGTCAGCTTGGACATCCGCGATTTTAGACTCTTCTCCAATCCACAAACTAATCTGTTTCGACGAACCGCAGTTTTGGCTTTTACAACTAATTCACCTTTATCATTTTTGTTTGTGTTCGAATTTTTATGGTTTTACTTCAAATGAATATAATATGATGACATATACAAATTGAATGTATCAGAAATGTTTGACCAAAATACGGTCAAATATGCGGCTGCACATTTATAAGTTTTGTTAAGAGTATATACCCTAAAACATAAACTATTATGTATAAACAATTAGTCAATTGGGGGAAGACGAATGAAGCTAGTCAAAATGACTTTCAACACCCATCGTAAAGAATAGATTGCCGAGTCGGGGGTATAGTTGGAGAAAGTACATGCAGTTTAAACGTTGAGGAAAATTCATGCGTATCAAAATATATATGAATTGTACATCCTTGCATACACTTGTCTCATTCCTGATAAATTATTGTCTGCTGCAGATGCGTCAAAATGCGTTTGCAAGTGGGAAAGGGTAACTATTAGGCCTAGTTAATATCCTCAACTGCGTGTTTGGCCTTGCTGTGCCAGAACAACAAAAACACTGAATAGAACGGAAATTTTATTCGCCATTTATCATACAAATCATACATGCTTAAAGTAAAAAACAACACGATACATAATTCATATAAACCGCAGACCCGCGATAACTCAAAGACGATTGATTGATATTTAACGCCGTTTTCAACAATTTTTCAGTCATATCACTGCGGCAAGTTCACCATCCTCGGTACCCAGGCTATTCATAAAATATATGATACCCTGGGCAAATTGGCTGTACAAATCTCGTACTCATGAATAATTTATCAGGTGAAATGCAGCCTTTTGATTGGCCGCATGACACAAACCGTTTGCGATACTAAAATTACAGTGTTGTTACGGAGGAAATCGTGGCGCATGCTTTACGAAATTTCGCTATCCAATTTGCCCAGGGTATCATATATTTTATGAATAGCCTGGGTACCGAGGATGCAAGTTCACCTACTCGTGTGTTTCCTAGCTTTCTCACACCAGTACTCCACACAACATTATTTCCAAGCATCTGACTGTTATATCAAATGGGCTTTTAGTTCATTAGTGGAAGACGAATACGCTTGTCACAACGACTTTTGTCAAACGTCGGAAAAAATGTTGGCCGAGCTGGGGTTCGAACTCACAACACCCGGATTAACATGCCCGCGTCGCTACCGACTGAGTTACAGGGGCTCGGATAGCGGTAAGCCGAAAGAAACTCATAAATGACTTTCAGTTATCGACTACGTTCAGTGATCAACTGCTTTAAGCTCGATTATATTATGTATTATAAGCTTCGTGATTCATTTAAACTTACGATTACTAGTAAAACATGTTTGAGTAAACACGAGTTCACACTACAGACATTAAATAAAATAATAGAATAGAATAGATGAGCCGTCCCGCGAGAAAACCAACATTCTGGACTCTGCGTAAATCATCGACCCAGATAAGCCTAAGCATGCCGCTCAGGCTAACCCGGACAAACAATTTTCGCTTTCTGTGGATTTTCTGTTTCACGAATCATTACTCTATACCTCTATACCCCTAAGACGGAATGTGTCGGCCCGGTTTAGCCTGCTCATACTGATCTGGGTCGATACATAAAGAAGATAAAATCAAACAATTGTGTATGGGATACATTCAGTGCTAATAGGCAGCTAAAATTAATATGACAATAATGAAAATGAAGCTGAAGAATACATCCGCGCTAACCAATATAAAAACTTTGAATTCCAAACAACCACTAACAAAATAGTTCCATGTATTTCAAACATATGTCGAAAATTTGAAAGCTAAAACAACCACTAACATAATAGTAACGTATGTTCCTACACGCACAACATTTAATTAACATTTGGTTTCAGTAGAAAAGTGCGACACCATAGTATACCGCTAGGCTTGAGATTGTATGACGTAAGCGGGTATTTCTTTCACAAATTATTTTCACTTCCAATCCGTCAATTGTTTTCTTTTGACAAGTTGGATCGAAATGGTTGTATTTTATTGATCAATCCTCACCGTTTAATGATTTACATGGCTCGGAATATGTTCTTTTTAAATGATCGTAAACACATACACATAAACATATACTTTCGCCGTCTACCGAAGAAACGTCAAAATAAACACACATGGCGGTGACTACCTATCCCACCTGCTTATTTTTTGACAACTTCTAGCATATTGCTGAATAAATCGTGTGTAAATATTGATAATATGATGAACGAATAAGGACTGCACGAATATAAAGGCTGATCAGTTTTAAATGTTTCGCAATTGTAGTTCAAACTCGTGTAAAATATTTAAATGATGTTTAAAGTCACGGTAAGGTTTAACCCTTTCCCACATACAACAGGAGACAACATTGAACACATCAATTCTAAAATATGAAGAACAAAAAACATATGTATATATGGATATACAAATATTCAAAGGAATTGACACCGACTCGGTGGTGTAGTGTCCACCTCAGGTGCGGGAGGTAGCGGGTGCGATCCCAGGCCGGGTCATACCAAAGTCTTTTAAAATGGTGGTAATGGATGTCCTCCTTGGTGCTCTCTGGAATGCGGGGTTAGCATTACGACTGACTGGCTGGTGTCAAGATAAATAGATCAGTATTACTGGTAACTTACAATCAATCAATCAAAATAGTTGAAAGCATTGTGTCAAAAAAGGATATTGCTCATTACTCCTTTTGCAATGTTTTAAAGCAGTATGTAGCAAAGGCGTCACATAGCTTATGTATGTTGGAAAAGGTTTAATAATAACAAGTTGTACCAGAAGTTGATTTGAATGGAATGTTCCGTCCTAAACAAAATTAATGAAAAGGCTTGACATCCTCATATAGACTCTTCCCTGTTATAAATAATCGGACAACTCCAATTGTTTTCATTAGTCGCCGGGCAGAAGCCCGCGACTTCTATTTTTAATAGGTTTTCGGAAATCACATGGGAGGGCGGCTTATTATTAGAAAGAAACAAATCTAGATGATTTGAACATATTACAATTGTGGTTGTTTACGAACACTAATAAATGACACATCTAAAATGAAATAAATATTCCGATTTTTTAATGTTTGCAGTTTTTTTTATTTCACTCGCATTTAAGTTTTTTGTCTTATTTACGAAGACAAAAGTGGTCCCTTCAAGACGTGAACCAACACCCCCTAATGCAGACTCTTATGTGTCATCATTGAGGTCAATTTCGGATTCTCCTTTTAATAGCAATTTTAACTTACTAAATGTTGTTTTCATGTTCAAAGAGATGTCTTGATTTGTGTAGAATTCATTTAATAATGTTAATCCATGAATATCTAAAGTAGGAACTGTTTCTAAGCTAAATATAGACCCTATTCTGTTATGTAGTTTCGTGACCTTTAACATCGATTTTCGCGCATGCGCATTTCGATATGAAAAAGCGAGTGATATTATTTTATTTTAGACAAGTACAAGACGAATGTTTGACGCAAAGCGTCAAAGAGAAGCCGCAATATTTCGTTGTACATGTAGAAATAAGAAAAAAAGAACAATTTTAAATCCACAAACAATAGAACAATTTAAACTGTAGACGGTAATGCTGATATATTTCTCCTGTTGAAGACTTTTGTTTTCTTCAAATTACCTCCCTTTAAAGCAATACCAGGATATTTACCTTGTGATTAGAATAAGATTGACAAACATTGAAATTATATGAATGAATACTATTATTTAAATAAGTAACAACAGCAAAATTAAATTTAAGCCAAGATAAATGTGTACACATTTCGTTAATTTTTTATAGATACCCTAATGTATAGGTATGAATATAAAATTTATAAGCAAATGTTTTCATTTCAACGTTCCTGATGTTTGAATAGACTAAGGAAAGTCAAGAATACATAAATAAATCAATGCAGTCTTTTCCGGCGACATTGATGCCTTGCATCAACTTTCTCTTGTGTTATAATAGTTTTTGAATATATTTATATCTAAGAGACTAACTACGGTTACGACTTACTCTCAATGTTAATCATATATAATCATCTGTGTGTTATTGCGCGTAACACATTTTAAAACTGGTATGTGTATCCTCGACTGCCCAGTTTCAGTTACAGTAATACTTTTATCTTTATATTGCAGTTTATGTAGCCAAATTACCTTCACTTCACGTAATTTGTTTCAACATTACATTGTAGGGTTTTACAGGGGGAAAAGTCATTTATATGACCTACTTTTGGTCAAAATATGAAAATATGACGAGAACCAGTACAGCCTAGATTAACGCCGTTTCCAAAAAAATATCAGTTATATCACGGCGCCCAGTTCACCAACTCATATGTTTCCTGCTCACACCAGTACTCAACACAACATACTTTCCAATCAACAGGCTACTTTTCCACATAGATTGTTAGCCCAATGGTGAAAGACGAATGACGCTTGTCACAGTGATTTTTGTCAAACGTCGGAAAGACTGTTGGTCGAGCTGGGGTTCGAATTCACAACCCTTGGATTGACAGCCCGCGTTTGCTACCGACTGATCTACCGGGGCTCGGCTTCCCCAGGTGAATCACCAGAAGGACTGCATTATTCTATTTCATTTCTGTCAGAACTTACATCTGTTTCTATGTCGCAAGCAATTAGACCCCAAAGACTCTGTAAACTAAAATGTTATCGATTCCGTGTAAATTTAATCAGTCTTCAAAGGTTATACCTTATTAATTAATGACGAACTTTGCGACCCACTTTAAACCTATAGCATATGGAAATTACGTCTCATACGTGATGGTGTTTCGCTTATATGTCCGAGAGGAAATTTGAAATTTCAACGCAACCCACTTTAAACCTATAGCTGCCGAGCCCCGGTAGCTCAGTCGGTAGCGACGCGGGCTGTCAATCCAGGGGTTGTAAGTTCGATTCCCGGCTCGGCCAACTTTCTTTCCGAGGATTGACAAAAGTCAATGCGACATGCGTCATTCGTCTTCCACCAATGGACTAAGTCTATGTGGAAAAGCAGCCAGTTGCTTGGGAAGATTGTCGTGTGGAGTACTGGTGTGAGAAAACCAGGAAATGCACGAGAAGGTGAACTGGCCGCCGTGATATAACTGAAAAATTACTAAAAACGGTGTTAAACCCCAATCAATCAATCAATTGAACCTATAGCTGTACTATTAGGCTTATGGAAATTTACGTCGAACTTCTCATACGTGACGGTGTTTGGCTTATATGTCCGAGAGGAAATTTGAACCTTCAACGCAAAGACGATAAACACGGCTGCCAAAGGCTATTAAAGGCTTTAGCGAACAATGCAGATTCAGGTGAGACTGCTCGTAACGAGCTGTCTTTCTGGACATCTGCATTGTTTGCCTTTAGACAATACATTTTACAAAATTTCCTGTTGAACCAAAAAACTGGAGTGGTCCATTTTCCAATGGTTTAATCCCATTTCGTCTAATCCCAATTCGTCTAATCCCATTTCGTCTACACTTTTTGCAATTTGTCCCATTTCGTCTACAACCAATTTACACCCCGGTGCCATTTCGTCTACACTTAGATTAATGAGACAGACAGACAAATTCAATAAGACGGACATATTTTGTTTAAAATATGTGGGTTATACATACATTGTGGACCCATACCAGAGCATCTTTTCATTTGAAATTGTGTTATTTTATCGTTCTATTTTTGATAATTTTTATCTGATTATATTAGAATGTCGCAATTACTTTAAGGGACTCATGGTATTCAGCCAGACTTAGTCTACATTATGTACAAAGTCCGAAGGCTGCAAACAAAAGAAACTCAAAGTTCATAACAATTAACAATAAAGATCAAAGGTAATTGCTTAAAGTTTTAAACTTCTTAATTAAAAGATGATCAGCAGTTTGTTCAAAAATTAATTAAAAGCAGTAATTGCTTAAAGTTTTCACACCAAGATTTATAATTGCTTTAAGAAAGGTCAATGTAAGATGAAATGGCAATCTCCGTATACATATATATCTATGTATATTCATTTTATGGACAGTAGACGACATGGGAACAAGGGTGTAGACGAAATGGGACAAAAAACTGTAGACGAAATGGGATTAGACGAACTGGGATGTTACCTTTCCAACATTTGAAATTGTGTTATTTTATCGTTCTATTTTTGATAATTTTTATCTGATTATATTGGAATGTCGCAATTACTTTAAGGGACTCATGGTATTCAGCCAGACTTAGTCTACATTATGTACTAAGTCCGAAGGCTGCAAACAAAAGAAACACAAAGTTCATAACAATTAACAATAAAGATCAAAGGTAATTGCTTAAAGTTTTAAACTTCTTAATTAAAAGATGATCAGCAGTTTGTTCAAAAATTAATTAACATTAATTAAAAGCAGTAATTGCTTAAAGTTTTCACACCAAGATTTATAATTGCTTTAAGAAAGGTCAATGTAAGATGAAATGGCAATCTCCGTAGACATATATCTATGTATATTCATTTTATGGACAGTAGACGACATGGGAACAAGGGTGTAGACGAAATGGGACAAAAAACTGTAGACGAAATGGGATTAGACGAACTGGGATTAGACGAACTGGGATGTTACCTTTCCAACATGGAAGCGTCGACTTTGTGAAATTCGGCAGTGGAAAGAGTGAAGACTTTCATTAGCGCTGAATGCAACTTGGTGAATCCAAATCAGCTCCTTGTCTTGCTACAGTATATAACCTTTTATCCTCTCTTATTTAACCCTTACCCAGACACGAGATTGATTGACTGATCAATGGGTTAAACGCATTTTTCAACAATTGAGCAGTCCCGCGAGAAAACCAACATTGTAGACTCTGCGTAAAGTATCGACCCGGATCAGCCAAAGTATGCCGCGCAGGCTTACCCGGATAGACACATTTCGCCTCGGCTTGATTTTCTGTTTCAGGAATCATTACTCTATACCTCTATTCCCATGGGACGGAATGTGTCGGCCCGGATCAGTCTACGCGGACTGCGCAGGCTGATCTGGGTCGATACATTACGCAGAGGCCATAATGTTGGTTTTCTCGCGGGACGACTCAAGTGTTCAGTCATATCACGGCGGCCCGTTTACCTAATCATGAGTTTCCTGACTTTCTCACACCAGTTATCCACACTGTGACAACAGACATAGGCTTTTCCACACATACTGTTAACCCATTGGTGGAAGACGAATGACGCCTGTCAAACTTAGGAAAGAATGTTGTTGGCTGGATCAGGGGTTCGAACTCACAACCCTAGGATTCTCAGCCCGCGTCGCTACCGACTGAGCTACTGGGGGCTAGGCTCGCAGACAATTGACTGGGAATTGGAATAAAGAGTGTTGCTGTACACGGTACTACTGTCAGAAAGCCTGTCGCAACCTAATAACGGCTTTATCTCTAGCTCCTGTAGGTGTGTGTGTGTTTAGGGGTACGGCAAATATGTCTGCAATGCCCCAATCTAATTGCTGTCACCGTCTAGGACAGAGAAAATATTATGCTGGACTATACCAGTTCTATAAACGTGTGTGATAGATCACTTGTATTTACTATTGTTATTTACCCCCACTTTGTCAACAATCCCATCAGAGGATCCAGTGATCCCAATCCATTAGCCTATCCAGTCACTGACTACAATATCATCGGCGGTACTTCAGGGAGAAGTATTTTTTAATCGACAAATACATTCTAGAATATAGTTCTAGTCAAGAATATAGTCGGGATTAAAAAGTACCGCTATAAGTGTTCTCAATGCCTCAATTGTAGATTGAGGTATTTTATTTACATTTGAAGGAATAACTGCCATTTAAAGAAACAAAGTTCTTGTGGTAGAACTATATTCTAACTAGTAATGAAGTTAGATGTGAATGTAGTTAGAAGTAATGCAGTTAGAAGTTAGAAGTGATGAAGTTAGAAGATTGGAAGTTAGAAGTAATGAAGTTAGAAGTATGGAAGTTAGAAGTATTGAAGTTAGAAGTAAGGAAGTTGGAAATTAGAAGTAATGAAGTTAGAAGTTAGAAGTGAATGTAGTTAAAAGTAATTAAGTTAGAAGTTAGAAGTGATGAAGTTAGAAGTAATGAAGTTAGAAGTTAGAAGTAATGAAGTTAGAAGTTAGAAGTGAATGTAGTTAGAAGTAATGAAGTTAGAAGTTTGGAAGTTAGAAGTAATGAAGTTACAAGTATGGAAGTTAGGAGTATTGAAGTGGCTTCCATATAAAAGCCAAAACTGCATTTCGTCTAAACAGATTAGTTTGTGGATTGGAGAAAAGTCTAATAGCGCGGATGCCCACGCTGACAGTTAATAACTGTTTGGAAACGCCTCCGCATTGACGTGACGTAAAGCTGAACATAGTTGTGGCGTATATAACTTTGCCAGTTTGCGCTGTAGTTCTGCATCAGGTTTCGTATCGTGCTTCGGTGAACTCTCATTGATCGCACATCCTACAAATGCTATGGAAAACAATACATTTACTTTTAACGATTAGTTCAATTAAACTGATCGCCGCCTGCATTTATTTAACCATTCGTCGTTTGGTTTATTAAAAATAGGGGAATTTTGATTGACACCGGTGTTGCCAAGTCCAGCAGCTATTCCGTATATAAATTGACAATTGCCTTCATTTTGTGTTTTTTTTAATGAGTGTATTGTTAAACATGCCAAAGTGACCACGTGCTAAAATAGTATCTCGTTCGCACGCCTTAGTATCTCGTTCGCATGAGATAGTATCTCGTTCGCACAACATAGTATCTCGTGCGCACGAGATAAAAAAAATCGTGTGTGTCCCTTTAAAGCTGCCGTAAATATCCAAAATAGCGGGGTTTTTTGTTGTTTTTTTAAGACAAAAACATTTATACTCAATCAAAATGAGCTTAGTTATAAGTCTTGTTAAGTCTAATTGTCTTGGAAGAATGTTTTGTAGAGTATTGGTGCATTCGGTTAACTGGCCGCCATGATATAACTGAAATAGTGTTGGAAGTGGGGTAAGACTCCAATCAATCAATCAAGCATGGTATTTTCGCAAAACGAGTTCCACGTTGGATACATAAGAACTTGTACATGTTTATCACAGACATCTGTATCTTTGTACAAAAGTAGTTGTCACAATAATTCACTGGTAGCAAAAAAATCAAAAAAAGAAAGAAAAAAGAACCAACAAATCACTTTATTTTCGTACACTCGTATGCTAATTATTCAGAAAAAAAATGAAAAATTGGTCTGTTTTGTTTTCTGTTCAAAATTTGACCTAAAATGTAATTTATAATCCCATGCGACCAAGTGTTATCTTTAACCTTGTTGTATTATTCATTTGTTGACAAAGAATTTCAAATGGATAATCACGCCGTTATGATAAATTATTTAATCACTTCATTGTTATAGCTGTTTATGTTGATAAACGTGCGTACATGTGAGACGATGTTTCATTTAGAAAACAACTTAAAACATTTAAGATAATTCTGTTGGGGACAGAAAGTACTTTGACTGATATTTTTCTTTTAAACAATTAATTTGGTTTAATTGTATATAAAACAATTCTTTGTCCCATGGAAGAAGACCATAACGACGAGTGTATAATAGTTAACCGTTTACCACATACAGACGCTTTCTAACGCATCTGCAATAGAACGACAGGTGAAAACAATGTGACAAAAAGGAGAAATGTCTTAAAACGAGCAATTTCTCCTTTTGCCACAATGTTTTTAACTCTTTTCAATAATTTTACTTTGATAGGAGTTGTCCACGATTTTGCAAAGATATCATGAAAGTACGGAATCCTGTTTGGCTCATGTCGTCCGTCGTGCCTTAGGTCGACGCGCGACAAAGCGACACGACGCACGACAAAGCGACACGACAAAGCGACACGACGGAAGGGACATTATGTCGTCCGTCGAGCGTCGCCCTTGTACTGTCGTGCGTCGTGTCGGTTTGTCGTGCGTCGTGTCGCATTGTCGTGCGTCGTGTCGCTTTGTCAAACGTCGACTTGGAAGAGTAGAAGGTTGACGGGCGACGCACGACATTACGATGCGTCCGTCGTGTCGCTTTGTCGTCCGTCGTGTCGCTTTGTCGTCCGTCGTGTCGCTTTGTCGTGTCGCAATGTCGTCCGTCGTGTCGCATTGTCGTGCGTCGACCTAAATAATTTACAACACGATAATGTGACACGACGGACGACAAAGCGACACGACGGACGACAAAGCGACACGACGGACGACAAAGCGACACGACGCTCGACAAAGCGACACGACGGACGACAAAGCGACACGACATCGCGACAAAGCGACATGACATAACGACATTCCGTCGTGTCGCTTTGTCGTCCGTCGTGTCGCCTTGTTGTGCGTCGTATCGCTTTGTCGTCCGTCGTGTCGCTTTGTCGCGCGTCGTGTCGCTTTGTCGCGCGTCGACCTAAGGCACGACGGACGACGGACGACATTAGCCAAACAGGATTCCGTATGAAATTACTCTGCCGCAATATTGGTGAACGTTGTAAAGTGTTAATGAAGCTGTCACATGGTGCCGGCTAAGCCTATCGTGTGCCACCGTGTGGTAAATTAAGTGCGGTCGGTGGAACACGGTGAGGACACACGGCGGGGCGTTGAGCAATCGGTGAACAAGTCGGGGGCCCGTTAGCGGTCGGCGAGACAACTTTCACCGTGTGGGTACAAGCGGTGGAACACGGTGAGAACCCGGTATGAGGACGGTATAAGGACGGTCGGCCGGTACAAGGCCGTCATGGACCCGTTCGTGGGGCGGTGAGAACGGTGACGTCGTGTCATATTTTTGTCAAAAGGTTTGCTACCGTGTTTAAACCGGCCTCGTACCGGGCTCTCACCGTTCGCTCAACGTTGACCCACCGTCTCATAACGGCTAGATACCATCCGGAACACCCCCATGCCGTTCGCTAAACATATTAAATATACAATTACAAGAGAAAGTTGATGCAATGCATCAATGTCGCCGGATATCCATAGTGCAGTTATGTATAACACTAACATTATAGTAGTTGAATAAACAGTTATCAACTGAGGGGCATATTGGAACATCAGGGGTGGGGTCAAGTGAAAATGTATCATAACTTGCATTGTTTTGTCAACGAAGTGAATGATAATTGAAGCCTTTCATTGTTTATGATCAATCTCCATTCCAAAGAATGTTGACTATACACTCAACCAACTAATTATTGATCATAAACAGTAATGGAAATGAGAAATCTTGCCAATCATTAGTCTTAGTATGTATACAGTGCTTTCATTAAGGAATAATTATAAGATTTGTGAATTCCACATACACTTTTCAAGATGTTTGTTAGAATATTTGAATTTTATTATTTTTCAATAAAACCACAAAACAGACAATTTAGGATTTGCATGCAATAGCACATCATTTTACCTTTCCTCTATTAAAGTGAACAGTGGACACCTTTGCAGCAATATACTTTTAAAACAATGAGTTAAGGGTTAAATCGCTGAGTTTTCTCTTTTTCTCAAAATGATATTAGCTTGGCATCCTAATTATATCATACTTTAACAAATGTTGAAATGTAGTCCAATATTTATATATTTAAATCTCATTGAAATTGTTGTATAATTTAAAAGGCTTAATTTCGAACATAAACTGAGCCCTACAACATGTTAATTTATTTTAATTCTTTCCTTCCTTTTTTATAATGAAAATAACAAAACTACTCATGTTTTAAAATTATATTATGATGAGCGCCCTTGTGTCAATGATCCATAACAATATGCAGATCGGAAGCAATATGCCTTTAGGGAATTAAATGACACATTTAAAATTGTCTAGTACGAAATAATTTTGTACGAAAGACCCGATTCTTTCTTATTCGCAGAGGTGTCGTTCTTGAAACTCTCTTTATAGGCAGAGCGTGTTCGTTCAAAGTAATTTTTCTATTAAAACTAGTTTTTATCTCGGTTTGTTCTTTTCTTTATTTGTTTCGAACCAAATAAACATTTTAAATCATCTACGATTTACTATTTGTAAGTGAGTGTAAAGAGACGGCTCTCTGCAAAGGAGATTGATCTACGCAGTTGGTATTCGCGAGTCACGCTTCAAGCAGGTGCGCGTATGTAAACAAATTAGACTGCGACGTAAAGGTTTGTAGTTATCGCCTTTTGAGTACATGTAGTATATAGTGTAAACATAACGTATACCAGTCTAGCTAATAGGGACCGTTTTGTCTTCGTAAATAAAACAACAAAACATAAATGCGAGTCAAAATAAAGAAACTGAAAATACCTAAAACATCGGAATATTTATTTTATTTTAGATGTGTCATTACTTAGTGTTTTTAAACAAACACAATTGTAATATGTTCAAGACATCTCAATGTGTTTCTTTCTAATAATAATCCCCCCTCCTATGTGATTTCCGAAAACCTATTAAAAATAGAAGTCGCGGGCTTCTGCCCGGCGACTAATAACTGAACAACATAGTGTAGAAAACTACCTATACATACAGGTGTGTCGGTCACCTATTTATATGAATCCAAATGTAAAATATGCTACAAAATTGTAGTTTCGTATATTACAAAGTAAATATTTCATATTATGATAGTCAAATAACGTTATTTAAAAGCCTATTTGACTTCCCTTCCTTAAAAATATCGCTATAAGAACTGTTTACCATCAATCAAAATAAATTTAACGTTTTTCACTCCGCAGACAATAGGCTTTCAGAAAAACATAGTGTAGAAAATTCCCTGTTGGGGAGGGTTCGTCATTCTGGCCAACGGTCTAGACCCGGGTTCGAAATTTATCGTTTAAATGCCCATGTTTACCCAGAGATCATGGATAAGTGAACTGTCGCAGTGATATAACTGAAACAATGTTGAAAACAGCGTAAAATCCCAATAAAGCAAACAAACCGTTTGATACAGAGGCATCAACTACCGTCTGTAAGATGGAAAATGTAAAGATTTTCCTTCGATACGATCGATACCGTATTGGTAATGAACAGTTCGACCAATGGTGTGGCGGCGCATATATACAGTTCGCCGTCACTGCCAGGTTTGATAGCCATTTCTTGTACGGCAGTACCGTGTATAGGAGCTTGTGTTGTGTTGATTTATACAGCATCAGAACAGAACATAAGTTACATTCTTAATAGAAGCATTTACAGCTCATATTTGATAAATAACAAAATTCGCGTGCAGAAAGTGAAATGACAATAGACTACTTGGAAACATATTACTTAGTTAATATCGATGAACACATTCTAGAATATAGTCAAGAATATAGTCGAGATTAAAAAGTACCGCTATAAGTGTTCTCAATACGTCAATTGGAGGTTGACTCGTGAATGATTTTTAGATTTATAGCCTTTGTGTTTTATACATTTAAAGGAATAACTACTATTTAAAGAAATTAAGTTCTTGTGGTAGAACCCAAGTAAGAACTTTAGATAATTTCGCCATATTCATCAGCATTATAACGCTTATTTATATAAGTTCCAAAGGCAAAAATGATCTTTTCTTTTGTTATTTTAACTCTGCTAACTGCTGGATTAGGAAGAGCTTTAAATTTTCATATCTTTCAACGCGACACACTGACCGACGACAAAGTGTGTACCGGGACTCAAGTGTTATTTAATGACAAATATTCGCCGGATACAGTTAGCAACCGTTGCCTTTGGAAATGCAGCAAGTTGATAAAATGTAAAAGAGTGTTTATCATCAAAGATGCTGGGCAATGCGTTGGATGTAAAATCAAAACGCCTAACGAAATTCTGTCACCATGGACTAGTTCCGTGTCCTATAAGAAGAATAGTAGTAAGTTGGATATTTATTTATTTGAGCCGTCCCGCGAGAAAACCAACATTGTGGACTCTGTGTAAAGTATCGACCCGGATCAACCTAAGCATGCCGCACAGGCTTACCCGGATAGACACTTTTCGCCTCCTGTTGATTTTCTGTTTCAGGAATTATTACTCTATACCTCTATCTTTCAGAGACGGAATGTGTCGGCCCGGATCAGTCTGTGCGGACTGCGCAGGCTGATCTGGATCGATACATTACGCAGAGGCCATTATGTTGGTTTTCTCCTGGGACGGCTCATTTACCGGTTTCAAAATTATTTGCCACGCACACCAACAACAACATACGGATGATTAGATATGATTTATATTGAGAGTAAGTCGTAACCATTGTTAGTCATTTATATATAAAGATATTCCAAAATTATTATAACATGAACAATTGGAGTCGCCCGATTGTTAACAGGGGAGAGTCTATATTAGGGATTTGGGCGCTGAAAGAGACAACATAACAGTTACACGTACTGAACCACGCCACACGATAACCGACCTTCGGAGATATTGATATTATTCAAAACAACGTTTAACCTTTATTATAATTAATCAAATCCCATTTACAACAGATTGTCAGCAGACGACTTTGAAAACATCTGGGCAAAACTATGGAAAAGTATTCTTATTGAATACAATAAAACAAATTGTGGCAAAAGAAGAAATTGTTTATCATTATAAATTTTTTCAAAAGTCGCCTGCTGCAATAGGGGGATGGCTAATATTAGTTATTTGGTCTGTTACTGACCCACTACGGAAAAATAGGGGGTCTGTGGAATTTATAGGGGGCGAGGCGTTAGCCGAGTCCCCCTATACATTCAACATACCCCCTATTTTTCAGTAGTGGGTCAGTAACAGACCAAATAACTGATTTATTTCATCGACCACCTTTCATGAGCAAAAAAAAATGATACTCTTTCATTTACATTAACATTTACAATATTTCTAGATGAAATTTACGGGTTTTGGCGCCAAATCACTAGCGTTATGACGTCAAACCGATGACGTGACGTCATTTTCCTAGTATTTGGTCCAAGTATTTTTAAAATTCCTAGTACTAAACCCACTTTAATAATGAAATGAAACAATATCAATTTGTTTTGTTCATGAAAGGTGGTTGATGAAATAAATCAGTTATAAATGGTCTGTTACTGACCCACTAAGGGAAGAAAAAAAAAATTAACAAGCGTAGGACATGCATTATTTTTATACATTCATTGATTTTTTTTTTTTTTTTTCTATGGAAAGGGAAGTTACTTTGCATGATATTCAACTTCGTAGTCGTTATGATATATATATTGTAAACAAATCGCTGTTAAAAATATCAAGATATTATACAGTATATAGATCTATTTTAACATAGGCAACTGAAAAAAACTTCCAGTCAGCTTGATCTGAGAATAGAAGCCATATTGAATTTACTCACCCCCTATGGAATTTACTCACCCCCTATAGAAATATAGGGGGTGTGCACGTGACAGGCTTTAACCAATGAAATTGCTAGAATTTCGTGGGAGGCGAAATAAATAGTTCTATATCGGACAAACCATTATCGAGATGTTCCAATGATACGGGGACAGGAGACGGGGGACTGTACAGTGGAACAGTCTGGTCTGGCCCATCGCTGTTCATAATTTTAAACTTGGTCGTGTTATATTAATAAGTTTTTCAATAGAGATGTACAAACAGTAACTCTGTGAATTAGGGTTGACAAGTATTGGGGACACTTGTCTTATATTATATTTGTGAATTTCTTTCTACAGGGCTGTACGGTCAGTACTGCAACTCAAAGTATATATGTATTGGAACCAATGAAGAATGTTGGACAAACAAATGTATCTGTCAGGTTGGCTACTGCTACGACTATAAAACCGAAAGTTGCGTTGATCGTAAGTGTTTCGTCATCCTCTTTATTGAATTTGGAGTGACTCCACCGTATTGCGAAAAATAGACCTACACGGAATTTGTGTCAATGCAGATATTTGAGCCGTCCCGCGAGAAAACCAACATAATGGCCTCTGCGTAATGTATCGTCTCAGATCAGCCTGCGAAGTCCGCGCAGACTGATCCGGGCCGACACATTCCGTCTTAGGGGAACAGAGGCATAGAGTAATCATTCCCGAAACAGAAAATCCACAGGAGGCGAAAAGTGTCTATGCGGGTTAGACTGCGCGGCACAATGTTGGTTTTCTCGCGGGACGGCTCAATAATGCAGAGACTTGTCTGAACTAGATCACGTGGTATCTTTTTAGGTTCCATGCGATGCCAGCTACCGTTAAACATGATTAGACGTATGGCTTGTATCCATGTGTGTTTCCAATGATGTTTTACATCGCTTTCAACAATATTTTGTTTATATCACGGCGTTTCTATGGTTTATTACCAATACTGCCGGTCTTATTTATCCTGGCACGACGGTCATGGTGGACTGATCTTGGGACATTTCCTAGCCTAGTATTGGTTTGTTTACCCAGGGATCTTGGATTACGAACTGTCGCCGCGATATAATGTTGAAAAAGGCGTAAAAACCCCCAAACAACTAAAACATATTTTATTTATCCTGAAACCGATGAATAAGTAAATATGTCATAACCCTCAGTGTCAAGGAGGGAAGCCATTGCTGGGAATCGAAGCCCGGTCTCCCGTCCAAAAGGCGGATGCTCTTATCTCTACACAAAGGAGACGTTGTGGTATCCATGTAAATGCCGCACTAATCACAGCAACCCCAGTGACTTTTATATGATATGACTCTGTCAAACTTTACGAGAAGTGTGGTTAACGGCTAACCGGTTAACCGGTTAATATAGGGATAATACACATTTTCGAGGGCGTGAACATCTGCGGACGCCCGCAAAAAGTGTTTATGCCCGAGTGCGAAGCACGAGGGCATAAACACATTTTAAGGGCGTCCACAGATGTTCACGCCCGAGAAAATGTGTATTTTCGCTATTATTGCATAAAATAAGAGCAAACATCCGACATATAGTCCGCTGTAACGTTCAGTTGTACGATAACCGCCGATGAACATGACGCGATAAGGATTGGCACATGCGACGTCATAAAGTAAACAAGTTATGTTTTATATATACACGAACCGGTCCTACATCAAGGTTGCCATCGCTGACTCGAATGGTTTTGGATTATGTTATGCTCTTTAACTGTGAGTCTATTGCATGTTACCGATTATCGAGTTAAAGAAGCTGATGTTATTGTTAACCCAACAATTGCTCCTATTCTAGGGGAGATGGAGCGTCCATGTTTTGTTTACTAACGGTGCCCGGGTAATGCATATGTAAAACATCTAACCGGTCTGAAACGGCACGTACGCGCGAGAATCGCTTTGTTTATACACGTTTTCTCGCCGTTTACGCCCGGTTTTTGCAATGTTTCTGTATCCCTAAAGCGGGCGTAAAATATAGATTTTATGCAATAATGTTTGTTATACGATTAATCGGTTCGTTAATCAAGTAACCGAATACCCGGAAAAAATTGATAACATATATACACCTCTTTCATTCCACATGTAAACAATCGAATAACGGTCACTTCGTTCAAAACTAGATCACTGAATATTGCCATAATATAGCCTTCTACATCCTTTGTGTAACTATTTCAAACGCTGTGTTGAGGATAAAAGCGTTAAGTGCATATATATGCGTATACACGTCCGTGGGTGAAGTAATGCTTTCAATTTGGAAATGCCCTAGAAAAAGCGAAATAACAAAACACAGAAGTAAGTAAATATTGATGATTTATTCGGTTAACCGGTTAACCGATCGGAAGATCAAACGATTAAACAGTTACTTATATCGGTAACCGTTGAGATCCCGATTTACGAGTAAAGACACGCGTTGTTTTATTGTAAGTTCTCTCAATTACTGTAAGAAGCATGAGTGGCCTATGTCTTCTTTATGATAACAATATTCTAATTATTCCATCAGACGCTCAATATGTTTTACTTTGATATCAGCTTAGCATTGACTTCGTTTACAGCAAATATAGATCAATGTTAAATGTCATGCTTTCGTCAATAGGAATTATTATCTACCTATTCTGCTGTTCACAAAGGTAATGGATGTATATGTATACCAGTACCACGGTCTGGTGGCACAACAACAAAACTAACATAACGGTCATGTTATTAATGTTTGTTTATAAACAATTGTAACAATGTGTATGCCATGCGACTGTAGCACGTATATACTTCTTTCAGATTAAACCACAGACAAACGGCGAGGCAAATTAATGTTAACATGCGGACATACCACTTTTAAATGTTAAGGTAGAACATCAAGAATAGACTCGGCGATTTCCGTATTTTATATATTTTTATATATTTATTTATTCAAGTAATATAAGCCTCTGGCCCAAAATACAAAATACAAAAAATACAATTTAACAATAGAGTGACAAATATATATTGTTTTACAAATAACAAGTGCAGAAGTATTTAAACATTAAAGACAAAATAATTTACTGATCATACGACATTAAGCTTTTGTTTCCTTTTATTCATTGCATGATATAAATATTTAGCAATTGACAAAACTTCATCTGTTATTGTAGACGACATAAGGGAGTAAAATAAGTTATGAGAACTGATTTGTAACCAATAATTTTTAAAATAGATATCTCGCATATTGTTATACAGTGGACATTCGAAGAAAAAATGATATTCGTCTTCAATAATATATGTTTTTGACTGTAAGCAGTAGAAGCAATATCTTAAGTGTTTATCAATTCCAATATGTCTACCATTTTCTATCATTAGACTATGACATGAGCAACGAAAATTTGAAATAGCTTTCCTATATTTATATGATAAGTCTAAGCTTAAATAGCGTTCAACATTAAGTAGGGTCTTAAAGTACTTATAATGTAAAGGCTTTTGGTGAAGTTTAAATATCATTATGCCAGTTTTGTGAATAGCAATCAATTAAGCGTTGCTTATTAATACAATTTAAGTCATCCCCAATATCATGAGAGACCCAAACGCATCCAAAACCAAATCGGAAAAGCATATCTTTAATACAACCTGCCCAAGTTTTCCTATCAGATTCCTGTAGACGTTTTAACATTAATTAACAGTGTTTTGAATACCTGTGATCTCCCATACGTGTCAATTTTAACCAGTATTTAATACAGTTTGTCATGTAAATAGTACAAAGTGGTAATCTCCCACATTCACCAAGAGCAAAATAATTAGCAGTGTTTTGTGACAAATTACAATATTGTTTACAAAATTTAACTTGTACAGATTCAATTTTATCAACATATTTGTAGCACCAGATTTCTGACGCATAACATAAAATAGGTTTAACCATAGAATCAAAAATCTTAAACATATCAATTGGATCAATATGACCAAATTGTCTTTGAAAATTAAAAATACAAGCTGATGCTTTTAAACCCTGTAGAGAAAGCGTTTCTTGAGTTTTTGACCATACTAACTTTGGTGTGAAAAATACACCTAGATATTTATAAAATGGGACAACTTCGATGGCTTCATTATTGAAGAAACATTTTTCAGTTTGTTTTAAAACACCACCATTTTTGAAAACAACTATTTTAGTGTTACTTAGATTAATCTTCATATTTATAGATTTGCAATATTCCTCAATATAGTTAATCTGGTGTTGTAGATTTATGACAGTTTCAGAAAAACTAGAAACGAAATCAGCAAACATTAGAGCAACTAAATCTTCTATGTCATTAGAAACGAAAATACCTCTTTCACATTTTTCATGAAGAACATTAACTAAATTATTTATAAAAAGAGAAAAAATGATCGGACTACCGACACAGCCCTGTCTTGTTCCAGTATTACATGTAATAAAAAACGTGTGAGTTTGTCATGAACTTTAACACATGATTCAAGTGTTGCATACATGGATTTAATAATAATTAAAAAGTTTCCATTTATGTTATTTCTAGAAAATGCATCCCATAGTTTTTGATGCTGTATACTATCAAAAGCTTTGGCAAAATCTATATAGATACAGTAGAACCTACGCTTTTTCTTGGATAAATACTTTAGAATTAATGCCATTAAACTGAAAATAATATATCTATAGGTGCTACCTGTTTACGAAAAAACCGCAAGATAATTATATACAAAAATTAAAGAGCATACTTTGGCCATAAAAAAGGATTTATAAGTAATTGACTAGACAATAATAATGTTAATGTCATGTTTCTTGCATTATCAAAACATATTTGGAATTCGTATTGCTGTCGTCTATTATTACGAATAGAAAATAATAAAGTAAAGACTTTCAGAAAATCAAGGAATACATTTATAATGAACGAGGTTAAAACATGAGGGCCAAGATGATCCTTAATCGATCACCTGCATTATGGTAAAGAAGCAAATAGGTCAGCCCTTTTCTGATGCCACCTGGCGACTGCCTTTTTTAACCAGTCAATATGACTGGAACAAATTATGAAAGGGGTCACATTTTTAGGAAAAGATTGTCGCCACAAGAACTATTGCTCCTTATGAGAAAGTTATCCTTTTGCCACAATTTTTTATAAATAATTATACTTTGAATGAGTGAGTCAATAGCTCATGTGTAGGAATTTGGGGTCTTTCATGTTGATACCACTTTTTTGGCGGGAAACGACGTCGCTCCATTGACGTTACGCCAAGATGAAGTGTAATGGAAATGACGTCACGTCCTTCTTTGGCTACGATACAGTCAAAATTTAGTTTCGGGCGTAGAAGGCTAATGCTGTCGTTTTTTTCGACGAACGGGAAAACATATTTCTTACAGATTTCCATTTATTTTTAACTTTTCGTACAAATGTTATTCTTAAATATCGAATTAAAAAAAATGAATAAAAAGACGACAATAATTTTCAATCCGTGTTTATCTGCTCATTTTATACATACTCAAAATACCGATTTTAAAAAAATGATTAAAAAGCCGACAATAATTTTCAATCTGTGTTTTACGTCTGCTTTTTATACAATTCCAAAATGGCGGCCCCCATGGATTTTTCCAGTTTCATTTCAGAAAGCTTCATGGGTTATTGAAAAAAAAAAAAAAAAAATCTCACACCTGTTACCTTTAAGCGAAAAATCATGGTTTTTTTTCGTATTATCTGTTGTTGAATAGCCTTTTCTAAATCCTGCCTGAGACTTATCAATAACATTATAATTATCACACCATTTAGTAAAACGAATAGTTAGTATATAAACAACTATTTTACATAATGAATCTATTAAAGAAATACCACGGTAATTATTAGGGTCTGATTTAGAACCTTTTGTTATGTATTGGGGTAATAATACTCCATTGTTCAGGAAAATCTCCATTTTCAAATATTTCATTAAATAGCTCATTTAAAAAAGATAGAATTATATGAAAACTATGTTTATACATTTCTAAGCATACACCGTCAGGTCCAGGTGACCGGTTTGCATGTAACTTATTTATACTTTGCCTAATTTCTAAGTCCGAAATCGGTATATTTAGTTCTTCACAATTAAAATTATCATGATTTACATTTACCAAGAAATTGGCATCTTCGAAAACGGTATTATCAACCACAATAGGGTTTAAGAGTATGAAGTCGTTAGAGGTCGGTATTTTTCGTGGCCTCGTCCGTGATTTAAACGATATATTTCGATTTCTGACAGAAATACCTATGACATTAATTCACTTCAATCCCATACAGAGTAAAATGTGTGGTTTTGAAGCCTTTGAGACCGCAATGCTACATACATACTTTTTGTTTATAAATACCAATAATGTAAGGAAATCACAGAGCATGTTGACGCTCATGCAGCAGACGTCTTTTGAAAGCATTATGATATAAAAAAAAATCTCCATTTGCCACAGTGTTCCCAACTCTCTTTAATAATTATACTTTCTATCATGTATAGCAACTTTCCATCCCTTTCCTTAGATGTTATCAAGAACTCTGCTTCAAATTTGTTTTGTGTGGGAAAGGGTTAACCCTTCATTGGGACAATAAACGTGCTTTACATCTTTCCTGTTTATTGTATTTATCAAATATATGTTTTACCAATTGAGAATACCATAAAGCACCTACCATTTACCGAGATGCGATCCCGGCGTGTTTGTTCTATTTCCAGATTGTACGACCTACGGAACCTCATTCACGGAGTACCGAGATCACGGCTTAATGTCTCTTTACGACATGCACTTTACTGGCGTAACACTTGGCTATTGCGAAACCGAATGCATTTCAAATAACTGTTTGCTTTTTATATGGGTATCCTCCACTGATCAGTGTAGAATCTCGCTCAATGCGACGGCATTGACAACCCCGGAAGACTTCGGGCCTCAAGTTGGCCACAACTATTTCACAAGAAACTGTGAAGAGTAGCAGACCATGTGTGCAGCTTTCTGGATGGTAATGAACGTTCTCAGTTGCGAGAAAGGATGTCAAGGCTTTTCATTAGTTTTGTTTATGACGGAACATTCCATTCAAATCAACTTCTAGTACAAATTGTTATTATTAAACCTTTCCAACATACATTAGCTCTGTGACGCCTTTGTCACATACTGCTTTAAAACATTGCGGCAAAAGGAGTAATGAGCAATATCCCTCTCTGACACTCTTTTGATTGATTGATTATTTGGTGTTTTGCGCCGCCTTCGACAACACTTTTAAGTATCAAAGCGTTTCCTTGGTAAGTTACCAGTACTACTGGTCCATTTATCTTTACACCAGCCAGTCAGTCGTAATGCTTACCCTGCTTTCCAGAGCGCCAAGGAGAACAGCCATTACCACCATTTAAATGCTTTGATATGACCCGGCCTGGGATCGAATCCGCTACCACCCGCACCCGAGGTGGACGCTGTAACACTACACCACCGAGTCGGTCTCAATTCGTTTGAATAATTGTATTTCCATATATAAGTATGTTTTTATTCTTCATATTTTAGAATTGATGTGTTCAATGTTGTCTCCTGTTGTATGTAGGAAAGGGTTAAACCTTACCGTAACTTTAAACATCATTTGCACGTATTTAGATATTTTACACGTGTTTAAACTACAATTGCGAAATGTTTAAAACTGATCAGCCTTTACATTTGTGTAGTCCTTATTCGTTCATCATATTATCAATATTTAGACACGATTTATTCAGCAATATGTTAGAAGTTGTCAAAAAATAAGCAGGTGGGATAAGTAATCACCGGCATGTGTGGTTATTTTGACGTTTCTTCAATTGACGGCGAAAGTATATGTGTTTACGATCATTTAAAGAGAAAATCTTCCGAACCATGTAAATCATTAAAGGGTGAGAATTATAAATAAAATTCAGCCAATCCCATCCAACTTGTAAATAGAAAACAATAAAAAAAGAATAATATAAAATAATATAAAGTGAAAATAATTTGTGACAAAATGTCGGCTTAAGGATGTACTGAAATGGGATGTGAATTCTTTTTTAATATTTTTTATTTTTGCAACATTGTTATTAACTCTTCTGATTGAGTTGTCAATTAAAATATGTATAGTCAATATGCATTTTTATAATGCTTCAAAATTTCAAACAAAGTTGATTAAACTTGTTTGAGATAAAGGGCAGCTGTCCAGACGCCCTGTTTGATTATATCCATGTGTTTAAATTTTAATATAGAACTTTTATAGTATCATAGGCTTTTGAAAATAAAAAGAACAAATTGGAATACTTTTATTTCAATTGAAGATATGTTTGAATAATAAATAAATATATGTTCATATTTTAACATTTTTTGGACAAGGGAGGTAATTCAGATAAGAAAAACTCAAATTTTTTGCTCAAGGACATATACTTTTACTTTTCAAATATTGATTAATGATGGTTATTTCAATAATCTGAAGCAGTTTTAGAAATAATTAACTATTATAAATATAAATATGTTTTTTACTTATTTTAAAGTTTTGAACCTGTCTGTTATTACACCTGACAGATATGGGTTCTCATCAGGGCAAAATAGCGTTATTTTTTAGGTTTAATTACTACATATCATGAGAACCTCCAAACATATCGCCAGTAAGGAGGATGAACCACTAAGACAATAATTTAACCATCAGCTTTAATCACGCAACTTCTACGGAAACAAGATGTCGAGTGACTCAAGGGAGATAACTGTGTTATTACTATAGGTAAGGGTAAAGTGTTCATATAAAGGAATCCCTAACTAGTCTATACTAATATACTGGCGCGATCTCTTTTTCTTTTGTCAAATCAAATCTATGAAACTCATACTTTGAGTATTGTAGTGAAGTTAACTAAATAATGTTAAAAAGTTATTTGCTATCAATTATCACTAAGCTATGTTATTGTCTATCAATTGTCACTGAGTTATGTAATTGTCCAGGTAAGTGGGACGCCTCCGAGAACGCTGCGGTCGGGGACACTGTAGCGTGTCACTCACATCAACTGTATGGGACTGTACATCTGTGCCATAGTCTGTTGAAGGAGTTGACAGTAGTTCAAGCGTATTTGGCGTATCACTCGACGGATATTCTGAACTATCTGGCTCGAGCACTAAGATTTCGGGGGGTTCAGGAATGGGAGGAGGTTGTATGTCGGGAATAGCCATAACAGGTTCGATTTCGTCATCACTACAATGGTCCTGTAAGTCCGACGAACCAACTGTAGATGGAACACTGTAACACTCTGCTTCTTTTACCTTATAAGAAGTGGCGCGTAATTGGTCGCCCACAAACTTTTTAATAATGCACCATTCACCACCCATTGAGACAACAAGGTATCTGCTTCGGGCATGTAACTTTGATCTGTCTGATCTAAGATACACTAAATCTCCGACATGAACCGAATCATAACTTGGCTTAGACTTGTTCTTGGATTTTTCACTATGCGGGTGTTTTTTTTACCTTAGTTCAAATTGTTCAGTAATGAGGTCCCGGTCACATATAGGTAATTGCTTGTGAGTAAACTGATCTCTCTGCGTCCACATTTCGCGGGAAGATAAGCCTCTGTTTCTTATTCTAGCATTTAAATGGGATGCAGCAATAATAAGGTTGAGTCCTGTAATCGGGCCACCGCCAGGTACCGATCGAAGAATTTCATCCTCCAATTCACGTATGGCCTTTTCTGCCACTGGATTTTTATTAACGTTCTTTATACGGCCGATCTCGAGACAAATGCCCAAATCTGATAATATACGATCGTCCTTGAGGGCGATAAAGCCAGGAGCTGGATCGACTCTGACTACGCACATGGGGCCACCAATAGCATGAAGTTCCAGGCACATTTGAATGAGAGCATCGCGAAGCGTGTCATGTCTTTCATTTTCTATGAAACAAGCCCGTGTGAATGAAGTTACTGTCTCTCTCACCACTAATATGAGTTGTTTATTGCGTTTTACTACATCTGCAGCCAAACACGTACCTACGCTTTCGGGTGCAATGTCCGTCGTCTGTTCTGCATAGCTGTTTGGAAGAGTCTTTAGAGACGCACACAAATGGCAGGCTGCGCTTACGTGATTTATAGTCTTTGATAAATCTAATGCGTAAAATGATCTCTTCATTACCATCTCTAACTGATGCTTGGAAGGGTGACTAAGTTTTATGTGCATTGCTGTAACGAGACCATCTACTACTGAACGTGGGACGATGATGAGTTCCATAGGCGACGTGAGTGGATCATTCTTCCGCACAACTAACAGGTTGTCCTTGCTTATAGTCGCTACGTTGAGATATCGCTTTATGTCCTTGATTTTGGTGAGTTTTTTTGACGGCCTCGTGCCTTGTTTAAGGTGAGCACACACTCTTCGTAGGTCTGGGCACGATGACTGGATGTCTATCCAAGCGGATCTAGTTGTAAATGGTACTTTTGTTAATGATTTATAGTCGTGTATAGTCCGTACAACAGCCTCCTCCATCTGAACGATAAAAGTACACACTTGGCAACGAGGCTCATCACAGTCTGGGGCATTTCTACTTGCAAAGTCAGAAGGCATATTTGCAGAACCAGATACATGTTGAACGTTTATTTGGTACTGACTCACCGTTGAAAGGAAGGATGTTATACGAGGACTCGTAGAGAATTCGCCTCTACATAGCTTCTCTACAGCCTGAACGCACGGCTTACTGTCTGTCAGTAAATTTGTACGTTTAATGGATTGAATACTGTATGGGCTGAAATGCTTAATTGCGGCCGCTATGCAGAGTGCCTCAGGGACGTCTTCTCCGTCGTTTGTTAGTCCTCGAAGTGGGGTAGTGGAGGTCTTCTTTAACCATGTAAAGCCATCAACTAAAAATGACGCAAAGTTGCGGTCAAGTGACAAAATGTATTGAAGATTCTGTCTCCAGGCTTCAAATGAAGTTATTGACTCTTGCTTGGTAAGTGGCCATTGTTTTGGAGCACGTGAAGCCGCCATGATGCAAACTGACAATCTTAGTTTGGTTTGTGATACTTCTCTGACTGTTGATTCTGTGGTTATGCACCATGCAAATGGTAAAGAGCAGTGCTGGGTTCTCGTTTGACCGCTGCCACCACGCCAGTAAGGAGGATGAACCACTAAGACAATAATTTAACCATCAGCTTTAATCACGCAACTTCTACGGAAACAAGATGTCGAGTAACTCAAGGGAGATAACTGTGTTATTACTATAGGTAAGGGTAAAGTGTTCATATAAAGGAATCCCTAACTAGTCTATACTAATATACTAGCGTATGGATAACATAACTTCAGAATGTGATTTAAGCCAAAAGAAGATAAGAAATTAGCATATCATCTTTCAAATATTTGTAATATGCATGAAAACGTGTTTTTTTTTCATGTGCTGAAAAAATGCATATCTTAAGGCTTTCATTAATGAATCTAGCATAGAATTAAGCACAGCAACATACCATTTTTTTATTTTTCATTATCCATACATCAAACTTTCAACAAAAAATGTTACCAAAAAAGTAAAATATTATAAAAAATCAACTTATCAATACAGTACATCCATAAGTCATATAAGCTCAAGCCTAGCGGTATACTATGGTGTCGCACTATTCTATTACAACCAAATGTTACTTAAATGTTGTGCTTGTAGAAATATACGTAACTATTATGTTAGTGGTTGTTATTGTTTTCAAATTTTCGACATACGTTTGAAATACACGGAACTTTTTCGTTAGTGGTCGTTTGGAATTCAAAGTTGTTATATTGGTTAGCGCGGATGTATTCTTCAGCTTCATTTTCATTATTGTCATATTAATTTTAGCTGCCTATTAGCACTGACTGTATCCCATATACAATTCATTGTTTTTATCTTCAAAATGATCTTTTTTGTGACGACACCGGAACTACTTGATGGATGGTTGTTTAATTCATAGTGGTTATTAGGTTTCAAGTAAGGAATGCATGATTGTGATTTTTATATATGAAATATTAGTTTTACTTTGTTTTTGTGGACGGTGCTTCTCGCCGCTTGCAACATCACGACATTTCCCGGGTAAATCACCGGAACAACAGATATTATTTATCCGGACATGGATGCACCAGTCGTTTTGCTATTCCCGCTACCATGAGCGCAAAGACGCCTCAATGAGGGAAATGCTTACTAAATGTTTATGTATTGATGTAACCGTTTGATTTGCTTTAATGATTTATAAATATGTTTTGTTTGACGAGATACATGTTTGAGCCGTTCCACGAGAAAACCAACATTTGCTACAACTCCCCAGGGGTATAGAAGTATAGAGTAATGCTTCCTGAAACAGAAAATCTACAGAATGCCAAAATTGTCTATCCGGGTAAGCCTGCGCGGCATTCTTAGGCTGATCCGGGTCGATGCTTGACGCAAGAGTCCACAATGTTGGTTTTCTCGCGGGACGGCTCATATATTCTATTCTATTCTTATAGTTAATGTCTGAAGTGTGAACTCGTGTTTAATCAAACATGTTTAACTAGTAATCGCAAATCATCATTAACTTTAAACAATACCTTGAACGGATCATTTAGGCAGACGAGCTATACTAACTGCTAATGTGCCGTTTTCTTGATATGATTTTTTTATCACCGACATGTTTTCCGTAACAAACGGTTTAAGTTGAAATGAATCACGTAGCTTAAAACACATAATATCGAGTGCTTGGCGTGAAACGGTTGTAACTAAAAACCCATTTTAAAAACCCTGGTTTAGGGGCAATTTTGATCCCTTTGTAAACAATGCAAATTTAGGTGCCATTGCTCAGCACGAGCAATGGCACCTAAATTTCCATTGTTTACCAAGAAAAATGATTTAACGCTTATAAAGACTTTATGGAGAGGTGATTAACCTTGGTAACAAAATAATAATTTTAGTTACAACCGTTTCACGCCAAGCCCTCGGTATGATCAGTTGATCACTGAACCACGTCTATATTGAAAGTCATTTCGAGGGCTTGGTGTGAAACAGTTGTAACTAAAATTGCTATTTTGTTACCAAGGTTTATCACCTCGCCATAAAGTCTTTATAAGCGTTAAATCATATTTCTTGGTAAACAATGGAAATTTAGGTGCCATTGCTCGTTCTGAGCAATGGCACCTAAATTTGCATTGTTACAAAGGGGTCAAAATTGCCCCTAAACCAGGGTTTTTAAAATAGGCTTTTAGTTACAACCGTTTCACACCAAGCCCTCGATTTATGAGTTTCTTTCGGCTTTCGGGGAGTCTCTTCTGGCGGCCGAGCCCCTGTAGCTCAGTCGGCAGCGACGCGGGCTGTCGATCCAGGTGTTGTGAGTTCGAACCCCGGCTCGGCCAACATTCTTTCCGACGTTAAAATAAGTCATTGTGACAAGCGTCATTCGTCTTCCACCAAAAAGCTTACAGTCTATGAGGATAAGCAGCCAGTTGCTTGGAAATAATGTTGTGTGGAGTACTGTGTGAGAAAGTCAGGAAACACATGAGTAGGTGAACTTGCCGCCGTGATATGATTGAAAAATAGTTGAAAATAGCGTTAAACATCAATCAATCAATCAATCGGCTTTGAGTTATCGCGGTTCTGCTGTTTATATGATTTATGTATGGTGTTGTTTTTACTTTAGTATGTATCGCTTGTAAATGTCGAATAAAATTTCCGTTCTATTCTGTGTTTTTGTTGTTCTGGCACAGCAAGACCCAACATGCTGTTTACGATATATATTAACTAGGACTAATATTTACCCTTTCACACTTGCAAATGCATTTTGACGCATCTGCAGCAGATCGTCAATTGTCAGGAATTAGGCAAATTTGTGCAAGGATCTACAATTCATATATATTTTGACACGCATTAATTTTCCTCAACGTTTAAATACTTTCTCTAACTATGACCGTATTTTGGTCAAATTTGTTTGATATATTCAATATATATATGTCATCATATTATATTCATTCTAAGTAAAACCCTAACAATTCGAACGCAAAAAAAAATGATAAAGGTGAAGTTTTTGTAAAAGCCAAAACTGCAGTTCGTCGAAACAGATTAGTTTGTGGATTGGAGAAGAGTCTAATAGGGCGGATGTCCAAGCTGACTGTTAATAATTGTTTGGAAACGCCTCCGCATTGACGTGAAGTAAAGCTGAACATAGTTGTGGTGTATATATAACTTTACCAGTTTGCGTTGTATTTCTGCATCAGGTTTCGTATCGTGCTACGGTGAACTCTCATTGATCGCACATCCTACAAATGCTATGGAAAACAATACATTTACTTTCAACGATTATTTCAATTAAACTGATCGTCGCCTTCATTTATTTAACCATTCGTCGTTTGGATTATTAAGAATAGGGGAATTTTGATTGACACCGGTGTTACCAAGTCCAGCAGCTATTCCGTTGATCAATTGCCAATTGCCTCCATTTTGTGTGTTTTTTTGATGGGTGTATTGTTAAACATTCCAAATTGACCAAGTGCTAAAATAGATTTGCGCCAACTCCACATTTTTCCGGAGCATTTGTTGTGTTGGTTGAGTCATGGTTATATACGCGCCGTTCTTCATAAATGCGTTAATCGGAACCAATAAGCATGAATAAAACTGCCTAAATAGCCAATATTCAAAATAACGTGTATTTTTATTTATTTTTTGAAGACTAAAACAGTTATACTCAATCAAAATGAGCTTATAAGTTTTGTTAAGTATAATTGTCTTGGAAGAATGTTGTGTAGGGTACTGGTGAGAGGAAATTCAGAAAACAATCATTCGGTTAACGGACCGCCATGATATAACTGAAATATTGTTGTAAGTGGGGTAAGACTCCAATCAATCAAGCATGGCATTTTCGCAAAACAAGTTCCACGTTGATTACATAAGTACATGTACATCACAGACATATGTATATTTGTACAAAACCCGTTGTCAAGTCGATATTGTCAAATAATTAATTGCATGGTCGCAGAAAAATCCAATGAAAAACAAAGAACAAAAAAACACTTTATTTTCGTACACTCGTATGCTAATTATTCAGAGAAAAATCATATGTTTGGTCTGTATTTGTTTTCTCTTCAAAGTTTGACCTTAAAGGTGATTTATAATCCCATGCGACCATGTGTTATCTTTTACCTTGTTGTATTATTCATTTGTTGACAAAGATTATCAGATGGATAATCACGCCGTTATAATAAATTGTTTAATGACTTCATTGTTATCGCTATAAATGATGATACACGTGCGTACATGTGAGACGATGGTTCATTTAGAAAACAACTTTTAACATTGAAAATAATTCTGTTGGTAACAGAAAGTACTTTGACTTCATTTAAAAAATTAATTTGGTTTATTTGTAAAAAAAAATCAATTATTTGTTCCATGAGAGAAAATCAAAACTCATGACCCTAACAACCAGTGCAGTATAGTTAACCCTTTACCACATACAGACGCTTTCTAACTCACCTGCATCGGGTTAAAACGATTTTTAAATAATTTTGTATAAATGTTCCTGGGGTGACCCTCTATCAGATTCCTTCAAGCCATGTTAATTGGTTGAAAAACATGGCCGCCAGGGGACAGGGCTGTTAGACATAAAGTGGCTTTAGTGAAAACTTTAAGCATTTTCTCCTCCCAAACTATTTGGCCAATTTTCAAATAATTTTGCAGAAATGTTCCATGGTTGACAGTCTACGAGATTCTTTCAAGTCACTGTGACTGGTAAAAAAACATGGCCACCAGTTTGGAACTTGAGTTGTTGGGGTCAATAATTAGGTTACTCGATCAAATTTGGAAAATTCTTGTTAACACTATAGGTAACACACAAAGTTCACAGTCCAGTCATATATCATTGTGTTTTGAGATAATCTGTACACAGAATGCTCAAGGTGAGACTTTGTTGTTGCCCGTTTTCCGTCGTTAATCTACATCGTCAAAAGACATCTTCTGTTAACTACTTGGCCTATTTTGAAGAAATTTCACAGGGATTTTCCTAAACCAGAAGGCTTAGTGCTTAGATTGTTGGTGTGTGACAATATCTCATCGTAGAAATAGTTCAAATTATGCTCCTGTGGACAAAATTGACTACCTGTTTTACATAGAGATATGTAGGGATAACTTTGAAAATCTTCTAGTCTGAAAATGAAAGGCCTAGTGCCTAAATATTTGGTGTTTAGCATTGTCTAGTGGTTCTCTATCAAAGTTGTTCAATGTATTAGCCTTTGTTCAATTTGGCGCCACCCTGGGGGTCACCCGTTTTACATAGAGATGTATAGGCTTAACTTTGAAAATCTACTTGACTTATATATGAAGTAAAAGCTTTAAAAATCTTCTTGTCTAAAAGTACCGGCCTGATTTGAGAATAAATTAGCTAAAATGTTCCTTTGGTGACCCTCTATCTAGTTTGTTCAAATAACTCCAATCCGTTTAAAAGCGCCATAACACGGTGTTCGTTTTCCTTTCATGGTATATAGTATAAACTTTGATATTCTCCTTGTGGGAAAATACTAGCCTTTGAAAATAATTTAGCACAAATGTTTCTCTATTAAGTTTGTTCAAATAATGCGAACCATTAAAAAACATGGCCTTGAGGGGTCAAGGTTTCTTAATACCTATATAGTAATATCTTTAAAAATATTCTTGTCAAAAAGTACTGGCCGGATTTGAAATAAAAAAAAATTCAAACATGTTCCTTAAATGACCCTCTATTAAGATTGTTCAGATATTTCAGATCTGTTGAGCAGGGTTTGTTTTCCTGATTTGATATACATGTATAGTAAAAGCTCATTATAAATAACTTCCTTTCCCACAATGACTTGAAAGCCCATTCTTCATGAAAATGATAAAAACATGCATCTCCATCAAATCTAAGTTCAAATAAAGGTAATGTCTGGTAAAAAACTAGGTCACTAGGCCAAAGTTGAGAAAATCCTTGGTAAAACTTGAGACCGGATTGTTTTTATCAGCAGCTTGACACTTTGTCAGAATGTTAATCTTGACGATATCTATATCAAGTTGGAATATGGCCCAAGTCATGTCGGTTTAAAAACTAGTTCACTAGGCCAACTTGAATGAAAATCGTGTTAACACTCTGAAAGCAGCTTTTAACTTGAGCAATAGGTGTTGTAATGATATATCTCTAGCAAAGTTTGGTGTATGGGAAAGGTTTATATATTCAATAAAGTAGTTTTTCTTGATGTAAATCTTGGTTCTATACACAGAAAGTAGGAAGTGGTGTAGTTCTCCTTTCAATTTAAAGATACAAATCTGAATGTATTAATCCTTTCCAACATACAACAAATCTGCAGCAAACGACTTTGAAACAGCCAGTCAAACATACGAAAACTCTTGATAAATGGAAGAATAATAATTAATGAACAAAGTTGAAAATAATCTGGCAAAAGGGGAAATTGCTCATTATGACCAATTTCTCTTTGTGCCAAATGTTTTCAAAATTCTTCTTCTGCTGTGTCATTAGAGAAAAGCTATATTAAAATATAAATTCATTCTAATTTTCTGTCGATGCAGCATCAGATAACATATGTTGCCACATATATTCAAGCTATTGATTTCAATACATCAAGTTGTAATGGTCCATTTTCCAGTTTAAGAAAATCAGTTGTATATTTACTAATTTACTATATATGCAATCTCCCTCCGTGAATCGTCTGAATATTGGAATTTGTTAAATGAAAGCATATAAATAAGACTAAAACATTACAATCTTTGACAAATGTCAATGCTTGAACCAGATTAAGGGAACGAAATACCTGTACTTAAACTATGTTACATAAGTATTTTGTTTGTTAAATGGTTATGTTAAAATGTCTTTAAGTTAATCCTTTTCCATCTGAAGACTCATTTTGACGTATCTGCAGCAGACGGCTTTTGAAAACAGTGTGGCAAAATGAGAAATTGCTCAACTAATAATCATCTTTATTCACTTTGATAGAACTGAAGAAGTTAAAGCTTTCCCACATCTGACAAATCTGCAGCAGACGATTTTGAAAACCATTTTGGCAAAAATATGAAAGATTTCTGAAACAATGGCCACAATGTTTACAAAAGTTGGCTGCTGCAGTTATACATTTATTTAGACATTCCATGTGAAGGACCTGTACAAAGTAACCTTTACACAATTACTTAAGCCTCTGAATAGCCCATCTTTTTCATTATAATTAAAATGTGTCATGTTGATAAATGTTTCTTTCGATTGATTTTACTAAACAACACAATCTTCATCATCATGCTTCAGTGTTCTTATTAGACCCTTTTCTGATATACATCTTTAAAGACGCATCTGCAGCAGAGATGTTTTAAAACATTGTAGGAAAAGAGAAAAATATAACCCAAACTGAGCACTGTCTTTCTTTCTTCAATGTTTTTCAATTCTGTATCAAAATATATCAATTTTCGAGAAATTTTATTTCTGAATTATTTTTTTAATGTTGATGATTCTAAACATTACATATGAACTACATATATAAACAGTTCAGTAAACCAACAGCTGAATTCAAAACCATGTGTATTTATCAATTTATTTCAACCAGCTTGTTTTTAGCAAGGGTTGTGTTTGAGTGTGCGTTGGTGGGATTGTCACCCAGTCTTGTACTTGGCATACACATGTGGCTCGGGGGTGCTTAATAAAAATGGCAGCCACAGTCTGACCCTTACTGGAACCAAAATATCCGGCTAAATGGGTCTAAAGGATTGGAGTCACTGTAGCTCTTGAGCTCCAGGAGGTGGATTGGTATTGGTTTCATATCTAATATACTTTATCTCGATGTAAAAATAAAGTGTGGAACCAATATCATCTGTTTTATCCTCTGCAATAAGACCTTAGCCTTTGAAAGCGGCGTAAAACCAAAAATGAAACACAAATATTGTATAGGGCCGTAATCTCCTATACCATTTCACTTATAGTTACCAAATATTGTACAGGTTTAAATCTCCTATACCATTTCACTAATAGTTACCAAATATTGTACAGGACCGTAATCTCCTATACCATTTCACTTATAGTTACCAAATATTGTACAGGGCCGTAATCTCCTATACCATTTCCTTTATAGTTACCAAATATTGTATAGGGCCGTAATCTCCTATACCATTTCACTTATAGTTACCAAATATTGTAGAGGTTTTAATCTCCTATACCATTTCACTTATAGTTACCAAATATTGTACAGGTTTTAATCTCCTATACCATTTCACTTATAGTTACCAAATATTGTACAGGTTTTAATCTCCTCTACCATTTCACTTATAGTTACCAAATATTGTACAGGGCCGTAATCTCCTATACCATTTCACTTATAGTTACCAAATATTGTACAGGGCCGTAATCTCCTATACCATTTCACTTATAGTTACCAAATAGTGTACAGGGCCGTAAACTCCTATACCATTTCACATATAGTTCCCAAATATTGTACAGGTTTTAATCTTCTATACCATTTCACTTATAGTTACCAAATATTGTACAGGTTTTAATCTCCTATATCATTTCACTTATAGTTACCAAATATTGTACAGGTTTTAATCTCCTATACCATTTCACTTATAGTTACCAAATATTGTACAGGTTTTAATCTCCTATACCATTTCACTTATAGTTACCAAATATTGTACAGGGCCGTAATCTCCTATACCATTTCACTTATAGTTACCAAATATTGTACAGGTTTTAATCACCTATACAATGTCACTTATAGTTACCAAATATTGTACAGGGCCGTAATCTCCTATACCATTTCACATATAGTTACCCAATATTGTACAGGTTTTAATCTCCTATACCATTTCACTTATAGTTACCAAAGATTGTACAGGGCCGTAATCTCCTATACCATTTCACTTATAGTTACCAAATATTGTACAGGGCCGTAATCTCCTATACCATTTCGCTTATAGTTACCAACTATTGTACAGGGTCGTAATCTCCTATACCATTTCACTTATAGTTACCAAATATTGTACAGGGCCGTAATCTCCTATACCATTTCACATATAGTTACCAAATATTGTACAGGGCCGTAATCTCCTATACCATTTCACTAATAGTTACCAAATATTGTACAGGTTTTAATCTCCTATACCATTTCACATATAGTTACCAAATATTGTACAGGGCCGTAATCTCCTATACCATTTCACTTATAGTTACCAAATATTGTACAGGGCCGTAATCTCCTATACCATTTCACTTATGGTTACCAAATATTGTACAGGATGGTAATCTCCTATACCATCTCTCTTTTAGTTACCAAATATTGTACAGGGCCGTAATCTCCTATACCATTTCACTTATAGTTACCAAATATTGTACAGGTTTTAATCTCCTAAACCATTTCACTTATGGTTACCAAATATTGTACAGGTTTTAATCTCTTATACCATTTCCCTTATAGTTACCAAATATTGTACAGAGCCGTAATCTCCTATACCATTTTACTTATAGTTACCAACTATTGTACAGGTTTTAATCTCCTATACCATTTCACTTATAGTTACCAAATATTGTACAGGTTTTAATCTCCTATACCATTTCTCTTATAGTTACCAAATATTGTACAGGTTTTAATCTCCTATACAATTTCACTTATAGTTACCAAATATTGTACAGGTTTTAATCTCCTATACCATTTCACTTATAGTTACCAAATATTGTACAGGGCCGTAATCTCCTATACCATTTCACTTATAGTTACCAAATATTGTACAGGTTTTAATCACCTATACAATGTCACTTATAGTTACCAAATATTGTACAGGGCCGTAATCTCCTATACCATTTCTCTTATAGTTACCAAATATTGTACAGGTTTTAATCTCCTATACAATTTCACGTATAGTTACCAAATATTGTATAGGGCCGTAATCTCCTATACCATTTCGCTTATAGTTACCAAATATTGTACAGGGCCGTAATCTCCTATACCATTTCACATATAGTTACCAAATATTGTACAGGGTCGTAATTTCCTATACCATTTCCCTTATAGTTACCAAATATTGTACAGGTTTTAATCTCCTATACCATTTCACTTATAGTTACCAAATATTGTTCAGGTTTTAATCTCCTATACCATTTCACTAATAGTTACCAAATATTGTACAGGGCCGTAATCTCCTATACCATTTCACTTATAGTTACCAAATATTGTACAGGTTTTAATCTCCTATACCATTTAACTTATAGTTACCAAATATTGTACAGGGCCGTAATCTCCTATACCATTTCACTTATGTTTACCAAATATTGTACAGGTTTTAATCTCCTATACCATTTCCCTTATAGTTACCAGATATTGTACAGAGCCGTAATCTCCCTTATAGTTACCAAATATTGTACAGAGCCGTAATCTCCTATACCATTTTACTTATAGTTATTAAATATTGTACAGGTTTTAATCTCCTATACCATTTCACTTATAGTTACCAAATATTGTACAGGTTTTAATCTCCTATACCATTTCTCTTATAGTTACCAAATATTGTACAGGTTTTAATCTCCTATACCATTTCACTTATAGTTACCAAATAGTGTACAGGTTTTAATCTTCTATACCATTTCCCTTATAGTTACCAAATATTGTACAGGGCCGTAATCTCCTATACCATTTCACTTATAATTACCAAATATTGTACAGGTTTTAATCACCTATACAATGTCACTTATAGTTACCAAATAGTGTACAGGGCCGTAATCTCCTATACCATTTCACTTATAGTTACCAAATATTGTACAGGTTTTAATCTCCTATACAATTTCACGTATAGTTACCAAATATTGTATAGGGCCGTAATCTCCTATACCATTTCACTTATAGTTACCAAATATTGTACAGGGACGTAATCTCCTATACCATTTCACATATAGTTACCAAATATTGTACAGGTTTTAATCTCCTATACCTTTTCACTTATAGTTACCAAATATTGTACAGGTTTTAATCTCCTATACCATTTCACTTATAGTTACCAAATATTGTACAGGTTTTAATCTCCTATACCATTTCACTAATAGTTACCAAATATTGTACAGGGCCGTAATCTCCTATACTATTTCACTTATAGTTACCAAATATTGTACAGGGCCGTAATCTCCTATACCATTTCACTTATAGTTACCAAATATTGTACAGGGCCGTAATCTCCTATATCATTTCACTAATAGTTACCAAATATTGTACAGGGCCGTAATCTCCTATACCATTTCACATACAATTACCAAATATTGTACAGGTTTTAATCTCCTATACCATTTCACTTATAGTTACCAAATATTGTACAGGTTTTAATCTCCTATACCATTTCACTTATAGTTACCAAATATTGTACAGGTTTTAATCTCCTATACCATTTCACATATAGTTACCAAATATTGTACAGGTTTTAATCTCCTATACCATTTCACATATAGTTACCAAATATTGTACAGGTTTTAATCTCCTATATCATTTCACTTATAGTTACCAAATATTGTACAGGGCTGTAATCTCTTATACCATTTCCCTTATAGTTACCAAATATTGTACACGGTCGTAATCTCCTATACCATTTCACATATAGTTACCAAATATTGTACACGGTCGTAATCTCCTATACCATTTCACATATAGTTACCAAATATTGTACAGGTTTTAATCTCCTATACAATTTCCTTTATAGTTACCAAATATTGTACAGGGCCGTAATCTCCTATACCATTTCACTTATAGTTACCAAATATTGTACAGGGCCGTAATCTCTATACCATTTCACTTATAGTTACCAAATATTGTACAGGGCCGTAATCCCCTTTACCATTTCACTTATAGTTACCAAATTTGCTATACACATGCATATTGGGCAGACATCGTGTCAAATACCAAAATATGGCCTCTATGACATTGACATTGAGGTTTGTCTCAGACCACCTTCCAGATATCCAGATAAGGAAGGCTCTTTCCCCCACAATATATCTCTTATCATCCAACCAAACCCTATGCTGTGAGTGTTCAAAATAATCCTCTTGATGAGATGAGAATGTGAGTACCCATAGCATAGGGTTAGAGGGTCAGATATGGATGTTAGAGCATGCTAAACGGCTGATCCTATGTTGTATTATGACCTTTAGTTTAAACTTGTTTACTTTACTTTTTCATCGATTGCGAAACAAGCTTTCAGCTTATATAAATCACGCTCTATGTCTGCTTCCTTGAGACTTAACCAGTACTGATGTTGTTTGTTTGGGAACAATCCCAGAGACCAAACCGGCTAATGGTGAGATTCGAACCATGGACCTTTGGTATGAGAAGCCGACACTTCCACTGCACCACTGTCCCCTTTTGACATTCAACTCTCTAGGTCGGGGACTGGGTTGCCTACAATCTTTTTCTTGAATTTATTAAGCCTTTACTGCATGCAACAAATCTGAAGCAGAAGAATTTGCAAATACACTGGCGTAAACATTAAAGATCTCCATTAAACATTAAATGGAGGTGGCAAAATTGAGGCAAATGGAGAAATTGCTCATTATGAGAAATTTCTCCTTTTGCCAAATTGTTTGCAGCAGAGGCATCAAAAAGCGTCTATATGTTGGAAAGGGTTAATTCATATGCCTTCTGGCTTTTAATGCAGGGGCACTGGAATACCATCCAATAGCAGTTAACGTTCTTTCTTAAGATGCTAACGGACAGAAGTTTTCCTTGAGTACTGGAAATATAATAAATCTGATTGGTCAGAAGCAAATACATTTTCAAAATCGATTAATCAGAAGCCTTATTTCTGAGCACAGAAAACGTTTTTGAGAGTTTCTCGAAACTCTCAACGTTCTTTGTGCTCAGAAATAAGCGAGTATGCCAATCAGAAAGTGTATAATTTTGTGAAGATATGATTAAAGAACAAATATAATTGCAATCCTTCAAAATCTGATTACAAAGTATAGGTTCCAAACTGTAAACCTACTGTAAAGGACTACTGGCCAATTTATCCTCACACCGGCGAGCCAAACATACTGCTTACCCCGCAACCCTGAGTGCCAAGGAGGATAGCCATAATTGTTTCCATTTTTAAAGCCTTTGGTATGACTTTGCTTTGGATTGAACCCGGGACCTCACACCAACGAGATTGATGCTCTACCACTACACTGTAAAGACCTAGTGCATCAAAGTTTTAAAGCTTAAATTTCTCCAAAATCATTGTATTGATACAATGTGGCAAAATGAGACAATTTATTCTCTTTCCACAATTTTTACAAAAGCTGTTGGCTGCAGATGTGTCAAAATATGTCTGCCTTTTGGAAAGGTATAAATAAATCAATTAAAATTCAACTAATGAAAAAGTTCTCCGTAGATAAGCAAGGTAGCCACATGCAAGTAAAAACGCCACACCACCTACACTCATCACCTTCTTGTTCTGAAAAAAATAGTTTAGCACAAGAGCTCTAGAAAAGGGGAATTTTTGCATGTTCTAAAATCCTTTTTTGACCCTATAACCGTATGTTGTACCACAACTGTTGACAACATTGTCACTAAAGAAGAAATTGCTCATCAACACTTTTCAATGATTAAACTTACCCTTATAGAGAGTTTCCATAGTTAAGACTAAATGTTTAAAAAGTAATCTGCTGCAGATTCGTTGTATATGGGAAAAGGTTAACAAATTAAAAGAATGACCACATGTAATAACTCCGCATGGTAACAACCCTAACCTAACTATTGCTAATACGATCAAAATTGTGAGTCAATCCCGTTATCATAAACAAACATAAAGTATAATTACTAAGGGGAAATGTTTTAAAGTCATCTACTGCAGATGTGCCTGCATGTGGGGAAGGGTTAAAGCAGAGCTCCATAATTGAATAGGGCACTCCTCTTAGTAGTATTTTTTTCTTCACTGTTTTAATGTCGCTTTCAAAAGTATTTCAGTATATATCGACATTTCCTGTAATATTTGTATAATTCATCCTGTCACGTCTAGCAATTTCGACCCGATAACTGGGTGCTGTATATTTATTTTGATCTACGTCAGTTGGTCACGTGATAAGCTGGCGGGCACCTGTCAGCCGGGACTACTTTTTTTAGCAAGCGTCGCTGTAAATTCCAACTTCAGTCGATAACAACAGCAAATATCTTTGATAAATTGACAGCGATTTCAGTTGTTTAAATAAATAAATATTCAATTTAACATAATTTAGGATAAATAAAATAATAAGTTGGTGCCGTGGATTAAGAAAGTTTATCTGGCTCGGCACCGTAATTTATCGGATTCGCCTTCGGCTCACCCGATAAATTACTCCGCCAGATAAACTTTCTGAATCCACGGCACCCACCTATTATTCTCTATTTATCCTGACGTCAATGTCATGTACTGGGAACTGGAAACCCTAAGCGCCACAGAAGAAAGACCTTCACGAAACGGCTAGTTTTTAGTATGACCCGACTGGCAATCAAACCTTGTTCTCCCACTCCAAAGATGAACACTCTAGCCACTACACCACAGAGACAATCTCTCTTCTAGTAGTAGTTAGTTGTCAGGGAAAATACGAAAATGGCCTTAAAGTCAATTAAACATATGACAAATGATTTATTATGATATGTACAATTATACAAAAGGAAACCAAGGATAATTATCTGGATAGCATTCGCATGTTTGACTTGCATTGTTCTTTTGGAGATGGATTTCTCTGTCATGTTTTGTATTTTGCTCTCTTAATTTGGACTAAACAGAATTACATGTACATAGATGCAAATTCATCACTATGGAATCAATTTTTGAAAATCAAACTGGTAATAAATAATGCCAGGGTTATCACACAAAAAAAGGCTCCATTTTCTCCAGTTTACTGATGAACCTTTAATTTGCTAATTTGCCTTCTGAAGTTTATCCAACTTAGTTAGTGTTTGGTTGGACCTTTACTGGAGTTTTATGCCATTTTCAACGTAACTTCATTTCTTTTTTACACCGATAGATCACTTATACATAATCCATGGGTAAGAAAAACAGGTACTAGGCTTGAAATGTGCCTTGCTCCAACATGACAACCCCTCGCTTGGGATCAACTTGGAAAGCTGGCATCTGCTGGACACTTCAAACTAAGAGTGTAGATTATATTATGCAGACCAACAATATTTTGTTGTTTTGGCACAAGGGGAGTCCGATCAGGATCAGATCAAATTGCTCATAATGAGAAATTTCTCCATTTGCCACAATGTTTTAAACTTTATTCAAAAACAATTCTTTCATTTATAGTAAATTTCTATATTTTTGCAAACGGTGTTGTGGTAGAAAGTCTGTGTCGCGTGCTGGAGGTTGTGGGTACCCAGCTGAGTCATACCAACGAGATTAAAAATGGTAGTAATGGCTGCCCTCCTTAGCGTCAGGGTTGCGGGGCTAACACTACGACTGACTGGCTGGTGACAGGATAAATGGACAAGTAGTACTGGAAACTTACCCCGGAAATGTTGTGATATAACTGACTGACTGGCTGGTGTCAGGATAAATGGACAAGTAGTACTGGAAACTCACCCCGGAAAGGTTGTGATATAACTGACTGACTGGCTGGTGACAGGATAAATGGACAAGTAGTACTGGAAACTTACCCCGGAAATGTTGTGATATAACTGAAAAAGTATTGAAGGCAGCGTAAAACACCAAACTATCAATCAATCATACTTTTGCCAAGATGTTTTCAAAGTTGCCTTCTACATAATTGTTGTATATGGGAAAGGGATGACTGCTCAGCCACCGTCTCTTCTTGAAGGGTTGACCATAGTCTACTTTCTTCTCAACTTCAATAGGTCTAGATAAGATATTGAGTGAACTGGTCTTTTCCCCACAATATTTCTTTTATTACTCAACCAAACTTATGGTGTGGGTACTCAAAAGAATTTTCTCAGAAATTGCTTGTAAATTTGGAACTATTAAATAATAAGGCTTATTAGACCCCTTAGAAACTCCGTTGTTGTTCCTATGCACTTATGGACGCTTTAACGTCCTGAAAAAGTTTATGTAGCTTTTCGTTCGCGTTACGGGCGAAAGTCACCGTTTGCTCTATACGGCCTCCAAAACAACCTAAACTGCAAAGTGTGGCCTTATTAGACCACGTAGACACTGCGTTGTTCTTCATATGCACTCTATTGTCGCTTTTACGTCCTGAAAAAGTGTTTTCATATTTTCATTCGTGTTACGGCATATGAGGCCCCCAAAGCACACTAAAATGCAAATGGTCGCTTATACGTCCTGAATTTTTTTTTTTTCATATTTTCAATCGCGTTACGGCATATGAGGCCCCCAAAACACACTAAAATGCAAATGAAAGTAATGGCTGTCCTCCTTGGCCCTCAGGGTTGCAGGGCAAAGCATTACTTCTGATTGGCTTGTGTCAGGATATATGGACCAGTAATTTACCCAGCAAACTCCGTGACTATCGGGGAGAAAAATCATATATCCAGTCCGCCGTCGCAATCGATAGTCATCATTCGTACGTTTCATTCAGAACCGTGGATAGGATTTTGCGGTGTTTATTTTTCGATTCATAATTTAAACAAAATCAGAAATAAACAGAAGTTGCATTCTAAATTGAAGCATTTGCAGCTCATGTTTGATAAATAAAAAATTCACATACAGATACTGACGTGATAATGGACTGCTGGAAAACATATTTTTTATCTTTTATCAACAAATAAATAATTCTAGAATATAGGTCTAGTCAAGAATATTGTCGGGTTTAAAAAGTACCGCTATAACTGTTCTCAATACCTCAAGTGTAGATTGACTCGTGAATTGATTTTTAGATTGTTGTATACATTTGAAGGAATAACTGCTACTAAAAGAGAAAAGTTCTTGTGGAACTTTAGATAAATTGTGTCATATCTATAAGCTTTGTTATAACGCTTAGTTTTAAAGTTGCAATGGCAAACATGATTTGTTCTTTTGTCATCATAACTCTGCTATCTGCTGGAATAGGACGAGCTTTGATTTTTCATATCTTTGAACCCGACACAAGTTACGACGACTTGATTTGTACCGGAGATGATGTGGCATTTGATGACAACTATTCGACAGACACAGTCCGCAACCGTTGCCTTTTGAAATGCAGCATGTGGATCACCTGCCAGTGTGTTAGTATCATTAAAGATACTGGGCAATGCGTTGGATGTATCGCAAAGTTTATTGAAAAGAATAGAGATTACCTATCACCATTGACTGGTTCAGTGTACTATGTGAAGAGAAGTAGTAAGTTTGATATTTATACATTTACCGGTTTCAAAATAATTTGTTAAACACACCAATACACATAGTATTATATAGGGTATGCATTGAGACACCGGCCCATACTACAATATACAGTGACATATAACAAGTGATCAATGACAATAATATAAACATATATAGGTTTCCTTCTTTTCATTTCTTAATTTGTCTTCAACTGTACATGAAAATAAAGCATTTAAAGCAGACGTAAATATGGTTTCCTACTTTCCTATTACTTCTTCGGACTTTTGGGAGGTTTATCATGATGAAAATTATTATCGAAGTTTAGTTTAAATCATTCAAAATATATTTTCTCAGCTCAAAAGATTCAAAAAGGTATTTAAAAACTCTATAAATATTTCCTCTATTGTTACATTCTAAAATTGTATAAAAGACTTCAATATTTCTGTTTGCAAGCCATGTTTTTGAGAGTTAGTTGTTCCCATTGTTTGTCTTCTAGATATACAAATATTCGTAATCCTTCTAACATGAACAATATGACTCGCCCGATTTTTAAGATGGAAGAGTCTACTTTAGGGGACTTGGCGCTGAAAGAGTCAGCATACAGGTTCCTGACCCACGTCACATGTTTTCCGACCTTCGGAGATATTGGTATTATTCAGAACTACGTTTAACCTTTATAATAACTAATCCGTTCGAATATGCATCCGATCGACAGCAGACGACTTAAACAAATGCCATGGTTCTCTGTAAATAAATGTATCATTATTAAATCGCTTATTATTATGTCTCCCCCTTCTCTGAAAGGGAGACATACTGTATTTGTCATTATACTTATTATGTCTCTCCTTCTCTGAAAGGGAGACATATTGTATTTGTCATTATTCTTAGTACTATGTCTCCCCTTCTCTGAAAGGGAGACATTCTGTATGTGTCATTATTACGATTCCCCAACCTTTGATTAGGAATCGTATTGTTTTTATACTGTTTTTTATTCTTTCTTTCTTTTTTTTTTTTCTTTTTTTTTTTTTCTCCTATCCAAATCGTTGTCCGAGCGATATCTTGTGAACGAATAGTCAGATGACATTGAAACTGGAACTGGGCCACTTTGTTGCAAAGTTATCTCCCTTTGTTCAATATTTTAATAGCCATTCTCTGTAAGCATTTGCACTCCCATATAAGGAGTGTGGCACGCATGGTCACGGATTTTGTTCAAACTTCCCACATTTTCTCAACTTGATAAAAGAAATGGAAAATGACAAAAACAACTTTGCTATAGACTTTGGTTGCCATAGCAGCCGGCTCTCTATTTGTATAGGACTGATTTCAATTGGAAATTCACTAAAATTTCCAGTCAGTTTTTAGCATAAATGAAGATATATATGCAAACGTTCATATTTTCTACCAAACGTCATCATTTGATGAAGGAAATTAAGTAAAAAACAATTGATTATCAAATTGTTAAATATGTTTTTTTACGAAAAAAAAAAGAACACCTTTTGCCATTTTTTGAAAGGTTATAAAAATGTAATGCGGCCATAGGAATACAAATGAACAATGGATGCATGAAGGTCAACATCTCTTCTCACAAGAAATGAAAAAAAGTTATGGGGCACAGTGCCTCTAAAATAAGTTACCATGGATACAAAATGTATCATTTTAAAATTTAAAAAAAAAAATTTTTGTTTATTTCAATATTGCCAGCATGTGGGTTAAAAAAAAATGGATCCATTTATATCGTCACCTCTTCTAACAAATAATTTCAAAAGTTTTCAGGGAATTTGGCTATTAAATGTATTTCCATTGCTATGAAATATACTATTTTTCTAATATTCGAAAATGCATTTTATTTTCGTGTTTTTAATAAGAAAAATGTTTTTTAAAATGACAATGAACAAAATAATTTGAGAAAATTAGTGTTGTTAAACAAATTCGAAAAGTAATGACAATGAAATACAGTAAATATTAGTGTTTCCAAAATATATATTGAAATAATGAAGTTCTCAACAAAGCAAGATAAGCTTTATGACACATGTCCAAAGTACTTCATATATATAATGTATATAAATCAATACCATAGTGTATTTGTGTTGATGGTTGCCTAGCAACTTACCTATAACACAATTATATAGTGAAGACCACAGAGAACATTCGTACATTCCAACAGTACTCACTCTGTGCGTAGATCCTAAACAATTTCAAACCTATGTTTATTAAACAATTTGTACCTAAACTCAATGTCAATAGGACTCCAAACAAGAGCACCGCCAGCGGGTGCCTCATGCTCGTCTGATATTATCCTTTTACGGTTTATTTATTTTATATCAAAAATGTTCAAATTCGGAATGAATAATTAAACATATTATAATGACCGCACACAACTTCTATTTTTCAAGTATTGAAACAAGATTTACCGTGTGGAATCCGTGTGGAATCCGTGTGGAATCCAAGTTCATATACATGATAAGGAAGATCTTCACGTTGGACGGCTGTCACAATCAGTCAAGATCATAAGCTGAGTCTTGTGTGAGCAATGGACAGGCAAATGAGATAGTTACATTAAGTCAACTATAACTTAAGATATTGAATATATTACTGTTTTCTTTTTTTTTTAGTTACAGTGACCTTGATCCCAAAACACAATCTGATTGAAGATATTCATAATACGTTGAAGAACATTATGTTTTTATTGTTTGGAGAAAATTTGAAATCAATGTAACAAAAAGTGGAGAAATTCTCATAAATGACCAAAATATATAAACATTTATGTTTTCAGCCTCTTTATCATTCAATATGAAGAAGGTTATTAGATGAACAAGTTTCCCAATAGTAATAGTATTAGGTTTGAGAGTTTCCATGTAAGTGACCTAAACACTAAATTTAACCAACTATGTCCAATTCTCAAAATACATCAAACATTTTTTTACTCCAAAAAACAGGCAACACTCAGCATCTTTAGCATACAATGTGAAGAAGATGGCAATGTGCAGTTGGGCAGCTTGCAAGAAATAAAACTCTTGGCCACTTTGTTTCAAAGTTATCTCCCCTTGTTCAATAGTTTAATAGTGTAAACTGTGTCCAGAGCATAACTCATAAACTAACTGATATAATTGATTGAAACTTGGAACATAGATAGATGGTAACGTGAAGTTGGGCAGCTAGCAAGAATTATAACTCTGGGCCACTTTGTTTCAAAGTTATCTCCCCTTGTTCAATATGTTAATAGTGTAAACTTTGTCCAGAGCATAACTCATAAACTACCTGATATAATTGATTGAAACTTGGAACATAGATAGATGGTAACGTGAAGTTGGGCAGCTAGCAAGAATTATAACTCTGGGCCACTTTGTTTCAAAGTTATCTCCCCTTGTTCAATATGTTAATAGTGTAAACTTTGTCCAGAGCATACCTCATAAACTACCTGATAGAATTGATTGAAACTTGGAACATAGATAGATGGCAATATGAAGTTGTGCAACTTGCGAGAATTATAACTCTGGGCAACTTTGTTGCAAAGTTATCTCCCTTTGTTCAATAGTTTAATAGTGTAAACTTTGTCCAGAGCATAACTCATAAACTGCCTGATGGAATTGATTGAAACTTGGAACATAGATAGATGGCAATGTGAAGTTGTGCAGCTTGCAAGAATTATAACTCTGGGCCACTTTGTTACAAAGTTATTTCCCCTTGTTCAAAATGTTAATAGTGTAAACTTTGTCCAGAGCATAACTCATAAACTACCTGATGGAATTGATTAAAACTTGGAACATAGATATATGGCAATGTGAAGTTGAGCCACTTTGTTGCAAAGTTATCTCCCCTTGTTCAATATTTTAATGATTGGTTGATTTTTATACACCCCGCAAACAAAGTTTGGGGGGTATATAGGAATCACCCTGTCTGTCCGTCCGTTTGTCCGTCTGTCTGTCCGTCTGTCTGTCCGTCTGTCTGTCAGTATGTCCACATTTCTTGTAAGCACTACTCTTCATAAACGGCTCAATGGATTTGGTTCAAACTTTACATGAAGGTTACACATCATGTGTATATATGCATGAAGGAAGATCATACGACTCGGATTCTTCCAAGGGGAGATAATTCAACTTAGAGGTTACCTGCGAGGGGACTCCTATGCACATACCTCCACATGTATTGTAAGCACTATTCCTCCTAAACGGCTCAGTGGATTTGGTTCAAACTTTACATGAAGGTTACACATCATATGTAGATATGCATGAAGGAAGATCATACGCCTCGGATTCTTCCAAGGGGAGATAATTCAACTTAGAGGTTACCTGCGAGGGACTCCTGTGCACATACCTCCTCATTTCTTGTAAGCACTACTCCTCCTAAACGGCTCAATGGATTTGGTTCAAACTTTACATGAAGGTTACACATCATATGTAGATATGCATGAAGGAAGATCATATGCATCGGATTCAACTTAGAGGTTACCTGCGAGGGACTCATGTGCACATACCTCCACATTTCTTGTAAGCACTACTCCTCCTAAACGGCTCAATGGATTTGGTTCAAACTTTACATGAAGGTTACACATCATATGTAGATATGCATGAAGGAAGATCATATGCATCAGATTCTCTCAAGGGGAGATAATTTAACTTAGAGGTTACCTGCGAGGGACTCCTGTGCACATACCTCCACATTTCTTGTAAGCAATACTCCTCCTAAACGGCTCAGTGGATTTGGTTCAAACTTTACATGAAGGTTACATACATTGTAAACGCTACTCCTCCTAAAGGGCTCAGTTGATTTGATTTAAACTGTATATGAAGGCTACACATCATATGTAGATATGCATGAAGGAAGATCATACGCCTCATATTCTTCCAAGGAGAGATAATTCAAATTAGAGGTTACCTGTGAGGGACTCCTGTGTACATACCTTGTAAGCGCTACTCCTCCTAAAGGGCTCAGTTGATTTGATTCAAACTGTATATGAAGGCTACACATTATATGTAGATATGCATGAAGGAAGATTTTTCTCCTCAGATTCTTCCAAGTGAAGATAATTCAACGAAGAGGTTACGAGGAACTCCGGTGATACCTTGCAAGCGCAACTCCTCCTTAATCGTAGAAACTTTACCATTGTATCCGATGCTTTGGGAGGGGAGCGGGGGGTATTCTTCAGTGAGCTTTGTTCACAGTATTTCTAGTTTGAGCTTGTACAACTCGATAACGAAAAGTGATAGAGACTTGAAACTTAGTACATGTGTTCCCAATCAAGTGATACTTCTTTCTCACGTGTATGTGTGCATGACCGAATACTCGCTTCTGCTTGTTCGATTTTTCGGACTTGTATAACTCAATAACGACCAGTGATAGAGACTTGAAACCTATTACATGTGTTCCTTATCAAGTGATAATGTAATGCCTCGACCTCGGGGTCTTAAATTTGTCGGTATTTATCGTCGTATTTCATCGTTTTCCTAGCTTTTAAATGTATAAGTATTCATCTTGAGGAAAGTAGCGAGATTCTCCATGTAAAACTAAATTTGTGACCAATTTCGGGTACTTGGTCACTGTGACCAAATTGGTCAATAACCTTTTAGTTCTGGTCAATTTGCCATGTTAACCACTTTTGACCATTTTCTGGGTCAAATTATCTCAGTTAGTATAAAAGGGCTTTATTGTGACCAAAAAGAGGACTTCTTTTCTGAACATTTAAACCTGAGAGCTCGTTTTTACGTGTATAGAGTATTTTCTCAATCTTTCACTCAGCATGAGTTTCAATAGTGTAAGCATATTTTGAAAGTGAACTGAAGTATTTTTATATAGATTTAGAAGATTTATGAAACTTATGTTTTAGAGAACTCCTTTTGCTTAATATAATAGATTATCTGTCGTTTATGAAAATAGTAAATGTTAACTAAGATCTCATGCACTCTTATCTACTGGAGTTAAGGCAAGCCTAGGTAGTTGTACTGAAGTATATGCGTAATCAGTATTTTTTAAATTTATTAAATGCTGATCTCTGTCTATTTTTGTTAGTATGAGCTACAGTACATGTGAATTATAGTTGTATGTCATTAATTATATTTGAATTAAACTTCATGAACTGTTACTACAGTGTTTAGCCATTGATTTGATATATCAGAAAGAGTTTAAACTTCCCAATCGTCTGCTGTAAGTGAAAAAGGATTAAATGGTTGTTTCTCGAACAAATCATTGTCTAGAGGTTCCGATGATATGAACCATTCCATGAGAAAATCAACAGTATGGTCTATGCGTAATGTCACGACCCAGATAAACCTGTGAGGCCGTGTTGGCTAATCCAGGCCGACACATTCCGTCTCGGGGGATAAAGGTATAGACTAAGGATTCCTGAAACATAAATCCACAGGAGGCGAAAAGTGTCCGTCCGGGTTAGCCAGCGCGGCATGCTAAGACTGATCCCGGTCGACACTTTACGCAGAGTTTCTCGTGGGACGGCTCATATGTGTATGATAAGATGGGGGACTGTTCGGTGGAACAGTCTCATCTGGACCTTCGCTGACCATAACGTTAAATACTCAACTTTAATGCCGATAGGCTTATATTAAACATTTTATTTTTGTTTTCTCTATTAAACTGTGTGAACAGAATTGTTGAATAAGGTAGTCCATGTTTTGTTCATGTTACGATAAATACTAATTTAACTCCCTTTTCCCGCATGTAGACGCTTCTGCAGCAGACGAGTGTTGCAAACATTGAGGTAAAAGAAGAAATGGCTCCTGATTAGCATTTTTTCCATTTTTCAAAATCTTTTGACGTTTGTGATAAAAAAATACATAAAAACTGTCTATGGTGTGTTAACGTGCTACAGGGTGGGTTATCTTTCTAATCACCTGAACGGATGGCTCAGGATGATCTATTCTTATGAATTCTCCCTGACTTTTCGTTTCCTTTTGAAGAACATTCACATTCACATTCGTGAAATAGTAATGTAAGTTATGATTTTGTTTACTTGGCTCTAGATTTTCTTAAATGCCTCGCATTTGTTTAACATTTCATGAACTTAAATAATTTAAGTAAAACATGTATTAATTAACTTGTCAACGGACGATTTTGGAAACATCTGTGCAAAAAGATCTATATTGAAATGTCTATAAATTATAATATAATAATCAAATAGAGTTGAAACCATTGCGGCAAAATAAGAAATTGCTCATCATTTCTCCTTTTGCCACAAGGTTTTAAAAAGTAGTCTACTGCACATGTGTCAATATGCGTCGGTATAAAACATATGTAATAAGCGAATCGAGTATATTTCGTCTAAAAACTGATTCGCACCACCGCGCAACCTTTTTTTGCTGCATTTTGCAGCAATTTTTGTACTTCTATGTATTATTAGGACATACTCAATATTGTATCGATTGAAATACATAACTCAGGTTATACATACATTTAGACATAGTGTCTTATTGTCAGCTATTTTTCGGCGATAGCTATTTAACCTTAGTTTTGACCTGGATGACAAATTATCTAGATTGTAGACCAATCAAATGTTGTATTTAATGAATAATGTTGAAGAAATTAAGGAAATAAAACGTTTTGATTGGTTCATAGCTAAGTTGGCGATCCTACGAGAGGCACTAATATGATGAAGTTTTAAAATAAAATAATCTGCATACTAAATTTTAATAGTTTTCCTTAAGAAATAAATTTCAGTATAGATAATCAGTGAAAACGTATGAGTATAATTTTTAAGACCAAAATACTAATTATTTGTTTAACATGATCGGTTATCTATCGTGAATTGAAACTTATAAACCTCTTGGGAGCCTCGTTGGATGGAGATGGCCGATTAGCCATAGATTATTGCGCACAATTTATAACTCTTAGTGTTTTCTTATATTGATCGCCGTTTATCTTTTTTAAAGATATTTCTTGTTTTTTATAAAAAGAAAAAAAAAAGTGTACATAAGTAAACAGATCTGTGAATGAGGTTTTACATGTAATAGGACTTATTGTCTTACATAATAGTTGTGATTTTCTTTCTATACTGTACGAACGGATCTGTAACTCAGTGTATATACATGTATTGGGACATATTTTCTGATATCATATTTGCGACTTTCTTTTTACAGTGCTGAACGAATTTTAGTATAAAATAGGATATACATGTACATGAATTTTGACGTTTTATTTTAAGAAGTTTTTAATAGAGATGTACACACAGTAAACACTCTGTGAATGCGGGTTCATTTGTATTGATGACACTTGTCTTAAATTATGTTTAAAGATTTTCTTTCTACAGGACTGTACGAACAGACTTGCAGTTCAGGGTATACATGTATTGGGACATATGGTCTGATATCATATTTGCAAATTTATTTCTACAGTGATGTACCAAAGCTAATATAAATCAGAATATACATGTACATGTATTTGGACGCATCATTTGAATGAGTTTTTAATACAGAAGTACAAACAGTAAATCTGTGAATGCTGGTTTAAATGTTTTGGGGACACTTTTCTTATATTATGTTTGAGGTTTTCTTTCTACAGGGCTGTACGAACAGACTCAATGTATATACATGTACATGTATTGGGACATATTTTCTGATATCATATTTGCGATTTTCTTTTTACAGTGCTGATCGAACAGTATTATAAATCAGGTTATACATGTGCATGTATTTGGACGTATCATTTGAATGAGTTTTTAATAGAGAAGTACAAACAGTAAATCTGTGAATGCTGGTTTAAATGTTTTGGGGAGACTTTTCTTATATTATATGTAAATTTCTTTCTACAGGGCTGTACGAACAGACTTGTAGTTCAGGGTATACATGTATTGGGACATATGGTCTGATATCATATTTACGATTTTCTTTTCATAAAGTGCCGAACGAACAGTTTTATATATCAGGTTATACATGTTTTGTGGCGTTTCATCTTAATTAGTTTTTTAATAGAGATGTACAAACAGTAAATCTGTGAATGCGGGTTTACATGTATTGATGACACTTATATTATAATATATGTGAATTTCTTTCTACAGGGCTATACAAACAGTGGTGTATGTCATGGCATGTATGTATTGGGACCAATGAAGACTGCTGGAGAAATAGCTGTTTGTGTCAGGTTGGTTACAGCTACGACTATAACACCAAGAGTTGCGTTGATCGTAAGTGTTTCGTCATCCCCTTTATTGAATTTCGAGTGACTTTACCGTATTGCGAAAATAAACTTACACGAAATTTCCGTCGACGAAGATATGTGCAGAGACTAGTCTGTACTAAATCACGTAGGCTCTTTTAGGTTTCATTTGATGCCAGCTACCGTAAAATGGTGTTTAACATCGCATTCAACAATTTGCGTTGATCATAAGTGTTTTGTCATCCCTCTTATTTAATTCGGAGTAACTCGACCTTCATTAGAGCCGTTCCGCGAGAAAACCAACATTGTGGACTCTGCATAAAATATCGACCAGGATCAGCTTAAGCATGCCGCGCAGGCTAATCCGGGCATATACTTTTCGCCTCCTGTGTTTTTTCTGTTCCAGGAACCATTACTCTAAACCTTTATCCCCCTGAGACGGAATGTGTCGTCCCGGATTAGCATAAGGGGACTGCGCAGGCTGACCTGGGTCTATACATTACGCAGAGTCCATATTGTTACGTTTTCTCGTGGAACGACTCATTTCACGAAAATAGGCTAAACATTCCGACTCTAGAATAACGTTAGTGATTAGTCTGAACTAAACAGCTAAGGATCTTTGGGTTGCATACCGATGCCACCTCCGTAAAATTCAATTTTATTTAAAGTTGCCAGATGGAGATCAAGATTTTGAAATGTTGAAACTTATGCAAATAGTTCTTATAGTGACAATAAAGTAAGTAATTAGAATTAAGAATTTATTTTGGAAGTAAATGTTGAAAAACTGTCAATTGAAAGACATGAACATGTACGAAATTTAGCTTACTGGGTATGTCTACCCGGTAAAAATGAAACATAAACGACCAATATTTAGATGTTTATGGTACTGGAAAGTTATATTATTACTCTGTTTTTATCCCAGAATTATGACTCTTAATATTTCAAGACAACTTTGGATCAGTTTTAAAATTTAACTATAATATCTTCTTTCTGCGGTTCAGCACCTTTAACACGACACATTTGTCATAGTTAACGAGTAAAGCTACATAGTTAACGAGTAAAGCTACGGACACGTGTTGTTTCGTTGGAAGTGCTCTCAGGAAAATGAGTAGCATACGACTTATTCATGGTAATAATATTCTTCTTAATCCATAAAACGCACCCTGTGGTTTTACGCCGTTTTCAACATTACTTCAGTTATATCACGGCGACAGATCACATATTCATGATCTAACAGTAACAGTAAACCTAATAGTACTAGGCTAGGAAAAGTGCCTTGCCCAAGGGCAATCCACCATGACCGTCGTGCTCGACTGGGAATCGAACCAGGAGTTCAAATCCCCGACGCAAACCAATCGACCACGGGTATATTCCTTCAATGTGTTTTAATATGATATTAGTCCAGTATTGCTTTCTGGTTTGTAACACATCCGTGTTAAATGTCATGCCCTCGTCAAAATGAATCATTATCTACTAACTATGATGTTCACAAAGGAAATAGATCCACATGTATTTCATTCAGATAAGACCACCGACATATCGGTGACAAATTAAAGTTAACCTGAGGTCATACGACTTTTTAACGTTTAAGTAGAAGATTCCGAATGTACTCGGCTATTTCCGTATGATCGCTTACGATTTCGATACCTAAAGCATAAATTCACTTCAGTGTTATTATGTAATCACTATCCCCATAAGGAGTGAAACTTGGTGTTTGGATCCAGTGATGCCGCAATGCTATATGTATATATATATATATACCGTTAATACATGCCGACAAAGTACGGAAATTCCCGAGCTCATTTATAGTGGTCTACCATAATTATGTCTTTCCATACTAAAAATGAATTTTGACGCTTATTGTCTCATAGTGAGCAATTAATCCATTTGCCAAAATGTTCCAAATTCTCTTTAACAAATTATTATACCTTCATGTATAGGGATATTCCATCTTCCATCCTTTTCTCTAACCGTTTTCAAGTCATCTCAGCGGCTGAATATTTTATTTATGTGGAAACAGGTTAATCCTTCAGTGGGACATGGGCAAACGTGTTGTGTATAGGAATTTATTAAATATTTTTATTGCCAATTGAGAATATCAAAACCTTTTATTTTTGAAGAATCTGCTGGTCAAATAGTAAGCGTCAGAGATTTGGAACCGGGTGTCCCGGGTTCGTTCCCCTGTCGCAGCGCTTTGGTCATGGTGGCGTACCATTGGGCAAGGCGCATTTCCTAGCCCAGTACTGGTTTTGTTTACGCAGGGACATGAATATGCAATCTTTCGCCTTGATATATGTGTAATAATATTGAAAACGGCGTAAAACCCCATCTTGCGTTTGATGGAATAAGAAGAATGTTGATATCATGAAAAGTAGACTGTCGCCATGATATAACTGAACTAATGTTGAAACTGCGAAAAAAAACAATAAAACCTTTTGATTTTCACGTGTTTGTTATATTTTCAGATTGTACAACCTACGGGACCACTTTCACGGAGTATCGCGATCACGGCTTAATGTCTCTTTACGACATGCACCTTACTGGCGTAACATTTGGCTATTGCAAAACCGACTGCATTTCAAATAACTGTTTGCTTTTTATATACGAACCTTCCATTGATCATTGTAGAATCTCGCTCAATGCGACGGCATTGACAACCCCGGAAGACTTCGGACCTATACATGGACACCACTATTTCACAAGAAACTGTGAAGAGTAGCAGACACAGAGTCTGCTTTCTGTTTGGTATAGCTCATTTTACGTCTATGGAAACCATTTCTTTGCTCGATAACATTCAGATGCATCAAACTGCCTCGGTGGTGTAGTGGTACAGCGTCCACCTCTGGTCCGGGAGGTCGCGGGTTTGATCCCAAGCAAGGTTTGACTAACTGGCCCTTTAATTTAGCAAACAATGAAACCTGACCTTTTCGCTGAACAAAATTAACATGGAGATAAATAGACATTAAATAATATTTACAAATTCTGAACAAACAACCCTTCTGTGTGATGGTATCAGTAAAAATAGTAAAATATCAAACATTGCGTTTGAATCTGTTGATTAATTTGAATGTTATTGAGCTAAACGTCAGATTTTTGGCCTTGTGTGTTAGCCCCTGGTCATAGTAATAATAACATTTTTCGGAATTGGCAGACTGCCAATTGCTGTAGACATACAACGCATTTTAGTCTGAGACTGCGCGGAAAAAATAATTCATCGTGGTTTCAACAAAACTGTATTTAAAAGGTTAAGATCAACCAAAAAATATCATTATGATGTTGTTGGAACATCAGTGAAACACTTAAGGCGTGAGTATACTAATATAAGTTTAACAAGTGCTTACAAATTAATTAACTAATTAATTAGAGGTCAAATATGGAAAGTTATTATCAACTTCGCGAAGAGAAACGGAAAAGTACGACTATGTTCCAGTATTTATGGAGATTGTCCAATTCAATTTAAATGCCTGATTTTACCATTATGTTTCGTATTTTACTATTTTTTTATATTCTGTAATTCCATATTCCATAATATATTTTACAAACAGAAAAGTAAGTTTGCGAATATTATCGGAAATTTCGACGAAAAATAAATGGTAAACAAAGAAGTCACGAATGGATTTTTTTAACCCTTTGCTCATAATACCGCATTTCCCTGCACCTAATAAAGCAGGCCTCTTCAAACAATGTTTTCCACTTTGTCAGTAAATGTTAACACAATTCACCCATTACTGATAAGTGGTGAATTACTGCTTTCAATTTGGATGAGTCCACGAAAATGCTTAGGAGTTTATCATATGTGTCAAATATTGAATTTTGTTTATCTCATTAATATTTACGCAGGGGTATTGCTATATGTTTAGATAATGAGACAAACACATAGGAATTTAAAACAATTGTTTTCCTTGTCTTTTGTGGTCACAGTTGCATGATATTTCCATGAATCTAGTATATACGGTACCCATGGTGCATTGCTTGTATATTTTTTATGTATGCACCTTTTCAGATCACCTGGACATGACGGCTCAAGGTGATCTATTGGGAATACAATATGTCATTGTCCAATGTTAACTTTTGGCTTCAAACAATAATGATGTTCCTTGCATGTTCCCAATATAGGTTTTCCCAAATATGTCCATTCACTACGGATCGCCTGGGCAACAAAAAAGGAAAACCTTTGAAACTCTCCTTGTCAGAAACTACTGTCCCAGTTTTGAAACATGTTCACAGTTTGCTTAATCTGTTGGGATTCATTAAAACATGGCTGTCGGGGCTGTTTCCATATATCGCTAATGTTCCTTGGATGACCCCCCTTTTGAATGTATGCCAAGAGTTGAATTGTTTTCAATGCATAACTATGTTGATATGGCAAATATCGCAAAGAGAATACATAGTGTCTTTTCGAATTGTTCTTGCTTTGTTCATCTAACAAGTTTGCTCAAGCTGATGCAAATCCTCCAAAAACAAAACTGTGTAGTTGGGGCAGATTTTCTTCCCGTGATAAAGCGCTTTAGTGCTATAAAAATATCTTTGTTTGAAAACAGTAACTGCTTTCAATATTATTTGGCACAAATGTTCTTTGGTTTGACCCTCAGTCGGGTATGTTCTAGCAGTTGCTTTTGGCAGGGGGACCAACCATGGTTCCTTTTGTCTTATTTAAATGATTGTTTATGTTTCTTTGCAAGGCTATGCTTATGTGCTCTCATGTGCTTCTCTTGTATAAATTCGTTCACTATGTGCTGTTAATTGTTATCAATCTAGTCCATGGTTTAGAAAATTATTTCCTTTCACACCTTTTTTTTCCCCCAACATCATTACCAGTTCAGTTTATTGCATAAGTGCAGAATTTTAATTTTCTTTTTAATAAGCATGCAACTGTGTCATACTGTTTGTTTCTCATGTACTTCGGGCCATGTTCAAAACTGTCCAATATGCTCAAACTAGGTAATTTGTCAAAGCATTATAATGGTTCATTGGGACTAGTTGACCATGGTGCATTTTTCACACAAATGCTACATAACCCTGTGCTCCATAAACACACGTTTTCCCAATCTCTTACCAGCACGCTATTAGAAATGGTATACTAAGAGTTCTGAATGCTCTTATCTTTCTGAACTCTTACTCCACTATTGTCCACTCTGTCCGTAAAAGTGGACTAAATCAATCTGATACATGATGAATTAATGCTTTCAATGTGAAGGAGTAACACATGATTATGGAGTGCAGCAATTGCTCTGTGTGAAACTTCTTATTTTTCATTCATTCACCTTGTTCTGTAACTAGTTGTAAATTATAGTGTTTGTCTTTTAATGTGTTAATTATGTTAGTTGCTGGATCAAATTGCATACATATTTTCTTGTTTACCACATACTACGCTAAGTTACAATTAGCTGTCTCGACCACAACTGTGGTCATCTTTAAACAAGAAATTGTTTTTGTGGTCCTGTAACCCCTAGTTTTTTAGATCACCTGAGCCAAAGGCTCTAAATGATCTATTAGACTCACTCACTGTCCGTAGCTCTCCTCAAAAGCTACTGACTGCAAATTGATAAAACTCGGCATGAATGTTCCTTGCAGGGCCCCACTTTTACAGTTGTTCACATAATTCCATTCAGTCCACAACTTTTTGCCATGGCTACAAAAAGGAAAAACAATTAAATTATTATTGTCAGAAACTACTGACGGAACTCCCTTAACCTCCACGAAGTTTGCTCGAGTAAGTGCAATTTGTAAAACACACAGACACTTCCTGATGAAAGTTGATTTAACATTGACATATTTCTCAATATAATAAGGCAGAAACTTCAAAATGTTTCCGCCTAAACCTCCTGTCAAATTTTCATTTGATTCTTCATGTCTTAAATTTGTATATTTGTGAGCGATATAGGGCCAACAATGTCCTCCTGTTTTCCAATTGCCGGTTTCATAATATTTACTATTTTTGATATAATCTTTCAACTTCTTAACAATTAATACATAAACTGAAGCTGCAATTGTTATTTCTTTCATTTTACAATATCTCTACTTCTCCAATCAGGCCGTCAACACTTTCAGTGCTTTGATTATTAATGTAAAATGCGCTATAATGAACGTCCTGAATTGATAGGAATGCGTCAAGTGTTTTTCATTATTTTCGTTTGTGACGAAAATATATTTCCTGGTATAACTTGTGACTATTAACCACTTTCCGGCTTTACGAGACTTATACTCTTTCCCGCAGACAACAAATCTGCAGCAGACGACTTTGAAAACATCTTCATAAAAATAAATATGAAAAATCTATGTAAATAAATGTAAAATAATTCGATAGAGTTGAAACTATTGTGGCAGAAGAAGAACTTGCTCAATATGAGTTTTGAGAATGTTATCCTTTTGTCACAATGTTTTCAACTCTATTCAATTATCATACTTTTCTTCATAAAGAGTTTCGATACTATTTACTAAAATGTTTTCAAAATCGTCATACTTTGTTTTTATAATAATTATTGTTATTATTGTTGTTATAATTATTATTATTATTATTATTATTATTATTATTATTCTGGTTATTTTCATTATGATGATGATGATGATTATTATTATTAATCATAATAGTTTTATTGCAGGTATAAACAAGAGAGAGAGAGAGAAAAAAAAAGAGAGAAAGAGAGAGAGAGAGAGGGGAGGTGAGAGAAAAGATAGAGAGAGAGAGAAAGAGAGAGAACACGAGAGAGAGAGAGGGGAGAGAAATAGAGAGATATAGAGATATAGATATGTATATATATATAGAGAGAGAGAGAGAGACAGACAGACAGACAGACAGACAGACAGACAGACAGACAGACATAGAGAGAGAGAGAGAGAGAGACAGACAGAGAAAGAAACAGAGACAGACAGAGACAGATAGAGACAGAGACAGAGACAGAGACAGAGATACAGAGAGAGACAGAGAGACAGAAATAGAGAGAGAGAGACACACACACACACACACACACTCACTCACACACACACACACACACACACACACACACACACACACAGAGAGAGAGAGAGAGATACAGACAGACAGACAGAGCGAGAGAGACACAGAGAGAGAGACAGAGAGAGACAGAGAGAGAGACAGACAGAGAAAGACAAAGAGAAGTAGGGCCTACTGTTAGTGCGAATTTTCAAAAGTTTAAACTCTCGAAGCTTGAGTTACATAAATCATTCAATCATTCATTATTCTTCAGTGAATAAACCAAGCGGATAACCATGTCGATAACTAGATAACTAAAAGTGTTTTATGGGTCCCTTTTGATCTTAAATTAAAGAGTGCTGTATATCTGAATTATGTATGTTGTTTTTTTAGATTCATGTTGTATGCTTAATTTAGAATAAAAAATCGTGTTTTTTTTCGTTGTTTTTCTGTTGTTTTTCTGTTGTAAAATAAACAGGTTACCCATGCTGATGACGAAACTAAGCTTTTCCCACTTACAGTCGAACTTTGACGCATATGCAGCAGGCAACTACATTGACAGAAACGAGATAAGAAACCTAAATATACAAAAAAACGTAATTATTTAAACGTTACAAAAAAACGTAATTATTTAAACGTTATACAGGTTACATACATATACATGTTTCATTTAAATATACTCACTGATCTGCCAAGTGACACGCGCTTCTTCTAGCGTTGTTATACTGTCATTCTAACATGTTCGTAGTTTGTATTGTTGCACTTACTTTCTCGTATTAATGAAAAATACATCTGTATGCAAGCAAGAGTGAGAGTGAGGGTTTTCAGTCTTAATATTCATAATTCCGTTATTAAGGGTTTGACTGGCACTCGGCGCATATATACATTTGAATAACAGTACGGACTTTTCATATTGAAATTACGAAGCAAACATGGCTACATCTGAACAAATAAAACGTAAACCAAAACAAGCGAAACGCCCGAGACATGCTGGAAGCTCAGACATAGATACCCCCTGTAGAGATGATGACCTTTCATAACTTGACCTGGACACTAAACAAACTGTCAAAGCCATAACTAGTCTAACCTGTTTACTGAAAACACATACGGCAATCTCATTACAAGAATCATAAACACGGAAGTACTAATTGGAAAGCTTGAGACACTGGACAAACTAGATAAATTGGACACGATCGAATCAAGTGTAAAAGAAAGTGATAAGATGCTAGACTCGTTTGACTAAGGAACAAACAATAATGATCAGAATGTTTTAGCTGTTGAAAAAAAGCATGGCATTTGTTAGTGTTTGATGGGATAATAGAACAAGAAGCAGAGCGAATAAAGAACATTGCCGATATCATAGACAATCACAAAGAGATGAACATTAAAAGTAGTGACCTAAAAGAATTCTTGTTATATTTAAATAATCTGAACAGTGAACTTAAAGAACAAGTGATATACTTAAAAGCTTAAAGTCTTTGCGATATTGATCTTTACAAATAAAGAGTACATTAACACAGAAATCCCGAACAAATACTCTCTAGGTTTTTTTATAACCAGATGAACATTTCAAGCGTGACTCACGAGAGGGTTCATAGAATCAGATCAAGAGATCAAGATAAGTCACACGTTTGAAAACCGCCACCGCTTGTAGCAAAGTTCTCTTTCTTTAAATATTGTGTTTGTTTGTTTTTGTTTGTATGGTGCTTTACGCTGCTGTCAACAATTATCAGTTATATCACGGCGTTTCCTGGAATATTTACCTGTACTACTGGTCCTTTTTTCCTGACACAAGCGAATTAGTCATAATGCTAACCTCGAAACCTTGATCGCCAAGGAAGACAGCCATTACTACCATTTTAAAGTATTTGGTTTGATCCGACCGCGGATCGAACCCGCGACCTCCCACACCCGAGGCGGACGCGGAGGTTTTCGTTAGAGATAGGGAAAGAGTACTGAAATCTGGAAGAATACTGAAGGGGACACATTATGGCATCCAGTAGCAGTTCTCAGAGGAGACAGAAACCGTGCCCGGATAAAACCTTTGTTTCGATAGATAAAGAAATTCGATAGAAGCTCAATTGAAAGTGAGTTAGCCAAAAGCGGACAGTTTGCAGGAAGAAGGAATGACAAGTAGTGAAAAATCAGGTCTTGGTGAAAGTGACTTGGAAAGCCTTGGTGAAAAAAGTACTCTACCACTAGAATAACGCTTTTCATTACTAAATGTATGTGGTCTTACTAATTCATTTAATATTCCAGAATGTTGCACGATTAAGAATGTTGTTTAATTAGACGAATATTCTACATTTGCCAAAACCAGAAGGCGAACAGTCGAGCATAACTCTGGTGGTATCGCTTATTTCGTCAAAAACAATATGGGAAAAAAGTCCCAAAACTTGGCGTTGATATCGAGAATGTTTAATGCGACAAATGTACTCAAATTTCGATTTCTCTAACATATTGAGGTAGTAAATGAATCTATTACAAAGTATTCAAAAAATAAACTTAAATTTGATTTTTTTTAAATAAAACCCTCCTAGTCACATAGCAAAGATTTTTATTCGATTTAAGAATCTTCAATAATCTCCCATTTGAAACTGGACGATGGACATGCATTGAACGACATTCCAGAGTGTACGCACTCTGTAGACATGAAATAGGCGAATCATATCACTATGTATTTAAAAGCAACCACTTCAATGAAGAAAGAACAAGGCTTATTCCATTTGTTTATAAAATGCCTGCAAATACATATTCATTCTCTACTCAACGAAACTTGTGTTACTTCTCTTAAACACATTTTACAAACCACGAGGCTAAAATACTTGATAATTAAATATGTGTCTATATAATTATGCCGCGTTTATTTAACACCCTCCTCTCTGTTCTTTTCTTTTTTATAAATTGTATGCGTTATCTATGTGGTTTTTTTAAATATATAGGTATATGTGACATGTACGAACAGTGTGAAGGTGTGTGCGGGTGTTGTGTGTGGAAGCCATGTATATATAGTTTAGTTCATCTTCTGTGTAAATCGAGGGCTTGGCGTGAAACGGTTGTAACTAAAAACCTATTTTGAAAACCCCGGTTTAGGGGCAATTTTGACCCTTTTGTAAACAATGCAAATTTAGGTGCCATTGCTCAGAACGAGCAATGGCACCTAAATTTCCATTGTTTACTAAGAAAAATGATTTAACGATTATAAAGACTTTATGGCGAGGGGCTTAACCTTGGTAAAAAAATACTGATTTTAGTTACAACCGTTTCACGTCAAGCCCTCGAAATACTGTTGTTATTATATATCTCCACATCACATACAGTTAATGCAAATACAAAATACAAATAGTTTTATTCAGTAATACAAGGCCTCCGTCCCAAAACTCAATATTAATTAACCAAAGAACATGAAAGAAGTTGTCGAAATAATTCTAGTTAACTCTTTCAGCGCCGAATTGTTTAAAGTAGACTCTTCCATGTTCAAAATCGGACGTCTCCATTTCTCATACAATAAAAGTTTTGGACTTTTTTGATAACTAAAAGGCAAATAATGCTGATTTCAGGTGAGACAGCTCGTTACGAGCTGACTCACCTGAATCAGTATTGTTTGCAAAAACCTCAATATTGCATTTGGCGCTGAAAGAGTTAAAATTACAAAAGTTAATGTACCATGGTGGTTGTTGGTGGAATGTCTTGAACAAATCACTTTACTTAATTGGTCAATGTGTTTTACAAGATCCATTTACTAAATACATAAAAGATTAAATAAACAGTTTCGTGCTTAAATGTTTTTTCCACTTGTCAAATGCCAGCTTCAAGTACTTTGCAAGTGCAGTGATGTCCTGAGTGTCCGACATAATAATCGCAAATAAAGTATCACATGTATTGTAATTTAAACATTCTTTTAAGAAAAAGAGCCTTTCTCAATTCTTCAATATACCGGACACAAAAGCAGAAAATGTTTTTCGTCTTCAACACCATAGTTACTATTTCTCAGACAGTAATGGCAATGCCGTAGGTTTCTGTCAATTTGTAAATGCCGTCCCTTTTCAATCATCATAAATTTTCTGAGTGTATTAATACATTCTAATTTATAAATTATGAAAGGAAATTATGTCTGATATAAGGGAACATTTGAATCACAATTGGTCGACTCGATCAGCAACTTGTGTTCTTACAAGATGGGTAGGGTTTATTGAGGAGGAAAACAGGCGACGTGCATCATTCCTATGTAGAAAGAATAATCTAAAATTATATTTTCTTAAGTTTTTATAAACTCACGGTGAGTTTATAACTTTTTGCAGCGAATTTATAACTTTTTCAGTGAATTTATAACTTTTTCAGTGAGTTTATACCTTTTTGCAGTGAATTTATAACTTTTTCAGTGAATTTATAACTTTTTGCAGTGAATTTATAACTTTTTCAGTGAGTTTATAACTTCTTACTTTACGGAACGGAGTCTTAAAACGAGAACAACTGGACGTTAAGATAAAATAAAGTATATCTGTGCATCTAAATTTGAGATTAAAGGATAAATAGGCCCAAAACATGTAATGAATTGAATAAACAATAGACACGGTGGTTATGATAAAAATTGTTGCAGATTTTTGTAAAATCTGTTTCTTAATCTGACCCCAAAGAAAACTTAAACAAACAATTTTCTGATATATTTCCATACAGTCTTTCTAATGTCATACTTTATCGACAGAAATCATGTAGTTTGCTTTATAATAATAGATTGCTCTGATAAGTGATTTATAAAGCCATGCGGCCAAGTGTTATCTATATTACTTTTTGTATTATTCATGTTTTAAAAAAGCAATTCCACATAGATTCCGCAAAAAGATCATTTGTGAAGCCTATAAAACACTTAAAATAATTCTTTTGGGAATGGAATAAACAATTTAACAAAATACGCATATCGGAAAACGGTATTTTGATTGATATGTTTGATTAAAATTTAATTGAAAACAAAAAGCTTTTTACCATGGACGAGTAATTATAATCAATACCAACGAGCCTTCGAAATGTGAATTATATTTAACCCTTTACCACATACAGACGCTTTTCTTTATTTATGCAGCAGACGACTGGTAAAACAATGTGACAAAAAAAGAAACTCTTAACATGCATGCATATCGGACAAAACTTACTTATACTGGTATTTTCTTTTAAACAATTAATTTGGTTTATTTATAAAAATCAAATTATATGTTCAATGGGAGAACAATCAAATCCAACGATCAGTGCAGTATATTGAACGCTTTTACCACATACAGACGCTTTTTAACGCCGCTTCAATGGAATGACTGGTGAAAACAATGTGACAAAAGGAGAAATTGCCAAAAACGACCCATTTCTCCCGTTGCCACAATGTTTTCAACTCTTTTCAATAGTTTCTCTCTAATACGGGTTGTTTTTTATATTTTTGCTAAAATGTTATCAAAGTCGCCTGCTTCAAAAGTGTTGTGTGTGAGAAAGGGTTAAGCAGTTTTATCTTTTCATAGAGTGTTTTAAAGCGTCGTTAGTTTCAGGAAAATGGTTAGGTAATTACGATAAATTGCCACTTGCGTGAGGACATTTATTTATTTATTTGAATGGTGTTTATGCCGTTTTCAGCAGTATTTCAATTATATCGCGTCTTTTCCTCGGTGAATAACCGGTACTACCGCTATTGTCTATCTTGACACCGAGGTCTCAATCGAAATGCTATTCCCCGTAACCTTAAAGGTGCTGAAAACAAGGAAATAGATAGTATAGTCAAAGTTTTATAACTGTTCAAAAGTTGTCTCGAAATATTAGAAATAGAGGATACTACATGAGTGGTCATTCAATACGACATTTTATTAAACGAGTTCTCTAAAATTGATAAAAAACGAGCCTTGGCGAGTTTTTAGCAATTTTAGAAAACGAGTTTAATAAATTTTTGTATTGAATGACCACGAATGTTATATTCTATTTATATCATAAATTCCAATTCGACGATTATTAGCGCAAAATTTATATAACGTCGCTATATAGCGCGGTCATTTTCAATGCTTTTCATTATGACGTTACGTAGCATTGTTATTACACTAGTTGAATACGCAATTTATACAATGGCTTTATTACTCTCCCGGCGACGTCATTTATGATATAATCATAATTCTGGGATAAAATAAGAGTAATTATTTCACTTTCCAATAACATGAACATCTAAATATTGATCGTTTATGTTATATTTTTACCGGGACGACATACCCAGTAAGCCAAATTTTGTACATTTTCATGACTTTCAATTGACAATTTTTCAACATTTACTGCCAAAACAGTTTTGAACTACTTATATCACTTACTTTGTTGTCACTATTAGCAATATTTGCAGGAGTTTCAACATTTTAAAATTGTATTCTCCATCGTGACAAAAGGAGTTCAGCACATTAACCCTTACAGCGCCAAAGGCAATAATGAGGTTTTTGCAAACAATACTGATTCAGGTGAGTCAGCTCGTAACGAGCTGTCTCACATGAAATCAGCATTGTTTGCCTTTTAGTTATCAAAATTGTCCAAACGTTGATTACATGAGTAATGGAGACACCCGATTTTGAATATGGAAGAGTCTACTTTAAACAATTCGGCGCTGAAAGAGTTAAAGCGCCAAGGATGGAAGTCATGACTTCCATTTTTAATTTTTTGGTATGACCTTACCGGTGATCGAGCCCTGGTCTCCCGACTCTAAGGTTGACGCTCTCAACATTACACCACGGATACGAACATTGTGGACTCGGCGTAAATCATCGACCCCCCATTAGCCTAAGCTTGCCGCACAGACTTACCCGGATAGACACTTTTCGCCTCCTGCGGTTTTCCTGTGGATTTTCTGTTTCAGGAATCATTACTCTATACCTATATCCCCCTGAGACGAAATGTGTCGGCTCGGATCAGTCTGCGCGGATCTGGGTCGATACATTACGCAGAGGCCATATTGTTGGTCTTCTCACGGGAAGGCTCATTTGAGCTTTGGCCTGTGCGAACATTTTAGATTCGGATCAACCTGCGCATCAGTGCAATCTGATCTAAATCTACACTTTTCGCAAATAACTTACTAAGGGTGGTCTTCTTTTTATCTTGCCGAGCCTCGCTAGTTCAGTCGGTAGCGACGCGGTCTGAAAGCGTGTGCAAAGGATAGGACACTGACAGATTAACCCTTTCCCTCATATAGACGCTTTCTGACGCCTCTGCAGCAGACGGCTTTTTGAAAACATAGTGACAAAAGAAGAAATTGCACAAAACGTGCAATTTTTCCTTTTTGCCACAATGTTTTCCACTTTTTGTCATAGGTTATCCAATCAATTATGGAGATTTTCTATTTTTTGACAAAATACGTTCAAAGTCGTCTGCTGCAGAATTGCCGTATGGGGGAAAGGGTTAAAGGTGTCACATGAGTCAGAAAGGTTAATACTTTCAAAATGGGTGACATTATAATTAACAAACAGTTTACTTTACGTTATCAACAAATCTGCAAAAATCGCCTCTAAAAAAAATAGGCAAAACTATCGAAAAAACTCCTTTTGCCACATTGTTTTCAACCCTTTTCATCAATTTTGCACTTATAGAAATAAAACATTGTCTTGCCTATATATATGTTCAAAGTCGTCTGCTGCAGATTCGTTGTATGTGGGGAAAGGGCTATATACAGTGTCGCGGTTCACGGATTCGCCAGACTCCATTTTTACGGGAGAGCATGAATACATTTTCTTTTGTCTGCCGCGGCTTAGCTCAAATGTATCCTAAGGAAATGTTTGGATTTAAAGATTTCTCAGAGATGATATAGTTTAACACATTTACAGTCTGTAATTCTCATTTTTGCCACATAAAGGCACAACATAGAGTGTCTTTCTTTAAGTGCGAATACCATAATGCAGAAAGTACTGGTTTATTTTGGTGTTATCAAGAGTGTTGCTTTAGTTATTTGAACATAAACCGAGCCCTGATAGCTCAGTCGGTAGCGTCGTGGCTTGTCAATCCGGGGGTTCTGATGTTGAACCTCAGCTCGTCCAACATTCTTTACGACGTTTGACAAAAGTCACTATGATAAGCGTCATTCGTCTTTCACAAATGGGCTAAGATTCTATGTTGAAAAGCAGCCAGCTGCTTGGAAAGTATGTTATCTGGTGTACTGGTGTGGGAAAGACAGGTGTATGTGAACCGACTGCCGTGATATTACTGAACTAAATGTTGTAAAAGGGTCTGAGCCCCATTCAATCAACCATATGAACATGTCAACTATATCGAGGGCTTGGTGTGAAACGGTTGTAACTAAAATTGGTATTTTTTTTACCAAGGTTAATCACCTCGCCATTAAGTCTTTATAAGCGTTAAATCATTTTTCTTGGTAAACAATGGAAATTTAGGTGCCATTGCTCGTTCTGAGCAATGGCACCTAAATTTGCATTGTTTACAAAGGTGGCAAAATTGCCCCTAAACCAGGGTTTTCAAAATAGGTTTTTAGTTACAACCGTTTCACGCCAAGCCCTCGATATGCGCGAGTAGAGTATTAAAGACTATTACATATGAGCCGACACGCGAGAAAACCTTCATTGTGGACTCTGCGTAAAGTATCGACCCGGATCAGCCATTAGCATGCCGCGAAGGCTAAACCGGTCAGACACTTTTCGCCTCCTGTGGATTTTCTGTTTCAGGAATCATTACTCTAAACCTCCCCATGAGACGGAATGTGTCGGTCTGGATTAGCCTGCGCGGACTGCACAGGCTTATCTGGGTCGATACATTGCGCAGAGACCATAATGTTGGTTTTCAGTATGTGTTTCTGCCATAGTCACAAGACTGTCAAGTAGATTTCGAGAAACGTTTGATATATACAATAAATTTGAATACATTCACAACCAAAATACACAGAGACCTCCATACAAGCGACACGTACTCTTAGATTGGTGTTGCTTAAGCACGTCTCACATCATTAACATTTCGCCATATACAGACGGTTTCTGGAGCATCAGCAGCAGATGAATTTTGCAAACATTATGACAATAGAAGAAAGTGTGCGACGCACATCACTTAAAGCTGCGGTCACATCTTACGGTCACGCACGTAGTTTACCGTAGTGAGGGATGACCGTAGTTGACCGTGGTGGACCGTAGTTAAACGTAGTGTGGAATGACCGTAGTTGACCGTGGTAGACCATAGTGGACCGTAGTTAAACGTAGTGTGGAATTACCGTAGTTGACTTTGGTGGACCATAGTGGACCGTAGTTAAACGTAGTGTGGAATGACCGTAGTTGACCGTGGTGGACCATAGTGGACCGTAGTTTACCGTAGTGTGGAATGACCGTAGTTGACCGTGGTGGACCATAGTGGACCGTAGTTATACGTGGTTATCTGTAGTTCAACGTAGTTATAAACGTAGTTTGAACTTCAAGAAACCCATAATTTGGCTGTGGTTAGCACACAATTCTTCAACATGTTTAAAATATCTCTACGGTGACTTTTGATGCCAAGACCCTACTGTGACCGTAGTTTGAAACGTTGTTGACCACAGTTGACCGTATTTGACCGTACTTGACCATAGTTTACCGTAGTTGTGCGTACTTCGAACGTACTTCACACGTAGTTCAACGTAGTTGTCCGTAGCGACACGTAGTGATACCCTAGTTAACCTACTTTACCCTACCTTTACCTAGTTGACCATGTTTGTACTACGGTGAACTACGTTCAAATGAACTACGGTCAACTACGTGCGTGACCATAAGATGTGACTGCAGCTTAACATAGCAACGAAACTCTGTTCATCGGAAATAACAGCCTCTTTTGCAAAAAGTAGGCAATTCAATCAAATTTGTTTATTCAAGAAGTGTATACATGTTATATCGGGTTTCTGTGCAGTGCTCTTTTCAAAACTAGAACGAAGTGTTGATGAAAAAAATACAATAAATGTCAACCAATGAAAAGAATGGTGGTCGAGCGTCAAAGCCTTTAATCATTCATTTAGACGTGTGGTATTTTAGTTATAGACGTTACTATAAATTCGGAAAAAGATAACATATTTGTAAGATATGATAAAATAGAGTGAATCTGGTTCACTTGGTAAAGGGGTCGGTTTGAAAACATGACAAATAGTCATTAAAATGCAGACAGATTGTATTGTTTTTTTACCATATGTCCTTTCTTAAAATTTTGCAACTTGGATATGTAGCTACAGTTAGCTTCGTTACTTAGTATGCTATGTGATGCTTGCTTGCAAGAAAGAAATAATTGTGTAGTTGTATTTCATTTAACTTTTATTTTTTTCCTGGTGTTAACCAATGATACTAACGCCTCCATCGATAGACATCTCATTCTGACAGATGTAGTTCCGTTTTTCTTCACAGCTTTCATCCCGCCATTTCATCTGATTGTGCATGTCGAGCGCCATACAGTGCTGGTACCCGCCTGCGTTGTCGGGTTCATTGGGGGCCCAGTTTGTGAACTCACTGACAACAGTCTGGGACGGTAACCATAACCATTCGGTCTCGGTCACGAGGTCAGTGGCGCCAACCCAGAATTTACCTGGCATGAACGATTCTGCAATCATCAACAATGGTAATTTGTTAGAATATATTTTTGTTTGCCAATCAGACAAAAAGAAATTGTAAGTTATTAGTTTATCTCTTTCAGAGCCGAAAGAAGACTGCTCCGTGTTCAAAATCGGACAACTTCATTTTTCATGTAGTAACAGTTTTGTAATATTTTTATTTAAAAACGGCAAACAATGCTGATTTCAGGTGAGACAGCTTGTTAATTAAAAACCTACTAAATACCATATTTAAATCCAGGTACTAGTTAGACAGATTGTTGAATGATGCAATCCTCTTAATAAATATATACCAATGAAAAGTGTATTTTAGCCGTTGATGAGAAAAGGTACAAGTTGGCTTTTTGGAAACAGTGCAGATCCACATCAGCCTTGGCATCCACAAAGTTCTACCAATTGTACAGGCTTATCCGAACATACACTGTTCATAAAAGCTTACATGTGACTTTTCTCTTGCACTGTCTAATTTGTCGATACAATGAAATAAATACAAAAACACTCTGGTTTGAGTGTGTCGCTTGCAAGAATACCTATCGGAAACGTCCAATTGCCATGGGAACCGAAGCCGGTAGCAACGGCAATGTAATTAACCGGATGTGGATCGGTATCGTTCCATGCCATGAATTGGGATTCCCCGACATCATTTCCGGTTCCTACCCGAATATAGTTATTGGCCCAGGATATCCAAAATGGTCGCTGATCTGTGCAGCTAATAGGGTGACCTCTGAACAGAAAGTAAACAGACATGACATTTACTGGGGCACGTCTCCGTAGCAACACATGGAATACACAGATCAGTATGCGCCGCCACACAGGTTCGCCATCTCGTCATACACACAGTATCGAAGCCCCTTAATCCTTTCCCACATACAACTAATCTTCAGCAGACAACTTTGAAATTATCTAGGCAAAAATAGAAATACTTTCAATAAAATAAAGCATAACATTTTAATATTTTGAGATGTATTTTGAGATGTATGATAGGAGAAATCGTTATACCTCGAAAAGTCAAAGGTATCGTTTTCATTGTGGGAAAAGGAGAATGTTTTGATTTTGAGTAGCAATTTTTCTTTTTTCTCACAATATTTTCAACATTTGTCGCTGTCAGTCGTCGTCGGTCCAAGGGAAAGAACCAGATTGTAAATGAGTACGTACATATTGACGCGCATTTCGTCCATATTTTGACACTGCTTACAATCCCGAATAACGGAAGCAGAGTCTGACCATCCACCAATCACTATTTCATACGTGTCTTTTGTGTCCAGTCCTTTGGTACTGGAGAAGGCCAAATGGGCGTCATTACAGGCCTGAAGAGATGTTCATGTGTTGTGTAAACGTACATACTTACACACTTTCAAACATGCAGACGCTTTCTGACGCTTCTACAGCAGATGTTATCTGACGCCTCTACAGCAGACGCTATCTGACGCATCTACAGCAGACGTTATCTGACGCCTATACAGCAGACGCCATTTGACGCCTCTACAGCAGACTATATATGATGCCTCTACAGCAGACGATATCTGATGCCTCTACAGCAGACGATATCTGATGCCTCTTCAGCAGCCGCTATCTGACGCCTCTACAGCAGACAATATATAATGCCTCTACAGCAGACGACTTTCGAAAACCTTTTGGCAAGAGGCTCAATATTGTCAGAATTCTTTCAAGTTTTTTTCAGTAATTTTAACCGTCATTTAAAGAGATTTTTCCTAGGTGTTTTCAAAGTCGTCTGCTGCAGATTTGTTGTATGCGACAAACATACACAACGCTTTTGCTTCTCTCCACAATTTGGTTAGACGGATTAGTTTAACGTTGTTTCAATAGTTTTTCTGTTATTTCACGGCGGCCAGTCAGTTCACATAACCATGTCTTTCTCGGTTTTCTCGCACCCGTACTCCAAAAAAAACCAGTTTTCCCAAAGAAACAGACTACATTCCCTCTATCCAAAATTACAGATAGTAGATAATATAGGACGACAATAAACGGCGACTTTTCACCTTCCTCAGAAGTCCGCATTTTAAACTATGATATAATTGTTATACAATTTTAGAATGCAGTAACAAATCAACGATCTACAAAGTTTCTTCACACCTAATAAAGGCATTTGAATTACGTAAACTGTTATTATAAGAACTTTCCCCTAATAAATATGCGACATTTTAGGAGGAATTCTGTATTATTGTCCATTACAATTGACATGTTTATATAAGTGAAATGGTAATTGTCACTCTTTATACATAATTGCCAGTCTATATGCCGTATTATGGGCAGGTGGCATTAATATTTGAATAAAATGTCTACGTCTATGTCAATGTCTTATCAAGTTATCAATGATGTGCAATACCCGACAGTTAAGACATAGGTACGCTCGTATGTCAGTCGTAACATCTAGGTATAAAAACTTGTTCCGGTGTATATTTGCGTATACCTTTTCCAAACGTAGACGCGTTTTGCCAATGCCACAACGAGATAGTTCTTACCTTAACGTAGAGGTTATCAAAATGATCTCATGCAGATTTAATTATTGGGAAAAGTGTATTCAAATAACGTACCTTGACCAAAAACGTTATTGAATTTCGCCCGGTAATGTCGACGCCGCTGTCATGTAGATAGTGATAGTGGTAGTCGTTGCCAGTTAGCAGGTTAACAATGGATACTGAAAAATCGTCATCAAATATAGACATGAATGCATGCTGTACCTAGTCCTATAAGGTCTGACAGAATTAGTTTTCAATAAAGCATTCTTAACCTCATGCATACGACGCCCTTTTAATCGGGTTCAATTAACCCTTTCCCTCATACGACAATTCTGCAGCAGACGACTTTGAACATTTTTTGTCAAAAAATAGAAAATCTCTATAATTAAATGGATAACCTAAAGACTAAAAGTGGAAAATATTGTGGCAAAAGGAGAAATTGCTCGTTTTGAGCAATTTCTTCTTTTGTCACTATATTTTCAAAAAGCCGTCTGCTGCAGAGGCGTCAGAAAGCGTCTATATGAGGGAAAGGGTTAAGAAGCAATTGAACCAGACTATTGCGGTCGAAACGCTTATAACGGATGTTGACCATACAGACGTAAAAAAATAGTTCACCACCAGTTTTTATTGAAAACTCAAAATAGGCAAATGCCATGCGTGAATAACTTCGTAATTACGCAGTTACTGTTGAAAATATGCCTCTGACATAACACCCAAAACACATTCAATATAAATTTCTATCAATTAAAACAATTTCTTTTCTTATATTGTATGCAGTTAGTGTGTCAATGAAACAAAATATTGACCCTTATCATTGTATGTAACCCTTCACACTACACTATCCATGTTTTTCTTTGTACTTTCAACTTCATTCTTGGGGGTTTTCTCATTTGAATACAACTTGCAGTACTTTCAGTACTTTGATTAAAGTATCTGCGGCCGACGACTTTTTGGAATTTTTGTGACTAAATGAGAAATGAGCCGTTCCACTAGAAAACCAACATTATTAACTCTGTGTAATGTATCGACCCAGATCAGCCTGAGCCGTCCGCGCAGGCTAATCCGGGCCGACACATTCCGTCTCCGCAGGAGTAGTGCAGAGCGACATCAAACTGCGGTTTTGCAAAAGCGTTTCTCAATAATACATTTATATACTGTTTTATGCTTTTACCTTAATGATTTCGAAGATGCTTGCTTAACACGTGTTGTTTGTTTGATTGATTAATTGTTTGAGGTTTTTCTCCGCTTTCAACATGTTTTCAGTATATATCACGGTGTTTCCTGGGTAAGTTACCAGAACCACTGGTCATTTTATCCTGGCACAATTTAGTGTAAATTCAATGCAAATCCCGTAACCCTGAGCGTCAAGTAAGACAGCAATTATTAAAAGTATTTTGCATGGGATCGAACCCGCGACCTCACGCACCCGAGGCGGACGCTCTTCCACTACATCACCGAGGAGGTTTGACAGTTTTAAATACGGACACGACTAGAAAGAAAGCTACTTTTCAACTTAATCTAAGCTTTAAATTTAGATTAGAGTGCTCGCCTCTGGTGCGGAAGGTCGCGGATTCGATCCCCGGCCGGGTCATACTAAAGACTTTAGAAATGGTAGTAATGGCTTTTCCATCCTTGGCGCGCAGGGTATCGGGTTAAGCATTACGACTGACTGTTTTATGTCAGGATAAAGGGACCAGTAGTACTGGTAGCTTACCCAGGAAACGCCGTGATTTATACCGAAAAAATGTTGAAAGCGTCAACTCACGTTTTTCCTGGTTATCTCACACCAGTACTCCACACAATAGTCTTGACGAATGACGCTTGTTAATGTGACTTTTGCCAGACGTCGGAAAAAATGTTGTCCGAGCTGGGTTCTGAAATCATAACCCCTGGATTGACCTGACCGCCTGCGTGGCTACCGACGGAGCTAGGAAAGGGTTAAATAACTCTTTCGGCGCCAATGGCAATGTCTGCAAACAATACGGAGTCAGTCGAGACAGCTTATAACGAGCTTATTGATTGATTGGGGTTTAACGCCGTTTTCAACAAATTTCAGTCATAGCACGGCGGCCAGTTGACTTACTCATGTGTTTTCTGCCTTTCTCACACCAGAACCCCACACAAGATACTTTCCAATCAACTTGTTGCTTTCCCACATATACTGTTAGCCCATTGGTGGAAGACGACTGACGCAGTCACAGTCACTTTTGCCGGACGTCGGAAAGAATGTAAGCTGGGATTCGATCAAACCCCTTGATATAACAGCCCGCGTGCCTACCGACTGAGCTACCGGTGCTCGGCCCATAGCGAGTTTATATCCTAAAACAGTCCGACACTCTTGATACATGAACAATGGAGTCGCTCAAATTCGAACGTGGAATAGTCTACTTAATGAAATTCGGCACTAAAAATGTGGAGAACTTACACTTGTCATCATAATCAGCAATTCCAGCTAGGTAAACTTGTATATCCACGCTGTCGACTGTCGCCAATATCCCACCCGCTTTCTTACAGCTATCCTGTAGAACGATAGAAGAATTATATATATCACTTTTACCGGACCAATGAAGAGATATTAATTGAACAATGCAATTAAAATTTGCCGTAATTCATTATTTTCTTTGTTGTAATTTAATATGTAATGGGGCATTTATTCAATTACACATTTTGGTCATCTTTCAATAACATTTCAGTAAGCTATCAATAACGATTCAGTTATCTTTCAATAACATTTCAGTAAGCTATCAATAACGATTCAGTTATCTATCTATTCAGTTATCTTTCAATAACATTTTAGTAAGCTATCAATAACTATTCAGTTATCTATCAATAACGATTCAGTTATCGTTCAATAACGATTCAGTTATATTTCAATAACATTTTAGTAAGACATCAATAACGATTCAGTTATCTATCAATGATGATTCAGTTATCGTTCAATAACATTTTAGTAAGCTATCAATAACGATTCAGTTATCTATCAATAACGATTCAGTTATCTATCAATAACATTTTAGTAAGCTATCAATAACGATTCAGTTATCTATCAATAACGATTCAGTTATCTCTCAATAACATTTTAGTAAGCTATCAATAACGATTCAGTTATCTTTCAATGACATTTCAGTTATCTATCAATAACGATTCAGTTATCTCTCAATAACATTTTAGTAAGCTATCAATAACGATTCAGTTATCTTTCAATGACATTTCAGTTATCTATCAATAACGATTCAGTTATCTTTCAATAACATTTTAGTAAGCTATCAATAACGATTCAGTTATCTATCAATGACATTTCAGTTATCTTCCAATAACATTTCAGTTATCTTTCAATTATATTTTGTCATTGAAGTTGGAACTCAGGCTCACCAGTACCATCGCATGTAGAAACGCGTATAGACGGATAATGGTTATCATCAGCCAGTACTACCATTGACGCCGGTGGAAACGCGTATAGACGGATAATGGTTATCATCAGCCAGTACTACCATTGACGCCGGTGGAAACGCGTATAGACGGATAATGGTTATCATCAGCCAGTACTACCAATGACGTCGGTGGAACAGTGTCGTCTTTAATCCTGGTCTGACACCATATTCACTGGGTTTAAATAACGATTGATTGATTGATTGATTGGGGTTTAACGCCGTTTTTAACAATTTCTCAGTTATATCACGGCGGCCAGTTCACCTACTCATGCATTTCCTGGTTTTCTCACACCAGTACTCCACACAACAATCCTCCCAAGCAACTGGCTGCTTTTTCACATAGACTTAGCCCATTGGTGGAAGACGAATGACGCATGTCGCATTGACTATTGTCAATCGTCGGAAAGAAAGTTGGCCGAGCCGGGATTCGAACTCACAACCCCTGGATTGACAGCCCGCGTCGCTACCGACTGAGATACCGGGGCTCGGCTTTAAATAACGAAGGTACATATATATATAAGCATAGGGGCCTGTCACGCTAATAAATTTAAAAAAAATGAAATCTATCGCTGTGTTTAACCCTTTCCCACATACGACAGTTCTGCAGCAGACGACTTATAAAACATAGTGACATAAACCTGAAAAATCTCCATAAAAGATAGCTTAATTGTAAAATAAAGTTGAAAACATTGTGGCCAAAGGTGAAATTGCTCCTCATGAGCAATTTCACCTTTGGCCACAATGTTTTCAAAAGTCGTCTGTTGCTATTGAGTCAAAATACGTCTGCAGGTGGGAAAGGGTTGAATAACGAAGGTACATACATATGAAAGCATATGGGCCTGGCTAGCTAATGAATTAATAAAAAAATAATGAAATATATTATATATACATGTACATTGTGATTTTAAATATGTTGTACGTAAACCAATCGTGTGCGGACAAAATCCTTTTGACCAGTATTTAAGGTAACCATTAAGCTACATGCTGACACAAAGCGCTTTTATTCAATCGTCGTTTTTTATTGTGTATCGGACCAAAATGCAAACTTGGGTCAAATCTGGTTGACGAAGAAGTTTCATCCCTTGGCCATATATACTGTACTAGAGGTCAAAGGGAAGTAAATCGGATCGGCTTGCCGGGCAGACAATTTTATCCAGGAATTTCAGATGATTATATAAGACTGAGGTTGGCTCCCATTGGACAATACTGATGTTGTTGAAAGTTTAAAGTGATTTTCATAAAGTTGAATAACCTCTGACTGATGTATAACCAAAACAGTGTTTGCTTTTAGCTATGTTGACGCTCTAATAGCCATTTTCAGAACATGCTGTATTTTCTGAAATTGAAAGTAAAATTCAGTGCGGGATAAGGGTCACCTTTGATTTGACCTCCTAGCTCTGTCAAAAAACGGTGTACATTTGGGTTCGGTTAGCTTTTCTAGTAGTTCTAAGAATGATCTTTAGTTTGATAAAGTGTATATGTGTTAATTCAATTGCTAGTAACGAACCATAACCCATAATGCTATAATGGTCGCCTATGGAAAATGAATTCCTTCCCTTTGCCCTAGAGTATACATTTTTAACGTTTTAACGCTTTCCCTCATATAGACGCTTTCTGACGCCTCTGCAGCAGACGGCTTTTTGAAAACATAGTGACAAAAGAAGAAATCACACAAAACGTGCAATTTATCCTTTTGCCACAATGTTTTCCACTTTTTGTCATAGGTTATCCATTCAATTATGGAGATTTTCTATTTTTTGACAAAATACGTTCAAAGTCGTCTGCTGCAGAATTGTCGTATGAGGGAAGGGGTTAAATAGCGTGCCAGACCCCTATGGATGAAAACAACTGTAAAACTAACCATCGCCTCGGCCCACGTCTTCTCGTCCTTCATGAACATAAAACATCGTTCACCCACAGCATCGTAGCCCTGTGGACACCTCGGGTTGTTTAGTAGACCACCCTCACCTAAATAACGGTATCATTAAAGTATTTACGCCTCACGCCACAGGACAATATACTTTTTCTTGTCGTTTTTACAATACATACACACATTAGTATTGACACACACACACACACACAAATGTAAATGTAATCGAAATAGACTAATCTTGTATGTTGTAACGATATTTAATTAACAGGGAAAACACTATTTGAGCCCGTCCATGGGAACATGTATTTCCTAACAGTGAAGGTTTCAGGTTTCAGATCAGCACGTATACATGCTCCGTATTATCAGAATCTCCACATGTTGATAGGAGAAGCTTCTAAATGAGAAGCGTGTGTGAGTTCTGTGTTAACATTGTAGATCTTGATCAGAGTGTGTGGGCTCTCATGTTTATCTGGATCTACACTGTTCACAAACGCCAACTTGTACTCTTTTCCCAAGGCGGGCTCAATTTCGAACCAGGCTTTACGGAAACCATCCCTCGGAGGTCGGATTTATACTAGTTACTAGTTTTTTTATACGAACACTAAGCGCAGTTACATTTTAGTCAAATCACAGTAGCCAGTTCACTCACTCGTATGTTTTGGCTTTCCCACACCAGTACTCCACACAGCAGTTTATCCAAGCAACTGGCTGCTTTTCCACATAGCCTGCTAGCCCATTGGTAGAAGACGAAGGACGCTTGTCGCATTGACTATTGTCAAACGTCGGAAAGAATCTTAACCAAACTGGGGTTTGACCTAGTAAGCCCTAGATTGACAGCTTTCATGATTACAGAAAAAGCTACCAAGTATCGGCGAGAGTAAATAAAAACAAACAAACAAACAAACAAATGCTGAGCTTCACATCAACGCATTAAGCGAAATGCTATCCATTCACTCTGAACAAATTGGAAACACCTTTTAAACGTAGGTTCAATAATTGAACCGAGTTCACTCAACTAGAGGACAAGTAATGTGGGAAAAGGTTAAAAATGGTATTTGTGGCTTTCGTCCCTGGCGCTCAGAGCTTCACATCGATGCATTAAGCGAAATGCTATCCATTCACTCTGAGCGCCAGGGACGAAAGCCACAAATACCATTTTTAACCTTTTCCCACATACAACAAATCTGCTTGGAAACACCTTTTAAACGTAGGTGCAATAATTGAACAGAGTTCACTCAACTAGAGGACAAGTAATGGTCCTTCCCAGAAAAAAAGTGCCCCGCGTGTATCGATGCTAAACACAGAGCACGTTAAAGAACCAGTGGGTTCTTTTTTTGGAAAGAGCTATGGAATCGGGAATCGTGTACGCCATAAAAACGGGCATTTAGAAGCTAAAAAGCTTATGCCCATTCAGGGAAATTGGTCTCTATAATTACATTACATACATTACATAATTAAACACATTTACAGCTAGCCCATATGTAAGTTTGATGGTTTGGTTTTGTACGCCCTTTCAACAATGTTTCAGTTATATCACGGCGTTTCCTGGGTAAGATACCAGTACAACTGGTCCCTTTATCTTGACACCAGGTAGTCAGTCGTTATGCCAACCCCGCTACCCTGAACGCCAAGGAGGGCAGCCATTACAATTTGTTTAAACCATAGTTATGTTCAAGGCTGTCTGTGTTTGAGGATGACCTGTTCTTATCAGTGTTTGTCTAACTAATAGCACGTCTCTCGGCAAAACTGTGCCAATGACCTTCTATAGACTACACACAGGCAATCCATTTTAACTTAACTTAGTTATCATTTCTCACTTATAGACGCATTATTGACGCATCTGCAACGGACGACCTTTGAAACATTGTGGCAAACGAAGAAATTGCTTATAATTAGCACATTCTCGTTTACAGTTACGATCTTACATTTTTCGACTCTATTGAATAATAATATTATCCTTTATAGCGATTTTTCATTTTTAGCTGCATAATTGTTGTATATGGGAAAGGGTTAAACTAGTTTAAACAATGGCTGAGCTAGTTCCGTATAGCTTATCAGTAAACTAGACACTCCTTTCTTCTTAACTCTTTCAGCGCCAAAGGCAATATTGAGGTTTTTGCAAACAATGCTGATTCAGGTGAGCCAGCTCGTAACGAGCTGTCTCACCCGAAATCAGCATTGTTTGCCTTTTAGTTATCAAAATAGTCTAAACTTTTAATACATGAGAAGTGGGGACGCCCGATGTTGAACATGGAAGAGTCTACTTTAAACAACTCGGCGCTGAAAGAGTTAACACTATCCCCACCTATAGACGTATGTTAACGCATCTGCAGCAATCGACTTTTAAAAACATTGCAGCAAAGAAAGAAATTGCTCATAATGTTTTCGATCATTTTTGCCTGCATGTTCTCAAAATCGTCTGATGCAGATTTGTTGAATGTGGAAAAGGGTTTTGAAATTGAGGCGAAGGTAGTTCATAATTTGAGTCATTCTACAAGAAAATCAACAGTATGGACTCTGTGCGTAATGTATTAACCCAGATCAGCCTACGCAGTTCGCGCAGACTGATCCGGGCCGACACATTCCGTCTCAGGGGGATAGAGGTATAGAGTAATGATTCCTAAACCAGAAAATCCACAGGAGGCGAAAATTGTCTGTCCGGGTTGGCCTGCGCGGCTTGCTTAAGCTGATCCGGGTCGACACTTACCGCAGAGTCATCAACGTAGGTTTTCTCGTGGAACGGCTCAAATTATACTGTTTAACCCTTTAGACGCTTTCTGACGCATCTGCAGCAGACGGCTTTTTGAAAACATAGTGACAAATGAAGAAATTGCTCAAAACGAGCAATTTCTCCTTTTGCCACAATGTTTTCCACTTTTAGTCATAGTATCCATTCAATTATAGAGATTTTCTATTTTTTGACAAAATATGTTCAAAGTCGTCTGCTGCTGAATTGTCGTATGAGGGAAAGGGTTAAATCGTCTGCTGCATATGTGTAGTACGTCGGAAAGGGACAATTGCTATGGTGATTTAACACTCGTCTGCTTTAACAACATCTTGGACATTTGAATGTAGTTGAAAAGATTTTGGGAAAAGAAAAATATGCTCATTTAAGTTTTTGGTATTTTTTACACAATGTTTTAAAAAAGGTATCTGCTTTAGACTCGTCAAATGATACCGCCATTATACCAGGCAAGTGTTCTACCCATAGACGCCGAGTTTTAAACACCGTCGTCTCGGTGCTTTTCCTGTCACCACCTAAAGAAAGCTAGAATAAATTGCAAATACGGTTCCTCATGGAAATCAATATTTAAACGATTGTAAATTATTATTTTAATATGACTAACCTACTTACCACTACAAAATATTCCTAAACTAAGGAAAAGAACGACAGCAACCAGCAACGTCATATTCATACAACTGTTGGTTTTCTTTTGTCTGAGATCTCAGAAAAGACAGCTTTAAGAAGATAAATGATAACATTTACACAGATCTAATTCATAAAATAGAGTCGCACCGGGAGAAAATGATGTCCTGCAGCAATATACTTGATTTGTGTTTAGTTCAAACTTATTATTTTTTACAGCCGAGTCCCGGTAGTTCAGTTTGTAATTCTTACCACAACTCGGTTAACATCCTTTCCAACTTTTAATAAAAGTAACTGTGACAAGCGTAAATTCGACTTTTATTTCATTATAGTTGAAAACATTGTGATAAAAGGAGGAAAATGCGCATTATGATCATTGCTTACTTTTTGCCATAATATCTACAAAATTCGACTGTTACATTGATGGCTGAAATGTTCAGTGTTGTTGACAAGAACACAGTTATGGTCCGCATATGGCAGCAGAGTTACTGTTCCTGTTTAAAGATTGCATTATGGGGTGGCCGATTATTTTAGGTAATATCACGCAAATCCTAAATATTCATCTATTAACACTTTCGGACAGCAAAGGTTTGGATCAGCCTCGAGTTTAGCATTCGGTTTTCGTAGGGACAGTTTATTGATGCTTTATCTCTGTTCCACACTGATCTATGCTTAAATTCCTATGAAACACTTCGATGGCTTTACTCTGTGCTCCTATCCCTATGAAACACTTCGATGGTTTCACTCTGTGCTCCTATCCCTACAAAACACTTCGATGGCTTCACTCTATGCTCCAACCCCTACAAAACACATCGATGGCTTCACTCTATGCTCCAATCCCTACAAAACACTTCGATGGCTTCACTTTATGTTCCAACCCCTACAAAACACTTCGATGGCTTCACTGTATGCCCCAATCTCTACAAAACACTTCGATGGCTTCACTCTATGCTCCAACCCCTACAAAACACTTCGATGGCTTCACGTTATGTTCCAACCCCTACAAAACACTTCGATGTCTTCACTGTATGCCCCAATCTCTACAAAACACTTCGATGGCTTCACGCTATCTGCAACCCCTACAAAACACTTCGATGGCTTCACTTTATGATCCAACCCCTACACAACACTTCGATGGCTTCACCTTATGCTCCAACCCATACGAAACACTTCGATGGCTTCACCTTATGTTCCAACCCCTACAAAACACTTCGATGGCTTCACCTTATGTTCCAACCCCTACAAAACACTTCGATGGCTTCAATGTACACTCCAATCTCTACAAAACACTTCGATGGCTTCACTGTATGCTTCAACCCCTACAAAACACTTCGATGGCTTCACTGTACACTCCAATCTCTACAAAACACTTCGATGGCTTCACTCTATGCCCCAATCTCTACAAACCACTTCGATGGTTTCACTCTATGCCCCAATCTCTACAAAACACTTCGATGGCTTAACTTTATGCTTCAACCTCTACGAAACACTTCGACGGCTTTACTCCATGCCCCAATCCATACGAAACACTTAAATTACTTCATTCTTTTCTCCAATCACAACAAAACACGTCAATCTCTTCGTGTTATTTCCAATCCCTACGAAACACTTCGATCGATTTTCTCTATGCTGTTATCCCTGCGAAACACTTCGATGACTTCTCTCTATGCCCCAATCCCTTCGAAAAACTTTGATGGATTAACTTTGTGCTTCAACCCCTACGAAACACTTCAATGGTTTCACTCTATGCTCCAACCCTACAAAACACTTCAATGGTTTCACTCTATGCTCCAACCCCTACAAAACACTTCAATGGTTTCATTCTATGCTCCAATCCCTACAAAACACTTCGATGGCTTCACTCTATGCTCCAATCCCTTCGAAACACTTCGATTGTTTCACTCTATGCTCCAACCCCTACAAAACACTTCGATGGTTTCACTCTATGCTCCAACCCCTACACAACACTTCAATGGTTTCACTCTATGCTTCAACTCCTACAAAACACTTCGATGGTTTCACTCTATGCTCCAAGCCCTACAAAACACTTCAATGGTTTCACTCTATGCTCCAACCCCTACAAAACACTTCAATGATTTCACTCTATGCTCCAATCCCTACAAAACACTTCGATGGTTTCATTCTATGCTCCAACCCCTACAAAACACTTCGATGGTTTCATTCCATTCTGCCGTCAGACGTGGAATGCCAGGTCGATATTTATTTGGTCGCGTTCACGTTGGGCAAGGGCCAACATTTACATGTTCCGAAGCCTCTCGCGACACTCCATGATGACGACTTGGCCGAGGGAGAGCATTAACTAATTGAAGCTTTATCCATTGTCATCATTTGTATACAGTATACTATGCTGTTACGTTGTCTAGTACTGTTTCTAAATGGGTGCAATAATAAACACATGGCAATAGGCCGTTATTGAGACATTATGAGGACGGTGGAACGGTAACAGAACGTGATTATGTCGTTAAGAGAGCGGTTAAACGTAGGTAAGGGGCCGGTATGTAGCCGGTATGAGACGGTAGGTCAACGTTGAGGAAAGGTGAGAGCCCGATATGAGTCCGGTATGAACACGGTAACAACCCTTTGGACAAAAATATGACACGTCGTCACCGTTCTCACCGGCCCACGAACGGGTCCATGACGGCCTCGTACTTGCCCTACATCCTCTTAACGTCCTCTTACCAGATTATCACCGTTTTCCACCGCTTGTACCCACATGGCAGACCGGCAGTACTGGTAATTAACCATGAAAACGTCGTGATATCAACAAAATATTGATGAAAGTGATGTAAAACATCATTGGAAACACATATGGATACAAGCCCTGCGTCTAATGATTTTTAACGGTAGCTGGCATCGTATGGAGCATAAAAGATCCAGTTCAGACTAGTCTCTGCACATATCATCGTCGACGGAAATTTCGTGTAGGTCTATTTTCGCAAAACGGTAAAAGTCACTCCAACTTCAATAAAGGGGATGACGAAACACTTACGATCAACACAACGTGCAGCTTTATAGTCGATGCTGTAGCCAACCTGACAGATACAGCTGTTTCACCAGCACTCTTGATTGGTTCCAACACATGTATACACCGAGTTACAGACCTGGCCGAACAGCCCTGCAAAAAGAAATTCACAAATATGATATAAGACAAGTGTCGCCAATACATGTCAATCCTCAATCACAGATTTACTGTTTGTACATCTCTATTTAAAATATTCATTCAGATAACATGCTCAAATACGTGTCAATCCTCAATCACAGATTAACTGTTTGTACATCTCTATTTAAAAAAAACCTCATTAAGATAACACGCTAAAATACATGTCAATCAAATTCATGTCAATCTTCATTACAGAGGCCCACGTGGAAGACGGGGCATCCCCAACTGTGCAGCCTCTATAAATTAAGTCTTTATTATTATTATTATTATTATTATTTTTATTATTATTATTATTATTATTACTATTATTATTATTATTCATAGATTTACTGAGTGTACATCTCTATCTAAAAATAAATAATTCCGATAACACGCCCATATACCTGTCAATCCTCATTCACAGATTTACTGTTTGTACATATCTATTAAAAAACTCATTAAGATAACACGCACAAATACATGTATGTCCTAATTTATATTACTGTTCGTTCAGCACTATAAAAAGAAAATCACACAAGTGTCCCCATTAAAATGTTTATCCTCATTCACAGATATACTAATTGTAAATCTCTATTTTAAAAAAAAACTCATTCAGATAACACACCCATATACATGTAAACCCTATTTCACATATTTACTGTTTGTTCATCTCTATTGAAAAACTCATTCAGATAACAAGCTCAAATATATGTAATCCCTAATTCATAGATTATTGTTTGTACATCTCTATTGAAATACTCATTTAGATAACACGCTCAAATACATGTAAACGCTAATTCACATATTTACTGTTTGTACATCGCTATTGATAAACTCATTCAGATAACACGCTCAAATACATGTCATCCCTAATTCACAGATTTACTGTGTGTTCATCTCTATAAAAAAAACTCATTAAGATAAAACGCCCCAAAACATATATAACCTGGTTTATAACACTGTTCGTTCAGCACTGTTAAAAGAATATGTCAAATATGATATCCGACTATATGTCCCAATACGTGTATACCCTGAACTACAAGTCTGTTCGTACAGCCCTGTAGAAAGAAATTCACATATAATATAAGACAAGTGTATCAATACATGTAAACCCACATTCACAGATTTACTGTGTGTACTTCTCCATTAAAAAGCTCATTAAAATGATACGTCCAAATACATGTACATGTATATCCTGATTTATATTACTTTTCGTACAGCACTGTAGAAAGCAAATCGCAAATATGATATCAGAACATATGTCCCAATACATGTATACCCTGTGCTACAAGTCTGTTCGTACAGCACTGTAGAAAGAAATTCACATATAATATAAGACAAGTGTCATCAATATATGTAAACCCGCATTCACAGATTTACTGTTTGTACATCTCTATTAATAAAAACGTAATACTTCAACCACTAATGCTGCCTTTTTACAGTCCTTTTTCAAAATTCAGATATCTTGATTCACCAATGTTTTCGAAAAGCAGTTATATTGCCTGATAATTGACACTACTTTATTGTTGTGGGTATAAAAAAAAAACTCTCGGTTTTTGGTACCCAGCTTTACTCTGTCATACTGTTTATAATCAGGGAGCCAATTGTTGTACGATTTCTCAAAATGCACATGGCTATAGACAGTACCCTTAGGGGTACCGTCCAAAAACCACTAAGATAAAATGCCCAAGTTTTAATTTATGGCAAGCAATGGTCAAGATCAGATTGTTACTCCGCACCGTCCCCCGTCTTGTCAAACACATATCCTTGGAGCATCTAGATAATGGCTTGACCGAGAAACAACCATTTAATCCTCCCCCTGTTGCAGGCAGTAGACGACTTTTGAAAACGTTTAATATAATAAATAATTTCTTCTTTTGCCACAATTTTGTTTTACTTATATTCAATAAGAAAACTTTCAATAGTTTTGCCCAGACGTTTTCAAAGTCGTCTGCTGAAAATATTTTGTAAATGGGAAATGAGATTAATTATGATAAAGGTAATCAGACTGTTACTCCACACAGTCCCCCGTCTTGTCATAAAAATGTCATTGCGTCCTCGAGAAATAACCATTTAACCCTCCTACTTATATTCAATAAGAAAACTTTTCCATATTTATGCAATACGACTTACTCCCAATGTAAGTCATATCTAATCATCTGTGTGTTGTTGCGCGTAACACATTTTGAAATTGGTATGTGTATCCTCGACTGCCTATATTCAGTGAAATTAAGACTTTTATCCTTATATTGCAGTTTATGTAGCCAAATTACCTTCACTTCACGTAATTTGTTTCAACATTACATTGTAGGGTTTGACAGGGGAAGAAGTCATTTATATGACCTAATTTTGGAAATATGAAAATATGACGACAATCAGTGCAGCCTGTATATTAGTTATAAATAGTAAATGCACAACAATTAGCAGCCATGTTTTACATTGAAAACTATAAGTAAGTAATATATCAAAAACTCCAAACTGTTATTTATTAAACTAACATTCACAGGATATAATCTGTTTTAAGCCATATAACCTCCGACCTGACAGATGCGTCCATTTTTAAAAGACATTATGACATTTTTTGGGCTAGAGTAAAAACAAATGACATAAAATGCTTTCTCTCAGCAGGCTGAATTTCGAGCATATTCATTTTATTATTTATCCATAATTAGTTTTTTGATCATTCACTAACTTTCAAATTGTTTAAGTTGTACATAATTTAAAGGTAATGGGGTTGTTCAATTTAGATCACAACCTGTAAATGATTAAAGGGTTCTGATCAATCCAAATGACGTTACAAAAGACGTTACGTTGTGTTACAAAAGACATGAAGTGCAGCATACTGTAAACAAAATAAATGACATTTTAAACAGAGATTTTTGGTGGAGCTGTGTCAGATAGGAGAAAATTGATACTTAGAATTTCATCATTAATTTCAATGGGATCTTTTAAATACTCTGCATTTATGTAATTTATCCATATTTACAAAATATTCAAAATTGAAGATAACATGCAAAATAAAAAGGTATGCGATTTGGGTCCGTTACCAAAACACTGCAGTGTACGATATACATATCAAAACCGGTAAAAGTATAAATATCAAACTTACTACTTCTCTTCACATAGTACACGGAACCAGTCAATAGTGATATGTTATCGCTATTCAATCCGGCATATTCTGAGATACATCCAACGCACTGCCCGGTATCTTTGATGATAAACGCACTAACGCAGGTAATCAACTGGCTGCATTTCAAAAGGCAACGGTTGTTGACTGTGTCTGGCGAATATATATCATCAAATATCACTGTATCCCCGGTACAAACTATGTCGTCGTTACGTGTGTCGGATTGAAAGATATGGAAATTCAAAGCTCTTCCTAATCCAGCAGTTAGCGGAGTTATAATGACAAAAGAAATGATCATTTTAGCCTTTGCAACTTTTATAACTAAGCGTTATAACAAATCTGATGAATATGGCGGAGTTATATAAAGTTCTTACCACAAGAACTTTGTTTCTTTAAATAGCAGTTATTCCTTCAATGTAAATAAAATATTCATTCATGAATCAATCTACAATTGAGGTATTGAGAACACTTAGCGAAGTTTTTATTTATGAAACATGAACTGTAAATGCTACAATTTAGAATGCAACTTCTGTTCTGTTCTGATGTTGTTTTAATCATGAATCAAAAACAAAACATCACAAGCTCCTTATACACGGTATTGAATGAAACGTACGAGACATGGCTATCAAACTGGGCAGTGACGGCTGACTGTATATATGTGTTTTCACACCATTGGTCGAACTGTTCATTATCAATCCGGAACGGCCGTATCGCATGAGAATCTTTACATTTTCCCCCTTACAGACCGTAGTTGATGCCTCTGTATCAGACGGTTTGTTTATTTTATTGGGGTTTTACGCCGTTTTTAACATTATTTCAGTTATATCACGGCGACAGTTCACTTATTCATGATCTCTACGTGAACAAACCAGTACTAGGCTAGGAAATGGGCCTTGGCCAAGGGCACTCCACCGTGACCGCCGTGCCGCGATTAGGGATCGAACCCGGGACGTCCGGTTTCACATTCACGACGCTAACCACTCGGTCATGGCGGATTCTTACGTATCAGACTGCATATGAAAACTTGCTTGAATTTAAAACCGTTTTCTTAATGCATGATGTTTCTATGTAAACGTATTATACTTATTCGATTTATTAAAAGGAATATTTTGTGAAAGGGTAAATAGAGCATTGGCATACTAAAGACTTGGAAATAATGGCTTGCCCTCCTTGGCGGTAAGCATAACGATAGGCAGGCTGGTGTAAGGATAAATGGACAAATAGTTGTTGTAACTAATGCGTCAGTCACATTTGCCGCGGCGGCCGTGTGGTCTAAAATAGGTATGGCCTAAAGCAATTATAGTGCCGCCGCATCATTCCCACGGTCACATACTGTAGCAGTCACATATGTTAGGGTAGCCGCACGGTGTATTTTGAATTTGTGAAGACAAAATACCTGCGGCTGCCGTACGGCCTTTGAAGTGACGAACACGGTCGACTAAGGGCGTCCCTGCGGCGGCCGAAGGTTTTTCGCAAATACCAAGGCAGACGCAAGGTAGCCTCAGATGCATCTGCAAGTAGCCAAGCCTCAGCCGTTGAGGTACAACCAGCGTCATCTGTATATTACTTTTTCTACAATCTATATGACAGATATGAATAGTAATATTCATATGGAAAAAATGGTATATATACCTGCTCCACGCACGGTGCAGACCACGGGGGCCGTATGGATGGCGTGTGGCAAGCATATGGGAGCCGTGCGTGGGTATTGCGTTGCCAACAGGGTATGCCACATACCGTAAGGACACCGTAGGGCACCGTAGGGCACCGTAGGGCACCGTAGGGCACCGTAGGGCACCGTAAGGCACCGTAGGGCACCGTAGGGCACCGTAGGGCACCGTAGGGCACCGTAGGGCCGCCTTAATGATGCCCTAGGGAGCCCGTGGAATTCCTACAGCCGCCGCCATTTTTTGGGAGGTCCCCACAAGTCAATTGTAATTCATAAGGCCCTAGGGTAAATAATAGCATGTACGAGGTTCACAAGAAGATTAAAAAAAGACGATCCTTTTTAAGTAATTTGCGAAAAGTGTAAATCTAGATCAGACTGCACGGATATATGTTCACACAGGCAAAGCTAAAATGTCCTCACCGTATCAGTGGTGTACTGTTAGAGCGTCCACCTGAGAGTCAGGAGACCAGGGTTCGATCCCCGGTCAGGTCAAACCAAAGATTTTAAAAATGTGGAAATGGCATTGAATTCTTGATGCTTATGGTTACGGGGAAGAGCATTACGATTGAGACATCGGTGTCAAGATAAATAATAGCGGTAGAACTGGTTATTTACCGAGGAAAAGACGTGATATAATTGAAATACTGCTGAAACCGGCAGTATTTACCATTAAAATAAAATAAATAATTTGTGGTGACAATTCGTTGTAAAACACCTAACAATTTTCCTGAATATAACGACGCTTTAAAACAATATGGGGAATGATAAACTGCTAATTATGGAGCTGTCACATAGCACCGGCTAAGCCCAACGGATCCATACCGTTTGATTTAAATGACAAGCGGTGAAAATCTCTCCTTACATTTTTCAACTGTGTCCTCAAAGTGTCAATACCGGGTCCTTACCGCATACAGCGTCCTCGTATCAGCCAGTGTCACAGTGTTGGCCGTTCACTCGCCGTTTCTCGCCGGGTCCTCACCGTGTGGCTACCGGCACCTTACCGCCAGGAATGCCTCCATATCGTTCGCTAAACGTTGGCTCCGCCTTGCTGACGTCACACACGGTATATAAAAGCTGGGCACTCACCGTCCGGTCACTTATGGTACCCGCCGAACTGTTTGCGACGACTGATCTATCCCCTGGTTCAGGCACATCTACCCCGTTGGCCGCGCCGAGCCCTTCTTTGCTGCCGTCGGACGTGGAATGCCAGGTCGATATTTAGTTGGTCGCGTTCACGTTGGGCTAAGGCCAACCTTTTACATGTTCCGAAGCCTCTCGCGACACTCCATTATGATGACTTGCCCGAGCAAGAGCAGGGACAAAATGAAGCTTTGACCATTGTCGTTGTTTTTATACAGTATAATATGTTGTCACGGTGTCTGGCACGATTTCTAAACGGGCGCAATGAAAACTCACGGCAACAGGCCGGTATGGAGACGTTATGAGAACGGTGGAACGGTCATAGGACGGTATTAGTACGTTAAGAGAGCGCTTGAACGTTAGAAGACCGGCCGGCCGGTATGTAGCCGGTATAAAACGGTGGGTCAACGTTTAGCGAACGGTGAGAGCCCGGAATGAGGCCGGTATGAATACGGTAACAACCCGTCGTCACCGTTCTGACCGCCCCACGAACGAGTCCATGACGGCCTCGTACTAGACCTACGTCCTTATACCTTCCTCTTACCTTCCTCATAGCGAGTTATCATCGTGTTCCACCGCTTGTACCCACGAGGCCGGTTTGAACACGGTAACAACCCTTTGGACAAAAATATGACACGTTGTCACCGTTCTCACCGCCCCACGAACGAGTCCATGACGGCCTCGTACTAGACCTACGTCCTCTTACCTTCCTCATACTGAGTTCTCATCGTGTTCCACCGCTTGTACCCACGAGGCCGGTTTGAACACGGTAACAACCCTTTGGACAAAAATATGACACGTCGTCACCGTTCTCACCGCCCCACGAACGGGTCCATGACGGCCTCGTACTGGCCCTACGTCCTCTTACCTTCCTTATACCGGGTTCTCACCGTGTTCCACCGCTTGTACCCACACGGCAAAAGTTGTCTCGCCGGCCGCTAACGGGCCCCTGACGTGTTCACCGATTGCTCAACGCCACGCCGTGAGCACTCACTGTATTGTACCGTCCGCACGAAATTTACCACACGGTGGCACACGGTAGGCTTATCCGGCACCATGTGACAGCTACATATACCCTTTCCAACATTCACACAATTTGTGGCAGAGAACTTTGATGATATCTTTGCAAAATCGTGGAAAACTCTTATCAAAACAAATTTAATGAAAATAGTTAAAAACATTGTGGCAAAAGGATAAATTGCTCGTTTTGATCACATTGTTTTCACCTGTCGTTCCGCTGCAGGTGCGTTAGAAAGCGTCTGTATGTGGTAAATGGTTAAATATACTGCACTGGTCGTTAGGCTCTTGAGTTTTGATTTTTCTCTGATGGAACAAAGAATTGTTTTTACAAATAAACCAAATTAATCGTTTAATATTGTTCCCAACTTAATTATTTTAAATGTTATAAGTTTTTTTCTAAATGAACCATCGTCTCACATGTTTGCACATGTACGCACGTTTACCAACAGTAACAATGGTAACAATGAAGTGATTAAATAATTTATTATAACGGCGTGATTTTCCATTTGACAAACTTTGTCTACAAACGAATAATACTTAAAGTAAAAGATAACACTTGGTCGCATGGGATTATAAATCACTTTAAACAGAACGGCGCGTATCTGATAATCTTTGTCTACAAATGAATAATACAAAAATTAAAAGATACACTTGGTCGCATGTGATTGATTATAAATCACTTTAAACAGAACGGCGCGTATATAACCATGAATCAACAAATGCTCGGGAAAATTGGGAGTTGGCGCTAATATGAGAAAACCGACAGTATGGCATCTGCGTAATGTATCGACCCAGATCAGCCTGCGCAGTCCGGGCAGACTGATCTGGACCGATACATTCCGTCTCAGGGGGATAGAGGTATAGAGTAATGATTCCTGAAACAGAATCCACAGGAGGCGAAAGGTGTCTGTCCGGATTAGCCTGTGCGGCATGCTTAGGCGGATCCGGTCAATACTTTACGCAGAGTCCACAGAGTTGGTTTCTCTTGGGAGAGCTCATATATTCTAGCACGTGGTCAATTTTGAATATTTAACAATACCCCCATCCAAAAAAATCACAAAATGGAGGGAATTGCCAATTGAGCAACGGAACAGCCGTTGGACATCGGTCAACCAAAGTTCAAAATTCCCCTACTTTGAATAATCCAAGCGACGAATGGTTCAATAAATGAAGGCGACGATCAGTTTAATTGAAATAATCGTTGAAAGTAAATGTATTGTTTTCCAAGACATTTATAGAATGTGCGATCAGTGAGAGTTCACCGTAGCACGATACGAATCCTGATGCAGAAATACAACTGATAAAGTTATATACCCCACAACTATGTTCAGCTTTACGTCACGTCAATGCGGAGGCGTTTCCAAACAATTATTAACAGTCAGCTTGGACATCCGCGATTTTAGACTCTTCTCCAATCCACAAACTAATCTGTTTCGACGAACCGCAGTTTTGGCTTTTACAACTAATTCACCTTTATCATTTTTGTTTGTGTTCGAATTTTTATGGTTTTACTTCAAATGAATATAATATGATGACATATACAAATTGAATGTATCAGAAATGTTTGACCAAAATACGGTCAAATATGCGGCTGCACATTTATAAGTTTTGTTAAGAGTATATACCCTAAAACATAAACTATTATGTATAAACAATTAGTCAATTGGGGGAAGACGAATGAAGCTAGTCAAAATGACTTTCAACACCCATCGTAAAGAATAGATTGCCGAGTCGGGGGTATAGTTGGAGAAAGTACATGCAGTTTAAACGTTGAGGAAAATTCATGCGTATCAAAATATATATGAATTGTACATCCTTGCAACCACTTGTCTCATTCCTGATAAATTATTGTCTGCTGCAGATGCGTCAAAATGCGTTTGCAAGTGGGAAAGGGTAACTATTAGGCCTAGTTAATATCCTCAACTGCGTGTTTGGCCTTGCTGTGCCAGAACAACAAAAACACTGAATAGAACGGAAATTTTATTCGCCATTTATCATACAAATCATACATGCTTAAAGTAAAAAACAACACGATACATAATTCATATAAACCGCAGACCCGCGATAACTGAAAGCCGATTGATTGATATTTAACGCCGTTTTCAACAATTTTTCAGTCATATCACCGCGGCAAGTTCACCATCCTCGGTACCCAGGCTATTCATAAAATATATGATACCCTGGGCAAATTGGCTGTACAAATCTCGTACTCATGAATAATTTATCAGGTGAAATGCAGCCTTTTGATTGGCCGCATGACACAAACCGTTTGCGATACTAAAATTACAGTGTTGTTACGGAGGAAATCGTGGCGCATGCTTTACGAAATTTCGCTATCCAATTTGCCCAGGGTATCATATATTTTATGAATAGCCTGGGTACCGAGGATGCAAGTTCACCTACTCGTGTGTTTCCTAGCTTTCTCACACCAGTACTCCACACAACATTATTTCCAAGCATCTGACTGTTATATCAAATGGGCTTTTAGTTCATTAGTGGAAGACGAATACGCTTGTCACAACGACTTTTGTCAAACGTCGGAAAAAATGTTGGCCGAGCTGGGGTTCGAAATCACAACACCCGGATTAACATGCCCGCGTCGCTACCGACTGAGTTACAGGGGCTCGGATAGCGGTAAGCCGAAAGAAACTCATAAATGACTTTCAGTTATCGACTACGTTCAGTGATCAACTGCTTTAAGCTCGATTATATTATGTATTATAAGCTTCGTGATTCATTTAAACTTACGATTACTAGTAAAACATGTTTGAGTAAACACGAGTTCACACTACAGACATTAAATAAAATAATAGAATAGAATAGATGAGCCGTCCCGCGAGAAAACCAACATTCTGGACTCTGTGTAAATCATCGACCCAGATAAGCCTAAGCATGCCGCTCAGGCTAACCCGGACAAACAATTTTCGCTTTCTGTGGATTTTCTGTTTCACGAATCATTACTCTATACCTCTATACCCCTAAGACGGAATGTGTCGGCCCGGTTTAGCCTGCTCATACTGATCTGGGTCGATACATAAAGAAGATAAAATCAAACAATTGTGTATGGGATACATTCAGTGCTAATAGGCAGCTAAAATTAATATGACAATAATGAAAATGAAGCTGAAGAATACATCCGCGCTAACCAATATAAAAACTTTGAATTCCAAACAACCACTAACAAAATAGTTCCATGTATTTCAAACGTATGTCGAAAATTTGAAAGCTAAAACAACCACTAACATAATAGTAACGTATATTCCTACACGCACAACATTTAATTAACATTTGGTTTCAGTAGAAAAGTGCGACACCATAGTATACCGCTAGGCTTGAGATTGTATGACGTAAGCGGGTATTTCTTTCACAAATTATTTTCACTTCCAATCCGTCAATTGTTTTCTATTGACAAGTTGGATCGGAATGGTTGTATTTTATTGATCAATCCTCACCGTTTAATGATTTACATGGCTCGGAATATGTTCTTTTTAAATGATCGTAAACACATACACATAAACATATACTTTCGCCGTCTACCGAAGAAACGTCAAAATAAACACACATGGCGGTGACTACCTATCCCACCTGCTTATTTTTTGACAACTTCTAGCATATTGCTGAATAAATCGTGTCTAAATATTGATAATATGATGAACGAATAAGGACTGCACGAATATAAAGGCTGATCAGTTTTAAATGTTTCGCAATTGTAGTTCAAACTCGTGTAAAATATTTAAATGATGTTTAAAGTCACGGTAAGGTTTAACCCTTTCCCACATACAACAGGAGACAACATTGAACACATCAATTCTAAAATATGAAGAACAAAAAACATATTTATATATGGATATACAAATATTCAAAGGAATTGACACCGACTCGGTGGTGTAGTGTCCACCTCAGGTGCGGGAGGTAGCGGGTGCGATCCCAGGCCGGGTCATACCAAAGTCTTTTAAAATGGTGGTAATGGATGTCCTCCTTGGTGCTCTCTGGAATGCGGGGTTAGCATTACGACTGACTGGCTGGTGTCAAGATAAATAGATCAGTATTACTGGTAACTTACAATCAATCAATCAAAATAGTTGAAAGCATTGTGTCAAAAAAGGATATTGCTCATTACTCCTTTTGCAATGTTTTAAAGCAGTATGTAGCAAAGGCGTCACATAGATTATGTATGTTGGAAAAGGTTTAATAATAACAAGTTGTACCAGAAGTTGATTTGAATGGAATGTTCCGTCCTAAACAAAATTAATGAAAAGGCTTGACATCCTCATATAGACTCTTCCCTGTTATAAATAATCGGACAACTCCAATTGTTTTCATTAGTCGCCGGGCAGAAGCCCGCGACTTCTATTTTTAATAGGTTTTCGGAAATCACATGGGAGGGCGGCTTATTATTAGAAAGAAACAAATCTAGATGATTTGAACATATTACAATATTGTACATATTGTGGTTGTTTACGAACACTAATAAATGACACATCTAAAATGAAATAAATATTCCGATTTTTTAATGTTTGCAGTTTTTTTTATTTCACTCGCATTTAAGTTTTTTGTCTTATTTACGAAGACAAAAGTGGTCCCTTCAAGACGTGAACCAACACCCCCTAATGCAGACTCTTATGTGTCATCATTGAGGTCAATTTCGGATTCTCCTTTTAATAGCAATTTTAACTTACTAAATGTTGTTTTCATGTTCAAAGAGATGTCTTGATTTGTGTAGAATTCATTTAATAATGTTAATCCATGAATATCTAAAGTAGGAACTGTTTCTAAGCTAAATATAGACCCTATTCTGTTATGTAGTTTCGTGACCTTTAACATCGATTTTCGCGCATGCGCATTTCGATATGAAAAAGCGAGTGATATTATTTTATTTTAGACAAGTACAAGACGAATGTTTGACGCAAAGCGTCAAAGAGAAGCCGCAATATTTCGTTGTACATGTAGAAATAAGAAAAAAAGAACAATTTTAAATCCACAAACAATAGAACAATTTAAACTGTAGACGGTAATGCTGATATATTTCTCCTGTTGAAGACTTTTGTTTTCTTCAAATTACCTCCCTTTAAAGCAATACCAGGATATTTACCTTGTGATTCGAATAAGATTGACAAACATTGAAATTATATGAATGAATACTATTATTTAAATAAGTAACAACAGCAAAATTTAAGCCAAGATAAATGTGTACACATTTCGTTAATTTTTTATAGATACCCTAATGTATAGGTATGAATATAAAATTTATAAGCAAATGTTTTCATTTCAACGTTCCTAATGTTTGAATAGACTAAGGAAAGTCAAGAATACATAAATAAATCAATGCAGTCTTTTCCGGCGACATTGATGCCTTGCATCAACTTTCTCTTGTGTTATAATAGTTTTTGAATATATTTATATCTAAGAGACTAACTACGGTTACGACTTACTCTCAATGTTAATCATATATAATCATCTGTGTGTTATTGCGCGTAACACATTTTGAAACTGGTATGTGTATCCTCGACTGCCCAGTTTCAGTTACAGTAATACTTTTATATTTATATTGCAGTTTATGTAGCCAAATTACCTTCACTTCACGTAATTTGTTTCAACATTACATTGTAGGGTTTTACAGGGGGAAAAGTCATTTATATGACCTACTTTTGGTCAAAATATGAAAATATGACGAGAACCAGTACAGCCTAGATTAACGCCGTTTCCAAAAAAATATCAGTTATATCACGGCGCCCAGTTCACCAACTCATATGTTTCCTGCTCACACCAGTACTCAACACAACATACTTTCCAATCAACAGGCTGCTTTTCCACATAGATTGTTAGCCCAATGGTGAAAGACGAATGACGCTTGTCACAGTGATTTTTGTCAAACGTCGGAAAGACTGTTGGTCGAGCTGGGGTTCGAATTCACAACCCTTGGATTGATTGACAGCCCGCGTTTGCTACCGACTGATCTACCGGGGCTCGGCTTCCCCAGGTGAATCACCAGAAGGACTGCATTATTCTATTTCATTTCTGTCAGAACTTACATCTGTTTCTATGTCGCAAGCAATTAGACCCCAAAGACTCTGTAAACTAAAATGTTATCGATTCCGTGTAAATTTAATCAGTCTTCAAAGGTTATACCTTATTAATTAATGACGAACTTTGCGACCCACTTTAAACCTATAGCATATGGAAATTACGTCTCATACGTGATGGTGTTTCGCTTATATGTCCGAGAGGAAATTTGAACTTTCAACGCAACCCACTTTAAACCTATAGCTGCCGAGCCCCGGTAGCTCAGTCGGTAGCGACGCGGGCTGTCAATCCAGGGGTTGTAAGTTCGATTCCCGGCTCGGCCAACTTTCTTTCCGAGGATTGACAAAAGTCAATGCGACATGCGTCATTCGTCTTCCACCAATGGACTAAGTCTATGTGGAAAAGCAGCCAGTTGCTTGGGAAGATTGTCGTGTGGAGTACTGGTGTGAGAAAACCAGGAAATGCACGAGAAGGTGAACTGGCCGCCGTGATATAACTGAAAAATTACTAAAAACGGTGTTAAACCCCAATCAATCAATCAATTGAACCTATAGCTGTACTATTAGGCTTATGGAAATTTACGTCGAACTTCTCATACGTGACGGTGTTTGGCTTATATGTCCGAGAGGAAATTTGAACCTTCAACGCAAAGACGATAAACACGGCTGCCAAAGGCTATTAAAGGCTTTAGCGCACAATGCAGATTCAGGTGAGACTGCTCGTAACGAGCTGTCTTTCTGGACATCTGCATTGTTTGCCTTTAGACAATACATTTTACAAAATTTCCTGTTGAACCAAAAAACTGGAGTGGTCCATTTTCCAACGGTTTAATCCCATTTCGTCTAATCCCAATTCGTCTAATCCCATTTCGTCTACACTTTTTGCAATTTGTCCCATTTCGTCTACAACCAATTTACACCCCGGTGCCATTTCGTCTACACTTAGATTAATGAGACAGACAGACAAATTCAATAAGACGGACATATTTTGTTTAAAATATGTGGGTTATACATACATTGTGGACCCATACCAGAGCATCTTTTCATTTGAAATTGTGTTATTTTATCGTTCTATTTTTGATAATTTTTATCTGATTATATTAGAATGTCGCAATTACTTTAAGGGACTCATGGTATTCAGCCAGACTTAGTCTACATTATGTACAAAGTCCGAAGGCTGCAAACAAAAGAAACACAAAGTTCATAACAATTAACAATAAAGATCAAAGGTAATTGCTTAAAGTTTTAAACTTCTTAATTAAAAGATGATCAGCAGTTTGTTCAAAAATTAATTAAAAGCAGTAATTGCTTAAAGTTTTCACACCAAGATTTATAATTGCTTTAAGAAAGGTCAATGTAAGATGAAATGGCAATCTCCGTAGACATATATATCTATGTATATTCATTTTATGGACAGTAGACGACATGGGAACAAGGGTGTAGACGAAATGGGACAAAAAACTGTAGACGAAATGGGATTAGACGAACTGGGATGTTACCTTTCCAACATTTGAAATTGTGTTATTTTATCGTTCTATTTTTGATAATTTTTATCTGATTATATTGGAATGTCGCAATTACTTTAAGGGACTCATGGTATTCAGCCAGACTTAGTCTACATTATGTACAAAGTCCGAAGGCTGCAAACAAAAGAAACACAAAGTTCATAACAATTAACAATAAAGATCAAAGGTAATTGCTTAAAGTTTTAAACTTCTTAATTAAAAGATGATCAGCAGTTTGTTCAAAAATTAATTAACATTAATTAAAAGCAGTAATTGCTTAAAGTTTTCACACCAAGATTTATAATTGCTTTAAGAAAGGTCAATGTAAGATGAAATGGCAATCTCCGTAGACATATATCTATGTATATTCATTTTATGGACAGTAGACGACATGGGAACAAGGGTGTAGACGAAATGGGACAAAAAACGGTAGACGAAATGGGATTAGACGAACTGGGATGTTACCTTTCCAACATGGAAGCGTCGACTTTGTGAAATTCGGCAGTGGAAAGAGTGAAGACTTTCATTAGCGCTGAATGCAACTTGGTGAATCCAAATCAGCTCCTTGTCTTGCTACAGTATATAACCTTTTATCCTCTCTTATTTAACCCTTACCCAGACACGAGATTGATTGACTGATCAATGGGTTAAACGCATTTTTCAACAATTGAGCAGTCCCGCGAGAAAACCAACATTGTAGACTCTGCGTAAAGTATCGACCCGGATCAGCCAAAGTATGCCGCGCAGGCTTACCCGGATAGACACATTTCGCCTCGGCTTGATTTTCTGTTTCAGGAATCATTACTCTATACCTCTATTCCCATGGGACGGAATGTGTCGGCCCGGATCAGTCTACGCGGACTGCGCAGGCTGATCTGGGTCGATACATTACGCAGAGGCCATAATGTTGGTTTTCTCGCGGGACGACTCAAGTGTTCAGTCATATCACGGCGGCCCGTTTACCTAATCATGAGTTTCCTGACTTTCTCACACCAGTTATCCACACTGTGACAACAGACATAGGCTTTTCCACACATACTGTTAACCCATTGGTGGAAGACGAATGACGCCTGTCAAACTTCGGAAAGAATGTTGTTGGCTGGATCAGGGGTTCGAACTCACAACCCTAGGATTCTCAGCCCGCGTCGCTACCGACTGAGCTACTGGGGGCTAGGCTCGCAGACAATTGACTGGGAATTGGAATAAAGAGTGTTGCTGTACACGGTACTACTGTCAGAAAGCCTGTCGCGACCTAATAACGGCTTTATCTCTAGCTCCTGTAGGTGTGTGTGTGTTTAGGGGTACGGCAAATATGTCTGCAATGCCCCAATCTAATTGCTGTCACCGTCTAGGACAGAGAAAATATTATGCTGGACTATACCAGTTCTATAAACGTGTGTGATAGATCACTTGTATTTACTATTGTTATTTACCCCCACTTTGTCAACAATCCCATCAGAGGATCCAGTGATCCCAATCCATTAGCCTATCCAGTCACTGACTACAATATCATCGGCGGTACTTCAGGGAGAAGTATTTTTTAATCGACAAATACATTCTAGAATATAGTTCTAGTCAAGAATATAGTCGGGATTAAAAAGTACCGCTATAAGTGTTCTCAATGCCTCAATTGTAGATTGAGGTATTTTATTTACATTTGAAGGAATAACTGCCATTTAAAGAAACAAAGTTCTTGTGGTAGAACTATATTCTAACTAGTAATGAAGTTAGAAGTGAATGTAGTTAGAAGTAATGCAGTTAGAAGTTAGAAGTGATGAAGTTAGAAGATTGGAAGTTAGAAGTAATGAAGTTAGAAGTATGGAAGTTAGAAGTATTGAAGTTAGAAGTAAGGAAGTTGGAAATTAGAAGTAATGAAGTTAGAAGTTAGAAGTGAATGTAGTTAAAAGTAATTAAGTTAGAAGTTAGAAGTGATGAAGTTAGAAGTAATGAAGTTAGAAGTTAGAAGTAATGAAGTTAGAAGTTAGAAGTGAATGTAGTTAGAAGTAATGAAGTTAGAAGTTAGAAGTGATGAAGTTAGAAGTAATGAAGTTAGAAGTTTGGAAGTTAGAAGTAATGAAGTTACAAGTATGGAAGTTAGGAGTATTGAAGTGGCTTCCATATAAAAGCCAAAACTGCATTTCGTCTAAACAGATTAGTTTGTGGATTGGAGAAAAGTCTAATAGCGCGGATGCCCACGCTGACAGTTAATAACTGTTTGGAAACGCCTCCGCATTGACGTGACGTAAAGCTGAACATAGTTGTGGCGTATATAACTTTGCCAGTTTGCGCTGTAGTTCTGCATCAGGTTTCGTATCGTGCTTCGGTGAACTCTCATTGATCGCACATCCTACAAATGCTATGGAAAACAATACATTTACTTTTAACGATTAGTTCAATTAAACTGATCGCCGCCTGCATTTATTTAACCATTCGTCGTTTGGTTTATTAAAAATAGGGGAATTTTGATTGACACCGGTGTTGCCAAGTCCAGCAGCTATTCCGTATATAAATTGACAATTGCCTTCATTTTGTGTTTTTTTTAATGAGTGTATTGTTAAACATGCCAAAGTGACCACGTGCTAAAATAGTATCTCGTTCGCACGCCTTAGTATCTCGTTCGCATGAGATAGTATCTCGTTCGCACAACATAGTATCTCGTGCGCACGAGATAAAAAAAATCGTGTGTGTCCCTTTAAAGCTGCCGTAAATATCCAAAATAGCGGGGGTTTTTGTTGTTTTTTTAAGACAAAAACATTTATACTCAATCAAAATGAGCTTAGTTATAAGTCTTGTTAAGTCTAATTGTCTTGGAAGAATGTTTTGTAGAGTATTGGTGCATTCGGTTAACTGGCCGCCATGATATAACTGAAATAGTGTTGAAAGTGGGGTAAGACTCCAATCAATCAATCAAGCATGGTATTTTCGCAAAACGAGTTCCACGTTGGATACATAAGAACTTGTACATGTTTATCACAGACATATGTATCTTTGTACAAAAGTAGTTGTCACAATAATTCACTGGTAGCAAAAAAATCAAAAAAAGAAAGAAAAAAGAACCAACAAATCACTTTATTTTCGTACACTCGTATGCTAATTATTCAGAAAAAAAATGAAAAATTGGTCTGTTTTGTTTTCTGTTCAAAATTTGACCTAAAATGTAATTTATAATCCCATGCGACCAAGTGTTATCTTTAACATTGTTGTATTATTCATTTGTTGACAAAGAATTTCAAATGGATAATCACGCCGTTATGATAAATTATTTAATCACTTCATTGTTATAGCTGTTTATGTTGATAAACGTGCGTACATGTGAGACGATGTTTCATTTAGAAAACAACTTAAAACATTTAAAATAATTCTGTTGGGGACAGAAAGTACTTTGACTGATATTTTTCTTTTAAACAATTAATTTGGTTTAATTGTATATAAAACAATTCTTTGTCCCATGAAAGAAGACCATAACGACGAGTGTATAATAGTTAACCGTTTACCACATACAGACGCTTTCTAACGCATCTGCAATAGAACGACAGGTGAAAACAATGTGACAAAAAGGAGAAATGTCTTAAAACGAGCAATTTCTCCTTTTGCCACAATGTTTTTAACTCTTTTCAATAATTTTACTTTGATAGGAGTTGTCCACGATTTTGCAAAGATATCATGAAAGTACGGAATCCTGTTTGGCTCATGTCGCCCGTCGTGCCTTAGGTCGACGCGCGACAAAGCGACACGAAGCACGACAAAGCGACACGACAAAGCGACACGACGGAAGGGACATTATGTCGTCCGTCGAGCGTCGCCCTTGTACTGTCGTGCGTCGTGTCGGTTTGTCGTGCGTCGTGTCGCATTGTCGTGCGTCGTGTCGCTTTGTCAAACGTCGACTTGGAAGAGTAGAAGGTTGACGGGCGACGCACGACATTACGATGCGTCCGTCGTGTCGCTTTGTCGTCCGTCGTGTCGCTTTGTCGTGTCGCAATGTCGTCCGTCGTGTCGCATTGTCGTACGTCGACCTAAATAATTTACAACACGATAATGCGACACGACGGACGACAAAGCGACACGACGGACGACAAAGCGACACGACGCTCGACAAAGCGACACGACGGACGACAAAGCGACACGACATCGCGACAAAGCGACATGACATAACGACATTCCGTCGTGTCGCTTTGTCGTCCGTCGTGTCGCCTTGTCGTGCGTCGTATCGCTTTGTCGTCCGTCGTGTCGCTTTGTCGCGCGTCGTGTCGCTTTGTCGCGCGTCGACCTAAGGCACGACGGACGACGGACGACATTAGCCAAACAGGATTCCGTATGAAATTACTCTGCCGCAATATTGGTGAACGTTGTAAAGTATTAATGAAGCTGTCACATGGTGCCGGCTAAGCCTATCGTGTGCCACCGTGTGGTAAATTAAGTGCGGTCGGTGGAACACGGTGAGGACACACGGCGGGGCGTTGAGCAATCGGTGAACAAGTCGGGGGCCCGTTAGCGGTCGGCGAGACAACTTTCACCGTGTGGGTACAAGCGGTGGAACACGGTGAGAACCCGGTATGAGGACGGTATAAGGACGGTCGGCCGGTACAAGGCCGTCATGGACCCGTTCGTGGGGCGGTGAGAACGGTGACGTCGTGTCATATTTTTGTCAAAAGGTTTGCTACCGTGTTTAAACCGGCCTCGTACCGGGCTCTCACCGTTCGCTCAACGTTGACCCACCGTCTCATAACGGCTAGATACCATCCGGAACACCCCCATGCCGTTCGCTAAACATATTAAATATACAATTACAAGAGAAAGTTGATGCAATGCATCAATGTCGCCGGATATCCATAGTGCAGTTATGTATAACACTAACATTATAGTAGTTGAATAAACAGTTATCAACTGAGGGGCATATTGGAACATCAGGGGTGGGGTCAAGTGAAAATGTATCATAACTTGCATTGTTTTGTCAACGAAGTGAATGATAATTGAAGCCTTTCATTGTTTATGATCAATCTCCATTCCAAAGAATGTTGACTATACACTCAACCAACTAATTATTGATCATAAACAGTAATGGAAATGAGAAATCTTGCCAATCATTAGTCTTAGTATGTATACAGTGCTTTCATTAAGGAATAATTATAAGATTTGTGAATTCCACATACACTTTTCAAGATGTTTGTTAGAATATTTGAATTTTATTATTTTTCAATAAAACCACAAAACAGACAATTTAGGATTTGCATGCAATAGCACATCATTTTACCTTTCCTCTATTAAAGTGAACAGTGGACACCTTTGCAGCAATATACTTTTAAAACAATGAGTTAAGGGTTAAATCGCTGAGTTTTCTCTTTTTCTCAAAATGATATTAGCTTGGCATCCTAATTATATCATACTTTAACAAATGTTGAAATGTAGTCCAATATTTATATATTTAAATCTCATTGAAATTGTTGTATAATTTAAAAGGCTTAATTTCGAACATAAACTGAGCCCTACAACATGTTAATTTATTTTAATTCTTTCCTTCCTTTTTTATAATGAAAATAACAAAACTACTCATGTTTTAAAATTATATTATGATGAGCGCCCTTGTGTCAATGATCCATAACAATATGCAGATCGGAAGCAATATGCCTTTAGGGAATTAAATGACACATTTAAAATTGTCAAGGACGAAATAATTTTGTACGAAAGACCCGATTCTTTCTTATTCGCAGAGGTGTCGTTCTTGAAACTCTCTTTATAGGCAGAGCGTGTTCGTTCAAAGTAATTTTTCTATTAAAACTAGTTTTTATCTCGGTTTGTTCTTTTCTTTATTTGTTTCGAACCAAATAAACATTTTAAATCATCTACGATTTACTATTTGTAAGTGAGTGTAAAGAGACGGCTCTCTGCAAAGGAGATTGATCTACGCAGTTGGTATTCGCGAGTCACGCTTCAAGCAGGTGCGCGTATGTAAACAAATTAGACTGCGACGTAAAGGTTTGTAGTTATCGCCTTTTGAGTACATGTAGTATATAGTGTAAACATAACGTATACCAGTCTAGCTAATAGGGACCGTTTTGTCTTCGTAAATAAAACAACAAAACATAAATGCGAGTCAAAATAAAGAAACTGAAAATACCTAAAACATCGGAATATTTATTTCATTTTAGATGTGTCATTACTTAGTGTTTTTAAACAAACACAATTGTAATATGTTCAAGACATCTCAATGTGTTTCTTTCTAATAATAATCCCCCCTCCTATGTGATTTCCGAAAACCTATTAAAAATAGAAGTCGCGGGCTTCTGCCCGGCGACTAATAACTGAACAACATAGTGTAGAAAACTACCTATACATACAGGTGTGTCGGTCACCTATTTATATGAATCCAAATGTAAAATATGCTACAAAATTGTAGTTTCGTATATTACAAAGTAAATATTTCATATTATGATAGTCAAATAACGTTATTTAAAAGCCTATTTGACTTCCCTTCCTTAAAAATATCGCTATAAGAACTGTTTACCATCAATCAAAATAAATTTAACGTTTTTCACTCCGCAGACAATAGGCTTTCAGAAAAACATAGTGTAGAAAATTCCCTGTTGGGGAGGGTTCGTCATTCTGGCCAACGGTCTAGACCCGGGTTCGAAATTTATCGTTTAAATGCCCATGTTTACCCAGAGATCATGGATAAGTGAACTGTCGCAGTGATATAACTGAAACAATGTTGAAAACGGCGTAAAATCCCAATAAAGCAAACAAACCGTTTGATACAGAGGCATCAACTACCGTCTGTAAGATGGAAAATGTAAAGATTTTCCTTCGATACGATCGATACCGTATTGGTAATGAACAGTTCGACCAATGGTGTGGCGGCGCATATATACAGTTCGCCGTCACTGCCAGGTTTGATAGCCATTTCTTGTACGGCAGTACCGTGCTTGTGTTGTGTTGATTTATACAGCATCAGAACAGAACATAAGTTACATTCTTAATAGAAGCATTTACAGCTCATATTTGATAAATAACAAAATTCGCGTGCAGAAAGTGAAATGACAATAGACTACTTGGAAACATATTACTTAGTTAATATCGATGAACACATTCTAGAATATAGTCAAGAATATAGTCGAGATTAAAAAGTACCGCTATAAGTGTTCTCAATACGTCAATTGGAGGTTGACTCGTGAATGATTTTTAGATTTATAGCCTTTGTGTTTTATACATTTAAAGGAATAACTACTATTTAAAGAAATTAAGTTCTTGTGGTAGAACCCAAGTAAGAACTTTAGATAATTTCGCCATATTCATCAGCATTATAACGCTTATTTATATAAGTTCCAAAGGCAAAAATGATCTTTTCTTTTGTTATTTTAACTCTGCTAACTGCTGGATTAGGAAGAGCTTTAAATTTTCATATCTTTCAACGCGACACACTGACCGACGACAAAGTGTGTACCGGGACTCAAGTGTTATTTAATGACAAATATTCGCCGGATACAGTTAGCAACCGTTGCCTTTGGAAATGCAGCAAGTTGATAAAATGTAAAAGAGTGTTTATCATCAAAGATGCTGGGCAATGCGTTGGATGTAAAATCAAAACGCCTAACGAAATTCTGTCACCATGGACTAGTTCCGTGTCCTATAAGAAGAATAGTAGTAAGTTGGATATTTATTTATTTGAGCCGTCCCGCGAGAAAACCAACATTGTGGACTCTGTGTAAAGTATCGACCCGGATCAACCTAAGCATGCCGCACAGGCTTACCCGGATAGACACTTTTCGCCTCCTGTTGATTTTCTGTTTCAGGAATTATTACTCTATACCTCTATCCTTCAGAGACGGAATGTGTCGGCCCGGATCAGTCTGTGCGGACTGCGCAGGCTGATCTGGATCGATACATTACGCAGAGGCCATTATGTTGGTTTTCTCCTGGGACGGCTCATTTACCGGTTTCAAAATTATTTGTCACGCACAACAACAACAACATACGGATGATTAGATATGATTTATATTGAGAGTAAGTCGTAACCATTGTTAGTCATTTATATATAAAGATATTCCAAAATTATTATAACATGAACAATTGGAGTCGCCCGATTGTTAACAGGGGAGAGTCTATATTAGGGATTTGGGCGCTGAAAGAGACAACATAACAGTTACACGTACTGAACCACGCCACACGATAACCGACCTTCGGAGATATTGATATTATTCAAAACAACGTTTAACCTTTATTATAATTAATCAAATCCCATTTACAACAGATTGTCAGCAGACGACTTTGAAAACATCTGGGCAAAACTATGGAAAAGTATTCTTATTGAATACAATAAAACAAATTGTGGCAAAAGAAGAAATTGTTTATCATTATAAATTTTTTCAAAAGTCGCCTGCTGCAATAGGGGGATGGCTAATATTAGTTATTTGGTCTGTTACTGACCCACTACGGAAAAATAGGGGGTCTGTGGAATTTATAGGGGGCGAGGCGTTAGCATACCCCCTATTTTTCAGTAGTGGGTCAGTAACAGACCAAATAACTGATTTATTTCATCGACCACCTTTCATGAGCAAAAAAAAATGATACTCTTTCATTTACATTAACATTTACATTTGACGTGACGTCATTTTCCTAGTATTTGGTCCAAGTATTTTTAAAATTCCTAGTACTAAACCCACTTTAATAATGAAATGAAACAATATCAATTTGTTTTGTTCATGAAAGGTGGTTGATGAAATAAATCAGTTATAAATGGTCTGTTACTGACCCACTAAGGGAAGAAAAAAAAAATTAACAAGCGTAGGACATGCATTATTTTTATACATTCATTGATTTTTTTTTTTTTTTTCTATGGAAAGGGAAGTTACTTTGCATGATATTCAACTTCGTAGTCGTTATGATATATATATTGTAAACAAATCGCTGTTAAAAATATCAAGATATTATACAGTATATAGATCTATTTTAACATAGGCAACTGAAAAAAACTTCCAGTCAGCTTGATCTGAGAATAGAAGCCATATTGAATTTACTCACCCCCTATGGAATTTACTCACCCCCTATAGAAATATAGGGGGTGTGCACGTGACAGGCTTTAACCAATGAAATTGCTAGAATTTCGTGGGAGGCGAAATAAATAGTTCTATATCGGACAAACCATTATCGAGATGTTCCAATGATACGGGGACAGGAGACGGGGGACTGTACAGTGGAACAGTCTGATCTGGCCCATCGCTGTTCATAATTTTAAACTTGGTCGTGTTATATTAATAAGTTTTTCAATAGAGATGTACAAACAGTAACTCTGTGAATTAGGGTTGACAAGTATTGGGGACACTTGTCTTATATTATATTTGTGAATTTCTTTCTACAGGGCTGTACGGTCAGTACTGCAACTCAAAGTATATATGTATTGGAACCAATGAAGAATGTTGGACAAACAAATGTATCTGTCAGGTTGGCTACTGCTACGACTATAAAACCGAAAGTTGCGTTGATCGTAAGTGTTTCGTCATCCTCTTTATTGAATTTGGAGTGACTCCACCGTATTGCGAAAAATAGACCTACACGGAATTTGTGTCAATGCAGATATTTGAGCCGTCCCGCGAGAAAACCAACATAATGGCCTCTGCGTAATGTATCGTCTCAGATCAGCCTGCGAAGTCCGCGCAGACTGATCCGGGCCGACACATTCCGTCTTAGGGGAACAGAGGCATAGAGTAATCATTCCCGAAACAGAAAATCCACAGGAGGCGAAAAGTGTCTATGCGGGTTAGACTGCGCGGCACAATGTTGGTTTTCTCGCGGGACGGCTCAATAATGCAGAGACTTGTCTGAACTAGATCACGTGGTATCTTTTTAGGTTCCATGCGATGCCAGCTACCGTTAAACATGATTAGACGTATGGCTTGTATCCATGTGTGTTTCCAATGATGTTTTACATCGCTTTCAACAATATTTTGTTTATATCACGGCGTTTCTATGGTTTATTACCAATACTGCCGGTCTTATTTATCCTGGCACGACGGTCATGGTGGACTGATCTTGGGACATTTCCTAGCCTAGTATTGGTTTGTTTACCCAGGGATCTTGGATTACGAACTGTCGCCGCGATATAATGTTGAAAAAGGCGTAAAAACCCCCAAACAACTAAAACAGATTTTATTTATCCTGAAACCGATGAATAAGTAAATATGTCATAACCCTCAGTGTCAAGGAGGGAAGCCATTGCTGGGAATCGAAGCCCGGTCTCCCGTCCAAAAGGCGGATGCTCTTATCTCTACACAAAGGAGACGTTGTGGTATCCATGTAAATGCCGCACTAATCACAGCAACCCCAGTGACTTTTATATGATATGACTCTGTCAAACTTTACGAGAAGTGTGGTTAACGGCTAACCGGTTAACCGGTTAATATAGGGATAATACACATTTTCGAGGGCGTGAACATCTGCGGACGCCCGCAAAAAGTGTTTATGCCCGAGTGCGAAGCACGAGGGCATAAACACATTTTAAGGGCGTCCACAGATGTTCACGCCCGAGAAAATGTGTATTTTCGCTATTATTGCATAAAATAAGAGCAAACATCCGACATATAGTCCGCTGTAACGTTCAGTTGTACGATAACCGCCGATGAACATGACGCGATAAGGATTGGCACATGCGACGTCATAAAGTAAACAAGTTATGTTTTATATATACACGAACCGGTCCTACATCAAGGTTGCCATCGCTGACTCGAATGGTTTTGGATTATGTTATGCTCTTTAACTGTGAGTGTATTGCATGTTACCGATTATCGAGTTAAAGAAGCTGATGTTATTGTTAACCCAACAATTGCTCCTATTCTAGGGGAGATGGAGCGTCCATGTTTTGTTTACTAACGGTGCCCGGGTAATGCATATGTAAAACATCTAACCGGTCTGAAACGGCACGTACGCGCGAGAATCGCTTTGTTTATACACGTTTTCTCGCCGTTTACGCCCGGTTTTTGCAATGTTTCTGTATCCCTAAAGCGGGCGTAAAATATAGATTTTATGCAATAATGTTTGTTATACGATTAATCGGTTCGTTAATCAAGTAACCGAATACCCGGAAAAAATTGATAACATATATACACCTCTTTCATTCCACATGTAAACAATCGAATAACGGTCACTTCGTTCAAAACTAGATCACTGAATATTGCCATAATATAGCCTTCTACATCCTTTGTGTAACTATTTCAAACGCTGTGTTGAGGATAAAAGCGTTAAGTGCATATATATGCGTATACACGTCCGTGGGTGAAGTAATGCTTTCAATTTGGAAATGCCCTAGAAAAAGCGAAATAACAAAACACAGAAGTAAGTAAATATTGATGATTTATTCGGTTAACCGGTTAACCGATCGGAAGATCAAACGATTAAACAGTTACTTATATCGGTAACCGTTGAGATCCCGATTTACGAGTAAAGACACGCGTTGTTTTATTGTAAGTTCTCTCAATTACTGTAAGAAGCATGAGTGGCCTATGTCTTCTTTATGATAACAATATTCTAATTATTCCATCAGACGCTCAATATGTTTTACTTTGATATCAGCTTAGCATTGACTTCGTTTACAGCAAATATAGATCAATGTTAAATGTCATGCTTTCGTCAATAGGAATTATTATCTACCTATTCTGCTGTTCACAAAGGTAATGGATGTATATGTATACCAGTACCACGGTCTGGTGGCACAACAACAAAACTAACATAACGGTCATGTTATTAATGTTTGTTTATAAACAATTGTAACAATGTGTATGCCATGCGACTGTAGCACGTATATACTTCTTTCAGATTAAACCACAGACAAACGGCGAGGCAAATTAATGTTAACATGCGGACATACCACTTTTAAATGTTAAGGTAGAACATCAAGAATAGACTCGGCGATTTCCGTATTTTATATATTTTTATATATTTATTTATTCAAGTAATATAAGCCTCTGGCCCAAAATACAAAATACAAAAAATACAATTTAACAATAGAGTGACAAATATATATTGTTTTACAAATAACAAGTGCAGAAGTATTTAAACATTAAAGACAAAATAATTTACTGATCATACGACATTAAGCTTTTGTTTTCTTTTATTCATTGCATGATATAAATATTTAGCAATTGACAAAACTTCATCTGTTATTGTAGACGACATAAGGGAGTAAAATAAGTTATGAGAACTGATTTGTAACCAATAATTTTTAAAATAGATATCTCGCATATTGTTATACAGTGGACATTCGAAGAAAAAATGATATTCGTCTTCAATAATATATGTTTTTGACTGTAAGCAGTAGAAGCAATATCTTAAGTGTTTATCAATTCCAATATGTCTACCATTTTCTATCATTAGACTATGACATGAGCAACGAAAATTTGAAATAGCTTTCCTATATTTATATGATAAGTCTAAGCTTAAATAGCGTTCAACATTAAGTAGGGTCTTAAAGTACTTATAATGTAAAGGCTTTTGGTGAAGTTTAAATATCATTATGCCAGTTTTGTGAATAGCAATCAATTAAGCGTTGCTTATTAATACAATTTAAGTCATCCCCAATATCATGAGAGACCCAAACGCATCCAAAACCAAATCGGAAAAGCATATCTTTAATACAACCTGCCCAAGTTTTCCTATCAGATTCCTGTAGACGTTTTAACATTAATTAACAGTGTTTTGAATACCTGTGATCTCCCATACGTGTCAATTTTAACCAGTATTTAATACAGTTTGTCATGTAAATAGTACAAAGTGGTAATCTCCCACATTCACCAAGAGCAAAATAATTAGCAGTGTTTTGTGACAAATTACAATATTGTTTACAACATTTAACTTGTACAGATTCAATTTTATCAACATATTTGTAGCACCAGATTTCTGACGCATAACATAAAATAGGTTTAACCATAGAATCAAAAATCTTAAACATATCAATTGGATCAATATGACCAAATTGTCTTTGAAAATTAAAAATACAAGCTGATGCTTTTAAACCCTGTAGAGAAAGCGTTTCTTGAGTTTTTGACCATACTAACTTTGGTGTGAAAAATACACCTAGATATTTATAAAATGGGACAACTTCGATGGCTTCATTATTGAAGAAACATTTTTCAGTTTGTTTTAAAACACCACCATTTTTGAAAACAACTATTTTAGTGTTACTTAGATTAATCTTCATATTTATAGATTTGCAATATTCCTCAATATAGTTAATCTGGTGTTGTAGATTTATGACAGTTTCAGAAAAACTAGAAACGAAATCAGCAAACATTAGAGCAACTAAATCTTCTATGTCATTAGAAACGAAAATACCTCTTTCACATTTTTCATGAAGAACATTAACTAAATTATTTATAAAAAGAGAAAAAATGATCGGACTACCGACACAGCCCTGTCTTGTTCCAGTATTACATGTAATAAAAAACGTGTGAGTTTGTCATGAACTTTAACACATGATTCAAGTGTTGCATACATGGATTTAATAATAATTAAAAAGTTTCCATTTATGTTATTTCTAGAAAATGCATCCCATAGTTTTTGATGCTGTATACTATCAAAAGCTTTGGCAAAATCTATATAGATACAGTAGAACCTACGCTTTTTCTTGGATAAATACTTTAGAATTAATGCCATTAAACTGAAAATAATATATCTATAGGTGCTACCTGTTTACGAAAAAACCGCAAGATAATTATATACAAAAATTAAAGAGCATACTTTGGCCATAAAAAAGGATTTATAAGTAATTGACTAGACAATAATAATGTTAATGTCATGTTTCTTGCATTATCAAAACATATTTGGAATTCGTATTGCTGTCGTCTATTATTACGAATAGAAAATAATAAAGTAAAGACTTTCAGAAAATCAAGGAATACATTTATAATGAACGAGGTTAAAACATGAGGGCCAAGATGATCCTTAATCGATCACCTGCATTATGGTAAAGAAGCAAATAGGTCAGCCCTTTTCTGATGCCACCTGGCGACTGCCTTTTTTAACCAGTCAATATGACTGGAACAAATTATGAAAGGGGTCACATTTTTAGGAAAAGATTGTCGCCACAAGAACTATTGCTCCTTATGAGAAAGTTATCCTTTTGCCACAATTTTTTATAAATAATTATACTTTGAATGAGTGAGTCAATAGCTCATGTGTAGGAATTTGGGGTCTTTCATGTTGATACCACTTTTTTGGCGGGAAACGACGTCGCTCCATTGACGTTACGCCAAGATGAAGTGTAATGGAAATGACGTCACGTCCTTCTTTGGCTACGATACAGTCAAAATTTAGTTTCGGGCGTAGAAGGCTAATGCTGTCGTTTTTTTCGACGAACGGGAAAACATATTTCTTACAGATTTCCATTTATTTTTAACTTTTCGTACAAATGTTATTCTTAAATATCGAATTAAAAAAAATGAATAAAAAGACGACAATAATTTTCAATCCGTGTTTATCTGCTCATTTTATACATACTCAAAATACCGATTTTAAAAAAATGATTAAAAAGCCGACAATAATTTTCAATCTGTGTTTTACGTCTGCTTTTTATACAATTCCAAAATGGCGGCCCCCATGGATTTTTCCAGTTTCATTTCAGAAAGCTTCATGGGTTATTGAAAAAAAAAAAAAAAAAAATCTCACACCTGTTACCTTTAAGCGAAAAATCATGGTTTTTTTTCGTATTATCTGTTGTTGAATAGCCTTTTCTAAATCCTGCCTGAGACTCATCAATAACATTATAATTATCACACCATTTAGTAAAACGAATAGTTAGTATATAAACAACTATTTTACATAATGAATCTATTAAAGAAATACCACGGTAATTATTAGGGTCTGATTTAGAACCTTTTGTTATGTATTGGGGTAATAATACTCCATTGTTCAGGAAAATCTCCATTTTCAAATATTTCATTAAATAGCTCATTTAAAAAAGATAGAATTATATGAAAACTATGTTTATACATTTCTAAGCATACACCGTCAGGTCCAGGTGACCGGTTTGCATGTAACTTATTTATACTTTGCCTAATTTCTAAGTCCGAAATCGGTATATTTAGTTCTTCACAATTAAAATTATCATGATTTACATTTACCAAGAAATTGGCATCTTCGAAAACGGTATTATCAACCACAATAGGGTTTAAGAGTATGAAGTCGTTAGAGGTCGGTATTTTTCGTGGCCTCGTCCGTGATTTAAACGATAAATTTCGATTTCTGACAGAAATACCTATGACATTAATTCACTTCAATCCCATACAGAGTAAAATGTGTGGTTTTGAAGCCTTTGAGACCGCAATGCTACATACATACTTTTTGTTTATAAATACCAATAATGTAAGGAAATCACAGAGCATGTTGACGCTCATGCAGCAGACGTCTTTTGAAAGCATTATGATATAAAAAAAAATCTCCATTTGCCACAGTGTTCCCAACTCTCTTTAATAATTATACTTTCTATCATGTATAGCAACTTTCCATCCCTTTCCTTAGATGTTATCAAGAACTCTGCTTCAAATTTGTTTTGTGTGGGAAAGGGTTAACCCTTCATTGGGACAATAAACGTGCTTTACATCTTTCCTGTTTATTGTATTTATCAAATATATGTTTTACCAATTGAGAATACCATAAAGCACCTACCATTTACCGAGATGCGATCCCGGCGTGTTTGTTCTATTTCCAGATTGTACGACCTACGGAACCTCATTCACGGAGTACCGAGATCACGGCTTAATGTCTCTTTACGACATGCACTTTACTGGCGTAACACTTGGCTATTGCGAAACCGAATGCATTTCAAATAACTGTTTGCTTTTTATATGGGTATCCTCCACTGATCAGTGTAGAATCTCGCTCAATGCGACGGCATTGACAACCCCGGAAGACTTCGGGCCTCAAGTTGGCCACAACTATTTCACAAGAAACTGTGAAGAGTAGCAGACCATGTGTGCAGCTTTCTGGATGGTAATGAACGTTCTCAGTTGCGAGAAAGGATGTCAAGGCTTTTCATTAGTTTTGTTTATGACGGAACATTCCATTCAAATCAACTTCTAGTACAAATTGTTATTATTAAACCTTTCCAACATACATTAGCTCTGTGACGCCTTTGTCACATACTGCTTTAAAACATTGCGGCAAAAGGAGTAATGAGCAATATCCCTCTCTGACACTCTTTTGATTGATTGATTATTTGGTGTTTTGCGCCGCCTTCGACAACACTTTTAAGTATCAAAGCGTTTCCTTGGTAAGTTACCAGTACTACTGGTCCATTTATCTTTACACCAGCCAGTCAGTCGTAATGCTTACCCTGCTTTCCAGAGCGCCAAGGAGAACAGCCATTACCACCATTTAAATGCTTTGATATGACCCGGCCTGGGATCGAATCCGCTACCACCCGCACCCGAGGTGGACGCTGTAACACTACACCACCGAGTCGGTCTCAATTCGTTTGAATAATTGTATTTCCATATATAAGTATGTTTTTATTCTTCATATTTTAGAATTGATGTTTTCAATGTTGTCTCCTGTTGTATGTAGGAAAGGGTTAAACCTTACCGTAACTTTAAACATCATTTGCACGTATTTAGATATTTTACACGTGTTTAAACTACAATTGCGAAATGTTTAAAACTGATCAGCCTTTACATTTGTGTAGTCCTTATTCGTTCATCATATTATCAATATTTAGACACGATTTATTCAGCAATATGTTAGAAGTTGTCAAAAAATAAGCAGGTGGGATAAGTAATCACCGGCATGTGTGGTTATTTTGACGTTTCTTCAATTGACGGCGAAAGTATATGTGTTTACGATCATTTAAAGAGAAAATCTTCCGAACCATGTAAATCATTAAAGGGTGAGAATTATAAATAAAATTCAGCCAATCCCATCCAACTTGTAAATAGAAAACAATAAAAAAAGAATAATATAAAATAATATAAAGTGAAAATAATTTGTGACAAAATGTCGGCTTAAGGATGTACTGAAATGGGATGTGAATTCTTTTTTAATATTTTTTATTTTTGCAACATTGTTATTAACTCTTCTGATTGAGTTGTCAATTAAAATATGTATAGTCAATATGCATTTTTATAATGCTTCAAAATTTCAAACAAAGTTGATTAAACTTGTTTGAGATAAAGGGCAGCTGTCCAGACGCCCTGTTTGATTATATCCATGTGTTTAAATTTTAATATAGAACTTTTATAGTATCATAGGCTTTTGAAAATAAAAAGAACAAATTGGAATACTTTTATTTCAATTGAAGATATGTTTGAATAATAAATAAATATATGTTCATATTTTAACATTTTTTGGACAAGGGAGGTAATTCAGATAAGAAAAACTCAAATTTTTTGCTCAAGGACATATACTTTTACTTTTCAAATATTGATTAATGATGGTTATTTCAATAATCTGAAGCAGTTTTAGAAATAATTAACTATTATAAATATAAATATGTTTTTTACTTATTTTAAAGTTTTGAACCTGTCTGTTATTACACCTGACAGATATGGGTTCTCATCAGGGCAAAATAGCGTTATTTTTTAGGTTTAATTACTACATATCATGAGAACCTCCAAACATATCGCCAGTAAGGAGGATGAACCACTAAGACAATAATTTAACCATCAGCTTTAATCACGCAACTTCTACGGAAACAAGATGTCGAGTGACTCAAGGGAGATAACTGTGTTATTACTATAGGTAAGGGTAAAGTGTTCATATAAAGGAATCCCTAACTAGTCTATACTAATATACTGGCGCGATCTCTTTTTCTTTTGTCAAATCAAATCTATGAAACTCATACTTTGAGTATTGTAGTGAAGTTAACTAAATAATGTTAAAAAGTTATTTGCTATCAATTATCACTAAGCTATGTTATTGTCTATCAATTGTCACTGAGTTATGTAATTGTCCAGGTAAGTGGGACGCCTCCGAGAACGCTGCGGTCGGGGACACTGTAGCGTGTCACTCACATCAACTGTATGGGACTGTACATCTGTGCCATAGTCTGTTGAAGGAGTTGACAGTAGTTCAAGCGTATTTGGCGTATCACTCGACGGATATTCTGAACTATCTGGCTCGAGCACTAAGATTTCGGGGGGTTCAGGAATGGGAGGAGGTTGTATGTCGGGAATAGCCATAACAGGTTCGATTTCGTCATCACTACAATGGTCCTGTAAGTCCGACGAACCAACTGTAGATGGAACACTGTAACACTCTGCTTCTTTTACCTTATAAGAAGTGGCGCGTAATTGGTCGCCCACAAACTTTTTAATAATGCACCATTCACCACCCATTGAGACAACAAGGTATCTGCTTCGGGCATGTAACTTTGATCTGTCTGATCTAAGATACACTAAATCTCCGACATGAACCGAATCATAACTTGGCTTAGACTTGTTCTTGGATTTTTCACTATGCGGGTGTTTTTTTTACCTTAGTTCAAATTGTTCAGTAATGAGGTCCCGGTCACATATAGGTAATTGCTTGTGAGTAAACTGATCTCTCTGCGTCCACATTTCGCGGGAAGATAAGCCTCTGTTTCTTATTCTAGCATTTAAATGGGATGCAGCAATAATAAGGTTGAGTCCTGTAATCGGGCCACCGCCAGGTACCGATCGAAGAATTTCATCCTCCAATTCACGTATGGCCTTTTCTGCCACTGGATTTTTATTAACGTTCTTTATACGGCCGATCTCGAGACAAATGCCCAAATCTGATAATATACGATCGTCCTTGAGGGCGATAAAGCCAGGAGCTGGATCGACTCTGACTACGCACATGGGGCCACCAATAGCATGAAGTTCCAGGCACATTTGAATGAGAGCATCGCGAAGCGTGTCATGTCTTTCATTTTCTATGAAACAAGCCCGTGTGAATGAAGTTACTGTCTCTCTCACCACTAATATGAGTTGTTTATTGCGTTTTACTACATCTGCAGCCAAACACGTACCTACGCTTTCGGGTGCAATGTCCGTCGTCTGTTCTGCATAGCTGTTTGGAAGAGTCTTTAGAGACGCACACAAATGGCAGGCTGCGCTTACGTGATTTATAGTCTTTGATAAATCTAATGCGTAAAATGATCTCTTCATTACCATCTCTAACTGATGCTTGGAAGGGTGACTAAGTTTTATGTGCATTGCTGTAACGAGACCATCTACTACTGAACGTGGGACGATGATGAGTTCCATAGGCGACGTGAGTGGATCATTCTTCCGCACAACTAACAGGTTGTCCTTGCTTATAGTCGCTACGTTGAGATATCGCTTTATGTCCTTGATTTTGGTGAGTTTTTTTGACGGCCTCGTGCCTTGTTTAAGGTGAGCACACACTCTTCGTAGGTCTGGGCACGATGACTGGATGTCTATCCAAGCGGATCTAGTTGTAAATGGTACTTTTGTTAATGATTTATAGTCGTGTATAGTCCGTACAACAGCCTCCTCCATCTGAACGATAAAAGTACACACTTGGCAACGAGGCTCATCACAGTCTGGGGCATTTCTACTTGCAAAGTCAGAAGGCATATTTGCAGAACCAGATACATGTTGAACGTTTATTTGGTACTGACTCACCGTTGAAAGGAAGGATGTTATACGAGGACTCGTAGAGAATTCGCCTCTACATAGCTTCTCTACAGCCTGAACGCACGGCTTACTGTCTGTCAGTAAATTTGTACGTTTAATGGATTGAATACTGTATGGGCTGAAATGCTTAATTGCGGCCGCTATGCAGAGTGCCTCAGGGACGTCTTCTCCGTCGTTTGTTAGTCCTCGAAGTGGGGTAGTGGAGGTCTTCTTTAACCATGTAAAGCCATCAACTAAAAATGACGCAAAGTTGCGGTCAAGTGACAAAATGTATTGAAGATTCTGTCTCCAGGCTTCAAATGAAGTTATTGACTCTTGCTTGGTAAGTGGCCATTGTTTTGGAGCACGTGAAGCCGCCATGATGCAAACTGACAATCTTAGTTTGGTTTGTGATACTTCTCTGACTGTTGATTCTGTGGTTATGCACCATGCAAATGGTAAAGAGCAGTGCTGGGTTCTCGTTTGACCGCTGCCACCACGCCAGTAAGGAGGATGAACCACTAAGACAATAATTTAACCATCAGCTTTAATCACGCAACTTCTACGGAAACAAGATGTCGAGTAACTCAAGGGAGATAACTGTGTTATTACTATAGGTAAGGGTAAAGTGTTCATATAAAGGAATCCCTAACTAGTCTATACTAATATACTAGCGTATGGATAACATAACTTCAGAATGTGATTTAAGCCAAAAGAAGATAAGAAATTAGCATATCATCTTTCAAATATTTGTAATATGCATGAAAACGTGGTTTTTTTTCATGTGCTGAAAAAATGCATATCTTAAGGCTTTCATTAATGAATCTAGCATAGAATTAAGCACAGCAACATACCATTTTTTTATTTTTCATTATCCATACATCAAACTTTCAACAAAAAATGTTACCAAAAAAGTAAAATATTATAAAAAATCAACTTATCAATACAGTACATCCATAAGTCATATAAGCTCAAGCCTAGCGGTATACTATGGTGTCGCACTATTCTATTACAACCAAATGTTACTTAAATGTTGTGCTTGTAGAAATATACGTAACTATTATGTTAGTGGTTGTTATTGTTTTCAAATTTTCGACATACGTTTGAAATACACGGAACTTTTTCGTTAGTGGTCGTTTGGAATTCAAAGTTGTTATATTGGTTAGCGCGGATGTATTCTTCAGCTTCATTTTCATTATTGTCATATTAATTTTAGCTGCCTATTAGCACTGACTGTATCCCATATACAATTCATTGTTTTTATCTTCAAAATGATCTTTTTTGTGACGACACCGGAACTACTTGATGGATGGTTGTTTAATTCATAGTGGTTATTAGGTTTCAAGTAAGGAATGCATGATTGTGATTTTTATATATGAAATATTAGTTTTACTTTGTTTTTGTGGACGGTGCTTCTCGCCGCTTGCAACATCACGACATTTCCCGGGTAAATCACCGGAACAACAGATATTATTTATCCGGACATGGATGCACCAGTCGTTTTGCTATTCCCGCTACCATGAGCGCAAAGACGCCTCAATGAGGGAAATGCTTACTAAATGTTTATGTATTGATGTAACCGTTTGATTTGCTTTAATGATTTATAAATATGTTTTGTTTGACGAGATACATGTTTGAGCCGTTCCACGAGAAAACCAACATTTGCTACAACTCCCCAGGGGTATAGAAGTATAGAGTAATGCTTCCTGAAACAGAAAATCTACAGAATGCCAAAATTGTCTATCCGGGTAAGCCTGCGCGGCATTCTTAGGCTGATCCGGGTCGATGCTTGACGCAAGAGTCCACAATGTTGGTTTTCTCGCGGGACGGCTCATATATTCTATTCTATTCTTATAGTTAATGTCTGAAGTGTGAACTCGTGTTTAATCAAACATGTTTAACTAGTAATCGCAAATCATCATTAACTTTAAACAATACCTTGAACGGATCATTTAGGCAGACGAGCTATACTAACTGCTAATGTGCCGTTTTCTTGATATGATTTTTTTATCACCGACATGTTTTCCGTAACAAACGGTTTAAGTTGAAATGAATCACGTAGCTTAAAACACATAATATCGAGTGCTTGGCGTGAAACGGTTGTAACTAAAAACCCATTTTAAAAACCCTGGTTTAGGGGCAATTTTGATCCCTTTGTAAACAATGCAAATTTAGGTGCCATTGCTCAGAACGAGCAATGGCACCTAAATTTCCATTGTTTACCAAGAAAAATGATTTAACGCTTATAAAGACTTTATGGAGAGGTGATTAACCTTGGTAACAAAATAATAATTTTAGTTACAACCGTTTCACGCCAAGCCCTCGGTATGATCAGTTGATCACTGAACCACGTCTATATTGAAAGTCATTTCGAGGGCTTGGTGTGAAACAGTTGTAACTAAAATTGCTATTTTGTTACCAAGGTTTATCACCTCGCCATAAAGTCTTTATAAGCGTTAAATCATATTTCTTGGTAAACAATGGAAATTTAGGTGCCATTGCTCGTTCTGAGCAATGGCACCTAAATTTGCATTGTTACAAAGGGGTCAAAATTGCCCCTAAACCAGGGTTTTTAAAATAGGCTTTTAGTTACAACCGTTTCACACCAAGCCCTCGATTTATGAGTTTCTTTCGGCTTTCGGGGAGTCTCTTCTGGCGGCCGAGCCCCTGTAGCTCAGTCGGCAGCGACGCGGGCTGTCGATCCAGATGTTGTGAGTTCGAACCCCGGCTCGGCCAACATTCTTTCCGACGTTAAAATAAGTCATTGTGACAAGCGTCATTCGTCTTCCACCAAAAAGCTTACAGTCTATGAGGATAAGCAGCCAGTTGCTTGGAAATAATGTTGTGTGGAGTACTGTGTGAGAAAGTCAGGAAACACATGAGTAGGTGAACTTGCCGCCGTGATATGATTGAAAAATAGTTGAAAATAGCGTTAAACATCAATCAATCAATCAATCGGCTTTGAGTTATCGCGGTTCTGCTGTTTATATGATTTATGTATGGTGTTGTTTTTACTTTAGTATGTATCGCTTGTAAATGTCGAATAAAATTTCCGTTCTATTCTGTGTTTTTGTTGTTCTGGCACAGCAAGACCCAACATGCTGTTTACGATATATATTAACTAGGACTAATATTTACCCTTTCACACTTGCAAATGCATTTTGACGCATCTGCAGCAGATCGTCAATTGTCAGGAATTAGGCAAATTTGTGCAAGGATCTACAATTCATATATATTTTGACACGCATTAATTTTCCTCAACGTTTAAATACTTTCTCTAACTATGACCGTATTTTGGTCAAATTTGTTTGATATATTCAATATATATATGTCATCATATTATATTCATTTTAAGTAAAACCCTAACAATTCGAACGCAAAAAAAAATGATAAAGGTGAAGTTTTTGTAAAAGCCAAAACTGCAGTTCGTCGAAACAGATTAGTTTGTGGATTGGAGAAGAGTCTAATAGGGCGGATGTCCAAGCTGACTGTTAATAATTGTTTGGAAACGCCTCCGCATTGACGTGAAGTAAAGCTGAACATAGTTGTGGTGTATATATAACTTTACCAGTTTGCGTTGTATTTCTGCATCAGGTTTCGTATCGTGCTACGGTGAACTCTCATTGATCGCACATCCTACAAATGCTATGGAAAACAATACATTTACTTTCAACGATTATTTCAATTAAACTGATCGTCGCCTTCATTTATTTAACCATTCGTCGTTTGGATTATTAAGAATAGGGGAATTTTGATTGACACCGGTGTTGCCAAGTCCAGCAGCTATTCCGTTGATCAATTGCCAATTGCCTCCATTTTGTGTGTTTTTTTGATGGGTGTATTGTTAAACATTCCAAATTGACCAAGTGCTAAAATAGATTTGCGCCAACTCCACATTTTTCCGGAGCATTTGTTGTGTTGGTTGAGTCATGGTTATATACGCGCCGTTCTTCATAAATGCGTTAATCGGAACCAATAAGCATGAATAAAACTGCCTAAATAGCCAATATTCAAAATAACGTGTATTTTTATTTATTTTTTGAAGACTAAAACAGTTATACTCAATCAAAATGAGCTTATAAGTTTTGTTAAGTATAATTGTCTTGGAAGAATGTTGTGTAGGGTACTGGTGAGAGGAAATTCAGAAAACAATCATTCGGTTAACTGACCGCCATGATATAACTGAAATATTGTTGTAAGTGGGGTAAGACTCCAATCAATCAAGCATGGCATTTTCGCAAAACAAGTTCCACGTTGATTACATAAGTACATGTACATCACAGACATATGTATATTTGTACAAAACCCGTTGTCAAGTCGATATTGTCAAATAATTAATTGCATGGTCGCAGAAAAATCCAATGAAAAACAAAGAACAAAAAAACACTTTATTTTCGTACACTCGTATGCTAATTATTCAGAGAAAAATCATATGTTTGGTCTGTATTTGTTTTCTCTTCAAAGTTTGACCTTAAAGGTGATTTATAATCCCATGCGACCATGTGTTATCTTTTACCTTGTTGTAGTATTCATTTGTTGACAAAGATTATCAGATGGATAATCACGCCGTTATAATAAATTGTTTAATGACTTCATTGTTATCGCTATAAATGATGATACACGTGCGTATATGTGAGACGATGGTTCATTTAGAAAACAACTTTTAACATTGAAAATAATTCTGTTGGTAACAGAAAGTACTTTGACTTCATTTAAAAAATTAATTTGGTTTATTTGTAAAAAAAAATCAATTATTTGTTCCATGAGAGAAAAATCAAAACTCATGACCCTAACAACCAGTGCAGTATAGTTAACCCTTTACCACATACAGACGCTTTCTAACTCACCTGCATCGGGTTAAAACGATTTTTAAATAATTTTGTATAAATGTTCCTGGGGTGACCCTCTATCAGATTCCTTCAAGCCATGTTAATTGGTTGAAAAACATGGCCGCCAGGGGACAGGGCTGTTAGACATAAAGTGGCTTTAGTGAAAACTTTAAGCATTTTCTCCTCCCAAACTATTTGGCCAATTTTCAAATAATTTTGCAGAAATGTTCCATGGTTGACAGTCTACGAGATTCTTTCAAGTCACTGTGACTGGTAAAAAAACATGGCCACCAGTTTGGAACTTGAGTTGTTGGGGTCAATAATTAGGTTACTCGATCAAATTTGGAAAATTCTTGTTAACACTATAGGTAACACACAAAGTTCACAGTCCAGTCATATATCATTGTGTTTTGAGATAATCTGTACACAGAATGCTCAAGGTGAGACTTTGTTGTTGCCCGTTTTCCGTCGTTAGTCTACATCGTCAAAAGACATCTTCTGTTAACTACTTGGCCTATTTTGAAGAAATTTCACAGGGATTTTCCTAAACCAGAAGGCTTAGTGCTTAGATTGTTGGTGTGTGACAATATCTCATCGTAGAAATAGTTCAAATTATGCTCCTGTGGACAAAATTGACTACCTGTTTTACATAGAGATATGTAGGGATAACTTTGAAAATCTTCTAGTCTGAAAATGAAAGGCCTAGTGCCTAAATATTTGGTGTTTAGCATTGTCTAGTGGTTCTCTATCAAAGTTGTTCAATGTATTAGCCTTTGTTCAATTTGGCCCCACCCTGGGGGTCACCCGTTATACATAGAGATGTATAGGCTTAACTTTGAAAATCTACTTGACTTATACATGAAGTAAAAGCTTTAAAAATCTTCTAGTCTAAAAGTACCGGCCTGATTTGAGAATAAATTAGCTAAAATGTTCCTTTGGTGACCCTCTATCTAGTTTGTTCAAATAACTCCAATCCGTTTAAAAGCGCCATAACACGGTGTTCGTTTTCCTTTCATGGTATATAGTATAAACTTTGATATTCTCCTTGTGGGAAAATACTAGCCTTTGAAAATAATTTAGCACAAATGTTTCTCTATTAAGTTTGTTCAAATAATGCGAACCATTAAAAAACATGGCCTTGAGGGGTCAAGGTTTCTTAATACCTATATAGTAATATCTTTAAAAATATTCTTGTCAAAAAGTACTGGCCGGATTTGAAATAAAAAAAAATTCAAACATGTTCCTTAAATGACCCTCTATTAAGATTGTTCAGATATTTCAGATCTGTTGAGCAGGGTTTGTTTTCCTGATTTGATATACATGTAAAGTAAAAGCTCATTATAAATAACTTCCTTTCCCACAATGACTTGAAAGCCCATTCTTCATGAAAATGATAAAAACATGCATCTCCATCAAATCTAAGTTCAAATAAAGGTAATGTCTGGTAAAAAACTAGGTCACTAGGCCAAAGTTGAGAAAAACCTTGGTAAAACTTGAGACCGCATTGTTTTTATCAGCAGCTTGACACTTTGTCAGAATGTTAATCTTGACGATATCTATATCAAGTTGGAATATGGCCCAAGTCATGTCGGTTTAAAAACTAGTTCACTAGGCCAACTTGAATGAAAATCGTGTTAACACTCTGAAAGCAGCTTTTAACTTGAGCAATAGGTGTTGTAATGATATATCTAGCAAAGTTTGGTATATGGGAAAGGTTTATATATTCAATAAAGTAGTTTTTCTTGATGTAAATCTTGGTTCTATACACAGAAAGTAGGAAGTGGTGTAGTTCTCCTTTCAATTTAAAGATACAAATCTGAATGTATTAATCCTTTCCAACATACAACAAATCTGCAGCAAACGACTTTGAAACAGCCAGTCAAACATACGAAAACTCTTGATAAATGGAAGAATAATAATTAATGAACAAAGTTGAAAATAATCTGGCAAAAGGGGAAATTGCTCATTATGACCAATTTCTCTTTGTGCCAAATGTTTTCAAAATTCTTCTTCTGCTGTGTCATTAGAGAAAAGCTATATTAAAATATAAATTCATTCTAATTTTCTGTCGATGCAGCATCAGATAACATGTTGCCACATATATTCAAGCTATTGATTTCAATACATCAAGTTGTAATGGTCCATTTTCCAGTTTAAGAAAATCAGTTGTATATTTACTAATTTACTATATATGCAATCTCCCTCCGTGAATCGTCTGAATATTGGAAATTGTTAAATGAAAGCATATAAATAAGACTAAAACATTACAATCTTTGACAAATGTCAATGCTTGAACCAGATTAAGGGAACGAAATACCTGTACTTAAACTATGTTACATAAGTATTTTGTTTGTTAAATGGTTATGTTAAAATGTCTTTAAGTTAATCCTTTTCCATCTGAAGACTCATTTTGACGTATCTGCAGCAGACGGCTTTTGAAAACAGTGTGGCAAAATGAGAAATTGCTCAACTAATAATCATCTTTATTCACTTTGATAGAACTGAAGAAGTTAAAGCTTTCCCACATCTGACAAATCTGCAGCAGACGATTTTGAAAACCATTTTGGCAAAAATATGAAAGATTTCTGAAACAATGGCCACAATGTTTACAAAAGTTGGCTGCTGCAGTTATACATTTATTTAGACATTCCATGTGAAGGACCTGTACAAAGTAACCTTTACACAATTACTTAAGCCTCTGAATAGCCCATCTTTTTCATTATAATTAAAATGTGTCATGTTGATAAATGTTTCTTTCGATTGATTTTACTAAACAACACAATCTTCATCATCATGCTTCAGTGTTCTTATTAGACCCTTTTCTGATATACATCTTTAAAGACGCATCTGCAGCAGAGATGTTTTAAAACATTGTAGGAAAAGAGAAAAATATAACCCAAACTGAGCACTGTCTTTCTTTCTTCAATGTTTTTCAATTCTGTATCAAAATATATCAATTTTCGAGAAATTTTATTTCTGAATTATTTTTTTAATGTTGATGATTCTAAACATTACATATGAACTACATATATAAACAGTTCAGTAAACCAACAGCTGAATTCAAAACCATGTGTATTTATCAATTTATTTCAACCAGCTTGTTTTTAGCAAGGGTTGTGTTTGAGTGTGCGTTGGTGGGATTGTCACCCAGTCTTGTACTTGGCATACACATGTGGCTCGGGGGTGCTTAATAAAAATGGCAGCCACAGTCTGACCCTTACTGGAACCAAAAGATCCGGCTAAATGGGTCTAAAGGATTGGAGTCACTGTAGCTCTTGAGCTCCAGGAGGTGGATTGGTATTGGTTTCATATCTAATATACTTTATCTCGATGTAAAAATAAAGTGTGGAACCAATATCATCTGTTTTATCCTCTGCAATAAGACCTTAGCCTTTGAAAGCGGCGTAAAACCAAAAATGAAACACAAATATTGTATAGGGCCGTAATCTCCTATACCATTTCACTTATAGTTACCAAATATTGTACAGGTTTAAATCTCCTATACCATTTCACTAAAAGTTACCAAATATTGTACAGGACCGTAATCTCCTATACCATTTCACTTATAGTTACCAAATATTGTACAGGGCCGTAATCTCCTATACCATTTCCTTTATAGTTACCAAATATTGTATAGGGCCGTAATCTCCTATACCATTTCACTTATAGTTACCAAATATTGTAGAGGTTTTAATCTCCTATACCATTTCACTTATAGTTACCAAATATTGTACAGGTTTTAATCTCCCATACCATTTCACTTATAGTTACCAAATATTGTACAGGTTTTAATCTCCTCTACCATTTCACTTATAGTTACCAAATATTGTACAGGGCCGTAATCTCCTATACCATTTCACTTATAGTTACCAAATATTGTACAGGGCCGTAATCTCCTATACCATTTCACTTATAGTTACCAAATAGTGTACAGGGCCGTAATCTCCTATACCATTTCACATATAGTTCCCAAATATTGTACAGGTTTTAATCTTCTATACCATTTCACTTATAGTTACCAAATATTGTACAGGTTTTAATCTCCAATATCATTTCACTTAGAGTTACCAAATATTGTACAGGTTTTAATCTCCTATACCATTTCACTTATAGTTACCAAATATTGTACAGGTTTTAATCTCCTATACCATTTCACTTATAGTTACCAAATATTGTACAGGGCCGTAATCTCCTATACCATTTCACTTATAGTTACCAAATATTGTACAGGTTTTAATCACCTATACAATGTCACTTATAGTTACCAAATATTGTACAGGGCCGTAATCTCCTATACCATTTCACATATAGTTACCCAATATTGTACAGGTTTTAATCTCCTATACCATTTCACTTATAGTTACCAAAGATTGTACAGGGCCGTAATCTCCTATACCATTTCACTTATAGTTACCAAATATTGTACAGGGCCGTAATCTGCTATACCATTTCGCTTATAGTTACCAACTATTGTACAGGGTCGTAATCTCCTATACCATTTCACTTATAGTTACCAAATATTGTACAGGGCCGTAATCTCCTATACCATTTCACATATAGTTACCAAATATTGTACAGGGCCGTAATCTCCTATACCATTTCACTAATAGTTACCAAATATTGTACAGGTTTTAATCTCCTATACCATTTCACATATAGTTACCAAATATTGTACAGGGCCGTAATCTCCTATACCATTTCACTTATAGTTACCAAATATTGTACAGGGCCGTAATCTCCTATACCATTTCACTTATGGTTACCAAATATTGTACAGGATGGTAATCTCCTATACCATCTCTCTTTTAGTTACCAAATATTGTACAGGGCCGTAATCTCCTATACCATTTCACTTATAGTTACCAAATATTTTTCAGGTTTTAATCTCCTATACCATTTAACTTATAGTTACCAAATATTGTACAGGTTTTAATCTCCTATACCATTTCACTTATGGTTACCAAATATTGTACAGGTTTTAATCTCTTATACCATTTCCCTTATAGTTACCAAATATTGTACAGAGCCGTAATCTCCTATACCATTTTACTTATAGTTACCAACTATTGTACAGGTTTTCATCTCCTATACCATTTCACTTATAGTTACCAAATATTGTACAGGTTTTAATCTCCTATACCATTTCTCTTATAGTTACCAAATATTGTACAGGTTTTAATCTCCTATACAATTTCACTTATAGTTACCAAATATTGTACAGGTTTTAATCTCCTATACCATTTCACTTATAGTTACCAAATATTGTACAGGGCCGTAATCTCCTATACCATTTCACTTTTAGTTACCAAATATTGTACAGGTTTTAATCACCTATACAATGTCACTTATAGTTACCAAATATTGTACAGGGCCGTAATCTCCTATACCATTTCACTTATAGTTACCAAATATTGTACAGGTTTTAATCTCCTATACAATTTCACGTATAGTTACCAAATATTGTATAGGGCCGTAATCTCCTATACCATTTCACTTATAGTTACCAAATATTGTACAGGGCCGTAATCTCCTATACCATTTCACTTATAGTTACCAAATATTGTACAGGGACGTAATCTCCTATACCATTTCACATATAGTTACCAAATATTGTACAGGGTCGTAATCTCCTATACCATTTCCCTTATAGTTACCAAATATTGTACAGGTTTTAATCTCCTATACCATTTCACTTATAGTTACCAAATATTGTTCAGGTTTTAATCTCCTATACCATTTCACTAATAGTTACCAAATATTGTACAGGGCCGTAATCTCCTATACCATTTCACTTATAGTTACCAAATATTGTACAGGTTTTAATCTCCTATACCATTTAACTTATAGTTACCAAATATTGTACAGGGCCGTAATCTCCTATACCATTTCACTTATGTTTACCAAATTTTGTACAGGTTTTAATCTCCTATACCATTTCCCTTATAGTTACCAGATATTGTACAGAGCCGTAATCTCCCTTATAGTTACCAAATATTGTACAGAGCCGTAATCTCCTATACCATTTTACTTATAGTTACCAAATATTGTACAGGTTTTAATCTCCTATACCATTTCACTTATAGTTACCAAATATTGTACAGGTTTTAATCTCCTATACCATTTCTCTTATAGTTACCAAATATTGTACAGGTTTTAATCTCCTATACCATTTCACTTATAGTTACCAAATAGTGTACAGGTTTTAATCTTCTATACCATTTCCCTTATAGTTACCAAATATTGTAGAGGGCCGTAATCTCCTATACCATTTCACTTATAATTACCAAATATTGTACAGGTTTTAATCACCTATACAATGTCACTTATAGTTACCAAATATTGTACAGGGCCGTAATCTCCTATACCATTTCACTTATAGTTACCAAATATTGTACAGGTTTTAATCTCCTATACGATTTCACGTATAGTTACCAAATATTGTATAGGGCCGTAATCTCCTATACCATTTCGCTTATAGTTACCAAATATTGTACAGGGCCGTAATCTCCTATACCATTTCACATATAGTTACCAAATATTGTACAGGCACGTAATCTCCTATACCATTTCACATATAGTTACCAAATATTGTACAGGGTCGTAATCTCCTATACCATTTCTCTTATAGTTACCAAATATTGTACAGGTTTTAATCTCCTATACCATTTCACTTATAGTTACCAAATATTGTTCAGGTTTTAATCTCCTATACCATTTCACTAATAGTTACCAAATATTGTACAGGGCCGTAATCTCCTATACCATTTCACTTATAGTTACCAAATATTGTACAGGTTTTAATCTCCTATACCATTTAACTTATAGTTACCAAATATTGTACAGGGCCGTAATCTCCTATACCATTTCACTTATGTTTACCAAATATTGTACAGGTTTTAATCTCCTATACCATTTCCCTTATAGTTACCAGATATTGTACAGAGCCGTAATCTCCCTTATAGTTAACAAATATTGTACAGAGCCGTAATCTCCTATACCATTTTACTTATAGTTACCAAATATTGTACAGGTTTTAATCTCCTATACCATTTCACTTATAGTTACCAAATATTGTACAGGTTTTAATCTCCTATACCATTTCTCTTATAGTTACCAAATATTGTACAGGTTTTAATCTCCTATACCATTTCACTTATAGTTACCAAATAGTGTACAGGTTTTAATCTTCTATACCATTTCCCTTATAGTTACCAAATATTGTACAGGGCCGTAATCTCCTATACCATTTCACTTATAATTACCAAATATTGTACAGGTTTTAATCACCTATACAATGTCACTTATAGTTACCAAATATTGTACAGGGCCGTAATCTCCTATACCATTTCACTTATGGTTACCAAATATTGTACAGGTTTTAATCTCCTATACAATTTCACGTATAGTTACCAAATATTGTATAGGGCCGTAATCTCCTATACCATTTCGCTTATAGTTACCAAATATTGTACAGGGCCGTAATCTCCTATACCATTTCACTTATAGTTACCAAATATTGTACAGGGACGTAATCTCCTATACCATTTCACATATAGTTACCAAATATTGTACAGGTTTTAATCTCCTATACCATTTAACTTATAGTTACCAAATATTGTACAGGTTTTAATCTCCTATACCATTTAACTTATAGTTACCAAATATTGTACAGGGCCGTAATCTCCTATACCATTTCACTTATGTTTACCAAATATTGTACAGGTTTTAATCTCCTATACCATTTCCCTTATAGTTACCAGATATTGTACAGAGCCGTAATCTCCCTTATAGTTAACAAATATTTTACAGAGCCGTAATCTCCTATACCATTTTACTTATAGTTACCAAATATTGTACAGGTTTTAATCTCCTATACCATTTCACTTATAGTTACCAAATATTGTACAGGTTTTAATCTCCTATACCATTTCTCTTATAGTTACCAAATATTGTACAGGTTTTAATCTCCTATACCATTTCACTTATAGTTACCAAATAGTGTACAGGTTTTAATCTTCTATACCATTTCCCTTATAGTTACCAAATATTGTACAGGGCCGTAATCTCCTATACCATTTCACTTATAATTACCAAATATTGTACAGGTTTTAATCACCTATACAATGTCACTTATAGTTACCAAATATTGTACAGGGCCGTAATCTCCTATACCATTTCACTTATAGTTACCAAATATTGTACAGGTTTTAATCTCCCATACAATTTCACGTATAGTTACCAAATATTGTATAGGGCCGTAATCTCCTATACCATTTCGCTTATAGTTACCAAATATTGTACAGGGCCGTAATCTCCTATACCATTTCACTTATAGTTACCAAATATTGTACAGGGACGTAATCTCCTATACCATTTCACATATAGTTACCAAATATTGTACAGGGTCGTAATCTCCTATACCATTTCCCTTATAGTTACCAAATATTGTACAGGTTTTAATCTCCTATACCTTTTCCCTTATAGTTACCAAATATTGTACAGGTTTTAATCTCCTATACCATTTCACTTATAGTTACCAAATATTGTACAGGTTTTAATCTCCTATACCATTTCAGTAATAGTTACCAAATATTGTACAGGGCCGTAATCTCCTATACCATTTCACTTATAGTTACCAAATATTGTACAGGGCCGTAATCTCCTATACCATTTCACTTATAGTTACCAAATATTGTACAGGGCCGTAATCTCCTATATCATTTCACTAATAGTTACCAAATATTGTACAGGGCCGTAATCTCCTATACCATTTCACATACAATTACCAAATATTGTACAGGTTTTAATCTCCTATACCATTTCACTTATAGTTACCAAATATTTTACAGGTTTTAATCTCCTATACCATTTCACTTATAGTTACCAAATATTGTACAGGTTTTAATCTCCTATCCCATTTCACATATAGTTACCAAATATTGTACAGGTTTTAATCTCCTATACCATTTCACATATAGTTACCAAATATTGTACAGGTTTTAATCTCCTATATCATTTCACTTATAGTTACCAAATATTGTACAGGGCTGTAATCTCCTATACCATTTCCCTTATAGTTACCAAATATTGTACACGGTCGTAATCTCCTATACCATTTCACATATAGTTACCAAATATTGTACACGGTCGTAATCTCCTATACCATTTCACATATAGTTACCAAATATTGTACAGGTTTTAATCTCCTATACCATTTCCTTTATAGTTACCAAATATTGTACAGGACCGTAATCTCCTATACCATTTCACTTATAGTTACCAAATATTGTACAGGGCCGTAATCTCTATACCATTTCACTTATAGTTACCAAATATTGTACAGGGCCGTAATCTCCTTTACCATTTCACTTATAGTTACCAAATTTGCTATACACATGCATATTGGGCAGACATCGTGTCAAATACCAAAATATGGCCTCTATGACATTGACATTGAGGTTTGTCTCAGACCACCTTCCAGATATCCAGATAAGGAAGGCTCTTTCCCCCACAATATATCTCTTATCATCCAACCAAACCCTATGCTGTGAGTGTTCAAAATAATCCTCTTGATGAGATGAGAATGTGAGTACCCATAGCATAGGGTTAGAGGGTCAGATATGGATGTAAGAGCATGCTAAACGGCTGATCCTATGTTGTATTATGACCTTTAGTTTAAACTTGTTTACTTTACTTTTTCATCGATTGCGAAACAAGCTTTCAGCTTATATAAATCACGCTCTATGTCTGCTTCCTTGAGACTTAACCAGTACTGATGTTGTTTGTTTGGGAACAATCCCAGAGACCAAACCGGCTAATGGTGAGATTCGAACCATGGACCTTTGGTATGAGAAGCCGACACTACCACTGCACCACTGTCCCCTTTTGACATTCAACTCTCTAGGTCGGGGACTGGGTTGCCTACAATCTTTTTCTTGAATTTATTAAGCCTTTACTGCATGCAACAAATCTGAAGCAGATGAATTTGCAAATACACTGGCGTAAACATTAAAGATCTCCATTAAACATTAAATGGAGGTGGCAAAATTGAGGCAAATGGAGAAATTGCTCATTATGAGAAATTTCTCCTTTTGCCAAATTGTTTGCAGCAGAGGCATCAAAAAGCGTCTATATGTTGGAAAGGGTTAATTCATATGCCTTCTGGCTTTTAATGCAGGGGCACTTGAATACCATCCAATAGCAGTTAACGTTCTTTCTTAAGATGCTAACGGACAGAAGTTTTCCTTGAGTACTGGAAATATAATAAATCTGATTGGTCAGAAGCAAATACATTTTCAAAATCGATTAATCAGAAGCCTTATTTCTGAGCACAGAAAACGTTTTTGAGAGTTTCTCGAAACTCTCAACGTTCTTTGTGCTCAGAAATAAGTGAGTATGCCAATCAGAAAGTGTATACTTTTGTGAAGATATGATTAAAGAACAAATATAATTGCAATCCTTCAAAATCTGATTACAAAGTATAGGTTCCAAACTGTAAACCTACTGTAAAGGACTACTGGCCAATTTATCCTCACACCGGCGAGCCAAACATACTGCTTACCCCGCAACCCTGAGTGCCAAGGAGGGTAACCATAATTGTTTCCATTTTTAAAGCCTTTGGTATGACTTTGCTTTGGATTGAACCCGGGACCTCACACCAACGAGATTGATGCTCTACCACTACACTGTAAAGACCTAGTGCATCAAAGTTTTAAAGCTTAAATTTCTCCAAAATCATTGTATTGATACAATGTGGCAAAATGAGACAATTTATTCTCTTTCCACAATTTTTACAAAAGCTGTTGGCTGCAGATGTGTCAAAATATGTCTGCCTTTTGGAAAGGTATAAATAAATCAATTAAAATTCAACTAATGAAAAAGTTCTCCGTAGATAAGCAAGGTAGCCACATGCAAGTAAAAACGCCACACCACCTACACTCATCACCTTCTTGTTCTGAAAAAAATAGTTTAGCACAAGAGCTCTAGAAAAGGGGAATTTTTGCATGTTCTAAAATCCTTTTTTGACCCTATAACCGTATGTTGTACCACAACTGTTGACAACATTGTCACTAAAGAAGAAATTGCTCATCAACACTTTTCAATGATTAAACTTACCCTTATAGAGAGTTTCCATAGTTAAGACTAAATGTTTAAAAAGTAATCTGCTGCAGATTCGTTGTATATGGGAAAAGGTTAACAAATTAAAAGAATGACCACATGTAATAACTCCGCATGGTAACAACCCTTACCTAACTATTGCTAATACGATCAAAATTGTGAGTCAATCCCGTTATCATAAACAAACATAAAGTATAATTACTAAGGGGAAATGTTTTAAAGTCATCTACTGCAGATGTGCCTGCATGTGGGGAAGGGTTAAAGCAGAGCTCCATAATTGAATAGGGCACTCCTCTTAGTAGTATTTTTTTCTTCACTGTTTTAATGTCGCTTTCAAAAGTATTTCAGTATATATCGACATTTCCTGTAATATTTGTATAATTCATCCTGTCACGTCTAGCAATTTCGATCCGATAACTGGGTGCTGTATATTTATTTTGATCTACGTCAGTTGGTCACGTGATAAGCTGGCGGGCACCTGTCAGCCGGGACTACTTTTTTTAGCAAGCGTCGCTGTAAATTCCAACTTCAGTCGATAACAACAGCAAATATCTTTGATAAATTGACAGCGATTTCAGTTGTTTAAATAAATAAATATTCAATTTAACATAATTTAGGATAAATAAAATAATAAGTTGGTGCCGTGGATTAAGAAAGTTTATCTGGCTCGGCACCGTAATTTATCGGATTCGCCTTCGGCTCACCCGATAAATTACTCCGCCAGATAAACTTTCTGAATCCACGGCACCCACCTATTATTCTCTATTTATCCTGACGTCAATGTCATGTACTGGGAACTGGAAACCCTAAGCGCCACAGAAGAAAGACCTTCACGAAACGGCTAGTTTTTAGTATGACCCGACTGGCAATCAAACCTTGTTCTCCCACTCCAAATATGAACACTCTAGCCACTACACCACAGAGACAATCTCTCTTCTAGTAGTAGTTAGTTGTCAGGGAAAATACGAAAATGGCCTTGAAGTCAATTAAACATATGACAAATGATTTATTATGATATGTACAATTATACAAAAGGAAACCAAGGATAATTATCTGGATAGCATTCGCATGTTTGACTTGCATTGTTCTTTTGGAGATGGATTTCTCTGTCATGTTTTGTATTTTGCTCTCTTAATTTGGACTAAACAGAATTACATGTACATAGATGCAAATTCATCACTATGGAATCAATTTTTGAAAATCAAACTGGTAATAAATAATGCCAGGGTTATCACACAAAAAAAGGCTCCATTTTCTCCAGTTTACTGATGAACCTTTAATTTGCTAATTTGCCTTCTGAAGTTTATCCAACTTAGTTAGTGTTTGGTTGGACCTTTACTGGAGTTTTATGCCATTTTCAGCGTAACTTCATTTCTTTTTTACACCGATAGATCACTTATACATAATCCATGGGTAAGAAAAACAGGTACTAGGCTTGAAATGTGCCTTGCTCCAACATGACAACCCCTCGCTTGGGATCAACCTGGAAAGCTGGCATCTGCTGGACACTTCAAACTAAGAGTGTAGATTATATTATGCAGACCAACAATATTTTGTTGTTTTGGCACAAGGGGAGTCCGATCAGGATCAGATAAAATTGCTCATAATGAGAAATTTCTCCATTTGCCACAATGTTTTAAACTTTATTCAAAAATAATTCTTTCATTTATAGTAAATTTCTATATTTTTGCAAACGGTGTTGTGGTAGAAAGTCTGTGTCGCGTAATGGAGGTTGTGGGTACCCAGCTGAGTCATACCAACGAGATTAAAAATGGTAGTAATGGCTGCCCTCCTTAGCGTCAGGGTTGCGGGGCTAACACTACGACTGACTGACTGGTGACAGGATAAATGGACAAGTAGTACTGGAAACTTACCCCGGAAATGTTGTGATATAACTGACTGACTGGCTGGTGTCAGGATAAATGGACAAGTAGTACTGGAAACTTACCCCGGAAATGTTGTGATATAACTGACTGACTGGCTGGTGACAGGATAAATGGACAAGTAGTACTGGAAACTTACCCCGGAAATGTTGTGATATAACTGAAAAAGTATTGAAGGCAGCGTAAAACACCAAACTATCAATCAATCATACTTTTGCCAAGATGTTTTCAAAGTTGCCTTCTACATAATTGTTGTATATGGGAAAGGGATGACTGCTCAGCCACCGTCTCTTCTTGAAGGGTTGACCATAGTCTACTTTCTTCTCAACTTCAATAGGTCTAGATAAGATATTGAGTGAACTGGTCTTTTCCCCACAATATTTCTTTTATTACTCAACCAAACTTATGGTGTGGGTACTCAAAAGAATTTTCTCAGAAATTGCTTGTAAATTTGGAACTATTAAATAATAAGGCTTATTAGACCCCTTAGAAACTCCGTTGTTGTTCCTATGCACTTATGGACGCTTTAACGTCCTGAAAAAGTTTATGTAGATTTTCGTTCGCGTTACGGGCGAAAGTCACCGTTTGCTCTATACGGCCTCCAAAACAACCTAAACTGCAAAGTGTGGCCTTATTAGACCACGTAGACACTGCGTTGTTCTTCATATGCACTCTATTGTCGCTTTTACGTCCTGAAAAAGTGTTTTCATATTTTCATTCGTGTTACGGCATATGAGGCCCCCAAAGCACACTAAAATGCAAATGGTCGCTTATACGTCCTGAATTTTTTTTTTTTCATATTTTCAATCGCGTTACGGCATATGAGGCCCCCAAAACACACTAAAATGCAAATGGAAGTAATGGCTGTCCTCCTTGGCCCTCAGGGTTGCAGGGCAAAGCATTACTTCTGATTGGCTTGTGTCAGGATATATGGACCAGTAATTTACCCAGCAAACTCCGTGACTATCGGGGAGAAAAATCATATATCCAGTCCGCCGTCGCAATCGATAGTCATCATTCGTACGTTTCATTCAGAACCGTGGATAGGATTTTGCGGTGTTTATTTTTCGATTCATAATTTAAACAAAATCAGAAATGAACAGAAGTTGCATTCTAAATTGAAGCATTTGCAGCTCATGTTTGATAAATAAAAACTTCACATACAGATACTGACGTGATAATGGACTGCTGGAAAACATAATTTTTATCTTTTATCAACAAATAAATAATTCTAGAATATAGGTCTAGTCAAGAATATTGTCGGGTTTAAAAAGTACCGCTATAACTGTTCTCAATACCTCAAGTGTAGATTGACTCGTGAATTGATTTTTAGATTGTTGTATACATTTGAAGGAATAACTGCTACTAAAAGAGAAAAGTTCTTGTGGAACTTTAGATAAATTGTGTCATATCTATAAGCTTTGTTATAACGCTTAGTTTTAAAGTTGCAATGGCAAACATGATTTGTTCTTTTGTCATCATAACTCTGCTATCTGCTGGAATAGGACGAGCTTTGAATTTTCATATCTTTGAACCCGACACAAGTTACGACGACTTGATTTGTACCGGAGATGATGTGGCATTTGATGACAACTATTCGACAGACACAGTCCGCAACCGTTGCCTTTTGAAATGCAGCATGTGGATCACCTGCCAGTGTGTTAGTATCATTAAAGATACTGGGCAATGCGTTGGATGTATCGCAAAGTTTATTGAAAAGAATAGAGGTTACCTATCACCATTGACTGGTTCAGTGTACTATGTGAAGAGAAGTAGTAAGTTTGATATTTATACATTTACCGGTTTCAAAATAATTTGTTAAACACACCAATACACATAGTATTATATAGGGTATGCATTGAGACACCGGCCCATACTACAATATACAGTGACATATAACAAGTGATCAATGACAATAATATAAATATATATAGGTTTCCTTCTTTTCATTTCTTAATTTGTCTTCAACTGTACATGAAAATAGAGCATTTAAAGCAGACGTAAATATGGTTTCCTACTTTCCTATTACTTCTTCGGACTTTTGGGAGGTTTATCATAATGAAAATTATTATCGAAGTTTAGTTTAAATCATTCAAAATATATTTTCTCAGCTCAAAAGATTCAAAAAGGTATTTAAAAACTCTATAAATATTTCCTCTATTGTTACATTCTAAAATTGTATAAAAGACTTCAATATTTCTGTTTGCAAGCCATGTTTTTGAGAGTTAGTTGTTCCCATTGTTTGTCTTCTAGATATACAAATATTCGTAATCCTTCTAACATGAACAATTTGACTCGCCCGATTTTTAAGATGGAAGAGTCTACTTTAGGGAACTTGGCGCTGAAAGAGTCAGCATACAGGTTCCTGACCCACGTCACATGTTTTCCGACCTTCGGAGATATTGGTATTATTCAGAACTACGTTTAACCTTTATAATAACTAATCCGTTCGAATATGCATCCGATCGACAGCAGACGACTTAAACAAATGCCATGGTTCTCTGTAAATAAATGTATCATTATTGAATCGCTTATTATTATGTCTCCCCCTTCTCTGAAAGGGAGACATACTGTATTTGTCATTATACTTATTATGTCTCTCCTTCTCTGAAAGGGAGACATATTGTATTTGTCATTATTCTTAGTACTATGTCTCCCCTTCTCTGAAAGGGAGACATACTGTATGTGTCATTATAACGATTCCCCAACCTTTGATTAGGAATCGTATTGTTTTTATACTGTTTTTTATTCTTTCTTTCTTTTTTTTTTTTCTTTTTTTTTTTTTTCTCCTATCCAAATCGTTGTCCGAGCGATATCTTGTGAACGAATAGTCAGATGACATTGAAACTGGAACTGGGCCACTTTGTTGCAAAGTTATCTCCCTTTGTTCAATATTTTAATAGCCATTCTCTGTAAGCATTTGCACTCCCATATAAGGAGTGTGGCACGCATGGTCACGGATTTTGTTCAAACTTCCCACATTTTCTCAACTTGATAAAAGAAATGGAAAATGACAAAAACAACTTTGCTATAGACTTTGGTTGCCATAGCAGCCGGCTCTCTATTTGTATAGGACTGATTTCAATTGGAAATTCACTAAAATTTCCAGTCAGTTTTTAGCATAAATGAAGATATATATGCAAACGTTCATATTTTCTACCAAACGTCATCATTTGATGAAGGAAATTAAGTAAAAAACAATTGATTATCAAATTGTTAAATATGTTTTTTTACGAAAAAAAAAAGAACACCTTTTGCCATTTTTTGAAAGGTTATAAAAATGTAATGCGGCCATATGAATACAAATGAACAATGGATGCATGAAGGTCAACATCTCTTCTCACAAGAAATGAAAAAAAGTTATGGGGCACAGTGCCTCTAAAATAAGTTACCATGGATACAAAATGTATCATTTTAAAATTAAAAAAAAAAAATTTTTGTTTATTTCAATATTGCCAGCATGTGGGTTAAAAAAAATGGATCCATTTATATCATCACCTCTTCTAACAAATAATTTCAAAAGTTTTCAGGGAATTTGGCTATTAAATGTATTTCCATTGCTATGAAATATACTATTTTTCTAATATTCGAAAATGCATTTTATTTTCGTGTTTTTAATAAGAAAAATGTTTTTTAAAATGACAATGAACAAAATAATTTGAGAAAATTAGTGTTGTTAAACAAATTCGAAAAGTAATGACAATGAAATACAGTAAATATTAGTGTTTCCAAAATAGATATTGAAATAATGAAGTTCTCAACAAAGCAAGATAAGCTTTATGACACATGTCCAAAGTACTTCATATATATAATGTATATAAATCAATACCATAGTGTATTTGTGTTGATGGTTGCCTAGCAACTTACCTATAACACAATAATATAGTGAAGAACACAGAGAACATTCGTACATTCCAACAGTACTCACTCTGTGCGTAGATCCTAAACAATTTCAAACCTATGTTTATTAAACAATTTGTACCTAAACTCAATGTCAATAGGACTCCAAACAAGAGCACCGCCAGCGGGTGCCTCATGCTCGTCTGATATTATCCTTTTACGGTTTATTTATTTTATATCAAAAATGTTCAAATTCGGAATGAATAATTAAACATATTATAATGACCGCACACAACTTCTATTTTTCAAGTATTGAAACAAGATTTACCGTGTGGAATCCGTGTGGAATCCCTGTGGAATCCAAGTTCATATACATGATAAGGAAGATCTTCACGTTGGACGGCTGTCACAATCAGTCAAGATCATAAGCTGAGTCTTGTGTGAGCAATGGACAGGCAAATGAGATAGTTACATTAAGTCAACTATAACTTAAGATATTGAATATATTACTGTTTTCTTTTTTTTTTAGTTACAGTGACCTTGATCCCAAAACACAATCTGATTGAAGATATTCATAATACGTTGAAGAACATTATGTTTTTATTGTTTGCAGAAAATTTGAAATCAATGTAACAAAAAGTGGAGAAATTCTCATAAATGACCAAAATATATAAACATTTATGTTTTCAGCCTCTTTATCATTCAATATGAAGAAGGTTATTAGATGAACAAGTTTCCCAATAGTAATAGTATTAGGTTTGAGAGTTTCCATGTAAGTGACCTAAACACTAAATTTAACCAACTATGTCCAATTCTCAAAATACATCAAACATTTTTTTACTCCAAAAAACAGGCAACACTCAGCATCTTTAGCATACAATGTGAAGAAGATGGCAATGTGCAGTTGGGCAGCTTGCAAGAAATAAAACTCTTGGCCACTTTGTTTCAAAGTTATCTCCCCTTGTTCAATATGTTAATAGTGTAAACTTTGTCCAGAGCATAACTCATAAACTAACTGATATAATTGATTGAAACTTGGAACATAGATAGATGGTAACGTGAAGTTGGGCAGCTAGCAAGAATTATAACTCTGGGCCACTTTGTTTCAAAGTTATCTCCCCTTGTTCAATATGTTAATAGTGTAAACTTTGTCCAGAGCATAACTCATAAACTACCTGATATAATTGATTGAAACTTGGAACATAGATAGATGGTAACGTGAAGTTGGGCAGCTAGCAAGAATTATAACTCTGGGCCACTTTGTTTCAAAGTTATCTCCCCTTGTTCAATATGTTAATAGTGTAAACTTTGTCCAGAGCATAACTCATAAACTACCTGATAGAATTGATTGAAACTTGGAACATAGATAGATGGCAATGTGAAGTTGTGCAACTTGCGAGAATTATAACTCTGGGCAACTTTGTTGCAAAGTTATCTCCCTTTGTTCAATAGTTTAATAGTGTAAACTTTGTCCAGAGCATAACTCATAAACTACCTGATGGAATTGATTGAAACTTGGAACATAGATAGATGGCAATGTGAAGTTGTGCAGCTTGCAAGAATTATAACTCTGGGCCACTTTGTTACAAAGTTATTTCCCCTTGTTCAAAATGTTAATAGTGTAAACTTTGTCCAGAGCATAACTCATAAACTACCTAATGGAATTGATTAAAACTTGGAACATAGATATATGGCAATGTGAAGTTGAGCCACTTTGTTGCAAAGTTATCTCCCCTTGTTCAATATTTTAATGATTGGTTGATTTTTATACACCCCGCAAACAAAGTTTGGGGGGTATATAGGAATCACCCTGTCTGTCCGTCCGTTTGTCCGTCTGTCTGTCCGTCTGTCTGTCAGTATGTCCACATTTCTTGTAAGCACTACTCTTCATAAACGGCTCAATGGATTTGGTTCAAACTTTACATGAAGGTTACACATCATGTGTATATATGCATGAAGGAAGATCATACGACTCGGATTCTTCCAAGGGGAGATAATTCAACTTAGAGGTTACCTGCGAGGGGACTCCTATGCACATACCTCCACATGTATTGTAAGCACTATTCCTCATAAACGGCTCAGTGGATTTGGTTCAAACTTTACATGAAGGTTACACATCATATGTAGATATGCATGAAGGAAGATCATACGCCTCGGATTCTTCCAAGGGGAGATAATTCAACTTAGAGGTTACCTGCGAGGGACTCCTGTGCACATACCTCCACATTTCTTGTAAGCACTACTCCTCCTAAACGGCTCAATGGATTTGGTTCAAACTTTACATGAAGGTTACACATCATATGTAGATATGCATGAAGGAAGATCATATGCATCGGATTCAACTTAGAGGTTACCTGCGAGGGACTCATGTGCACATACCTCCACATTTCTTGTAAGCACTACTCCTCCTAAACGGCTCAATGGATTTTGTTCAAACTTTACATGAAGGTTACACATCATATGTAGATATGCATGAAGGAAGATCATATGCATCAGATTCTCTCAAGGGGAGATAATTCAACTTAGAGGTTACCTGCGAGGGACTCCTGTGCACATACCTCCACATTTCTTGTAAGCAATACTCCTCCTAAACGGCTCAGTGGATTTGGTTCAAACTTTACATGAAGGTTACATACATTGTAAACGCTACTCCTCCTAAAGGGCTCAGTTGATTTGATTCAAACTGTATATGAAGGCTACACATCATATGTAGATATGCATGAAGGAAGATCATACGCCTCATATTCTTCCAAGGAGAGATAATTCAAATTAGAGGTTACCTGTGAGGGACTCCTGTGTACATACCTTGTAAGCGCTACTCCTCCTAAAGGGCTCAGTTGATTTGATTCAAACTGTATATGAAGGCTACACATTATATGTAGATATGCATGAAGGAAGATTTTTCTCCTCAGATTCTTCCAAGTGAAGATAATTCAACGAAGAGGTTACGAGGAACTCCTGTGATACCTTGCAAGCGCAACTCCTCCTTAATCGTAGAAACTTTACCATTGTATCCGATGCTTTGGGAGGGGAGCGGGGGGTATTCTTCAGTGAGCTTTGTTCACAGTGGTTCTAGTTTGAGCTTGTACAACTCGATAACGAAAAGTGATAGAGACTTGAAACTTAGTACATGTGTTCCCAATCAAGTGATACTTCTTTCTCACGTGTATGTGTGCATGACCGAATACTCGCTTCTGCTTGTTCGATTTTTCGGACTTGTATAACTCAATAACGACCAGTGATAGAGACTTGAAACCTATTACATGTGTTCCTTATCAAGTGATAATGTAATGCCTCGACCTCGGGGTCTTAAATTTGTCGGTATTTATCGTCGTATTTCATCGTTTTCCTAGCTTTTAAATGTATAAGTATTCATCTTGAGGAAAGTAGCGAGATTCTCCATGTAAAACTAAATTTGTGACCAATTTCGGGTACTTGGTCACTGTGACCAAATTGGTCAATAACCTTTTAGTTCTGGTCAATTTGCCATGTTAACCACTTTTGACCATTTTCTGGGTCAAATTATCTCAGTTAGTATAAAAGGGCTTTATTGTGACCAAAAAGAGGACTTCTTTTCTGAACATTTAAACCTGAGAGCTCGTTTTTACGTGTATAGAGTATTTTCTCAATCTTTCACTCAGCATGAGTTTCAATAGTGTAAGCATATTTTGAAAGTGAACTGAAGTATTTTTATATAGATTTAGAAGATTTATGAAACTTATGTTTTAGAGAACTCCTTTTGCTTAATATAATAGATTATCTGTCGTTTATGAAAATAGTAAATGTTAACTAAGATCTCATGCACTCTTATCTACTGGAGTTAAGGCAAGCCTAGGTAGTTGTACTGAAGTATATGCGTAATCAGTATTTTTTAAATTTATTAAATGCTGATCTCTGTCTATTTTTGTTAGTATGAGCTACAGTACATGTGAATTATAGTTGTATGTCATTAATTATATTTGAATTAAACTTCATGAACTGTTACTACAGTGTTTAGCCATTGATTTGATATATCAGAAAGAGTTTAAACTTCCCAATCGTCTGCTGTAAGTGAAAAAGGATTAAATGGTTGTTTCTCGAACAAATCATTGTCTAGAGGTTCCGATGATATGAACCATTCCATGAGAAAATCAACAGTCAATGGTCTATGCGTAATGTCACGACCCAGATAAACCTGTGAGGCCGTGTTGGCTAATCCGGGCCGACACATTCCGTCTCGGGGGATAAAGGTATAGACTAAGGATTCCTGAAACATAAATCCACAGGAGGCGAAAAGTGTCCGTCCGGGTTAGCCAGCGCGGCATGCTAAGACTGATCCCGGTCGACACTTTACGCAGAGTTTCTCGTGGGACGGCTCATATGTGTATGATAAGATGGGGGACTGTTCGGTGGAACAGTCTCATCTGGACCTTCGCTGACCATAACGTTAAATACTCAACTTTAATGCCGATAGGCTTATATTAAACATTTTATTTTTGTTTTCTCTATTAAACTGTGTGAACAGAATTGTTGAATAAGGTAGTCCATGTTTTGTTCATGTTACGATAAATACTAATTTAACTCCCTTTTCCCGCATGTAGACGCTTCTGCAGCAGACGAGTGTTGCAAACATTGAGGTAAAAGAAGAAATGGCTCCTGATTAGTATTTTTTCCATTTTTCAAAATCTTTTGATGTTTGTGATAAAAAAAATACCACTTTCTGAACATAAAAACTGTCTATGGTGTGTTAACGTGCTACAGGGTGGGTTATCTTTCTAATCACCTGAACGGATGGCTCAGGATGATCTATTCTTATGAATTCTCCCTGACTTTTCGTTTCCTTTTGAAGAACATTCACATTCACATTCGTGAAATAGTAATGTAAGTTATGATTTTGTTTACTTGGCTCTAGATTTTCTTAAATGCCTCGCATTTGTTTAACATTTCATGAACTTAGATTTTCTTAAATGCCTCGCATTTGTTTAACATTTCATGAACTTAAATAATTTAAGTAAAACATGTATTAATTAACTTGTCAACGGACGATTTTATAATAATCAAATAGAGTTGAAACCATTGCGGCAAAATAAGAAATTGCTCATCATTTCTCCTTTTGCCACAAGGTTTTAAAAAGTAGTCTACTGCACATGTGTCAATATGCGTCGGTATAAAACATATGTAATAAGCGAATCGAGTATATTTCGTCTAAAAACTGATTCGCTCCACCGCGCAACCTTTTTTTGCTGCATTTTGCAGCAATTTTTGTACTTGTATGTATTATTAGGACATACTCAATATTGTATCGATTGAAATACATAACTCAGGTTATACATACATTTAGACATAGTGTCTTATTGTCAGCTATTTTTCGGCGATAGCTGTTTAACCTTAGTTTTGACCTAGATGACAAATTATCTAGATTGTAGACCAATCAAATGTTGTATTTAATGAATAATGTTGAAGAAATTAAGGAAATAAAACGTTTTGATTGGTTCATAGCTAAGTTGGCGATCCTACGAGAGGCACTAATATGATGAAGTTTTAAAATAAAATAATCTGCATACTAAATTTTAATAGTTTTCCTTAAGAAATAAATTTCAGTATAGATAATCAGTGAAAACGTATGAGTATAATTTTTAAGACCAAAATACTAATTATTTGTTTAACATGATCGGTTATCTATCGTCAATTGAAACTTATAAACCTCTTGGGAGCCTCGTTGGATGGAGATGGCCGATTAGCCATAGATTATTGCGCACATTTTATAACTCTTAGTGTTTTCTTATATTGATCGCCGTTTATCTTTTTTAAAGATATTTCTTGTTTTTTATAAAAAGAAAAAAAAAAGTGTACATAAGTAAACAGATCTGTGAATGAGGTTTTACATGTAATAGGACTTATTGTCTTACATAATAGTTGTGATTTTCTTTCTATAGGGCTGTACGAACGGATCTGTAACTCAGTGTATATACATGTATTGGGACATATTTTCTGATATCATATTTGCGACTTTCTTTTTACAGTGCTGAACGAATTTTAGTATAAAATAGGATATACATGTACATGAATTTTGACGTTTTATTTTAAGAAGTTTTTAATAGAGATGTACACACAGTAAACACTCTGTGAATGCGGGTTCATTTGTATTGATGACACTTGTCTTAAATTATGTTTAAAGATTTTCTTTCTACAGGACTGTACGAACAGACTTGCAGTTCAGGGTATACATGTATTGGGACATATGGTCTGATATCATATTTGCAAATTTATTTCTACAGTGATGTACCAAAGCTAATATAAATCAGAATATACATGTACATGTATTTGGACGCATCATTTGAATGAGTTTTTAATACAGAAGTACAAACAGTAAATCTGTGAATGCTGGTTTAAATGTTTTGGGGACACTTTTCTTATATTATGTTTGAGGTTTTCTTTCTACAGGGCTGTACGAACAGACTCAATGTATATACATGTACATGTATTGGGACATATTTTCTGATATCATATTTGCGATTTTCTTTTTACAGTGCTGATCGAACAGTATTATAAATCAGGTTATACATGTGCATGTATTTGGACGTATCATTTGAATGAGTTTTTAATAGAGAAGTACAAACAGTAAATCTGTGAATGCTGGTTTAAATGTTTTGGGGAGACTTTTCTTATATTATATGTAAATTTCTTTCTACAGGGCTGTACGAACAGACTTGTAGTTCAGGGTATACATGTATTGGGACATATGGTCTGATATCATATTTACGATTTTCTTTTCATAAAGTGCCGAACGAACAGTTTTATATATCAGGTTATACATGTTTTGTGGCGTTTCATCTTAATTAGTTTTTTAATAGTGATGTACAAACAGTAAATCTGTGAATGCGGGTTTACATGTATTGATGACACTTATATTATATTATATGTGAATTTCTTTCTACAGGGCTATACAAACAGTGGTGTATGTCATGGCATGTATGTATTGGGACCAATGAAGACTGCTGGAGAAACAGCTGTTTGTGTCAGGTTGGTTACAGCTACGACTATAACACCAAGAGTTGCGTTGATCGTAAGTGTTTCGTCATCCCCTTTATTGAATTTCGAGTGACTTTACCGTATTGCGAAAATAAACTTACACGAAATTTCCGTCGACGAAGATATGTGCAGAGACTAGTCTGTACTAAATCACATAGGCTCTTTTAGGTTTCATGTGATGCCAGCTACCGTAAAATGGTGTTTAACATCGCATTCAACAATTTGCGATGATCATAAGTGTTTTGTCATCCCTCTTATTTAATTCGGAGTAACTCGACCTTCATTAGAGCCGTTCCGCGAGAAAACCAACATTGTGGACTCTGCATAAAATATCGACCAGGATCAGCTTAAGCATGCCGCGCAGGCTAATCCGGGCATATACTTTTCGCCTCCTGTGTTTTTTCTGTTCCAGGAACCATTACTCTAAACCTTTATCCCCCTGAGACGGAATGTGTCGTCCCGGATTAGCATAAGGGGACTGCGCAGGCTGACCTGGGTCTATACATTACGCAGAGTCCATATTGTTACGTTTTCTCGTGGAACGACTCATTTCACGAAAATAGGCTAAACATTCCGACTCTAGAATAACGTTAGTGATTAGTCTGAACTAAACAGCTAAGGATCTTTGGGTTGCATACCGATGCCACCTCCGTAAAATTCAATTTTATTTAAAGTTGCCAGATGGAGATCAAGATTTTGAAATGTTGAAACTTATGCAAATAGTTCTTATAGTGACAATAACGTAAGTAATAAGTAGTTCGAATTTATTTTGGCAGTAAATGTTAAAAAACTGTCAATTGAAAGACATGAACATGTACGAAATTTAGCTTACTGGGTATGTCTACCCGGTAAAAATGAAACATAAACGACCAATATTTAGATGTTTATGGTACTGGAAAGTTATATTATTACTCTGTTTTTATCCCAGAATTATGACTCTTAATATTTCAAGACAACTTTGGATCAGTTTTAAAATTTAACTATAATATCTTCTTTCTGCGGTTCAGCACCTTTAACACGACACATTTGTCATAGTTAACGAGTAAAGCTACATAGTTAACGAGTAAATCTACATAGTTAACGAGTAAAGCTACATAGTTAACGAGTAAAGCTACGGACACGTGTTGTTTCGTTGGAAGTGCTCTCAGGAAAATGAGTAGCATACGACTTATTCATGGTAATAATATTCTTCTTAATCCATAAAACGCACCCTGTGGTTTTACGCCGTTTTCAACATTACTTCAGTTATATCACGGCGACAGATCACATATTCATGATCTAACAGTAACAGTAAACCTAATAGTACTAGGCTAGGAAAAGTGCCTTGCCCAAGGGCAATCCACCATGACCGTCGTGCTGCGACTGGGAATCGAACCCGGAGTTCAAATCCCCGACGCAAACCAATCGACCACGGTATATTCCTTCAATGTGTTTTAATATGATATTAGTCCAGTATTGCTTTCTGGTTTGTAACACATCCGTGTTAAATGTCATGCCCTCGTCAAAATGAATCATTATCTACTAACTATGATGTTCACAAAGGAAATAGATCCACATGTATTTCATTCAGATAAGACCACCGACATATCGGTGACAAATTAAAGTTAACCTGAGGTCATACGACTTTTTAACGTTTAAGTAGAAGATTCCGAATGTACTCGGCTATTTCCGTATGATCGCTTACGATTTCGATACCTAAAGCATAAATTCACTTCAGTGTTATTATGTAATCACTATCCCCATAAGGAGTGAAACTTGGTGTTTGGATCCAGTGATGCCGCAATGCTATATGTATATATATATATATACCGTTAATACATGCCGACAAAGTACGGAAATTTCCGAGCTCATTTATAGTGGTCTACCATAATTATGTCTTTCCATACTAAAAATGAATTTTGACGCTTATTGTCTCATAGTGAGCAATTAATCCATTTGCCAAAATGTTCCAAATTCTCTTTAACAAATTATTATACCTTCATGTATAGGGATATTCCATCTTCCATCCTTTTCTCTAACCGTTTTCAAGTCATCTCAGCGGCTGAATATTTTATTTATGTGGAAACAGGTTAATCCTTCAGTGGGACATGGGCAAACGTGTTGTGTATAGGAATTTATTAAATATTTTTATTGCCAATTGAGAATATCAAAACCTTTTATTTTTGAAGAATCTGCTGGTCAAATAGTAAGCGTCAGAGATTTGGAACCGGGTGTCCCGGGTTCGTTCCCCTGTCGCAGCGCTTTGGTCATGGTGGCGTACCATTGGGCAAGGCGCATTTCCTAGCCCAGTACTGGTTTTGTTTACGCAGGGACATGAATATGCAATCTTTCGCCTTGATATATGTGTAATAATATTGAAAACGGCGTAAAACCCCATCTTGCGTTTGATGGAATAAGAAGAATGTTGATATCATGAAAAGTAGACTGTCGCCATGATATAACTGAACTAATGTTGAAACTGCGAAAAAAAACAATAAAACCTTTTGATTTTCACGTGTTTGTTATATTTTCAGATTGTACAACCTACGGGACCACTTTCACGGAGTATCGCGATCACGGCTTAATGTCTCTTTACGACATGCACCTTACTGGCGTAACATTTGGCTATTGCAAAACCGACTGCATTTCAAATAACTGTTTGCTTTTTATATACGAACCTTCCATTGATCATTGTAGAATCTCGCTCAATGCGACGGCATTGACAACCCCGGAAGACTTCGGACCTATACATGGACACCACTATTTCACAAGAAACTGTGAAGAGTAGCAGACACAGAGTCTGCTTTCTGTTTGGTATAGCTCATTTTACGTCTATGGAAACCATTTCTTTGCTCGATAACATTCAGATGCATCAAACTGCCTCGGTGGTGTAGTGGTACAGCGTCCACCTCTGGTCCGGGAGGTCGCGGGTTTGATCCCAAGCAAGGTTTGACTAACTGGCCCTTTAATTTAGCAAACAATGAAACCTGACCTTTTCGCTGAACAAAATTAACATGGAGATAAATAGACATTAAATAATATTTACAAATTTTGAACAAACAACCCTTCTGTGTGATGGTATCAGTAAAAATAGTAAAATATCAAACATTGCGTTTGAATCTGTTGATTAATTTGAATGTTATTGAGCTAAACGTCAGATTTTTGGCCTTGTGTGTTAGCCCCTGGTCATAGTAATAATAACATTTTTCGGAATTGGCAGACTGCCAATTGCTGTAGACATACAACGCATTTTAGTCTGAGACTGCGCGGAAAAAATAATTCATCGTGGTTTCAACAAAACTGTATTTAAAAGGTTAAGATCAACCAAAAAATATCATTATGATGTTGTTGGAACATCAGTGAAACACTTAAGGCGTGAGTATACTAATATAAGTTTAACAAGTGCTTACAAATTAATTAACTAATTAATTAGAGGTCAAATATGGAAAGTTATTATCAACTTCGCGAAGAGAAACGGAAAAGTACGACTATGTTCCAGTATTTATGGAGATTGTCCAATTCAATTTAAATGCCTGATTTTACCATTATGTTTCGTATTTTACTATTTTTTTATATTCTGTAATTCCATATTCCATAATATATTTTACAAACAGAAAAGTAAGTTTGCGAATATTATCGGAAATTTCGACGAAAAATAAATGGTAAACAAAGAAGTCACGAATGGATTTTTTTAACCCTTTGCTCATAATACCGCATTTCCCCCGAACCTAATAAAGCAGGCCTCTTCAAACAATGTTTTCCACTTTGTCAGTAAATGTTAACACAATTCACCCATTACTGATAAGTGGTGAATTACTGCTTTCAATTTGGATGAGTCCACGAAAATGCTTAGGAGTTTATCATATGTGTCAAATATTGAATTTTGTTTATCTCATTAATATTTACGCAGGGGTATTGCTATATGTTTAGATAATGAGACAAACACATAGGAATTTAAAACAATTGTTTTCCTTGTCTTTTGTGGTCACAGTTGCATGATATTTCCATGAATCTAGTATATACGGTACCCATGGTGCATTGCTTGTATATTTTTTATGTATGCACCTTTTCAGATCACCTGGACATGACGGCTCAAGGTGATCTATTGGGAATACAATATGTCATTGTCCAATGTTAACTTTTGGCTTCAAACAATAATGATGTTCCTTGCATGTTCCCAATATAGGTTTTCCCAAATATGTCCATTCACTACGGATCGCCTGGGCAACAAAAAAGGAAAACCTTTGAAACTCTCCTTGTCAGAAACTACTGTCCCAGTTTTGAAACATGTTCACAGTTTGCTTAATCTGTTGGGATTCATTAAAACATGGCTGTCGGGGCTGTTTCCATATATCGCTAATGTTCCTTGGATGGCCCCCCTTTTGAATGTATGCCAAGAGTTGAATTGTTTTCAATGCATAACTATGTTGATATGGCAAATATCGCAAAGAGAATACATAGTGTCTTTTCGAATTGTTCTTGCTTTGTTCATCTAACAAGTTTGCTCAAGCTGATGCAAATCCTCCAAAAACAAAACTGTGTAGTTGGGGCAGATTTTCTTCCCGTGATAAAGCGCTTTAGTGCTATAAAAATATCTTTGTTTGAAAACAGTAACTGCTTTCAATATTATTTGGCACAAATGTTCTTTGGTTTGACCCTCAGTCGGGTATGTTCTAGCAGTTGCTTTTGGCAGGGGGACCAACCATGGTTCCTTTTGTCTTATTTAAATGATTGTTTATGTTTCTTTGCAAGGCTATGCTTATGTGCTCTCATGTGCTTCTCTTGTATAAATTCGTTCACTATGTGCTGTTAATTGTTATCAATCTAGTCCATGGTTTAGAAAATTATTTCCTTTCACACCTTTTTTTTTCCCCAACATCATTACCAGTTCAGTTTATTGCATAAATGCAGAATTTTAATTTTCTTTTTAATAAGCATGCAACTGTGTCATACTGTTTGTTTCTCATGTACTTCGGGCCATGTTCAAAACTGTCCAATATGCTCAAACTAGGTAATTTGTCAAAGCATTATAATGGTTCATTGGGACTAGTTGACCATGGTGCATTTTTCACACAAATGCTACATAACCCTGTGCTCCATAAACACACGTTTTCCCAATCTCTTACCAGCACGCTATTAGAAATGGTATACTAAGAGTTCTGAATGCTCTTATCTTTCTGAACTCTTACTCCACTATTGTCCACTCTGTCCGTAAAAGTGGACTAAATCAATCTGATACATGATGAATTAATGCTTTCAATGTGAAGGAGTAACACATGATTATGGAGTGCAGCAATTGCTCTGTGTGAAACTTCTTATTTTTCATTCATTCACCTTGTTCTGTAACTAGTTGTAAATTATAGTGTTTGTCTTTTAATGTGTTAATTATGTTAGTTGCTGGATCAAATTGCATACATATTTTCTTGTTTACCACATACTACGCTAAGTTACAATTAGCTGTCTCGACCACAACTGTGGTCATCTTTAAACAAGAAATTGTTTTTGTGGTCCTGTAACCCCTAGTTTTTTAGATCACCTGAGCCAAAGGCTCTAAATGATCTATTAGACTCACTCACTGTCCGTAGCTCTCCTCAAAAGCTACTGACTGCAAATTGATAAAACTCGGCATGAATGTTCCTTGCAGGGCCCCACTTTTACAGTTGTTCACATAATTCCATTCAGTCCACAACTTTTTGCCATGGCTACAAAAAGGAAAAACAATTAAATTATTATTGTCAGAAACTACTGACGGAACTCCCTTAACCTCCACGAAGTTTGCTCGAGTAAGTGCAATTTGTAAAACACACAGACACTTCCTGATGAAAGTTGATTTAACATTGACATATTTCTCAATATAATAAGGCAGAAACTTCAAAATGTTTCCGCCTAAACCTCCTGTCAAATTTTCATTTGATTCTTCATGTCTTAAATTTGTATATTTGTGAGCGATATAGGGCCAACAATGTCCTCCTGTTTTCCAATTGCCGGTTTCATAATATTTACTATTTTTGATATAATCTTTCAACTTCTTAACAATTAATACATAAACTGAAGCTGCAATTGTTATTTCTTTCATTTTACAATATCTCTACTTCTCCAATCAGGCCGTCAACACTTTCAGTGCTTTGATTATTAATGTAAAATGCGCTATAATGAACGTCCTGAATTGATAGGAATGCGTCAAGTGTTTTTCATTATTTTCGTTTGTGACGAAAATATATTTCCTGGTATAACTTGTGACTATTAACCACTTTCCGGCTTTACGAGACTTATACTCTTTCCCGCAGACAACAAATCTGCAGCAGACGACTTTGAAAACATCTTCATAAAAATAAATATGAAAAATCTATGTAAATAAATGTAAAATAATTCGATAGAGTTGAAACTATTGTGGCAGAAGAAGAACTTGCTCAATATGAGTTTTGAGAATGTTATCCTTTTGTCACAATGTTTTCAACTCTATTCAATTATCATACTTTTCTTCATAAAGAGTTTCGATACTATTTACTAAAATGTTTTCAAAATCGTCATACTTTGTTTTTATAATAATTATTGTTATTATTGTTGTTATAATTATTATTATTATTATTATTATTATTATTATTATTCTGGTTATTTTCATTATGATGATGATGATGATTATTATTATTAATCATAATAGTTTTATTGCAGGTATAAACAAGAGAGAGAGAGAGAGAAAAAAAAAGAGAGAAAGAGAGAGAGAGAGAGAGAGAGAGAGAGAGAGAGAGAGAGAGAGAGAGGGGAGGTGAGAGAAAAGATAGAGAGAGAGAGAAAGAGAGAGAACACGAGAGAGAGAGAGAGGGGAGAGAAATAGAGAGATATAGAGATATAGATATGTATATATATATAGAGAGAGAGAGACAGACAGACAGACAGACAGACAGACAGACAGACAGACAGACAGACAGACAGACAGACATAGAGAGAGAGAGAGAGAGAGAGAGAGAGAGAGAGAGAGAGAGACAGAGAAAGAAACAGAGACAGACAGAGACAGATAGAGACAGAGACAGAGATACAGAGAGAGACAGAGAGACAGAAATAGAGAGAGAGAGACACACACACACACACACACACACTCACTCACACACACACACACACACACACACACACACACACACACACACAGAGAGAGAGAGAGAGAGAGATACAGACAGACAGACAGAGCGAGAGAGACACAGAGAGAGAGACAGAGAGAGACAGAGAGAGAGACAGACAGAGAAAGACAAAGAGAAGTAGGGCCTACTGTTAGTGCGAATTTTCAAAAGTTTAAACTCTCGAAGCTTGAGTTACATAAATCATTCAATCATTCATTATTCTTCAGTGAATAAACCAAGCGGATAACCATGTCGATAACTAGATAACTAAAAGTGTTTTATGGGTCCCTTTTGATCTTAAATTAAAGAGTGCTGTATATCTGAATTATGTATGTTGTTTTTTTAGATTCATGTTGTATGCTTAATTTAGAATAAAAAATCGTGTTTTTTTTCGTTGTTTTTCTGTTGTTTTTCTGTTGTAAAATAAACAGGTTACCCATGCTGATGACGAAACTAAGCTTTTCCCACTTACAGTCGAACTTTGACGCATATGCAGCAGGCAACTACATTGACAGAAACGAGATAAGAAACCTAAATATACAAAAAAACGTAATTATTTAAACGTTACAAAAAAACGTTATACAGGTTACATACATATACATGTTTCATTTAAATATACTCACTGATCTGCCAAGTGACACGCGCTTCTTCTAGCGTTGTTATACTGTCATTCTAACATGTTCGTAGTTTGTATTGTTGCACTTACTTTCTCGTATTAATGAAAAATACATCTGTATGCAAGCAAGAGTGAGAGTGAGGGTTTTCAGTCTTAATATTCATAATTCCGTTATTAAGGGTTTGACTGGCACTCGGCGCATATATACATTTGAATAACAGTACGGACTTTTCATATTGAAATTACGAAGCAAACATGGCTACATCTGAACAAATAAAACGTAAACCAAAACAAGCGAAACGCCCGAGACATGCTGGAAGCTCAGACATAGATACCCCCTGTAGAGATGATGACCTTTCATAACTTGACCTGGACACTAAACAAACTGTCAAAGCCATAACTAGTCTAACCTGTTTACTGAAAACACATACGGCAATCTCATTACAAGAATCATAAACACGGAAGTACTAATTGGAAAGCTTGAGACACTGGACAAACTAGATAAATTGGACACGATCGAATCAAGTGTAAAAGAAAGTGATAAGATGCTAGACTCGTTTGACTAAGGAACAAACAATAATGATCAGAATGTTTTAGCTGTTGAAAAAAAGCATGGCATTTGTTAGTGTTTGATGGGATAATAGAACAAGAAGCAGAGCGAATAAAGAACATTGCCGATATCATAGACAATCACAAAGAGATGAACATTAAAAGTAGTGACCTAAAAGAATTCTTGTTATATTTAAATAATCTGAACAGTGAACTTAAAGAACAAGTGATATACTTAAAAGCTTAAAGTCTTTGCGATATTGATCTTTACAAATAAAGAGTACATTAACACAGAAATCCCGAACAAATACTCTCTAGGTTTTTTTATAACCAGATGAACATTTCAAGCGTGACTCACGAGAGGGTTCATAGAATCAGATCAAGAGATCAAGATAAGTCACACGTTTGAAAACCGCCACCGCTTGTAGCAAAGTTCTCTTTCTTTAAATATTGTGTTTGTTTGTTTTTGTTTGTATGGTGCTTTACGCTGCTGTCAACAATTATCAGTTATATCACGGCGTTTCCTGGAATATTTACCTGTACTACTGGTCCTTTTTTCCTGACACAAGCGAATTAGTCATAATGCTAACCTCGAAACCTTGATCGCCAAGGAAGACAGCCATTACTACCATTTTAAAGTATTTGGTATGATCCGACCGCGGATCGAACCCGCGACCTCCCACACCCGAGGCGGACGCGGAGGTTTTCGTTAGAGATAGGGAAAGAGTACTGAAATCTGGAAGAATACTGAAGGGGACACATTATGGCATCCAGTAGCAGTTCTCAGAGGAGACAGAAACCGTGCCCGGATAAAACCTTTGTTTCGATAGATAAAGAAATTCGATAGAAGCTCAATTGAAAGTGAGTTAGCCAAAAGCGGACAGTTTGCAGGAAGAAGGAATGACAAGTAGTGAAAAATCAGGTCTTGGTGAAAGTGACTTGGAAAGCCTTGGTGAAAAAAGTACTCTACCACTAGAATAACGCTTTTCATTACTAAATGTATGTGGTCTTACTAATTCATTTAATATTCCAGAATGTTGCACGATTAAGAATGTTGTTTAATTAGACGAATATTCTACATTTGCCAAAACCAGAAGGCGAACAGTCGAGCATAACTCTGGTGGTATCGCTTATTTCGTCAAAAACAATATGGGAAAAAAGTCCCAAAACTAGGCGTTGATATCGAGAATGTTTAATGCGACAAATGTACTCAAATTTCGATTTCTCTAACATATTGAGGTAGTAAATGAATCTATTACAAAGTATTCAAAAAATAAACTTAAATTTGATTTTTTTTAAATAAAACCCTCCTAGTCACATAGCAAAGATTTTTATTCGATTTAAGAATCTTCAATAATCTCCCATTTGAAACTGGACGATGGACATGCATTGAACGACATTCCAGAGTGTACGCACTCTGTAGACATGAAATAGGCAAATCATATCACTATGTATTTAAAAGCAACCACTTCAATGAAGAAAGAACAAGGCTTATTCCATTTGTTTATAAAATGCCTGCAAATACATACTCTACTCAACGAAACTTGTGTTACTTCTCTTAAACACATTTTACAAACCACGAGGCTAAAATACTTGATAATTAAATATGTGTCTATATAATTATGCCGCGTTTATTTAACACCCTCCTCTCTGTTCTTTTCTTTTTTATAAATTGTATGCGTTATCTATGTTTTTTTTTTTAAATATATAGGTATATGTGACATGTACGAACAGTGTGAAGGTGTGTGCGGGTGTTGTGTGTGGAAGCCATGTATATATAGTTTAGTTCATCTTCTGTGTAAATCGAGGGCTTGGCGTGAAACGGTTGTAACTAAAAACCTATTTTGAAAACCCCGGTTTATGGGGCAATTTTGACCCTTTTGTAAACAATGCAAATTTAGGTGCCATTGCTCAGAACGAGCAATGGCACCTAAATTTCCATTGTTTACTAAGAAAAATGATTTAACGATTATAAAGACTTTATGGCGAGGGGCTTAACCTTGGTAAAAAAATACTGATTTTAGTTACAACCGTTTCACGTCAAGCCCTCGAAATACTGTTGTTATTATATATCTCCACATCACATACAGTTAATGCAAATACAAAATACAAATAGTTTTATTCAGTAATACAAGGCCTCCGTCCCAAAACTCAATATTAATTAACCAAAAAACATGAAAGAAGTTGTCGAAATAATTCTAGTTAACTCTTTCAGCGCCGAATTGTTTAAAGTAGACTCTTCCATGTTCAAAATCGGACGTCTCCATTTCTCATACAATAAAAGTTTTGGACTTTTTTGATAACTAAAAGGCAAATAATGCTGATTTCAGGTGAGACAGCTCGTTACGAGCCGACTCACCTGAATCAGTATTGTTTGCAAAAACCTCAATATTGCATTTGGCGCTGAAAGAGTTAAAATTACAAAAGTTAATGTACCATGGTGGTTGTTGGTGGAATGTCTTGAACAAATCACTTTACTTAATTGGTCAATGTGTTTTACAAGATCCATTTACTAAATACATAAAAGATTAAATAAACAGTTTCGTGCTTAAATGTTTTTTCCACTTGTCAAATGCCAGCTTCAAGTACTTTGCAAGTGCAGTGATGTCCTGAGTGTCCGACATAATAATCGCAAATAAAGTATCACATGTATTGTAATTTAAACATTCTTTTAAGAAAAAGAGCCTTTCTCAATTCTTCAATATACCGGACACAAAAGCAGAAAATGTTTTTCGTCTTCAACACCATAGTTACTATTTCTCAGACAGTAATGGCAATGCCGTAGGTTTCTGTCAATTTGTAAATGCCGTCCCTTTTCAATCATCATAAATTTTCTGAGTGTATTAATACATTCTAATTTATAAATTATGAAAGGAAATTATGTCTGATATAAGGGAACATTTGAATCACAATTGGTCGACTCGATCAGCAACTTGTGTTCTTACAAGATGGGTAGGGTTTATTGAGGAGGAAAACAGGCGACGTGCATCATTCCTATGTAGAAAGAATAATCTAAAATTATATTTTCTTAAGTTTTTATAAACTCACGGTGAGTTTATAACTTTTTGCAGCGAATTTATAACTTTTTCAGTGAATTTATAACTTTTTCAGTGAGTTTATACCTTTTTGCAGTGAATTTATAACTTTTTCAGTGAATTTATAACTTTTTGCAGTGAATTTATAACTTTTTCAGTGAGTTTATAACTTCTTACTTTACGGAACGGAGTCTTAAAACGAGAACAACTGGACGTTAAGATAAAATAAAGTATATCTGTGCATCTAAATTTGAGATTAAAGGATAAATAGGCCCAAAACATGTAATGAATTGAATAAACAATAGACACGGTGGTTATGATAAAAATTGTTGCAGATTTTTGTAAAATCTGTTTCTTAATCTGACCCCAAAGAAAACTTAAACAAACAATTTTCTGATATATTTCCATACAGTCTTTCTAATGTCATACTTTATCGACAGAAATCATGTAGTTTGCTTTATAATAATAGATTGCTCTGATAAGTGATTTATAAAGCCATGCGGCCAAGTGTTATCTATATTACTTTTTGTATTATTCATGTTTTAAAAAAGCAATTCCACATAGATTCCGCAAAAAGATCATTTGTGAAGCCTATAAAACACTTAAAATAATTCTTTTGGGAATGGAATAAACAATTTAACAAAATACGCATATCGGAAAACGGTATTTTGATTGATATGTTTGATTAAAATTTAATTGAAAACAAAAAGCTTTTTACCATGGACGAGTAATTATAATCAATACCAACGAGCCTTCGAAATGTGAATTATATTTAACCCTTTACCACATACAGACGCTTTTCTTTATTTATGCAGCAGACGACTGGTAAAACAATGTGACAAAAAAAGAAACTCTTAACATGCATGCATATCGGACAAAACTTACTTATACTGGTATTTTCTTTTAAACAATTAATTTGGTTTATTTATAAAAATCAAATTATATGTTCAATGGGAGAACAATCAAATCCAACGATCAGTGCAGTATATTGAACCCTTTTACCACATATAGACGCTTTTTAACGCCGCTTCAATGGAATGACTGGTGAAAACAATGTGACAAAAGGAGAAATTGCCAAAAACGACCCATTTCTCCCGTTGCCACAATGTTTTCAACTCTTTTCAATAGTTTCTCTCTAATACGGGTTGTTTTTCATATTTTTGCTAAAATGTTATCAAAGTCGCCTGCTTCAAACGTGTTGTGTGTGAGAAGGGGTTAAGCAGTTTTATCTTTTCATAGAGTGTTTTAAAGCGTCGTTAGTTTCAGGAAAATGGTTAGGTAATTACGATAAATTGCCACTTGCGTGAGGACATTTATTTATTTATTTGAATGGTGTTTATGCCGTTTTCAGCAGTATTTCAATTATATCGCGTCTTTTCCTCGGTGAATAACCGGTACTACCGCTATTGTCTATCTTGACACCGAGGTCTCAATCGAAATGCTATTCCCCGTAACCTTAAAGGTGCTGAAAACAAGGAAATAGATAGTATAGTCAAAGTTTTATAACTGTTCAAAAGTTGTCTCGAAATATTAGAAATAGAGCATACTACATGAGTGGTCATTCAATACGACATTTTATTAAACGAGTTCTCTAAAATTGATAAAAAACGAGCCTTGGCGAGTTTTTAGCAATTTTAGAAAACGAGTTTAATAAATTTTTGTATTGAATGACCACGAATGTTATATTCTATTTATATCATAAATTCCAATTCGACGATTATTAGCGCAAAATTTATATAACGTCGCTATATAGCGCGGTCATTTTCAATGCTTTTCATTATGACGTTACGTAGCATTGTTATTACACTAGTTGAATACGCAATTTATACAATGGCTTTATTACTCTCCCGGCGACGTCATTTATGATATAATCATAATTCTGGGATAAAATAAGAGTAATTATTTCACTTTCCAATAACATGAACATCTAAATATTGATCGTTTATGTTATATTTTTACCGGGACGACATACCCAGTAAGCCAAATTTTGTACATTTTCATGACTTTCAATTGACAATTTTTCAACATTTACTGCCAAAACAGTTTTGAACTACTTATATCACTTACTTTGTTGTCACTATTAGCAATATTTGCAGGAGTTTCAACATTTTAAAAGGAATTTTAATATGGAATTTAATATTAAATTTCTAATATGGAAGAGTCTACTTTAAACAATTCGGCGCTGAAAGAGTTAAAGCGCCAAGGATGGAAGTCATGACTTCCATTTTTAATTTTTTGGTATGACCTTACCGGTGATCGAGCCCTGGTCTCCCGACTCTAAGGTTGACGCTCTCAACATTACACCACGGATACGAACATTGTGGACTCGGCGTAAATCATCGACCCCCCATTAGCCTAAGCTTGCCGCACAGACTTACCCGGATAGACACTTTTCGCCTCCTGCGGTTTTCCTGTGGATTTTCTGTTTCAGGAATCATTACTCTATACCTATATCCCCCTGAGACGAAATGTGTCGGCTCGGATCAGTCTGCGCGGATATGGGTCGATACATTACGCAGAGGCCATATTGTTGGTCTTCTCACGGGAAGGCTCATTTGAGCTTTGGCCTGTGCGAACATTTTATATTCGGATCAACCTGCGCATCAGTGCAATCTGATCTAAATCTACACTTTTCGCAAATAACTTACTAAGGGTGGTCTTCTTTTTATCTTGCCGAGCCTCGCTAGTTCAGTCGGTAGCGACGCGGTCTGAAAGCGTGTGCAAAGGATAGGACACTGACAGATTAACCCTTTCCCTCATATAGACGCTTTCTGACGCCTCTGCAGCAGACGGCTTTTTGAAAACATAGTGACAAAAGAAGAAATTGCACAAAACGTGCAATTTTTCCTTTTTGCCACAATGTTTTCCACATTTTGTCATAGGTTATCCAATCAATTATGGAGATTTTCTATTTTTTGACAAAATACGTTCAAAGTCGTCTGCTGCAGAATTGCCGTATGGGGGAAAGGGTTAAAGGTGTCACATGAGTCAGAAAGGTTTATACTTTCAAAATGGGTGACATTATAATTAACAAACAGTTTACTTTACGTTATCAACAAATCTGCAAAAATCGCCTCTAAAAAAAATAGGCAAAACTATCGAAAAAACTCCTTTTGCCACATTGTTTTCAACCCTTTTCATCAGTTTTGCACTTATAGAAATAAAACATTGTCTTGCCTATATATATGTTCAAAGTCGTCTGCTGCAGATTCGTTGTATGTGGGGAAAGGGCTATATACAGTGTCGCGGTTCACGGATTCGCCAGACTCCATTTTTACGGGAGAGCATGAATACATTTTCTTTTGTCTGCCGCGGCTTAGCTCAAATGTATCCTTAGGAAATGTTTGGATTTAAAGATTTCTCAGAGATGATATAGTTTAACACATTTACAGTCTGTAATTCTCATTTTTGCCACATAAAGGCACAACATAGAGTGTCTTTCTTTAAGTGCGAATACCATAATGCAGAAAGTACTGGTTTATTTTGGTGTTATCAAGAGTGTTGCTTTAGTTATTTGAACATAAACCGAGCCCTGATAGCTCAGTCGGTAGCGTCGTGGCTTGTCAATCCGGGGGTTCTGATGTTGAACCTCAGCTCGTCCAACATTCTTTACGACGTTTGACAAAAGTCACTATGATAAGCGTCATTCGTCTTTCACAAATGGGCTAAGATTCTATGTTGAAAAGCAGCCAGCTGCTTGGAAAGTATGTTATCTGGTGTACTGGTGTGGGAAAGACAGGTGTATGTGAACCGACTGCCGTGATATTACTGAACTAAATGTTGTAAAAGGGTCTGAGCCCCATTCAATCAACCATATGAACATGTCAACTATATCGAGGGCTTGGTGTGAAACGGTTGTAACTAAAATTGGTATTTTTTTTACCAAGGTTAATCACCTCGCCATTAAGTCTTTATAAGCGTTAAATCATTTTTCTTGGTAAACAATGGAAATTTAGGTGCCATTGCTCGTTCTGAGCAATGGCACCTAAATTTGCATTGTTTACAAAGGTGTCAAAATTGCCCCTAAACCAGGGTTTTCAAAATAGGTTTTTAGTTACAACCGTTTCACGCCAAGCCCTCGATATGCGCGAGTAGAGTATTAAAGACTATTACATATGAGCCGACACGCGAGAAAACCTTCATTGTGGACTCTGCGTAAAGTATCGACCCGGATCAGCCATTAGCATGCCGCGAAGGCTAAACCGGTCAGACACTTTTCGCCTCCTGTGGATTTTCTGTTTCAGGAATCATTACTCTAAACCTCCCCATGAGACGGAATGTGTCGGTCTGGATTAGCCTGCGCGGACTGCACAGGCTTATCTGGGTCGATACATTGCGCAGAGACCATAATGTTGGTTTTCAGTATGTGTTTCTGCCATAGTCACAAGACTGTCAAGTAGATTTCGAGAAACGTTTGATATATACAATAAATTTGAATACATTCACAACCAAAATACACAGAGACCTCCATACAAGCGACACGTACTCTTAGATTGGTTTTGCTTAAGCACGTCTCACATCATTAACATTTCGCCATATACAGACGGTTTCTGGAGCATCAGCAGCAGATGAATTTTGCAAACATTATGACAATAGAAGAAAGTGTGCGACGCACATCACTTAAAGCTGCGGTCACATCTTACGGTCACGCACGTAGTTTACCGTAGTGAGGGATGACCGTAGTTGACCGTGGTGGACCGTAGTTAAACGTAGTGTGGAATGACCGTAGTTGACCGTGGTAGACCATAGTGGACCGTAGTTAAACGTAGTGTGGAATGACCGTAGTTGACCGTGGTGGACCATAGTGGACCGTAGTTTACCGTAGTGTGGAATGACCGTAGTTGACCGTGGTGGACCATAGTGGACCGTAGTTATACGTGGTTATCTGTAGTTCAACGTAGTTATAAACGTAGTTTGAACTTCAAGAAACCCATAATTTGGCTGTGGTTAGCACACAATTCTTCAACATGTTTAAAATATCTCTACGGTGACTTTTGATGCCAAGACCCTACTGTGACCGTAGTTTGAAACGTTGTTGACCACAGTTGACCGTATTTGACCGTACTTGACCATAGTTTACCGTAGTTGTGCGTACTTCGAACGTACTTCACACGTAGTTCAACGTAGTTGTCCGTAGCGACACGTAGTGATACCCTAGTTAACCTACTTTACCCTACCTTTACCTAGTTGACCATGTTTGTACTACGGTGAACTACGTTCAAATGAACTACGGTCAACTACGTGCGTGACCATAAGATGTGACTGCAGCTTAACATAGCAACGAAACTCTGTTCATCGGAAATAACAGCCTCTTTTGCAAAAAGTAGGCAATTCAATCAAATTTGTTTATTCAAGAAGTGTATACATGTTATATCGGGTTTCTGTGCAGTGCTCTTTTCAAAACTAGAACGAAGTGTTGATGAAAAAAATACAATAAATGTCAACCAATGAAAAGAATGGTGGTCGAGCGTCAAAGCCTTTAATCATTCATTTAGACGTGTGGTATTTTAGTTATAGACGTTACTATAAATTCGGAAAAAGATAACATATTTGTAAGATATGATAAAATAGAGTGAATCTGGTTCACTTGGTAAAGGGGTCGGTTTGAAAACATGACAAATAGTCATTAAAATGCAGACAGATTGTATTGTTTTTTTACCATATGTCCTTTCTTAAAATTTTGCAACTTGGATATGTAGCTACAGTTAGCTTCGTTACTTAGTATGCTATGTGATGCTTGCTTGCAAGAAAGAAATAATTGTGTAGTTGTATTTCATTTAACTTTTATTTTTTTCCTGGTGTTAACCAATGATACTAACGCCTCCATCGATAGACATCTCATTCTGACAGATGTAGTTCCGTTTTTCTTCACAGCTTTCATCCCGCCATTTCATCTGATTGTGCATGTCGAGCGCCATACAGTGCTGGTACCCGCCTGCGTTGTCGGGTTCATTGGGGGCCCAGTTTGTGAACTCACTGACAACAGTCTGGGACGGTAACCATAACCATTCGGTCTCGGTCACGAGGTCAGTGGCGCCAACCCAGAATTTACCTGGCATGAACGATTCTGCAATCATCAACAATGGTAATTTGTTAGAATATATTTTTGTTTGCCAATCAGACAAAAAGAAATTGTAAGTTATTAGTTTATCTCTTTCAGAGCCGAAAGAAGACTGCTCCGTGTTCAAAATCGGACAACTTCATTTTTCATGTAGTAACAGTTTTGTAATATTTTTATTTAAAAACGGCAAACAATGCTGATTTCAGGTGAGACAGCTTGTTAATTAAAAACCTACTAAATACCATATTTAAATCCAGGTACTAGTTAGACAGATTGTTGAATGATGCAATCCTCTTAATAAATATATACCAATGAAAAGTGTATTTTAGCCGTTGATGAGAAAAGGTACAAGTTGGCTTTTTGGAAACAGTGCAGATCCACATCAGCCTTGGCATCCACAAAGTTCTACCAATTGTACAGGCTTATCCGAACATACACTGTTCATAAAAGCTTACATGTGACTTTTCTCTTGCACTGTCTAATTTGTCGATACAATGAAATAAATACAAAAACACTCTGGTTTGAGTGTGTCGCTTGCAAGAATACCTATCGGAAACGTCCAATTGCCATGGGAACCGAAGCCGGTAGCAACGGCAATGTAATTAACCGGATGTGGATCGGTATCGTTCCATGCCATGAATTGGGATTCCCCGACATCATTTCCGGTTCCTACCCGAATATAGTTATTGGCCCAGGATATCCAAAATGGTCGCTGATCTGTGCAGCTAATAGGGTGACCTCTGAACAGAAAGTAAACAGACATGACATTTACTGGGGCACGTCTCCGTAGCAACACATGGAATACACAGATCAGTATGCGCCGCCACACAGGTTCGCCATCTCGTCATACACACAGTATCGAAGCCCCTTAATCCTTTCCCACATACAACTTATCTTCAGCAGACAACTTTGAAATTATCTAGGCAAAAATAGAAATACTTTCAATAAAATAAAGCATAACATTTTAATATTTTGAGATGTATTTTGAGATGTATGATAGGAGAAATCGTTATACCTCGAAAAGTCAAAGGTATCGTTTTCATTGTGGGAAAAGGAGAACATTTTGATTTTGAGTAGCAATTTTTCTTTTTTCTCACAATATTTTCAACATTTGTCGCTGTCAGTCGTCGTCGGTCCAAGGGAAAGAACCAGATTGTAAATGAGTACGTACATATTGACGCGCATTTCGTCCATATTTTGACACTGCTTACAATCCCGAATAACTGAAGCAGAGTCTGACCATCCACCAATCACTATTTCATACGTGTCTTTTGTGTCCAGTCCTTTGGTACTGGAGAAGGCCAAATGGGCGTCATTACAGGCCTGAAGAGATGTTCATGTGTTGTGTAAACGTACATACTTACACACTTTCAAACATGCAGACGCATTCTGACGCTTCTACAGCAGATGTTATCTGACGCCTCTACAGCAGACGCTATCTGACGCATCTACAGCAGACGTTATCTGACGCCTATACAGCAGACGCCATTTGACGCCTCTACAGCAGACTATATATGATGCCTCTACAGCAGACGATATCTGATGCCTCTACAGCAGACGATATATGATGCCTCTTCAGCAGCCGCTATCTGACGCCTCTACAGCAGACAATATATAATGCCTCTACAGCAGACGACTTTCGAAAACCTTTTGGCAAGAGGCTCAATATTGTCAGAATTCTTTCAAGTTTTTTTCAGTAATTTTAACCGTCATTTAAAGAGATTTTTCCTAGGTGTTTTCAAAGTCGTCTGCTGCAGATTTGTTGTATGCGACAAACATACACAACGCTTTTGCTTCTCTCCACAATTTGGTTAGACGGATTAGTTTAACGTTGTTTCAATAGTTTTTCTGTTATTTCACGGCGGCCAGTCAGTTCACATAACCATGTCTTTCTCGGTTTTCTCGCACCCGTACTCCAAAAAAAACCAGTTTTCCCAAAGAAACAGACTACATTCCCTCTATCCAAAATTACAGATAGTAGATAATATAGGACGACAATAAACGGCGACTTTTCACCTTCCTCAGAAGTCCGCATTTTAAACTATGATATAATTGTTATACAATTTTAGAATGCAGTAACAAATCAACGATCTACAAAGTTTCTTCACACCTAATAAAGGCATTTGAATTACGTAAACTGTTATTATAAGAACTTTCCCCTAATAAATATGCGACATTTTAGGAGGAATTCTGTATTATTGTCCATTACAATTGACATGTTTATATAAGTGAAATGGTAATTGTCACTCTTTATACATAATTGCCAGTCTATATGCCGTATTATGGGCAGGTGGCCTTAATATTTGAATAAAATGTCTACGTCTATGTCTATGTCTTATCAATGATGTGCAATACCCGACAGTTAAGACATAGGTACGCTCGTATGTCAGTCGTAACATCTAGGTATAAAAACTTGTTCCGGTGTATATTTGCGTATACCTTTTCCAAACGTAGACGCGTTTTGCCAATGCCACAACGAGATAGTTCTTACCTTAACGTAGAGGTTATCAAAATGATCTCATGCAGATTTAATTATTGGGAAAAGTGTATTCAAATAACGTACCTTGACTAAAAACGTTATCGAATTTCGCCCGGTAATGTCGACGCCGCTGTCATGTAGATAGTGATAGTGGTAGTCGTTGCCAGTTAGCAGGTTAACACTGGATACTGAAAAATCGTCATCAAATATAGACATGAATGCATGCTGTACCTAGTCCTATAAGGTCTGACAGAATTAGTTTTCAATAAAGCATTCTTAACCTCATGCATACGACGCCCTTTTAATCGGGTTCAATTAACCCTTTCCCTCATACGACAATTCTGCAGCAGACGACTTTGAACATTTTTTGTCAAAAAATAGAAAATCTCTATAATTAAATGGATAACCTAAAGACTAAAAGTGGAAAATATTGTGGCAAAAGGAGAAATTGCTCGTTTTGAGCAATTTCTTCTTTTGTCACTATATTTTCAAAAAGCCGTCTGCTGCAGAGGCGTCAGAAAGCGTCTATATGAGGGAAAGGGTTAAGAAGCAATTGAACCAGACTATTGCGGTCGAAACGCTTATAACGGATGTTGACCATACAGACGTAAAAAAATAGTTCACCACCAGTTTTTATTGAAAACTCAAAATAGGCAAATGCCATGCGTGAATAACTTCGTAATTACGCAGTTACTGTTGAAAATATGCCTCTGACATAACACCCAAAACACATTCAATATACATTTCTATCAATTAAAACAATTTCTTTTCTTATATTGTATGCAGTTAGTGTGTCAATGAAACAAAATATTGACCCTTATCATTGTATGTAACCCTTCACACTACACTATCCATGTTTTTCTTTGTACTTTCAACTTCATTCTTGGGGGTTTTCTCATTTGAATACAACTTGCAGTACTTTCAGTACTTTGATTAAAGTATCTGCGGCCGACGACTTTTTGGAATTTTTGTGACTAAATGAGAAATGAGCCGTTCCACTAGAAAACCAACATTATTAACTCTGTGTAATGTATCGACCCAGATCAGCCTGAGCCGTCCGCGCAGGCTAATCCGGGCCGACACATTCCGTCTCCGCAGGAGTAGTGCAGAGCGACATCAAACTGCGGTTTTGCAAAAGCGTTTCTCAATAATACATTTATATACTGTTTTATGCTTTTACCTTAATGATTTCGAAGATGCTTGCTTAACACGTGTTGTTTGTTTGATTGATTAATTGTTTGAGGTTTTCCTCCGCTTTCAACATGTTTTCAGTATATATCACGGTGTTTCCTGGGTAAGTTACCAGAACCACTGGTCATTTTATCCTGGCACAATTTAGTGTAAATTCAATGCAAATCCCGTAACCCTGAGCGTCAAGTAAGACAGCAATTATTAAAAGTATTTTGCATGGGATCGAACCCGCGACCTCACGCACCCGAGGCGGACGCTCTTCCACTACACCACCGAGGAGGTTTGACAGTTTTAAATAAGGACACGACTAGAAAGAAAGCTACTTTTCAACTTAATCTAAGCTTTAAATTTAGATTAGAGTGCTCGCCTCTGGTGCGGAAGGTCGCGGATTCGATCCCCGGCCGGGTCATACTAAAGACTTTAGAAATGGTAGTAATGGCTTTTCCATCCTTGGCGCGCAGGGTATCGGGTTAAGCATTACGACTGACTGTTTTATGTCAGGATAAAGGGACCAGTAGTACTGGTAGCTTACCCAGGAAACGCCGTGATTTATACCGAAAAAATGTTGAAAGCGTCAACTCACGTTTTTCCTGGTTATCTCACACCAGTACTCCACACAATAGTCTTGACGAATGACGCTTGTTAATGTGACTTTTGCCAGACGTCGGAAAAAATGTTGTCCGAGCTGGGTTCTGAAATCATAACCCCTGGATTGACCTGACCGCCTGCGTGGCTACCGACGGAGCTAGGAAAGGGTTAAATAACTCTTTCGGCGCCAATGGCAATGTCTGCAAACAATACGGAGTCAGTCGAGACAGCTTATAACGAGCTTATTGATTGATTGGGGTTTAACGCCGTTTTCAACAAATTTCAGTCATAGCACGGCGGCCAGTTGACCTACTCATGTGTTTTCTGCCTTTCTCACACCAGAACCCCACACAAGATACTTTCCAATCAACTTGTTGCTTTCCCACATATACTGTTAGCCCATTGGTGGAAGACGACTGACGCAGTCACAGTCACTTTTGCCGGACGTCGGAAAGAATGTAAGCTGGGATTCGATCAAACCCCTTGATATAACAGCCCGCGTGCCTACCGACTGAGCTACCGGTGCTCGGCCCATAGCGAGTTTATATCCTAAAACAGTCCGACACTCTTGATACATGAACAATGGAGTCGCTCAAGTTCGAACGTGGAATAGTCTACTTAATGAAATTCGGCACTAAAAATGTGGAGAACTTACACTTGTCATCATAATCAGCAATTCCAGCTAGGTAAACTTGTATATCCACGCTGTCGACTGTCGCCAATATCCCACCCGCTTTCTTACAGCTATCCTGTAGAACGATAGAAGAATTATATATATCACTTTTACCGGACCAATGAAGAGATATTAATTGAACAATGCAATTAAAATTTGCCGTAATTCATTATTTTCTTTGTTGTAATTTAATATGTAATGGGGCATTTATTCAATTACACATTTTGGTCATCTTTCAATAACATTTCAGTAAGCTATCAATAACGATTCAGTTATCTATCTATTCAGTTATCTTTCAATAACATTTTAGTAAGCTATCAATAACTATTCAGTTATCTATCAATAACGATTCAGTTATCGTTCAATAACGATTCAGTTATATTTCAATAACATTTTAGTAAGACATCAATAACGATTCAGTTATCTATCAATGATGATTCAGTTATCGTTCAATAACATTTTAGTAAGCTATCAATAACGATTCAGTTATCTATCAATAACGATTCAGTTATCTATCAATAACGATTCAGTTATCTATCAATAACATTTTAGTAAGCTATCAATAACGATTCAGTAAGCTATCAATAACGATTCAGTTAATTTTCAATAACATTTCAGTTATATTTTAATTATGTTTTTTCATTGAAGTTGGAACTCAGGCTCACCAGTACCATCGCATGTAGAAACGCGTATAGAGGGATAATGGTTATCATCAGCCAGTACTACCAATGACGTCGGTGGAAATCCTGGTCTGACACCATATTCACTGGGTTTAAATAACGATTGATTGATTGATTGATTGATTGGGGTTTAACGCCGTTTTTAACAATTTCTCAGTTATATCACGGCGGCCAGTTCACCTACTCATGCATTTCCTGGTTTTCTCACACCAGTACTCCACACAACAATCTTCCCAAGCAACTGGCTGCTTTTCCACATAGACTTAGCCCATTGGTGGAAGACGAATGACGCATGTCGCATTGACTATTGTCAATCGTCGGAAAGAAAGTTGGCCGAGCCGGGATTCGAACTCACAACCCCTGGATTGACAGCCCGCGTCGCTACCGACTGAGATACCGGGGCTCGGCTTTAAATAACGAAGGTACATATATATATATATAAGCATAGGGGCCTGTCACGCTAATAAATTTAAAAAAAATGAAATCTATCGCTGTGTTTAACCCTTTCCCACATACGACAGTTCTGCAGCAGACGACTTATAAAACATAGTGACATAAACCTGAAAAATCTCCATAAAAGATAGCTAAATTGTAAAATAAAGTTGAAAACATTGTGGCCAAGGGTGAAATTGCTCCTCATGAGCAATTTCACCTTTGGCCACAATGTTTTCAAAAGTCGTCTGTTGCTATTGAGTCAAAATGCGTCTGCAGGTGGGAAAAGGTTGAATAACGAGGGTACATACACATGAAAGCATAGGGGCCTGGCACGCTAATGAATTAATAAAAAAATAATGAAATATATTATATATACATGTACATTGTGAGTTTAAATATGTTGTACGTAAACCAATCGTGTGCGGACAAAATCCTTTTGACCAGTATTTAAGGTAACCATTAAGCTACATGCTGACACAAAGCGCTTTTATTCAATCGTCGTTTTTTATTGTGTATCGGACCAAAATGCAAACTTGGGTCAAATCTGGTTAACGAAGAAGTTTCATCCCTTGACCATATATACTGTACTAGAGGTCAAAGGGAAGTAAATCGGATCGGCTTGCAGGGCAGACAATCTTGTCCAGGAATTTCAGATGAATATATAAGACTGAGGTTGGCTCCCATTGGACAATACTGATGTTGTTGAAAGTTGAAAGTGATTTTCATAAAGTTGAATAACCTCTGACTGATGTATAACCAAAACAGTGTTTGCCTTTAGCTATGTTGACGCTCTAGTAGCCATTTTCAGAACATGCTGTATTTTCTGAAATTGAAAGTAAAATTCAGTGCGGGATAAGGGTCACCTTTGATTTGACCTCCTATCTCTGTCAAAAAAAACGGTCTTCATTTGGGTTCGGTTTGATATAGGTATATGTGTTAATTCATTTGCTAGTAACGAACCATAACCCATAATGCTATAATGGTCGCCTATGGAAAATGAATTCATTCCCTTTGCCCCAGAGTATACATTTTTAACTTTTTAAATAGCGTGCCAGGCTCCTATTACGGCAGCTCTAAAGGGACACACACATTTTTATAAATTACATACGAGGTTTTTTTTTATCTCGTGCGCACGAGATAGTATCTCGTGCGCACGAGATACTTATCTCGTTACCACGACTTAGTATCTCGTGCGCACGAGATACTAAGTCGTGCGCCTACGGCAGCTCTAAAGGGACACACACATTTTTATGAATTACATACGATTTTATTTTTTATCTAGTGCGCACGAGATAAATATATATTCGTTTGTGTCCCTTTAGAGCTGCCCTACACTATTCATGAAAATAACCGTAAAACTAACCATCGCCTCGGCCCACGTCTTCTCGTCCTTCATGAACATAAAACATCGTTCACCCACAGCATCGTAGCCCTGTGGACACCCCGGGTTGTTTAGTAGACCACCCTCACCTAAATAACGGTATCATTAAAATATTCACGCCTCACGCCACAGGACAATATACTTATAGTTTTATTGAAATAAGCTGTACAGTTTCTTGTCATTTTTACAATACACACATACATTACAATTGACACACACACAAATGTAAATGTAATCGAAATTGACTAATCTTGTATGTTGTAACGAGACTTAATTAACAGGGCAAACACTATTTGAGCCCGTCCATGGGAACATGTATTTCCTAACAGTGAAGGTTTCAGATCAGCACATATAAATGCACCGTTTATCAGAATCTTTACATGTTGATAGGAGTAGTTTCTAAATGAGAAGCTTTTGTGAGTTCTGTGTTAACATTGTAGATCATGATCAGAGTGTGTGGGCTCACATATTTATCTGGATCTACACTGTTCACAAACGCAAACTTGTACCCTTTTCCCAGGGCGGGCTCAATTTCGAACCAGGCTTTACGGAAATCATCCATCGGAGGTCGGGTTTATACTAGTTTCTAGGTTTTTTTTAAACGAACACTAAGCAGTTACTTGTTAGTCAAATCAAAGTTGCCAGTTCAATCACTCGTGTGTCTTGGCTATCCCACACCAGTACTCCACACAGCAGTTTATCCAAGTAACTGGCCGATTGTCCACATAGCCTGCTAGCCCATTGGTGGAAGACGACGGCCGCTTGTCGCATTGATCTTTGTCAAACGTCGGAAAGAATCTTAACCAAACTGGGGTTTGACCTAGCAAGCGCTAGATTGACAGCTTTCATGACTACAGAATAAGCTACCCAGTATCGGCGAGGGTAAATAAAAACAAACAAACAAACAAATGCTGAGCTTCACATCGATGCATTAAGCGAAATGATATCCATTCACTCTGAGCGCCAGGGACGAAAGCCACAAATACCATTTTTAACCTTTTCCCACATACAACAAATCTGCAGCAGACGACGACTTTGAAAACGTACCCGGAAACAAATTGGAAACACCTTTTAAACGTAGGTTCAATAATTGAACAGAGTTCACTCAACTAGAGGACAAGTAATGGTCCTTCCCAGAAAAAAAGTGCCCCGCGTGTATCGATGCTAAACACAGAGCACGTTAAAGAACCAGTGGGTTCTTTTTTTGGAAAGAGCTATGGAATCGGGAATCGAACCCGGACTCCCTTGTATCTAACCCTTTCTCTTGAACACACCTGCACCTGTCAGATGCTTACACATGAAAATGTGTACGCCATCAAAACAGGCATTTAGAAGCTAAAAGGCTTATCATAGTTATGCCCAATCAGAGAATACATTACGTAATTAAACACATTTACAGCTAGCCCATATGTAAGTTTGATGGTTTGGTTTTGTACGCCCTTTCAACAATTTTTCAGTTATATCACGGCGTTTCCTGGGTAAGTTACCAGTACTACTACTGGTCCCTGTATCTTGACACCAGGTAGTCAGTCGTTATGCCAACCCCGCTACCATGTTCTAGACCATAGTTATGTACAAGGCTGTCTGTATTTCAGGATGAGCTGTTCTTATCAGTGTTTATCTAAATAATCGCACGTCTCTCGGCAAAACTGTGCCAATGACCTTCTATAGACTACACACAGGCAATCCATTTTCACTTAACTTAGTTCTAATTTCTCACTTATAGACGCATTATTGACGCATCTGCAACACACGACCCTTTAAAACATTGTGGCAAAAGAACAAATTGCTTATAATTAGCACATTCTCGTTTACAGTTACGATCTTACATTTGTCAACTCTATTGAATAATGATATTATCATTTATAGCGATTTTCCATTTTTAGCTGCATAATTGTTGTATATGGGAAAGGGTTAAACTAGTTTAAACAATGGCTGAGCTAGTTCCGTATAGCTTATCAGTAAACGAGACACTCCTTTCTTCTTAACTCTTTCAGCGCCAAAGGCAATATTTGAGGTTTTTGCAAACAATGCTGATTCAGGTGAGTCAGCTCGTAACGAGCTGTCTCACCTGAAATCAGCATTGTTTGCCTTTTAGTTATCAAAATAGTCTAAACTTGTATTACATGAGAAGTGGAGACGCCCGATGTTGAACATGGAAGAGTCTACTTTAAACAATTCGGCGCTGAAAGAATTAACACTATCCCCACCTATAGACGTATGTTAACGCATCTGCAGCAATCGACTTTTAAAAACATTGCAGCAAAGAAAGAAATTGCTCATAATGTTTTCAAATAATTAATAATTATACTTTCGTTTATCGAGATGTCGATCATTTTTGCCTGCATGTTCTCAAAATCGTCTGATGCAGATTTGTTGAATGTGGAAAAGGGTTTTGAAATTTAGGCGAAGGTAGTTCATAATTTGAGTCATTCTACAAGAAAATCAACAGTATGGACTCTGTGCGTAATGTATTAACCCAGATCAGCCTACGCAGCCTGATCCGGGCCGACACATTCCGTCTCAGGGGGATAGAGGTATAGAGTAATGATTCCTAAACCAGAAAATCCACAGGAGGCGAAAATTGTCTGTCCGGGTTAGCCTGCGCGGCTTGCTTAAGCTGATCCGGGTCGACACTTACCGCAGAGTCATCAACGTAGGTTTTCTCGTGGAATGGCTCAAATTATACTGTTTAACCCTTTAGACGCTTTCTGACGCATCTGCAGCAGACGGCTTTTTGAAAACATAGTGACAAATGAAGAAATTGCTCAAAACGAGCAATTTCTCCTTTTGCCACAATGTTTTCCGCTTTTAGTCATAGTATCCATTCAATTATAGAGATTTTCTATTTTTTGACAAAATATGTTCAAAGTCGTCTGCTGCTGAATTGTCGTATGAAGGAAAGGGTTAAATCGTCTGCTGCATATGTGTAGTACGTCGGAAAGGGACAATTACTATGGTGATTTAACACTCGTCTGCTTTAACAGTTGAAAAGATTTTGGGAAAAGAAAAATATGCTCATTTAAGTATTTGGTATTTTTTACACAATGTTTTAAAAAAGGTATCTGCTTTAGACTCGTCAAATTATACCGCCATTATACCAGGCAAGTGTTCTACCCATAGACGCCGAGTTTTAAACACCGTCGTCTCGGTGCTTTTCCTGTCACCACCTAAAGAAAGCTAGAATAAATTGCAAATACGGTTCCTCATGGAAATCAATATTTAAACGATTGTAAAGTATTATTTTAATATGACCAACCTACTCACCACTACAAAATATTCCTAAACTAAGGAAAAGAACGACAGCAATCAGCAACGTCATATTCATACAACTGTTGGTTTTCTTTTGTCTGAGATCTCAGAAAAGACAGCTTTAAGAAGATAAATGATAACATTTACACAGATCTAATTTATAAACTAGAGTCGCACCGGGAGAAAATGATGTCCTGCAGTAATATACTTGATTTGTGTTTAGTTCAAACTTATTATATTTTACAGCCGAGTCCCGGTAGTTCAGTTTGTAATTCTTATCACAACTCGGCTAACATCCTTTCCAACTTTTAATAAAAGTAACTGTGACAAGCGTAAGTTCGACTTTTATTTCATTATAGTTGAAAACATTTTGATAAAAGGAGGAAAATGCGCATTAGGAGCGTTGTTTACTTTTTGCCATAATGTCTACAAAAGTCGACTGTTACATTGATGGCTGAAATGTTCAGTGTTGTTGACAAGAACACAGTTATGGTCCGCCTATGGCATCAGAGTTACTGTTCCTGTTTAAAGATTGCATTATGGGGTGACCGTCCATTTTAGGAAATATCACACAAAATCCTAAATATTCATCTATTAACATTTTCGGATCAGCCTCGACTTTAGCATTCTGTTTTCGTAGGAACAGTTTATTGATGCTTTATCTCTGTTCCACAATGATCTGTTCTGCAATCCCTACGTGACACTTCAATGGCTTTACTCTGTGCTCCTATCCCTATGAAGCACTTCGATGGCTTCTCTCTGTGCTGCAATCCCTGCAAAACACTTCGATGGCTTCATTCTGTGCTGGAATCCCTACGAAACACGTTGATTGCCTCACTCTATGCTCCAATCCCTACAAACCACTTCGATGGCTTCACTTTATGCTTCAACCCCTACGGAACACATTGATGGCTTCACTCTATGCTCCAATCCATACAAAACACTTCGATGACTTCACTTTATGCTTCAACCCCTGCAAAACACTTCAATGGCTTCACTCTATACTCCAATTCATACAAAACACTTCGATGGCTTCACTCTATACTCCAATTCATACACAACACTTAAATTGCTTCACTCTATACTCCTATTCATACAAAACACTTCGATGGCTTCTCTCTATGCACCAATCCCTGCAAAACACGTCAATGGCTTGACTCTATACTCCAATTCATACAAAACACTTCGATGGCTTCACTCTATACTCCAAGTCATACCAAACACTTAAATTGCTTCTCTCAATACTCCAATTCATACAAAACACTTCAATGGCTTCACTCTATACTTCAATTCATACAAAACACTTCGATGGCTTCACTCTATGCGCCAATTCATACAAAACACTTCAATGGCTTCACTCTATACTTCAATTCATACAAAACACTTCGATGGCTTCTCTCTATGCGCCAATCCCTACAAAACACTTCAATGGCTTCACTCTATGCGCCAATTCATACAAAACACTTCGATGGCTTCACTCTATACTCCAATTCATACAAAACACTTCCATGGCTTCACTCTATACTCCAAGTCATACAAAACACTTAAATTGCTTCTCTCTATACTCCAATTCATACAAAACACTTCAATGGCTTAACTCTATACTTCAATTCATACAAAACACTTTGATGGCTTCTCTCTATGCGCCAATTCATACACAACACTTCAATGGCTTCTCTCTATACTTCAATTCATACAAAACACTTCACTGGCTTCTCGCTATGCGCCAATTTATACAAAACACTTCGATGGCTTCTCTCTATGCGCCAATCCCTACAAAACACTTCAATGGCTTCACTCTATGCGCCAATCCCTGCAAAACACTTCGATGGCTTCTCTCTATACTTTAATTCATACAAAACACTTCAATGACTTCTCTCTATGCGCCAATCCCTACAAAACACTTCAATGGCTTCACTCTATGCGCTAATTCATACAAAACACTTCGATGGCTTCACTCTATACTCCAATTCATACAAAACACTTCAATGGCTTCTCTCTATGCGCCAATCCCTGCAAAACACTTCAATGGCTTCACTCTATACTCCAATTCATACACAACACTTCAATGGCTTCTCTCTTTGCGCCAATTCATACAAAACACTTCGATGGCTTCACTCTATACTCCACGTCATACAAAACACTTCAATGGCTTCACTCTATACTCCAATTCATACAAAATACTTCGATGGCTTCACTCTATACTCCAATTCATACAAAACACTTCGATGGCTTCTCTCTATACTTCAATTCATACAAAACACTTCAATGGCTTCTCTCTATGCGACAATTCATACAAAACACTTCAATGGCTTCACTCTATACTCCAATTCATACAAAACACTTCAATGGCTTCTCTCTATACTTCAATTTATACAAAAGACTTCAATGGCTTCTCTCTATGCGCCAATTCATACAAAACACTTCAATGGCTTCACTGTATACTCCAATTCATACAAAACACTTCGATGGCTTCTCTCTATACTTCAATTCATACAAAACACTTCAATGGCTTCTCTCTATGCGCCAATTCATACAAAACACTTCGATGGCTTCTCTCTATGCGCCAATCCCTGCAAAAACACTTCAATGGCTTCACTCTATACTCCAAGTCATACAAAACACTTCAATGGCTTCTCTCTATACTCCAATTCATACAAAACACTTCGATGGCTTCACTCTATACTCCAATTCATACAAAACACTTCAATGGCTTCACTCTATACTCCAATTCATACAAAACACTTCAATGGCTTCACTCTATACTTCAATTCATACAAAACACTTCAATGGCTTCTCTCTATGCGCCAATTCATACAAAACACTTCGATGGCTTCACTCTATACTCCAATTCATACAAAACACTTCAATGGCTTCTCTCTATACTTCAATTCATACAAAACACTTCAATGGCTTCTCTCTATGCGCCAATTGATACAAAACACTTCAATGGCTTCACTCTATACTCCAATCCATACAAAACACTTCGATGGCTTCACTCTATTCTCCAATTCATACAAAACACTTTGATGGCTTCACTCTATACTCCAATTCATACAAAACACTTCAATGGCTTCACTCTATACTCCAATTCCTACAAAACACTTCAATGGCTTCACTCTATACTCCAATTCATACCAAACACTTCGATGGCTTCACTCTATACTCCAATTCATACAAAACACGTCAATGGCTTCACTCTATACTCCAATTCATACAAAACACTTCAATGGCTTCACTCTATACTCCAATTCATACAAAACACTTCGATGACTTCACTCTATTCTCCAATTCATACAAAACACTTAAATTGCTTCACTCTATACTCCAATTCATACCAAAGACTTCAATGGCTTCTCTCTATGCGCCAATTCATACAAAACACTTCAATGGCTTCTCTCTATACTTCAATTCAAACAAAACACTTCAATGGCTTCTCTCTATGCGCCAATTCATACAAAACACTTCGATGGCTTCACTCTATACTCCAATTCATACACAACACTTCAATGGCTTCACTCTATACTTCAATTCATACAAAACACTTCGATGGCTTCTTTCTATGTGCCAATTCATACAAAACACTTCGATGGCTTCACTCTATGGGCCAATTCATACACAATACTTCGATGGCTTCACTCTATACTCAAATTTATACAAAACACTTCAATGGCTTCTCTCTATGCGCCAATTCATACAAAACACTTCGATGGCTTCACTCTATACTCCAATTCATACACAACACTTCAATGGCTTCACTCTATACTTCCATTCATACAAAACACTTCGATGGCTTCTCTCTATGCGCCAATGCATACAAAACACTTCGATGGCTTCTTTCTATGCGCCAATTCATATAAAACACTTCGATGGATTCACTCTATGCACCAATGCATACAAAATACTTCGATGGCTTCACTCTATGCGCCAATTCATACAAAACACTTCGATGGCTTCACTCTATGCTCCAATTCATACAAAACACTTAAATTGCTTCACTCTATACTCCAATTCATACCAAAGACTTCAATGGCTTCTCTCTATGCGCCAATTCATACAAAACACTTCAATGGCTTCTCTCTATACTTCAATTCAAACAAAACACTTCAATGGCTTCTCTCTATGCGCCAATTCATACAAAACACTTCGATGGCTTCACTCTATACACCAATTCATACACAACACTTCAATGGCTTCACTCTATACTTCAATTCATACAAAACACTTCGATGGCTTCTTTCTATGTGCCAATTCATACAAAACACTTCGATGGCTTCACTCTATGGGCCAATTCATACACAATACTTCGATGGCTTCACTCTATACTCAAATTTATACAAAACACTTCAATGGCTTCTCTCTATGCGCCAATTCATACAAAACACTTCGATGGCTTCACTCTATACTCCAATTCATACACAACACTTCAATGGCTTCACTCTATACTTCCATTCATACAAAACACTTCGATGGCTTCTCTCTATGCGCCAATGCATACAAAACACTTCGATGGCTTCTCTCTATGCGCCAATTCATACAAAACACTTCGATGGATTCACTCTATGCACCAATGCATACAAAACACTTCGATGGCTTCACTCTATGCGCCAATTCATACAAAACACTTCGATGGCTTCACTCTATACTCCAATTCATACAAAACACTTCAATGGCTTCACTCTATACTCCAATTCATACAAAACACTTCAATGGCTTCACTCTATGCGCCAATTCATACAAAACACTTCGATGGCTTTACTCTATACTCCAATTCATACAAAACACTTCAATGGCTTCACTCTATACTCCAATTCATACAAAACACTCCGATGGCTTCTCTCTATGCGCCAATTCATACAAAACACTTCAATGGCTTCACTCTATACTCAAATTCATACAAAACACTTCGATGGCTTCTCTCTATGCGCCAATTCATACAAAACACTTCGATGGCTTCTCTCTATGCGCCAATCCCTACAAAACACTTCGATGGCTTCACTATATACTTCAATTCACAAAAAACACTTCGATGGCTTCACTCTATACTCCCAGTCATACAAAACACTTCGATGGCTTCTCTCTATGCGGCAATCCCTTCAAAACACTTCGATGGCTTCTCTCTATACTCCAATTCACACAAAACACTTCGATGGCTTCACTCTATACTCCAAGTCATACAAAACACTTCTATGGCTTCTCTCTATGCGCCAATTCATACAAAACACTTCGATGGCTTCTCTCTATGCGCCAATTCATACAAAACACTTCAATGGCTTCTCTCTATACTTCAATTCATACAAAACACTTCGATGGCTTCTCTCTATGCGCCAATTCATACAAAACACTTCGATGGCTTCTCTCTATGCGCCAATTCATACAAAACACTTCAATGGCTTCACTCTATACTCCAATTCATACAAAACACTTCGATGACTTCACTCTATACTCCAATTCATACAAAACACTTCAATGGCTTCACTCTATACTCCAATTCATACACAACACTTCAATGGCTTCTCTCTATACTTCAATTCATACAAAATACTTCAATGGCTTCTCTCTATGCGCCAATTCATACAAAACACTTCAATGGCTTCTCTCTATGCGCCAATTCATACAAAACACTTCAATGGCTTCTCTCTACGCGCCAATTCATACAAAACACTTCGATGGCTTCTCTCTATGCGCCAATTGATACAAAACACTTCAATGGCTTCACTCTATACTCCAATCCATACAAAACACTTCGATGGCTTCACTCTATACCCCAATTCATACAAAACACTTCGATGGCTTCACTCTATGCGCCAATTCATAGAAAACACAAACATTCAAAACACTTCAATGGCTTCACTCTATACTCCAATTCATACACAACACTTCAATGGCTTCTCTCTATACTTCAATTCATACAAAACACTTCAATGGCTTCTCTCTATGCGCCAATTGATACAAAACACTTCAATGGCTTCACTCTATACTCCAATCCATACAAAACACTTCGATGGCTTCTCTCTATGCGCCAATTCATACAAAACACTTCGATGGCTTCACTCTATGCGCCAATTCATAGAAAACACAAACATTCAAAACACTTCAATGGCTTCACTCTATACTCCAATTCATACACAACACTTCAATGGCTTCTCTCTATACTTCAATTCATACAAAACACTTCAATGGCTTCTCTCTATGCGCCAATTCATACAAAACACTTCATTGGCTTCACTCTATGCGCCAATTCATAAAAAACACTTCAATGGCTTCTCTCTATGCGCCAATTCATACAAAACACTTCGATGGCTTCTTTCTATGCGCCAATTCATACAAAACACTTCAATGGCTTCACTCTATACTCGAATTCATACAAAACACTTCGATGGCTTCACTCTATACTCCAATTCATACAAAACACTTCAATGGCTTCTCTCTATGCGCCAATTCATACACACCACTTCAATGGCTTCACTCTATACTTTAATTCATACAAAACACTTCGATGGCTTCTCTCTATACTTCAATTCATACAAAACACTTCAATGGCTTCACTCTATACTTTAATTCATACAAAACACTTCAATGGCTTCAATCTATACTCCAATTTATACAAAATACTTCGATGGCTTCTCTCTATGCGCCAATTCATACAAAACACTTCAATGGCTTCACTCTATACTCCAATTCATACAAAACACTTCAATGGCTTCTCTCTATGCGCCAAGTCATACACAACACTTCAATGGCTTCACTCTATACTTTAATTCATACAAAACACTTCGATGGCTTCTTTCTATGCGCCAATTCATACAAAACACTTCGATGGCTTCAATCTATACTCCAAGTCATACAAAACACTTCGATGGCTTCTCTCTATGCGCCAATTCATACAAAACACTTCGATGGCTTCTTTCTATGCGCCAATCCCTACAAAACACTTCGATGGCTTCACTCTATACTCCAATTCACACAAAACACTTCGATGGCTTCACTTTATACTCCAAATCATACAAAACACTTCGATGACTTCTCTCTATGCGCCAATTCATACAAAACACTTCAATGGCTTCACTCTATACTCCAATTCATACACAACACTTCAATGGCTTCTCTCTATACTTCAATTCATACAAAACACTTCAATGGCTTCTCTCTATGCGCCAATTCATACAAAACACTTCAATGGCTTCTCTCTATGCGCCAATGCATACAAAACACTTCAATGGCTTCTCTCTATGCGCCAATTCATATAAAACACTTCGATGGCTTCTCTCTATGCGCCAATTCATACACAACACTTCAATGGCTTCACTCTATACTTTAATTCATACAAAACACTTCGATGGCTTCTCTCTATGCGCCAATTCATACAAAACACTTCACTGGCTTCACTCTATACTTCAATTCATACAAAACACTTAAATTTCTTCTCTCTATACTCCAATTCATACAAAATACTTCAATAGCTTCACTCTATACTCCAATTCATACAAAACACTTCGATAGCTTCACTCTATACTTTAATTCATACAAAACACTTCGATGGCTTCTCTCTATACTTTAATTCATACAAAACACTTCAATGGCTTCTCTCTATACTTTAATTCATACACAACACTTCAATTGCTTCACTCTATACTTTAATTCATACAAAACACTTCGATGGCTTTTCTCTATGCGCCAATTCATACAAAACACTTCAATGGCTTCTCTCTATGCGCCAATTCATACAAAACACTTCAATGGCTTCACTCTATGCGCCAATTCATACAAAACACTTCGATGGCTTCTCTATATGCGCCAATCCCTACAAAACACTTCGATGGCTTCACTCTATACTCCACTTCATACAAAACACTTCGATGGCTTCACTTTATACTCCAAGTCATACAAAACACTTCGATGGCTTCCCTCTATGCGCCAATCCCTACAAAACACTTCGATGGCTTAACTATATGCGCCAATCCCTACAAAACACTTCGATGGCTTCACTCTATACTTTAATTCATACAAAACACTTCGATGGCTTCTCTCTATGCGCCAATTCATACAAAACACTTCAATGGCTTCTCTCTATGCGCCAATCCCTACAAAACACTTCGATGGCTTAACTCTATGCGCCAATCCCTACAAAACACTTCGATGGCTTCACTCTATGCGCCAATCCCTACAAAACACTTCGATGGCTTCACTCTATACTTTAATTCATACAAAACACTTCGATGGCTTCTCTCTATGCTCCAATTCATACAAAACACTTCGATGGCTTAACTCTATGCGCCAATCCCTACAAAACACTTCGATGGCTTCACTCTTTTCTCCTATCCCATCAAAACACTCGATATATTCTAGTCGTTATCATATGGCCATTAAAGGGACTTTTAATACTTTGTGGTTGTTATCAATGTATATAAAATATATAAAACATATACTTTGAAACAAAAATCGTGGAAGACAATGGTGCAGTGGTAAAGCATCTGGCTTTCTACCCAAAGATCCCGGGTCCGAATTCAGTCATGAGCGGGTTCTACCTTTGGTATTTTTCTACACAAACGGCACGATTTCTGGTTCAGTCGAAAGGAAGCAGACATCGAGCGCTTGGAAGTTGATGAAAATTGGAAGTCAACAATCATAATTGAAAATATTGAAGGACAAAATGGTTTGGAGTGTTCTCAGCAGGTTCTCCTATTTCCGAAGGTTTTTCAAATGTTATCTGCTCCTTTGCGACAGACGTGTATTTGGGAAATTGGAAAGGTCAAATTTCCTGTAGCGCGGCTTCGTTGTAATGTATGTATCATAGATACGATATGACCACAGTACATGCATAAAGGTACAAGCTTGCAGTTTGAATAGTGTAGGTTCAGATCAGAATATGTATCTGTTCTGTAAATCAAAGTCTTCACAATTCCCAAGAAGAATTTTAAAAAAAGACGATCCTTTTAACTCTTTCAGCGCCAAAGGCAATATTGAGCTTTTTGCAAACAATACAGATTCAGGTGAGTCAGCTCGTAACGAGCTGTCTCACCTGAAATCTGCATTGTTTGGCTGTGAGTTATAAAAATATTCCAAAAATTCTATAACATGAAAATAGAGTCGTCCGAGCTTGAACATGGAAGAGTGTACTTTAAACAATTCGGCGCTGAAAAGGTTAAAGTAATTTGCGAAAAGTGTAATTCTAGACCAGACTGCACGGATATATGTTCACACAGGCAAAGCTTTAAATGTCCTCAGCGCATCCGTGGTGTAATGGTGAGAGCGTCCACCAACAGTATGGCCTCTGCGTAATGTATCGACCCTGATCAGTCTGCACAGTCCGCGTAGACTGATCCGAGCCGACACATTCCGTCTCAGGGGGATATAGGTATAGAGTAATGATTCCTGAAACAGAAAATCCACAGGAAATCCACTGGAGGCGAAAAGTGTCTATCCGGGTAAGCCTGTGCGGCAAGCTTAGGCTTATCCGGGTCGATAATTTACGCCGAGTCCACAATGTTCGTATCCGTGGTGTAATGTTGAGAGACCTTAAAGTCGGGAGACCAGGGATTGATCCCCGGTCAGGGGTCATACCAAAGATTTAGAAATGGTAGAAATGGCATTGAACTCTTGACGCTTAAAGTTACGGAGAATAGAATTTCGATTGAGCCCTCGGTGTCAAGATAGACACTAGCGGTAGTACTGGTTATTTACCGAGGAAAAGACGTGATATAATTGAAATATTGCTGAAAGCGGCATAAACACCATTCAATTTGTGGTGGTGGCAATCTGTGGTAAATCACCTAAAAATTTGTCTGAAACTAAGGACGCTTTAAATGATATTGGGAATGATAAACTGCTAATTATGGAGCTGTCATATAGCACCGGCTAGCATTTTTTTTACATTTTTCAACCGTGTCCTCAACATGTCCATACCGGGTCCTTACAGCGTCCTCGTACCAGCCAGCTGGTCGTTCTCTCGCCGGCTCTCGCCGGGTGCTTGCAGGGTCCTCACCGTGTGGCTACCGGCACCTTACCGTCCATGACGGCCCAGTACTGGCCGACCGTCCTTATACCGTCCTCATACCGGGTTCTCACCGTGTTCAACCGCTAACGGGCCCCCGACGTGTTCACCGATTGCTCAACGCCTCGCCGTGAGCACTCACTGTGTTTTACCGTCCGCCCGAAATTCACCACACGGTGGCACACGGTAGGCTTAGCCGGAACCATGTGACAGTTACACTAACCCGTTACAACATTCCCAAAACTTGAGGCAGAAAACTTTGATGATATCTTTGCAAAATTGATCGTTATCAAAGCAGATTTAATGAAAAGAGTTAAAAACTCGTTTTGAGCAATTTCTCCTTTTGGTCACATTGTTTTCACCTGTCGTTCCGCTGGATGTGCGTTAGAAAGCCTCTGTATGTGGTAAAGGGTTACATATAGTGCACTGGTCGTTAGGGTCTTGGTACAAATAAACCAAATTAATGGTTTAAAAGAAAAAAAAAGTCTAAGTACTTTCTGTTCCCAACAGAATTAATTTCAATGTTCGATGTTGTTTTCTAAATGAACCATCGTCTCACATGTACGCACGTTTATCAACATTACCAACAGTAATAATGAAGTGATTAAATAATGTATTATAACGGCGTGATTTTCCATTTGACAATCTTTCTTAACACATGAATAATACAGCAAGGTAAAAGATAACACTTGGTCGCATGGGATTATAAATCACCTTTCAGGTCAAACTATGAACAGAAAACTAAACAGACCAAACATATGATTTCTCTCTGAATAATTAGCATACGGGTGTACGAAAATAAAGGGTTTTTTCTATAGCATTTGTAGGTTGTGCGAACGAGATACTATCTCGTGCGGCTAACGAGATACTAAGGCGTGCGAACGAGATACTATTTTAGCACGTGGTCAATTTGGAATGTTTAACAATACACTCATTCAACAAAACACAAAATGAAGGCAATTGTCAATTGATCAACGGAATAGCTGCTGGACTTGGCAACACCGGTGTCAATCAAAATTCCCCTATTCTTAATAATCCAAACGACGAATGGTTAAATAAATGAAGGCGACGATCAGTTTAATTGAAATAATCGTTGAATGTATTGTTTTCTATAGCATGTATAGGTTGTGCGATTAATGAGAGTTCAACGTAGCACGGTACGAAACCTGATTCAGAAATACAACGCAAACTGGCAAAGTTATATATCCCAAAACTATGTTCAGCTTTACGTTGCGTCAATGCGGAGGCGTTTCCAAACAATTATTAACAGTCAGGTTGGACATCCGCGCTTAAAGACTCTTCTCCAATCCACAAACTAATCTGTTTCGACGAACCGCAGTTTTGGCTTTTACAACTAATTCACCTTACTCATTTTTGTTTGCGTTCGAATTGTTAGGGTTTGAATTGAAATGAATATAATATGATGACATATATCTATCGAATATATCAAACAAATTTGACCAAAATACGGTCAAATATGCAGCTGCACATTTATATCGACACACGTCGGAAAGAATAGATGGCCGAGTCAAAATGCGTTTGCAAGTGGTAAATATTAGTACTAGTTAATATCCTCAACTGCGTGTTGGGCCTTGCTGTGCCAGAACAAAAACACAGAATAGAACGGAAATTTTATTCAACATTTACAAGTCATACAAACTAAAGTAAATCAAAGCGCTGAAGGCACTGAATTTGTTTGGGTACATAAAACTGTTCAAACATTTGCCTTTGCATAGATGTGTGATTTATAAACTATGCATTGTTTATAAATATTACAACTTCGGGTAAAAGAATAAATGACGCATCCGTTAAAATTAAATGCCATTTTAGTTGTCTATAAAAATAAATCATGAGACATACATGTGAATATTATATTTAATGTCCAAGTTTCAAAAGACATGTAAAACAAATGGATAACCATTATGGCCCCGACTCACTCATCTAAGTATTTAATAATTTTTGTTACAAAAAAAATCACCATTGACCAAGGGTTTTCTAAAATCTTACTCAAAAGCTTCCTGCTTAACAAGAGATTTTTCAAGTTTTCACTATAGCCATATAAGGCCAAATAGCCCTGCCCCCCTGGCGGCCATGTTTTTCGACCAATCAACATGGCTTGGAGAAATCTGATAGATGGTCTCCCAATGAACATTTCTACAAAAAGAATTGAAAATTGGCCAAAAACTTTCGGATGAGAAGATTTTTCAAGTTTTTACTATAGCCATATTAGGCAAAAAAGCCCCGACCGCTGGCGGCCATGTTTTTCGACCAATCAACTTGGCTGGAAGGAATCTGATAGAGGGTCACCCTAGGAACATTTCTACAAAATTATTTGAAAATCGGCCTGACACTTTTGGAGGAGAAGATTTTTTTGAGTTTACACTATAGCCATAAAAGGCAAAAAAGCCCCGCTCCCTGGCGGCCAAGGAACACTGTAGCAACGTTAAATGTCGCATCAACGCTAAATGTCACACTTGACGTTTTATGTCACAAGGCTGACGCTAAACGTCGCAACCAACGCTAAATGTCGCAAAACCTTCTGACGTTATATGTCGCATCTGTAACGCCAAATGTCGCAAAACAAGGTACTGCCGCTATATGTCGCAACATCAACGCTAAATGTCTCACTCCTTTATAAGCACTCTTTTGTAGTATTACTGTTTCACAATATACAAATTACAATGTTTCATCTCACTCTGTCCCTTCTTTTTTTAGTTATAGCTCCTGAAGTAGTCATTTTTTTGCGACATTTAGCGTCAGCCTTGCGACATATAACGTCAAGTGCGACATATATACAAGATATATATGCACTCTCGTACTATCGATATGGATTCGCACACTTACGATAAGGACTCTCACACAAGCGATATGCACTCTTGTACTAACGATATGGATTCGCTCACTAACGATATTGATTCATACACTTACGATATAGACTCTCACAAAAGCTGTATGCACTCTCGTACTAACGATAATGACTCGCACACTAACGATATGGACTCTAGTAATAGTGGTTCATCAGAATAACAGATTGCGCTTTGTGTTTATACATTCCTTGCGGGCCAATGACTGGCTCTTTCTGTGGATAGCCACATTTTGTGGCTGGTATACAATAGATGGAATGTGGTATAAACGTCCAAGACATTTTTTTTGTAAACACATGTACACGGACATACACTGTGACATAACGTTATAACATAACGTTATAACATGTACAATTTTCTTAAGTTTTTTAAAACTGTAAAATTAAAGAAAATTGTACATGTTATAACGTAATGTAACAGTGTATGTCCGTGTACATGTGTTTTCAAAATGTTAATGCGTTCTATGGATAGCCACATATTGTAACTGGTATACAATTGTCTCTCTTGTCACAAACTGTATAAGCTAATACTGGAATAAAAACTGACACGGAATAAGTAACATGCTTTTTGTTGCCATTCCTTAACCTACTTATAAAAAAGTTTATAAATGTAGCACTTTAACATCCCGTAACTGATACCTTGAACGTTTATACCATATTCCATCTATTGTATACTAGCCACCAAATGTGGCTATCCGCAGATAGAGTAGAGCCAGGCATTGGCCCGCGAGGAATGTGTTAACACATCACGGATTGCCTGCACTAACCAACAGCCAGGTCCTGCTATTCATATAATTCTTCTAACACTAAAAGGCGACACAGATATATCACAGAACCGGCAAGGGTTGAGATACAACCGAGGCGGTTGTGTCTTGCTCACAATGTCTTTGAACAATCTATTCACCCGTTGAAGGGAGTATCGCGACGAAGGATTTTGTTTCGAACCAAGGTTAACAATAATATACCAAATCAACTGTGGTAGTTCTACATGGTGCTTTTGATGAACGTGTTTCGGTTTCCGTTTTAAATGTATCATTTCTCACAATCTGTTATTCTAATGAACCACTATTACTAGAGTCCATATCGTTAGTGTGCGAGTCATTATCGTTAGAACGAGAGTGCATATAGTTTTTGTGAGAGTCCATATCATTAGTGTATAAATCAATATCGTAAGTGAGCGAATCCATATCAGTAGTACAAGAGTGCATATCGCTTGTGTGAGAGTCCTTATCGTAAGAGTGCGAATCCATATCGATAGTACGAGAGTGCATATATATTTTGACTATATGTCGCACTTGACGTTATATGTCGCAAGGCTGACGCTAATTGTTGCAAAAAATGACTACCTCAGGAGCCATAACTAAAAAAAGAAGGGACAGAGTCAGATGAAACATTGTAATATGTACATTGTGAAACAGTAATACTACAAAAGAGTGCGACATTTAGCGTTGATGTTGCGACATATAGCGGCAGTACAATTTTTTGTGACATTTGGCGTTACAGATGCGACATATAATGTTAGAAGATTTTGCGACATTTAGCGTTGGTTATTTACTTCGTGCTCAGGTGAGCTAAAAAAGAAACATCTATCCAAATGAAAGAGTAATTGAAATCATGCATTATAAAAGGATTAAATGCTCCAGAGAAAACCAATACCTGTGCCGTCCGAATTTTACTCTACAGTATACACCTAAGCTGGCCGCTGTTTCCTTTAAAGGGTGTTTAAGCTTGCCAAATCAATTAAGGATGCGTGACCATACACTGTTAATTACCATTGTTTACGAGTGTCATTCCAAACAAATTATAAATGTAACCCCTTTTCCCAATAAACCTATCATATACATGTATGTATTTGTAACTTGCCGGGATGTGTCGATACCGTCATGGTACAATGTGATATATGCACAAATTGGTTTCACAAATCTTGTGTTAATGCGCCTGTGGATATTTCGACAACAGATGCGGACTTTAATTGTAACTTTTGTTAATTATTTGGCTATTATAATGATAAGATATGTGATTAAATTGGCAAAATTTTAAGTTTTTTACTTATAACAGCCTTCAAATACAAATTTGGTTTATACGACGGTAAAGAAAGGTTATTGGAATTAAGAAATTGTTTAAATAAGCAAATTTTCCTTTTCCCACAATGTTTTCAATATATGTTGCTTTTTACTGTTTACACAGCAAGAAAAAAACATTTAACTTATTTGTTATAGATTAGTATTATAGTTGCATATATATATAATTACTAGAAATAAATTAAGATTTAAAGTGTTGTATATATATATATACTTATTGTTTATTTGTTATTTAAATTGTTCTGCCCCTTCCAAGTACCCTACAGAATAGAATGTTGCATGGATCATTTGCCTCGTAGTATGGCACATGGAAAACTGTTGAAAGTTACAAAGTAAAAAATGAAGAGGCCCAACAATAACTAGAACTCATGACCCTTCAATCGAGTGTAAAGGAGAGGATATAATTGAAGCAAAACCTATGGCTAGTTACTAGCAACCTATTCTATTCTTGCAATGTTTTCAAATTTCGTCCGCTGCAGATGCGTCGAAAGACATTTACTTGTCGGAAAATCAATCCATCAATTCTCTTTATTGATATCTATAGATATGATATAAAGAGGAAAGTCGTTAAAACACTTTACAAAGAGATTTCATTTCAGCATGATCTCGATTTTTGGTTTATTCTATATCACTGATAAAAGCAATCAAACACATTATATATTTACAAAGAAAACCCCGGATATGATCATATGTAACAAATTATACACAGTTGCCCATCTTTAATTAAACATTTTTTACAACAAATCATAGCGTCCGCAGATTTGCTCTATATTCTATTGCGTCGGCATTTTCCCTCTATATTGCATTTGTCCGCATTTTCCCTCTATAATGTATTTGTCCGCAGATCGCGTCCGCACTTTAGACCCTCCCCCCCCATACCGTTGTATTTATAAATAGAATTCGACGATCACGATTTCTCTGCAAATGTGTTACTCTCATTTTAAATGCATTTTATGACGCACATATTTGTTTTTTTAATTCTTTATACTATATTTATATGGCCGACAAGGCACAAAGAAAATATTTTCAATTCTGTTTTTATCTACATTTTCAATGCGTGATTGAAAATTCAAATACCGTATCTGGAGCTTAAATCGGAAATAGTTCTCCCTGTAGCAGTTCACTCATTGAGATTTATAAATCTCTCCGCATTCATGTTTTAAAATACAATGTTTCATTTTATTTCGTAATTCTATTTGAATATAAGAACCACATAAGAAAACAAAGACGATATAAATATATCATTATTTCAAAAATCGTGATACATTTGAAAAGTAAGAGCAAGTATTGAGTACTACTTTCACGCGTATGAAATTCATGGAATTTTAAATAAGACGAACGGCTTCAGAATTGCAACTACTAAATTTGTTTGTTCCAAACAAATAAAAACAACACCCTACATAATTCATATAAACAGCAGACCCTCGGTATCTCAAAGCCGATAGATTGATTGATGTTTTACACCGTTTTCAACAATCTTTCAGTCATATCACGGCGGCAAGTTCACCTACTCGTTTGTTTCCTGGCTTTCTCACACCAGTACTCCACACATAATTATTTCCAAGCAACTGGCTGCTTTTCAAAATAAACTGTAAGCTCATTGGTGAAAGACGAATGACGCTTTTGTCACAGTAACTTTTGTCAAACGTCGGAAAGAATATTGGCCGAGCCGGGGTTCGAGCTCACAACTCCTGGATCGACAGCCCGCGTCTGAGCTACAGGGGCTCGGCCGCTAGAAGAGACTCCCCGAAAGCCGAAAGAAACTCATAAATCGAGGGCCTGGTGTGAAACGGTTGTAACTAAAAGCCTATTTTGAAAACCCTGGTTTAGGGGCAATTTTGACCCCTTTGCAAACAATGCAAATTTAGGTGCCATTGCTCAGAACGAGCAATGGGACCTAAATTTCCATTGTTTACCAAGAAAAATGATTTAACGCTTATAAAGACTTTATGGCGAGGTGATAAACCTTGGTAACAAAATACCAATTTTAGTTACAACTGCTTCACACCAAGCCCTCGAAATGACTTTCAATATAGACGTGGTTCAGTGATCAACTGATTTAAGTGTGATCATACCGAGGGCTTGGCAACAAACTCGTGTCGTGATTAGCATTCAGAAAATCAAGTAAACGTATTTAATTGCTATCATTCTATCCACACGTAATCCGAAAGACTGACAATTGCTGCAGCGACTTTTGAAAACATTGTTACAAAAAGAAAAATTGATCACGAGGAATTTATCCTTTTGCTACAATGTTTTCTACTTTATGTCCATAAATTATACCTTCATTTAGCAAAAAAAACATAAATGCGAGTCAAAATAAAGAAGTATGTAAACAAATTTAGACTGTGCGACGTAAAGGTTTGTAGTTATCGCAATTTGATTACACGTAGTATATAGTGTAAAATAAAGTATACCAGTCTAGCTAATAGGGACTGTTTTGTCTTCGTAAATAAAACAAAAAAACATAAATGCGAGTCAAAATAAAGAAACTGAAAATACCTAAATCATCGGAGTATTTATTTCATTTTAGATGTGTCATTACTTAGTGTTTTTAAACAAACACAATTGTAATATGTTCAAGACATCTAAATGTGTTTCTTTCTAATAATAATCCTCCCTCCCATGTCATTTCCGAAAACCTATTAAAAATAGAAGTCGCGGGCTTCTGCCGGCGACTAATGATATTATAAAACGTTGTTTATAGTGACTAGGTGACTAGTCTACAGTGTGATAATATTGAATGAAATCAAAAGTATTTGACATTGTACATATTGATAACAATCTAGTCCACAGTGGAATTACTTTCTGAACTCATTCATGAGGAAGGCGGACTCGGGCAAACAGGCGTGTCGAAAGTAGTGCGATGCGAATGAAAGCCAATCAAATAAAGTAATCTCAAATCCTTCCGCGGTTGAGTGTGGTTGCAGCTTTAAGTTGGATTTTCGAAAGCAGGCATGCTATGAGCTTTCGGATCGCTTCGCGACCCTTCGCTCAAAAAACGAATGTCTAATTGCCTAGTGAGACACTACACATGCAAAAAGACATTTGCAAATAAGAAGATCTAGAACCCAAATTTGACGTTCAACATTGTCCGTTTCAGACAAGAAATTCTAGTTCTTTGAATGTCTATATCTTCTAGATATTTTTTGCAAATGTTAATTCTAATGTCTAATATCAAACTAGACATCCGGTTTTTATCCAATGTCTATTGTCTAACGTCTAATTTGCCGTACAGATATTAAAGTTTGCGAATATTTAATTGAATGTCCGATGTCTAATAAGACCTTTCAATTTTAACTTATAATTTGCCTTCTAGATATTAAAATTTGCATATGTCTAATATCTAATTAGACATTCATTTTGTAATGTCTATTTTTTTACAGCTTATGTTAGGTCAGCTTCACACATTAACATGACCAGATGTACTTAAAGGCACTCTATTTAAAATAAAATGATGAACTCTATGTTAAAAGCATAGAAACAGGTCCATTCCGGTATTTCCACGCTTTCAAATAGGTCCATTCCGGTATTTCCATTGTCCATTCCTGTCAATTCCGGTATTTCTATAAGTCTATTCCGGTATATCCATAGTCCATTCTGGTATTTCCCATATATTCATTCCGGTATTTCTCTACAACAACAACCACTGTTTGCCACAGAACAACAACAACAAATATGGCAGATTCGATTGACCTTTATGATTTTCAATGTTAATTTGTATGAACAATCGAAAAACCATTACTTTTTATGTTCAGAATAACTGTTAAATCATGACCCAGGACAACAAAAAGGTTCCGGGGGTTGAAACCCCGAGTGACAAAGCCAGAGAGCCGGGTTTAAGAAGTCTGAAGACCACAAATGCGTTCAGAATCGTAAATTTTGAGCTATTTGCAAAACCGGTAAGTTTTTTATACGTTCAATTAAATAAAGGTACAATCCAATTCAAAATCATACAAACATGGTATATGTATGTAAGTTTCACATTAATTCGCATCATAGTCTGTCAGAAATAGTTAAATATTGACAAACAATTTGTGGTAGTTCAGAGCAAAGGGGACCAGCACGAATTTTTTAAAAATTCGTGCTGGCCCCCTTTGGTTCAGAGGTCTGGATAACGGGCATTTTTCATGTTCTAAAATCCTTATTTGACATTTAACCCCTATGTTGTGGGCACTCAAAAGAATCGTCTCAGTAAGAGTCAGACGATTCTTTTGAGTACCTACAACATAGGATTTGGTTGAGTAATAAGGGAAATATTACGGGGGAAAAGGCCAGTTCACTCCCTCTTAATATTATCTAGTCCCCTGGACGTTTAGAAGAAAGTAGGCTATGGTCAACCCTTCAATGAGACAGTGGCTCAGCAGTTAACCCTTTCCTATATACAACCATTATGTAGAAGGCAACTTCGAAAACATCTTGTTAAAAGTATGATTGATTGATTTTTTTGTGTTTTACACTGCCTTCAATAATTTTTACTTATATCACACATTTCCTGGGGTAAGTTTCAAGTACTACTGGTCCATTTATCTTAACCCTTTCCCACCTGCAGACGCATTTCAACGCAATAGCAGCAGACGACTTTTTGAAAACATAGTGACAAAAGAAGAAATTGCACAAAACGTGCAATTTCTCCTTTTGACACAATGTTTTCCACTTTTAGTCATAGGTTATCCATTCAATTATGGAGATTTTCTATGTTTTGATAAAATACGTTCAAAGTCGTCTGCTGCAGAATTGTCGTATGAGGGAAAGGGTTAACACCAGCCAGTCAGTGGTAGTGTTAGCCCTGCAACAGTGACACAAAGGAGGGAAACTATTATTACCATTTTTAATGTCTTTGGTATGACTCACCAACAACCTCCAGCACCCGACACAGACTTTCTACCACAACACCATTGAAAAATTTGCAAAAATATGGAAATTTGCTATAAATGATAGAACAGTTCTAGAATAAAGTTTAAAACATTGAGGCAAATGGAGAAATTTCTCATTATGAGCAATTTGATCTGATCCTGATCAGACTCCCCTTGCGCCAAAACAAAATTGTTAGCCAGCAGATGCCAGCGTTCCAGGTTCGATCCCAAGCAAGTGGGTGTCATGGTGGAGCAAGGCACATTTCCTAGCCTAGCACTGCTTTGCGAAAGAAATGCAGTTATGTTAAATATCATAAATATGCCATAAAACCCCAATAAAGAATCCAACCATTCACCAACCAAGCTGGATAAATTTCAGAAGGCAAATTAGCAAATTAATGGTTCCTCAGTAAACAGTGGAGAAAAAGGACCCTTTTTTGTGTGATAACCCTGGCATTATTTACTACCAATTTGATTTTAATCAATTTCAAAAAGAACAAATTAAAGAGTTTTGGAAGATGTTTTAGTGTGTGTGCCATATTCTTGTTTTAGCAATATATTTTTTCATAACTAAAAATTTACAATGCAAGTCAAACCTGCGAATGCTATCAAGATTATATTCCTTTGTTTCCGTAAATTTGTATAATTGTACATATTATAATAAATCATTTTTCATCTGTTTAATTGACTTCAAAGCCATTTTCGTATTTCCCTGACAACAACTACTACTAAGAGAGATTGTCTCTGTGGTGTAATGTCTAGAGAGTGAGAGTGGGAGAACGGGGTGATACTAAAATCTAGCAGTTTCGCCGAGATCTTTCCTCTGTCACGCTCAGGGTTTCCAGATGTCATTACATGGCATTACAACTGATGTATTGCTGCCAGGATAGATTATAATATAAATCGCAATATAACTGAAATGCTTTTGAAAGCGGTATTAAAACAGGGAAGAAAAAAATACTTCTTAGAGGGGTGCCCTTTTCAATTGTGGAGCTTTGCTTTAACCCTTTCCCACATGCAGACACATCTGCAGTAGATGACGTTAAAACATTTCTCTTTAGTAATTATACTGTATGTTTTTTTATGATAAAGGGATTGACTCACAATTTCGATCTTATTAGTAATAGTTAGGGTTGTTACCATGTGAAGTTATTACATGTGGTCATTTTCTTAACTTTTTAACCTTTTCCCACATACAACAAATCTGTATCAGATTACTTTGAAAACATTTAGTCTGTATAACTATGGAAACTCTCTATAAGGGAAAGTTTAACCCTTTCCCTCAGACGACTTTGAACGTATTTTGTCAAAACATAGAAAATCTCAATAATTGTGCAAATTTGTGCAATTTCTTCTTTTGTCACTATGTTTTCAAAAAGCCGTCTGCTGCGGAGGCGTCAGAAAGCGTCTATATGAGGGAAAGGGTTAATCATTGAAAAGAGTTGATGTGCAATTTCTTCTTTAGTGACCAGGGGCGTAGCTTCCTTCAGACAATGTAGGCGTGTGCCTACACATGTTTCTCAAAAAATGCAGCTGCGGCGATATAGGATTTCAAATTTTATTCGGGGGGGGGGGGGCAGGCCCAAAGGGGCCTTCATATTGATTATTGCCAAGCTACTCCCCTGGTGACACTGTTGTCAGTTGTGGTACAACATACGGTTATAGGGTCAAAAAGGATTTTAGAACATGCAAAAATTCCCCTTTTCTAGAGCTCTTGTGCTAAACTCAATTACTTTTATTTTTCAGAACAAGAACGTGATGAGTGTAGGTGGTGTGGCGTTAATACTTGCATGCAGCTACCTTGTTTATCTACGGATAACTGATGAATACAAGGGTATTCCGACATATACTACACTGAGTGATGATGGTACACTTACAAGAAGAGTGAAGAAATCTAAGTGGGACTGATAATTGTTTATATGCTAGAAAAAAAAAAAATCCCCAAAATGTCTTTCTTATTATCCAACCAAACCCTATGATGTGGGTACTCAAAAGAATCGTCTCACTGGGATGATTCTTTTGAGTACCCACAACATAGGGTTAGAAGGTCAAGTACTGATGCAAAACTCCCCTTTTCTAGAGCTCTGGATGAGGGTGTAGTACATACCACAAAGTGCTTTAAAATTGAAGAAAAAAAAAAGCACTATACTCCACTTTTTAGCTCACCTGTGCACGAAGTGCTCAGGGTGAGTTATTGTGATCGCCCTATGTCCGGCGTCCGTCGTCCGTTGTCCGTCAACATTTTCTCCTCTGTAACCGGTGGGTCAACTGGGATGAAACTTCACAGAAAGCATCCTCTCAATGTCCTCACCAGAATTCCTTAAATTTTTTGGGATCCATGCAGAATTCTGGTTTCCATGGCAACGAAATGAAAAAAACTTCAAAATTCTTAAAAAATCTTCTCCTCCGAAAGTGTCAGGCCGATTTTCAAATTATTTTGTAGAAATGATCCTTGGGTGACCCTCTATCAGATTCCTTCAAGCCATGTTGATTGGTCGAAAAACATGGCCGCCAGGGGGGGGGGGGGGGGGGGGGGCTTTTTTGCCTGATATGGCTATAGTGCAAACTTAAAAAATCTTCTTCTCCAAAAGTGTCAGGCCGATTTTCAAATAATTTTGTAGAAATGTTCCTTGGGTGACCCTCTATCAGATTCCTTCAAGCCATGTTGATTGGTTGAAAAACATGGCTGCCAGGGGGCGGGGCTATTTTGCCTTTTATGGTTATAGTGAAAACTTAAAAAATCTTCAACATCTTCTCCTCAGTAACCAGTGGGTCAATTGGGATGAAACTTCACAGAAAGCATCCTCTCAATGACCTCACCAGAATTCCTTCAAATTATTGGGATCCATGCAGAATTCTGGTTTCCATGGCAACGAAACGAAAAAAACTTCAAAATTCTTCTCCTCCCAAATCGGTTGGCAGATTTTCAAATTATGTTGTAGAAATGTTCCTTGGGTGACTCTCTATCAGATTCCTTGAAGCCATGTTGATTGGTCGAAAAACATGGCCGCCAGGGGGGGCGGGGCTTTTTTGCCTTATACGGCTATAGTGAAAACTTAAAAAATCTTCTCCTCCAAAAGTAAGTGCAAACTTAAAAAATCTTCTTCTCCAAAAGTGTCAGGCCGATTTTCAAATAATTTTGTAGAAATGTTCCTTGGATGACCCTCTATCAGATTCCTTCAAGCCATGTTGATTGGTCAAAAAACATGGCCACAAGGGGTCGGGGCTATTTTGCCTTTTATGGCTATAGTGAAAACTTAAAAAATCTTCTCCTCCAAAAGTGTCAGGCCGATTTTCAAATAATTTTGTAGAAATGTTCCTAGGGTGACCCTCTATCAGATTCCTTCAAGCCAAGTCGATTGGTCGGAAACTATGTCCGCAAGATGGCGGGGCTTATATAGCTAAAGTGAAAAAAAAAATCAGGTGAGCGATTCCAGGGCCATCATGGCCCTCTTGTTTATGATTATTTGATTGGTATGCAGCAGGCCACTTTCGTAAACATTGTGGAAATGGAAAAATTGCTCATCACAATGTTTAAACTCCTTCCAATAGTTATTTTTACATGAGATTTTCAATATTTTTGCTAACTTGTTTTGAAAGACCAGCAGACGGTTAGAGTTGTTATTCCCGAGATTCATCCATCTATAAAATGATTGTTTATGTTTATATTAATGAAACATGATTTATTGTTTTACCTCCCATGGCAAGGAGACACATAGGGATCACTTCCCCTTTATCTGAAGTCACTGTGACAATCATCATTCGTCTTCCATCGATGGGCTAACAGTCTCTGTGAAAAAGGCAGCCAGTTGCTTGGAAAGTATGTTGTGTGGGATACTGGTGTGAAAAGCCTGGAGACACACGAGGAGGTGAACTGGCTGCCATGATATGACTGAAAAATTGTTGAAAACGGCGTTAAACCCCAATCAATCAATCTCATTCATCTGCCTGTTATGCTTTCACTTACTGACATAATTAGCCAGTGACACATGTGTTTCTTTGAACACTCTTGTGGCTTATTTGAACCTACATGTATTTCGTATTTAAGGATTTGTCCTTGTTGATCATAATTGTAATGTCAAGCTGTGATTAAATTCATGTTTTTGAACAGATAATTAGCGTTATAAATTATCAAATGAGTCATGATATAGATAACAACATAGGTCAATATTGATTTGGTGACTGTCAAATAATCTGAATTATAAAAGCAATAGATATACCCTAGATTAAATGTTCCACAACTTTTTCATTAGTTGAATTTACTTAATTTTTTTATACCTTTCCAAACTTGACACATCTGCAGCCAACAGCTTTTGAAAAAAATGTAGTAAAAAAAAAAAATGTCTCATTTTGCCACAGTATATCAATACAATGATTTTGGAGAAATTTAAGCTTTAAAACTTTGATGCACTAGGTCCTTTCAGCCGTGTAGTGGTAGAGCATCCATCTTGGGTGTGGGAGGTCCCAGGTTCAATCCCCAGCAAAGTCATACCAAAGGCTACAAAAATGGAAACGGCGTTAGCTTTATGTTTGGCTCACTGGTGTCAGGATGAATGGACCAGTAGTACTGGTAACCTACCCAGGAAAAGCTGTGATATAACTGAATGATTGTTGAGCGCGGCGTTGAGCACCATAAGACCTGCTGCTAACAATTTAAAAAAAAGTTATTTCTCATAATTCATATTTTCAGATTCTTTCTTAGAATAAGGCATTTTGAGAGCATTGTACTAGGTCTTGTTTGACAAGAGGTATTGAAAATGTTCTACATTTAACCCTTTCCCTCATACAACAAATCTGCAGCAGTCGACTTTGAACATATTTTGTCAAAAAATGGAAAATCTCTATAATTGAATTGATAACCTATGACTAAAAGTGGCAAACATTGTAGCAAAAAGGAGGAATTGCTTGTTTTGAGCAATTTCTTCTTTTGTCACTATGTTTTCAAAAAGCTGTCTGCTGCAGAGGCGTCAGAAAGCGTCTATATGAGGGAAAGAGTTAATGCCCATAATGCAGGGTCATCCAGTTAATCTTGTACATATATTTCATTTCCAGGACTCAAGGAAAACTTATGTCCAATAGCATCTTAAGAATGTTAACTGCTATTGGATGGTATTCCAGTACCCCTGCATTAAAAGCTAGAAGGTAGATGAATTAACCCTTTCCCACATATAGATCTTTTGAAAAGATTGTGGCAAAAGGAGAAATTTCTCATAATGAATAATTTCTCCTTTTGCCTTGATTTTGTCACCTCTTTTTAGCTCACCTGAGCATGAAGTACTCAAGGTGACTTATTATGATCGCCTTTTGTCCGTCAACTTCTTCTCCTCAGTAACCAGTGGGTCAATTGGGATGAAACTTCACAAAAAGCATCCTCTTAATGACCTCACCAGACCTCCATGGCAATGAAACGATTTTTTTTTTTTAAATTCTTCTTCTCCCAAACTGGTTGGCAGATTTTCAAATAATTTTGTAGAAATATTCCTTGGATGACCCTCTATCAGATTCCTTCAAGCCATGTTGATTAGTCGAAAATATGGCCGATAGGGGGCGGGACTATTTTGCCTTATATGGCTATAGTGAAAACTTCAAAAATCTTCTCCTCCGAAAGTGTCGGACCGATTTTCAAATAATTTTGTAGAAATGTTCCAAAGGTGACCTACTATCAGATTCCTTAAAGCCATGTTGATTGGTTGAAAAACATGGCCGGGCTATTTTGCCTTATATGGCTTTAGTGAAAACTTAAAAAATCTTCTCCTCTGAAAGTGTTTGGCCGATTTTCAAATAATTTGTAGAAATATTCCTAGGGTGAACCTCTATCAGATTTCTTCAAGCCATGTTGATTGGTCGAAAACTTTAACTTAAGTGAAAAAAAAAAAAATCAGATGAGCGGTCCAGGGCCATCACGGCCGTATTGTTAATAATTAAACTGTCATTTATGGAGATCTTTCATATATATGCCAGTGTGTTTGAATTGTCATCTGCTACATATTTGTTGCATGTAGGAAAGGCTTAACCCTTTCCCTCATACAACAATTCTGCAGCAGACGACTTTGAACATATTTTGACAAAAAATGGAAAATCTCTATAATTAAATGGATAACCTATGACGAAAAGGGGAAAACATTGTGGCAAAAGGAGAAATTGCTCGTTTTGAGCAATTTCTTCTTTTGTCACCATGTTTTCAAAAAGCTGTCTGCTGCAGAGACGTCAGAAAGCATCTATATGAGGGAAAAGGTTAAGAGGAAAAAGATTGTGGACAACCCATAGTCGCCCGACCTTGACAGTTGAGTGTCAAAAGCAGACCGTGGTGCAGTGGTAGAGCATTGGCCTCTCATACCAAAGGTCCCGGGTTCATATCCCGTCATGGGTGGGTTCGGCATCTGGGATTTTTCCACACTAACAACCTGGTACTGGTTAAGTCTCAAGGAAGCAGACATCGAGCGTGATTTATATAAGCTGAAAACTTGTTTCGCAATCGATGTAAAAGTACAGTAAACAAGTTTAAACTAAAGGTCACAGATCAACATAAGATTGGGAGTTTAGCATGCTCATAACCCATTCCCTCATATAGACGCTTTATGATGCAGAGGATAAACAAGAGGGCCAAGATGACCCTAAATCGATCACCTGATTGATAGTAAATTAGTAGAAATATCTGGGAAAAAGATCAAGGAGTGCAATTAGAACTTCAAGGAGTGAACACTTCTCAAGAAACAGCTTATAAGTAAAGGTCATTTATATCTTGAAATCTAACAAGAACTTCAATTAGAATTGAATTATTAAGTTTTTGTCATTTTGCACCTTTCTTGATCTGTTTTTAATATAAACCAATATGGCTTGAACAGTTTTTTTAGAGGGTCACTTAAGGATTCTTTCTACTGAATTATCTTGGAGTCTGACAAGCAGATTATGGAGGAAAAGGATTTTAAAGTTTGGTCGTTTTACTCATGTTCTGATGCTGCAGCAACCAAAGTTTTACATAGAATGCAAGTCTTTGCACAATTTTGAAAGAGGATCAACAAAAGAACATTCATGTCCATGACAAATCATGTCATAATTACTTGTTCACTTTCAATAACAAACTTTTATTTCCATCTGCTGTTGAGACCAAAAATGTTGCGATTTTTTAAAACTATCCACTTCCTGTTGAAGACAACCCTTGCATAATACTCTGCCAAGTGTTACCTCCCTTAGACCATAAATCTAATAACCATATGTCATTTGAAGCAAAAAGTTTAATTACTCCTTTTCTGATGCTGCTTGGTTGCTATGCCTTTCAACAAATCAATATGGCTTGACAAAGTATGTAGATGATCAATGAAAGAACATTTCTACAAAACTATCTTTAAATCAGACAAGCACTTTTATAAGGATGCTTTATTAAAGTATTGTCATTTTGCCCCTTTTTTGATGCCGCCTGACTGCCATGTTTTTCGACCAATCAGTATGGCTTGAATAATTTTTATAGAGGGTCACCCAAGGAACATTTCTACCAAATTATATTTGAATCTGACAGGCAGATTCGGAGGAGAAGATTTTTAAAGTTTGGACATTTTGTCCCCTTTCTGATGCCGCAGGAACCAAAGTTCTCAATGGAATTTAAATCTTTGAACAATTTTGAAAGAGGACCACCAAAGGAACATTCCTGTGATGTTTGGTGGAAATTGTTCTTGCGGTTCAGGAGGAGATGATGTTTAAAGCTAAAATTTAACGACGGACACAGAGTGATCAGAATAGCTCACCTTGAGCCTTTGGCTCTAGGTGATCTAAAAAGAGGATATGAGCCGTCTCCCGAGAAAACAAACATTGTGGACTCTTGATAAAGTATTGATCCGGATCAGACTAAGCATGCCTTGCAGGCTAACCTGGACACACCTTTTGCCTCCTGTGGATTTCGTGTTTCAGGAATCATTACTCTATACCGGACTGCACAGGCTGATCTGGGTTGATACACTACGCAGAGGCCATAATGTTGGTTTTCTCGCGGAATGACTCATATTGGTTCCACACTTTATATTTACATCAAGATAAAAATATAAACTAGAACTGTGAGTGAACTCACAGAAGGACCCCCCCCCCCCCTGTTGCGCTTACAAGACATGTATTAGGATTTAGAAAAATCGAGCTAACTAGCTGGCTGAAACTAATAGACAAATACACATGGTTTTGAATTTTGAGAACAGCTGTTGTTTTACTGAACTGTTTATATATGTAGTTGATATGTTATGTTTAGAATCCTCAACACTGAAGCATAATGATGATGAAGATTCTGTTGTTTAGTAAAATCAATCAAAACAAACATTTATCAACACAACACATTTTAATAACAATGAAAATGATGGGCTATGCAGAGGCTTAAGTATTTGTGTAAAGCTGACTTTGTACAGGTTTTTCCCATGAAATGTCTAAATAAATGCATAACTGCAGCAGACAACTTTTGTAAACATTGTGACACAAACAAATTGCTCTTAAAGCAATTCCTCCTTTTGCCACAATGTAGTGCTTTATTAAATTTTCAATCTTTCAGGTTCAGAAATTTTTCATATTTTTGCCAAAATGTTTTCAAAATCATCTACTGCAGATATGTGTTAACTTTTTTAGTTCTATCAAAGTGAATAAATATGATTTTTAAAACTCCTTTGCAGATGATAACTTTTGAAAGCAGAAAAAAGCATTACAAGCAATAATTCCTATTCCTACAGAGTTTTCACTGTAGTATAAAAAACATGTATACCCAATCAATCTGTTCAAACCATATACATGTAAATGTGACGACCCTTCATATTTTCTGATGATCATCCATGCGTTAGACTCTCTTCCTTCATAATAATTGCAATGAATTAAAAGACATTTTAAGATAGAAACTTAACAAACAATATACTTATGCACTAAAGTTTAATTATAACCCATTTCCAACATGCAGACAATTTTGAAAACATTGTGTCAAAAAAGGAAATTGCTTGTTATGCCTATTTTTCTCTTTTTGCCATGATGTTTTCAACTTGATGTTCCGAATCAATAAATAAATAATGAAGCAAGCGAAGTTTGAAAGGTTAGCCGGGTGGTCCATATAACAAAGAAGTCTTCATAGCCTTTTTTTTTTCTTTTTGAATGCCACACCATTTTCATAGGGTGCTGTCATTTTTGGTATATGACTTGACTCTAAAATGTTATGGTAGAGGCAGACTATGGAAGAATATGCTCCCTTCATATCCTAGGCTAAACAAGAGCTCTGCAAGAAAACGCTTTTTAAAAGTCGAAAAATGGGTATTGCTGAGAAATGGTTAAAGCAAGATTTATGTGACTTGGTATAGACATGTGTATTGATCCTAGGAACATGTGTACCAAGTTTCATTTGAAAATATTGAACGGTTTTCGAGTTGTGAGGTAAGGTTAAAGTTTTTGACGACGCAAAGTGTATCGAAATAGCCCAATTCTTTTTCTTCGAAAAACAGACGACCTTAAAATGTTTTTTTGGCTATAAAAACGTCCTTTCCAACTATGAATCTTTGAATATAGGCAGGTTGCCCTTGTGGTCATCAAAAGAGTAAGAGTTCATAATTTCATATAATAATTCAATACCATGATCAAAGGATGTAAACTTGAGTACAACTGAAATGCAAAGTGAGATTCAACAAACACAGGTGACTGGTATATGTCTTTATCCCCATTTACAAATATAATAACAAATCTACAGTAGACGACTTTGAAAACATTTTGTCCAAAAAAAGTGGCATATCTCTGAATGAAAGTATAATTATTGAAAAGGGTTGAAGACATTGTGGCAGAAGGAGAGATTGCTCATAATGAGCAATTTCTTCTTATAACGCAATGTTTTCGAAGTCGTCTGCTGCAAATACATCAGAAAGAGCACAAATTTAGTTAACAACAGTTTATAAATGTAAGAAAAGCCAGAGTTGCAGAGGTGTTTTTAATGCCCTCAATTCCTTAATCCAACTCTGAACTCTGTTCCCACATATGGACAACTTCTGACACCTGTGCAGCAGACGATTTTCAAAAATATTCTAACGAAAGGAAAATTGCTCAAAACAATGTTTTCAACTCTATTAAATAATTACACTTTCATTGATAGATATTTTCTATATTTTTGCTATAGATGGTTTTCTAAGACGTATGTGTGAGTTAAATAGCTAGATAAGAGATATTGTTCTTCTGCTCCTTGCTAGACCTCGGATAGCAGTTCAGGATGTCAGTGACTCTTGTTCCATACACTTAAAGATTGTGTTCATCTGTATGTTAGAGGTCCCCTCATAAATTGCCCCTGTGAAAAGAAAATTCTCTCAGTGTTAGAGTTGACCCTTTTTAGCTCACCTTGAGCACTTAGCTCACCTGTGCATGAAGCTATTGGGATTGTATGTCCGTCGTCAGTTGTTGGTTGTGCATCATCAACAATTTCTTAAAACAAAATCATCTCATAAACCACTCGATGGATTTTTACTTAACTTGGTAGGAATGATCCATTGGGTGATTCTCTTTCAAATTTGTTCAAAGAAATTAATTCCATGCAGAACTCTGGTGGCCATGGCAACCAAAGGGATTTAAAAATAAAAACTTTGAAAATCTTGTCTGAGACCAAAAGGCCTAGAACTTCCATATATATTTGGTGTGTAGCATTGTCTAGTGGTCTCTACAAAGATTTTCAAATTAGGCCCCTGGGGTCAAAATTGGCCCAGCCCCAGGGGTCACCTCTTTTTCATAGAGATATATAAGGATTTTGAAAATCTTCTTGTCTGAAACTGAAAGGGGGTCCGTATATTTCTTATGTCATAACTGGGACGTTTTGGTTACACATCTATTTAAACAAAAATGAATGTTTGATCTTAATAACTTTGACATAGCAAAATTTAGTGTTTATTTATTTGATTTTGATAATGATGACAACCGGTAAAGCTTTGCTGGCGATGTCAACAAAAAGTCCAGACTGAATAGGGGGCTAGGATGAGTGGTTCGCTAATTTCTCGCGAACAAATCAGCTGTTAATCGCGGGAAATGTCATTATCAAGATATGGCAGAGAAGTATAAAGTCTTCTAAACTAATAACTATCAAATCAGCACTTTCAATGCCCTCAAATTCTGCTTCAGAGTCTAAATTTCGAAAAATCTCGGCAAAAAATTAATTGACATCCGCCATTGTGGAATCTCAGAAAGTACCTCTTCAGAATAGATTGATGACGTATTTATTATTTCAATTCTGACCAATCAAATTCATTATTCGGGGAGGAATCCATAAGGAACGAGGCTACAGAGGCTGCATATTTTCCAAGTAGTTATGCATACAGAATAAAAAAAAAAGTAACTTATTTTATATTTTCCGAAGTGATAATCGGTATAAATCATCAACAAATATTTTTAACAGATAAACAAAACGTCCGAATTTTATAGTTACCGAAGTGATAATCGTATTTTTCGTCATCAAATAATTTGAAAAGATAAAGAAAACATCCGACCTATTTAATTAATTAACGTATTTGAAAGAAAGACCGTCGTCGGATTAGGCAAACTTTTAATCCAATGAGCGTAATCAAGTTAAACTCCCTTTCTTTACATTCCCTACAAACAAAGATGTCGTCAAGGTGATGTCTGGTACACAAGATAAGAACTCGGGTAAGCGTGTAGTCGTGTGCGCGTGACAATTATCAACTTTTTTACACCTTTCACCTCTGCACTTTCACCCTTTATACTTTATTTAGGGTTATTCTGAAAACGTCCATGTGTAAATTTACGGACGTTTTCGGGAATTACTGGACGTATAATAAACGTCTGGTACTCAATTTCGGACGTTTTTTGGGATTTTTTGGACGTATATTACGTCCACGTCCGCTTAATGAAAGCACTGCCCTTGGGTCAAAATTTACCATGCCCCTGGGTCACCTGTTTTACATAGAGATATATAGGGAAAAACCTTAAAAATATTCTCGTCTGAAACCGAAACGCCTAAAGCTAAGATATATGGTGAGTACAAAGAACTAGTGGTCTTCTACCAAGGTTCAATTCTTATAAAGAGATCTTTCACATTTTTGCTGTAGATTTTTTTGGTATGTGGGAAAGGGTTAAATGATACTAAGCTGGCGAGGCAATATGTTTTAAAATCTCAAGACACGGCTCCAATGAAACGCGCTGTGACTTACCTATTTTGCAGTCCCTGTAGAATTTCTCAACTGGGTAGTCCTTGGTAAACCCAACACCTCCCATCCATTCTATACATCTTGTTGTTGTCAATGCAGCTACCTGTATGAATAAAGTTAGTCTTGAGTAACCTGCACCTACCATTACATTAAAGGTTTGAGTAGATGCCAATAATGGCGGCTCACTTTGGAAATGGTATATCAATCAAAAGGCTATAGAGACCAACCGGTTAATATCAAGCTGTAATGGTCCACTGTAAAGTTAATGAAAATCAGTTGCATATTTACTATGTATGCCATAACGAATAACTATATTTAAGGCGAGCTAGTCAATTTATCGCCATTATTGGTTTATGCCAGACATAATTATTAACTATAGAATGACGGATACCAGACTAGAATAAATCCAGATGCAAAAGTCTGAAGGATATATTATTGCATCAATTTCTGTCATTCCAATAGAATTATGGCAATGGATGGAGGAATTCAATTAACACCTTACTGAAATTTTTAGAACCATGAGTAAATGTAACCAAGCAAATTTCTCTAGAATTGCTTTAAAAACACCAGATTTATGTCCCTTTTAACTTATATTGTGGGCATATCATATTTTCAGATTAGTTTCAGGAGCAACACTTTATGAGCAATTTACCCTATTTGTACAATGTTTAATAGGTCGTCTGCAGTATATCCATCAACATCTAAGAAGTGGTTTAAAACTGAGATAGAGAGAGAGGAACTCTATTTGCTTGTTTGTTTGTATATTGTTTTATGCCACTTTCAACAATTTTCTACAATTTTTTACAGATTTCTTTTTGGCAAAGTTACCATTACTACTGACTGGTCCATTTATAGCAAGTCAGTCACAACCTGAGCTTCAAGGAAGGAAAGCCAATACTCTTAATTTTTAAGTCTTTGGTATGGCCTGTCAGGGATTGAACCACCAACTTCCTGCACCCAAAGAGAGCGAGATGTGAAAACAGAAGGATTATTATATAATTGACATAACGAAGCTTATTCTACGACAACGTGGATCCTACGAACCTCTGATGCATAATACTTTGCCATAGCTCCTTCTTTGATTACAGGAAGACCAGCTTCCCTACGTCGCGCTGCATTATACACCAATAACTTAGCAGCTTGAATCTGTGTGGCAACATAGGCCATCTGATGCTGCATTGACTGAAAATTAGAAATTCATTTATTTTTTAAATATAGCCCTTCCCCGATGACACGGCAGAAGACGAATTTTGAAAACATTTTGGCAAACAGAGAAACAGGTCTTAATTTCTCCTTTTGCCAGATTGTTTTCAACTTTGTTCATTAATTATTCTTCCATTTATTGGGAGTTTCCGTATGTTATGTTTGACTGGATGTTTCAAAGTCGTTTGCTGCAGATTTGTTGTATGTTGGAAAGGATTAATACATTCAGATTTTTATCTTTCAATTGAAAGGAGAACTTCCTACCTTACTGTGTATAGAACGAAGATTTACATCAAGAAAACCTACTTCATTGAATATATAAACCCATTCCCACATACCAAACTTAGCCTAGATATATCATTAACCCTTTCCTTCATACGACAATTCTGCAGCAGACGACTTGACATATTTTGTCAAAAAATAGAAAATCTCTATAATTGAATGGATTACCTATGACAAAAAGTGGAAAACATTGTGGCAAAAGGAGAAATTTCTTCTTTTGTCACAATGTTTTCTAAAAGCAGTCTGCTGCAGAGGCGTCAGAAAGCGTCTATATGATTGAAAGGGTTAAAACACCTATTCTGAATTAGTTTCAACATGCTCAAGTTAAAAGCTGCTTTCAGAGTGTTAACAAGATTTTCATTCAAGCCAATTTAAGGTTAACAGCCCCGTCCCTTGGCGGCAATGTTTTTCAACCAACAACATGGCTTGACGGAATGTGATATAGGGTCACCTAAGGAACATTTCCACAAAATTATTTGAAAATCTGCCCAACACTTACGGATGAGAAGATCTTTTAAAAGTCTTCACTATAGCCATATAATGCAAAATAGCCCTACCCCCCCTGGTGGCCATGTTTTTTTTCGACCAATCAACATGGCTTGAAGGAATCTGATAGAGGGTCATCCAAGGAACATTTTTACAAAATATTTTGAAGATAGGCCTGACAAAGTATTCGCATGTTTTTTCTTTCGGTTGCCATTGAAACCAGAATTTTGCATGGATTAAAAAAAATTAAAAAATTGAAGGAATTTAGGAGAGGACATTGAGAGGATGCTTCCTATGAAGTTTCATTCCAATTGGCCAAGTGGTTAGGGAGGAGAAGTCGTTTGAAGCAAAAAGTTGATACACGCATGCACAATTCGCCATGACATAAGCTCGACCAGCTTTAAGCCACTGGAGCTAACAAATACTAAATTTGATGGAAATGAATGTTCTAATGAACTTTCATGAAGACTGGATGAAGAATGATGCCTCTTCTAAAATTTGACTGCACATGACCCCCTTAGGAGCTTGAGTGAGATCTGATAGAGATGAATGTTCTGATGAACTTTCTAGCAGATCAGGTATTTAATGTGGCCTCTAGATTGGTCACAAGGTAATTGTGATATAAACCATGATAAACAGTACATATACAATATAAGTTCAAGGGGTTTCTGAGGCTATCTAAGTGAAACTTGTTGTGTCCCAATTAGCTGTGGTGGTCAACATTTCCATATACAGTCAAACCTGTGCTAAAGACCACCTTTGTATAGCAATTCACTCAATTTCACTGTCTATAGCAACCGCACATTTAATTTCCCAATTATTCATTTTCCGCATAAATGAAACTACAATTAAAGACCACCTGTAGTGAAGACCATATTGTTCTCTTCCAATGTGTTGTAGTCTTTAAACACAGGTTGGAGTGTAGTTTGTATCCAGTCCATTTAACCATGTCTTTAATATGGCTCCGGATGGATGATGCCGAACCTATATAATTAGAGTTTCATTCATTTTTTTCTAAGTCATCTGCTGCAGATTTGTTATATGAATCAAAGGGTTAACAACAATGTGTACACAATACCTGAAAATCACAGATTCTTTTTCCAAACTGTTTCCTTTCTCTTGTATATGGTACAGTGGCATTAAAGCATCCTTCAGCAAGTCCAAGCATCTGCAAAACAAAATACAAGTCCATCCCTAAATCGCTGGACAAGTTTTGAAGACCAATGTGTTTGGCAATATCTCTATTTCCAATTTTCTATTTTTACCATTCAAAATCAGCCACTTCTTTAACCACAATGTTTCAACAGCCAAGAATTACATGTTTTACTTTCGTTTTTTACAGATATTACAGATTTTTTGCAAGAAAATCTTGAAAGCAAACATTCTGAACATTTCATATTAGATATATGGTAACAACATTAACCTTCTCTCACAAACAACAAATCTGCAGATAATTCTGAAAACTTGTTGCCAAAAATAGGGAAAGGCTCTGTCAATTAAAGTATTTCTGTTTAATCCTTTCCCTCATACGACAATTCTGCAGCAGATGACTTTGAACATATTTTGTCAAAAAATTGAAAATCTCTATAATTTAATGGATAACTACTATGTCTAAAGGTGGAAAACATTGTGGTAAAAGGAGAAATTGCTCATTTTGAGCAATTTCTTCTTTTGTCACTATGTTTTCAAAAAGACGTCTGCTGCAGATGGGAAAGGTGGAAAAGGGTTAAAGAAGACAAAAGCCATAATTTTTTACATAGAGTTGTAAACATTGTGGCAAAAGGAAAAATTTATCGTTATGAGACAAAAGTCACAATTTGTTACACCCAGATAGCTATGTTGTTTGGCCAACACCTTTGGATTCTATTTTGGTAGTAGGTCACCTAAGAATCATTCTTATGAGTCATTGCAAAATTTTGGCGTATACTTTCAGGAGAAGATTGCATTATACAAAAAAATTTAATGTCACAGCCTTGGAGGCCCACAATATTTATTCAGCAATCAATATGGTAACAACTTATTTTGAAGAGAGTCACCTGCGAATCATTCCTGCAAAACATTTGAAACATCTCAGTTCTCTTATTTCAGAGGAGAAGATTTTCAAAGATTGCATTATAATTTTATATATCTTATCACAACCCCTGTATGACTTCTATTTTTTTTTAAATCAGTTTTGTGTTCTTTCTGCATGAAATTTATTTAATTTTTTAACCAATTCCCACATATAGATGCCTTTTGATGCTTTTGCAGCAGACAACTTTTGAAAACATTGTTGCGAAAGGAGATATTGCTCAAAACAAGCAATTTCTCCTGTTGCCATAATGCTTTCAACTTTGTTCAGTAATTATATCTTCATTTTTAGTGATTTTCCGTGTTTTTACCTAGATGTTTACAAAGCCGTCTGCTGCAGATTTGTTGAATGTAGGAAATGGATAATACCTGCGCTCCAATTCCAATCCTGCCTTCATTCAGCACTTCAATACAGTATTTATATCCTTTCCCAAACTCTCCGAGGATATTGCTTTCCGGGACTCTCACATTTTCCAGGTGTATAGGACATGTACTTGAGGCGCGTATGCCAAGCTTGTCCTCCTTCTTACCAATCGTCAATCCTTCTGTATCTCTGTCCACTAGGAAACAGGTAATCCCCTTGTATCCCTGTTTTTGAAATAATAATAGAGTCAAACCTGTGATTTAAGACCACTCATAGGAAGTAAACAATCTGGTCTCTGTTCACAGGTAGTCTTGAATTACAGGGTCAATTTTGTAGAAAATTAGTAGTTAAAAGTGTGGTTGCTATAGACAGGGAATTGCTAAACAAAGGTGGTCTTTAGCATTTTATCCAATATGTAGGTAACTTGTAAGCCATTTTTTAACCCTACTATACCCTTGCAGATGCATGAAGACTCCTCTGCAGCAGAAGTCTGTAGACGCAATGTTTCCAACTTTATTACTCAGTTTTAACTTGATCTTTTCGGAAATTTTAACATCTGATTCAGACTTTTTTTTAATGATAGAAAGGATACTATATTCAAATGTACAATGTATCTAAACCTGAGCTGGTTCTGCCTTTGTTTTTTGTTTTTAAGCAATTAATATAGCTTGAAAACCCTTTAGTGTAGGGTAACCTAAGGAACATTTATGCCAAATGTTCTTGGAATCAGACAAGCCTTTTTAGAGCAGAAGAATTTTATAAAGCCTTGTTTTTTACCCCTTTTCACATTCCACCCCTAATTTTTTAACCAATTAATAGGACTTGAATTAAGGGTTACTTAAAGAACATTTCTCTGTTGAATTATCATCCTGAAATCCAACAAGCAAATTCAGAGCAGAAGAGGTTTTTAACTCTTTCCCACATATTTACTCTTTCTGACACCTCTGCAGCAGATAACTTTTAAAAACATTTTGGCATAAGGCGTAATAACATTAATGATTCATTTCTTCTTTAAGAACAATGTTTTCATCTGCAATCAATTATTGTTGTGCGTGGGACAGGGTTAAGCTTTGTCATTTCATCTATTTTTGATGCAACCTTGTGGCCATATTATCATCCAATCATTATGGCTTGAACATCTTTTGTAGAGGATCATAGAGGATCATCTGCGAAATTATCTTGCATTCAGACCAGTTGTTTTAAGAAAAGTTATTTGTTGCAAACAAATGAAATATCATCTGTTTCAGGAAAAGTGGAACTGTTTTCTACATGCAGACACATTTGGAAAACTGACAACTTTTAAATATATATACAGAGGCAAAAAAGGAGAAAATGTTCAGCATGTTTTTAACTTCAGTCAATAGATATCAGATTTCTGTATTTTTGCCAATATGTTTTCAAACATATTTGCTACAGATTTGATGTATGTGGGAAAGACTTAATATACTGTAGTTTCTCACTGTGTTATCGGGTGCAGAAGGTCGTGGGTTTGATTCCCAGGCGGGTCATACCGAAGACTTTAAAAATGGTAGTTATCACTGCCATCCTTGGTGCTCAAGGTTGCGGGGTTAGAATTACGACTGGCTGGCTGGAAAGACTGTGATATAACTGAACAAGAGGCCCATGAGACCTATGCTCTACTGGTATGGTTCTTTGCTCATTTTCAATCCAGAGCATGTATGTATGATGAAGATCGGATAGTAAATGGAGGCTCTTTTGTGTTCACAAGCTGTATTATAGCAATTTTTACAATTTCATGGGCCATAATCCAGTCTTGCCGGTTCTGGCTGGTTTTCAAAAGGAACCAAGCTCTCATCAATATTTAACTACTATCTAAGTTTGGTGAAGATCAGATAGTAAATAGAGCCTCTATTGTGTTCACATGCTCAATTATAGCAATTTGAACAATTTCAAGGGCCATAATCCAGTCTGGCTGGTTTTACGGAAGGAACCGAGCTCTCATGGATATCTAACTACTGTATAAGTTTGGTTGAGATACAATAAAAAGTGAAGACTGTATCGTGTTAACAAGCTCTTTTATAGCAATTTTGACCATTTCAAGGGCCATAATCCAGTCATGCATGAGCGGATCTGGCTGGTTTTCGAAACGAACCAAGCTCTCATGGATATCTAACTACTGTATAAGTTTGGTTGAGATACAATCAAAAGTGAAGACTGTATCGTGTTAACAAGCTCTTTTATAGCAATTTTGACCATTTCAAGGGCCATAATCTAGTCAGGCATGGGCGGATCTGGCTGGTTTTCGAAAGGAACCGAGCTCTCATGGATATTTAACTACTGTATAAGTTTAGTTGAGATACAATAAAAAGTGAAGACTGTATCGTGTTAACAAGCTCTTTTATAGCAATTTTGACCATTTCAAGGGCCATAATCCAGTCATGCATGGGCGGATCTGGCTGGTTTTCGAAAGGAACGGAGCTCTCATGGATATCTAACTACTGTATAAGTTTGGTTGAGATACAATCAAAAATGAAGACTGTATCGTGTTAACAAGAAATTGTTTACGGACGGACGGACGCACGGACGCACGCACGGACGACGGACAAATCGCCACGACATAAGCCCTTCTGGCCTTTGGCCAGTAGAGCTAAAATAAATTGAAAGTGGCTTAAAACACCAAACAATCAATCAATCCTCACAGTGTCAACTTACCGCTGTAGGTTTGGCATTGGCAAACACAGCAAACATGCCTGCATGTTCAGCATTTGTGATCCACAGTTTGGTTCCATTTAGGATAAAATGATCACCTTGTTTCACAGCGGAAGTCTTCATAGCAAATGCATCCGTTCCCGCGTCTGATTCAGACAGACAAAAACTGCCCATCTGCGGAAAAAACAAGTATACTTTCAAATATATTTAAGAAATAATTTGATATGGTATTTTTTTAGTTGTTTACTTGGATATTTTTTAAAAAAACGGGAATAAATAAAACCAAAAACATATATATATTCTCATCTCTGATAGACAATTGAAAACAATTTGGGGGTAAGAGAAACAAAAAGTGTACTTTAAAAACACACTTACACAGAAATATGGAAACTCTATGCATGAAACAAATATTATTGAATACAGTTGAAAACAATATGTCAAAAGGAGATATTATTCACTCAATATTTTCAAAAGCCATCTGCCGCAGATTTGTCAAAATGCTTATATGTTAAGATACTTGTTACATTTGCTTCTCTTTATCAAAGACTGTTTAACCCTTTCCAACATACAGAATGCTTTCTGATAGCTCTGCAGCAGACAACTTTTGAAATCATTGTGGCAAAAGGAGAAATAGCTCATCATGTGCAATATTTTCCATTTGCCACAAGGATTTCAACTCTATTTAATAATTAAATTCTTATTTTTGCAGATTTTTCACATTTTTGCAAATATACGTTTTCAAAATCGTATAAACTTGGTAAATGGTTTAACAGGCAGGCACTATACAACATGTTTCATTTTTGAAATATACTTTTTGAAAAGTGAAAAGTGATTATTAAGCTATGTAGATTTTGCCCGAGTACCATAAAACTACATGTACTATAGCATGCTGGGTTAAAGTATATTGAAACAATTTGATTTCCATTATCTCTGCGAATACAAAACCCCAGGTTCACAACTTCACATGCTAATTAACATTCCTATAAACGTTTAGACCTCCTCAGTCAAATGTCAAATACTTTTGGAAATAAATGAAACACAAATTTTCTAACTAAGTCAAGGCTGGATCATAACACAGCTGTATCTGGGCTTCAACAAATATAAAACCAGGCACATTTCCAGGCATAGTTACACAGATGTCTACAATTCACCAGGAAAGGTAAAAATGCATTAACCCTTTCCCTCATATAGATGCTTTCTGACGCCTATGCAGCAGACAGCTTTTTGAAAACATAGTGACAAAAGAAGAAATTGCTCAAAACGAGCAATTTCCCCTTTTGAAACAATGTTTTCCACTTTGAGTCATAGGTTATCCATTCAATAATAGAGATCAGGGATCCGCAAAACCGATAAATTGCCGGTTTAAACCGATTTTGAACTCGGCGGACCGGTTTCAATCTTAAAACTAGTAACTAAATCGGTCCAGGAATTTTTATAAATTAAAACTAATATAAAATCGGTCCAGGAATTTCTATAAAGCTAACTATATAACACCTCCGCTACAGGTCACTTTGTAAACAGAGTCATCTGTACACCTTCGAGATAGTCACTTACCGTGACCTAAACAGGATTATCGATCCAATTAAGTTTGACAATCGTGTGAATTGATAGATAATGCCAATCGGAATACCTCGGTGATGAATGGATGACGAAATTACCCGAGAAAATCCCATTGAATGCATGCGGTACTAATTTCATGCATCTGATTGGCTGTTGGGGTTATTAGGGAATTTCCATAGGTCACGTGACCTTTATAACCTTTCAAGATGGCATGGAAAAAGAGATATTTACGAAAAATAAATTTGTCACTGTATATTTTATAAGGCAGAAGTTTTAATTTCATTTCATTTAATTTGTCATTAGTGAAAGGGCTCAACGAAATTTATTTGCGATGTTCAAAAAGTCAAATGACCGGCTTGGCAACGCGAGTCATGTCGACAAAGACAACCGAGTCAAACGGGTTCATAATTACTCAACTGGGTAAATGTACTAATTATTTCAGTCATGGTAATTCCAAAACAACAAAGACCTTTTTTGTAGTAAATTTTTTATTTTTAGTGTAGACAAAACAAAGTTAACCGTACAGATAAGAGAAATGTATCTTCTGTGCGAAACCAATAATTTTCTAGTATGTATGGGTCGAACAATCTTAAGTACAAACGAGCAATGTAAACACACATGCGCGGTTATGTTCGTCTACAAATTTTGGTAAATTATGATTTGTAAAGTACTTCTACATTGACATTAATGAGCGATGACACTGTTATGCAACCATCTATGCAAGGTAACCTGCAATAAACATGAAATTTGTGTATATTTGTTTTTAAAAGAGTTTCAATGTAAAAAAAATTAACGGGGGGTGAAAAATATTCTGGACCGATTGAGATTTCAAAATTTTCGGAGCCCTGATAGAGATATTCTATTTTTTCACAAAATATGTTCAAAGTGGTCTGCTGCAGAATTTTAGTATGAGGGAAACGGTTAAAAACTGAAGACTGAGAGTGGTATGGGTTGATTTCACCCGATAATGTCAATTATTCTGCATGTGGAAATAGCTTTTTAGCTGGTTCGTGTTTTCGGTATGACCGAAATGACCACTTGAGCTCACCATATGCATTGTAGAACTTCAAAATTTTCCCTACATAAAATGCCCGGACAACCCACCTGACCTGTGTGTATACACTATTTTCATTCAGTTACGCCTCTGAAAACCATAGGTGCACATCTTGACATGCTTACAAACTTACCCATAAATTTTCGTAAGCATTACTCTTTTACATTTGGAGAAGATGTGTGTGACACAACTTTTGTGACAAACAGAGAGACAGACAACTCTGCCAAAAACAATGTCCCCATTTGGGAGTGAAATGTGAAAAATTATCCAAAGTTTTGATACCTACCATATCGGTGGCCATTCTTGGCAAGTATTTATCCTTTTGTTCTTTTGTACCTAGCTGTCTGAGTAGAGTAACGAGCAGAGTATTGTGAACGTCACACATCACACTGACTGAAGGGTCAACCTTGGCGAGTTCCTCAATGACGAGATTGGCGACAAAAAAGGTTGATCCAGTCCCACCATACTCTTCCTCAATTTCAATCCCCATTAACTGTTTTATAGAAACGGTAATATGTTATTTGTGTAACCACCATATAGACGCTTCTGCAGTAGACATTTAAGCCATTCCACAAGAAAACCAACAATATGGACTCTGCATAATGAATCAACCCAGAGCAACCTGCGCGGACGACACATTTCATCTCTAAGCCTGCTCGGCATGCTTAGGCTTATCCAGGTTGATACTATACGCAGCTATACTTTTTTAAATCATTGTGGCATAGGGAGAAATTGCTCATGATGAGCAATTTCTCCTATTGCCACAATCTTTTCAACTTTGTTCAATGATGATCCTTTATTTCACCTATATTCCCAAAACAATCCAAGGCTTCCTTCTTATGTATTTAACCCTTTCCAATTGAATATATAGGTGCTTTCTGACGCCCATGTAGCAGACGTAATATTAAGCAATTTCTCCGTATTTCCACAATCTTTTCAATTCTATTCAATAATTAAACTTTCAGTTATAGAATTATATTTTTATCAAAATAATTTCAAAATCGTCTGCAGCAGATTTATTGTACGTTAGAAAGGTTTAACACTTTCGGAAACCTCATATAGACGCTTTCTGACGCCTCTGCAGCAGACGGCTTTTTGAAAACATAGTGACAAAAGAAGAAATTGCACAAAACGTGCAATTTCTCCTTTGCACTTTTACTCAGAGGTCATCCATTCAATTATGGAGATTTTCTATGTTTTGACAAAATAGGTTCAAAGTCGTCTGCTGCAGAAATGTCGTATGAGGGAAAGGGTTAACTGCCAATGAAAAGTGGCTAGAATTAGTCCAAGTTATTGAGAGGAAACAAAAGTGTGCAGCCTTCCAACCAAATAACCACATCACCATTCTAATAATCAGAATTAAAATTTGTTAACCCTTTCCCTCATATATACGCTTTCTGACGCCTCTGCAGCAGACGGCTATTTGAAAACATAGTGACAAAAGAAGAAATTGCACAAAACGTGCAATTTCTCCTTTTGCCACAATGTTTTCCACTTTTAGTCATAGGTTATCCATTCAATTATGGAGATTTTCTATGTTTTGACAAAATAGGTTCAAAGTCCTCTACTGCAGAAATGTCGTATGAGGGAAAGGGTTAACTGCCTATGAAAAGTGGTTAGAATTAGTCCCAAGTTATTGAGAGGAAACAAAAGTGTGCAGCCTTCCAACCAGATAACCACATCCCCATGCTAATAATCAGAATTCAAATTTGTTAACCCTTTCCCTCATATATACGCTTTCTGACGCCTCTGCAGCAGACGGCTTTTTGAAAACATAGTGACAAAAGAAGAAATTGCACAAAACGTGCAATTTCTCCTTTTGCCACAATGTTTTCCACTTTTAGTCATAGGTTATCCATTCAATTAAAGAGATTTCTTATTTTTTGGCGAAACATGTTTAAAGTCGTCTGCTGCAGAATTGTTGTATGAGGGAAAGGGTTAAACCAAGGTCCTACTTATGAAAACAAGCTTTTGCATGTCAAACCTGTGTTAACAACCACCTGGGAATAGCTATTCCCTGTCTATAGCAACCACACTTTTAGTTTCCCACTTACTCATTTTCTGCATAAATGACCCTGCAATTAAAGACCACCTGTGAACAAACTTACACATATGAATCTCCTTTGGCAAAATAGCTTATTGGCATAGTTTCCAAATCTCATATTGAATGACAGTTTGGAAGTTAAACTAACTTGGCAACGAATGAATGAATGTATATTGTTTTATGGCGCATCGACAGCTAAGGTCATTTAGCGTGCAATTAAATTTAATTATTCATGATCCCTGGGTAAACAAACCAGTACTAGGCTAGAAAATGTGCCTTAACTTGGCAACACTTTTAAAATCATATCACAAGTTATAATTCCTAAGTTTGGCTACATGACTTTGTTGGGAACCAGAAAAAAATGCATTTTTCAATTCGCTTTAAAATATCTGAGTCAAGACTCAACCCTTTCCGACATACAACAAATCATCAGCAGATGTCTTTGAAAACATAGAGACAAAAACATGAAAAATATCCAGAAATGAGAGTTAAATTATTCAATAGAGTTGAAAACATTTTGACAAGAGGAAAAATTGCTTGTTTGAGCAATTTTTCTTTTGCCACAATGTTTTCAAAAGTCGTCTGCTGCAGATGCGTCTAGTTTTAGTGGTAAACTGCACAATTTTTTGATGCAGACAATAATTAACGCATTCCCACATATAGCAAATCTGTAGAAGACTATATTTTCAAAGCAGACTTCTCTTATCACATGAATAGATGAAATATATATATTTACTCCATTTTCAAAAAGAGCATCAATCACTGATTGGTCCATATGACTTTCTGCATCCATCTTCCTAACCAATGGCTGTATTTTCTCTATGGCTAGTCTTGCAACTGTACAAAGTAGAAACATATAACACTGTTTTAGATAAAAGGCATAATTCAGGTTAGTTAACCCTTTAACCCTTTCCCTAATACGACAATTCTGCAGCAGACGACTTTGAACATATTTTGTCAAAAAAAAGACAGTCTCTACAATTGAACGGATAACCTATGACTAAAAGTGGAAAACACTGTGGCAAAAGGAGAAATTGCTCGTTTTGAGCAATTTCTTCTTTTATCACTATGTTTTCAAAAAGCTGTCTGCTGCAGAGGCGTCAGAAAGCATCTATATGAGGGAAAGGGTTGACACATACAAAAAACTTGCATGCATACCAAAATGTGAACAAATCTCTGTAAGTAAAAGTAGAATATTGAAAAAGTTGAAAACATTGCGACAAAAGGAGAAATTTCTCATTAAAAGTGTGACAGACAAACAGACAGACGCCGGACAAAAAAAAAAGTAATCCCTAAGTGCCTACCATGCTACGCAGAGTGACACAACAAAACCTTTTGCAGTAAAAGCAAAACAAAAATCTTTGACAGAGATTTGTTCAGATGGGGGTCATGATGGTATTCCAAGTTTCACAGACATATCCTAAAGGGTTAAGTATGTTAAACCTTCACAGATGAATGTGCTCTTGTCTATTGATGGTATACAAGTATTGTAAGGGTATAAGCTATATTTCTAATGGTTTTGAAAACAAGAGGGCCATGAGGCCCTGGAATCGCTCACCTGAGAATGGGCTATTTAAGACATAACTCTCTCATGCTCAAGCCAAACATGTGGCTTCCAGAGTGTTAACAAGATTTCCCTCAAATTTGATCTAGTGACCTAGTTTTTGACATGACATGACCCATATTCGAACTTGGCCTAGATATCATCAGGACAAACTTTCTGATAAAGTTTTAACATGCTCATGTTTAAAAGGCGGCTTCAAGAGTGTTAACGAGATTTTCCTTAAATTTGGCCTAGTGACCTAGTTTTTGACCTGACATGACCCATATTCGAACTTGACCTAGATATCACTAAGTCAAATTTTCCGACATAGTTTCAACATGCTCAAGCCAGAAATGTGGCTTCCAGAGTGTTAACAAGATTCTCCTTCAATTTGGCCTAGTAGCCTAGTTTTTGACCGGACATGACCCATATTCGAACTTGGCCTAGATATCATCAAGACAAACTTTCTGACAAAGTTTCAACATGCTCAAGTTTAAAATGTGGCTTCTAGAGTGTTAACAAGATTTTCCTTCAATTTTGACTAGTGACCTAGCTTTTGACCCCACATGACCCAGTTTCGAACTTGGCCTAGAGTTGATGGAGATATATGTTCTGATAAACTTTCATAAAGATTAGATGCAAAATGTTGCCTCTAGAGTAGTAACAAGCAAATGTTGACGACGAACGACGAACGACTGATGACGGACAAAAGGCGATCACAATAACTCACCTTGGGCACTACGTGCTCTGGTGAGCTAAAAAGTGGCGTGGTACAAACTTAACCAAAACTTTAAGTCGAAAAAGGGCCATAATTCTTACAAAAACCTTGAGAGAGTTATGTACCTTTGCCTTTTGATGGAAGTAATGATGGTGAACAAGAATTGTAAGTTTCAAACCAATAACTTAAATTGTTGTGAAAAAAAGTGGGGTGGTACGAAAAACTTAACCAAAATTCTAAGTTGAAAAAGGGCAATAATTCTTACAAAAACTTGACAGATGTATGTATATATGTACTCTAGTCTGTTGATAGTGAACATGTATTGAAATTGGTGGTACAAAAAACTTAACCAAGGTGTGACACCCACACTGAAGCCGAGGCAAGTAGGATATCTTGCCTTTTCTCCAGAAAGCCTTTTCAACCCTTTCCCACAATATAACAAATCTGTAACAGACCACTTTGAAAACATCTTGGCAACAAACATGGAAAAGCTCTATATTAAATGATAGAATAAAGACTGAAAAAGGTTGAAATCATGATCAATTTCTCCCTTTACCACAATGTTTTTAAAAGTTGTCTGCAGCGTAGGCATCAGAAAGCCTCTTCAACCCTTTCCTACAATATAACAAAACTGCAGCAGATGACTTTGAAAAAGTTTTGGCATCTTATAACTAACATGGAATAATGATGAAATAAAGACTGAACAAGAGTTGTCGGAGGACAATATAGCTCGCTTATCAGGGCCATCATCTATCAGGGCCTACTTCAGAACACTTATAGCATTAGGTAAAGTCTAACGGTATCACCTATTGCAAGATAATACACCTTTTCAATAATACACCTGAATAAGTGTGTGAAGTTTCAAAGCAACAGCTTACACAGTGTCTGAGAAAAGGCATTTCACGCAAAGGTTTGACCAAAATTCTAAGTCCAAAAAGGGGCAAAATTCAGTCAAAATCCATTCCAGAGTTATGGGACTTGACATACAAGGTCATATAATGACCCTGAATAAGTGTGTGGAGTTTCAAAGCAACAGCATACACAGTGTCTGAGAAAAGGCCTTGCACGCAAAGGTTTGACCAAGCTGGCAACGCCAACGCCAGGCTGATTACATAAACTACCCTATTTCTTCGAATAGGCGAGCTAAAACGGTAAAAATCATGAGCAATTTCTCCTTTCACCAGAATGTTTTCATAATTTTGCTGCTGCATAGCCGTCAGAAATCCTCTTTAAAAAAAATCTTTCCCATATATACATAAAACAGCAGCAGACGACATTGAAAAAAAACTGCTGAAAAACACAGAAAACATCTATAAATGAAGGCATAATTACTTTAAAAAGTTGAAAGCCTTTTCGCAAAAGGGGAAATAGCTCCCTATGAGGATAGGTGAAATTGCTCATTATGAGCAAAGGGGAAATTGCTCAAAATGTTATAAGCAAAGGGGAAATTGCTCATTATAAGCAATTTCTCCTTTTGCAACAAGGTTTCCAAAATACATCTTCTGCAGGTGTCAGAAAGCGTCTATAATGTGGAAAAGAGTTAACACTTTACCTCATATAGACGCTTTCTGATGCTCAAAATTTTACCACAATGTTTTACACTTTTAGTCATAGGTTATCCATTCAATTATACAAATTTTCTATTTTTTGACAAAATATGTTAAAAGTCGTCTGCTGCAGAATTGTTGTATGAAGGAAAGTGGTAAGAGTATCCTACCTGTATCCTTCATCATTTGTTCCTCAGGAGTCAGAAGGTCAACAGGTGGATTGAGCATCCCCATCGCAGAGAAATCGGATGAGATTTTTGTTTCCGGTACCGTCCCTAAACATCTTGTCAGACATGCTCTGTAAATGTGTCTTCTGCTTTGGGGTCGTGTAAATGTCTACAACAAATAAAACCACCAACCGTTCACTTCAGCCTCAGGAGGGGCAAACCTCAAGTGTTTGACCGTTTCCTACTCTTGCAAATGCATATTGAGATATTGACTAATTTATAGCAACTTACTTGCTCGTTATTACATAGCATTTAATTTTCAAAAAGCATATTTATTTTCGTGTACGAAACAGCAAATCTATTTTTGGGTATGAAACAATCAAATTATTTTTTGGGTTACGAAGCAGCCGATTCATTTTCCACATACAAACGTTTCGGTTATGCAACAGCCAATTTTCGGTTACGTAACGGACGGGACAGGTTACCAAACATCTTGACACCGCACAGCTGCATATACATTTTGGTAATATGTCGTATACATGGAAAAGGGATTAATATTTTAATTAAGGCGGTTGGTTTTGCCGTCACCCCGTTCACATAAAATCAGTCGTTTCCAAAATCAGTGTTGTCCTGTTTGCATAACTTGATCAAAACTGTTAAAAATTAATACCCATGAAACTATCTGAAAAAAGTCATCACATGACATTTTCGGTTACTTTATCATTAAATATTAATAACTGTATACTTTTGATATTAACATAAACACAGATGTTAATTACCTTTAAAAGCCTACGAGATAAAGTTGTCATTTTAATGTTTTGGACGGTTGACATTCAGTTTTATTTTGGCCTATACGCTTGGTATAAACAGATTCAATAGAACTCTTATCATGAATTTAACCGAACAAATCAAGAACGAAGTGGTCCGATGAACGTTTATCAAACTCGAACTCGACTCAACATTCCTCAACCTTTTTTTAGATTTACTGATCACAAAAGTTGGTAGACGAATACGCCAATCATTTTATGATTTCCACGCGCATGTTTACACAATTTTTTTATAACTCGGATCACGTGTCTTTTTGTTCTAGCACCTCCGTATTTATCTACAGAACGATAATGTACATTAAATCGTTTTAAATACAGAGGTTTAAATATAGGACATTGAAAAGAAAGGCAAAAATAGATCTTCTGGTGGCTGGTGTCCAGCTAAATGGACCAGTTAGTACTGGTAACTAACCAAGAAAATGCCTTGGTATAGCTAAACAAGTGTTGAAAGCGGCGTTTACAAAACGGGATCAAAACAAGTCGTTTCCAACTACAGACCAATAAGCCTAACGTCAATAAAAGGAAACAGAAATCAGAGACTCGATCATGAAACACATGGAATCAAATCATCTGTTTACCAAACACCAACACGGTTTTAGAAGTGGAAGATCATGCCAGACACAACTTCTAGAAGTCATGGAAGACTGGATCAACAACATAGACGAAAGAAACAATACAGATATAATTAACCTAGACTTCCAAAAGGCTTTTGACACCGTGCCCCACAAAAGACTTCTTCATAAATTAAAAGTCTACGGCATCGTTTCTCATTTACTAAAATGGATAGAAATTTTTTTAAAGGACAGAAAACAAAGAGTAGTACTTAACAACTCACACTCAATGTGGGCGCCTGTTACTGGTGGTATCCCCCAAGGGAGCGTTTTAGGACCTATCCTCTTCACAATCTATATCAACGATCTTCCGGACATGGTTAAAAACATAACCAAATTATTTGCAGACGACACAAAGATATATTCAATAGTCAACAATACTACTGACAAGGAAAATCTCCAGACAGATCTTAACACTTTAACACACTGGTCTAAAACTTGGCTATTAAAATTCAACAAAAAGAAATGTAAACACCTTCACCTTGGAACAGAATCAGAAAACAATTATTATATGGAAGGAAAAGAAATAGAGAAAACAAACGAGGAAAAAGACCTAGGCATCATAGTCGACTCTAACTTAAAATTTGTCCAGCACATAAACACAAAAGTCAAAAAATCTAATCAGATGCTCGGGATAATCAGGGACACTATATTACATGTAATATAGTGTCCCTGGGATAATTAAAAGAACCTTCACATTCATGGACAAAGAAATGCTATTAATCTTATTTAAAAGCTTAGTAAGGCCACATCTGGAATATGGAAGTTCAGTGTGGTCAGATCTCAACAAAAAAGAGGAAATACTTGTAGAAAACGTCCAAAGAAGAGCCACCAAATTGATACCCGAATTAAAATATAAAGAATATCCAGAAAGATTAAAAGAATTGGGACTACCTACTTTAAAATATAGAAGATTGAGAGCTGATATGGTGGAAACCTATAAAATACTGAACAATATTGACAAAGTTGAAGTTAATAAAATATTCCATATAAACCAAAATAGAACTAGAGGCCACAACTTTAAACTTTACAAACATTACTGCAGAACAAATATAAGGAAATACTCTTTTTCTCAACGAATAATTAACCCCTGGAATAATCTGCCTGATGAAGTTATTAATGCCAAAAGTGTAAACAGTTTTAAATCTATACTTAACAAATGCTGGAAGAACGCACCTTTCAAATTTGTGCTACAAAATGAAGGACCGGAAGCGGTAATAATACCCCTAAGACAAAATGGACCTGAGAGGCTGAAGCCTACATCGGTCTCGAACCCAACGTAAACCAAGGTAAAACACAAAGCAATCAACCAATCTTCTTGCATCAGAAGACAAGCAGCCTCAACTTCCTTTTACCTCTGGGCCTACACAAAAATAATAGACAGGGTTTCAGCAGCGGGCAGATTTAAAATTTGAAAAGAAGTAGGCCTATGCATTCAAGTGTTATAGAAGCACCTGCAAGAAATCATTTACAAATAAAGTATCCGTAGGTACTTTTCAAACAGTTTTGGCAAAAGTACGAACACTGTCAGAATTGTATCTGCATCTACATGTAGACCTTGACTTCATCTGAAAGACAATACATCCGCACATCACTCCTAACAAATAGTTGGTAAAGGATGTCTCGAGGCAGCCTCTATCGTATATATGAAATTTTAAGAAAAGAATTTGTTTCGCTTCTGTTTTCATTTTCACCTCAAATATAACTTTAATCATTTGCAAACGTTGTAGACCCTTGTTCAGCAATTTTCGCAAGTCAATGATGATGTGTCCATTATGGGAATGCTAATACACGAAGTATCATTGGTTAGTAAAGGTGATGATCAGCCTGCTGTGCAGTCTAATTTGGGTCAATGTGTTTATGTTTTTTAAATGTGTATCCATCTCAAAACATACATGTATATACGAAAATAATATTATATAAATCAAAAGTTTATAATAATTTAAACTTGCTTTTTGACATATATATAAATAATAAATAATATTTTTACCACCTTTATATAGCACCACCCTTCTTAAAATAATTATCTTCAAAAGTACTTTACAACATTTACACACATACATAGATATAACAAATTAACATATGTTAAGAAACAATAAAACACCATGGTAAATGATCAAAATAAATTATGTCAATTACACTTTTTATTCTAATAATAGTAACCTTAAAATATGAACTCAGGGGGCTAGAGCGACCATAAGGCCTTAAATAATTGACCACTGAATTGAATATCTGGACATATCTCACCGAATATCCATATGGACGCACATTTTGATATGACGCCAATTCGATATGAACAGATATTAGCATAGTTTACATATTTCCTTTCTTACGAAAACCGACTTGGTGGTGTAGTGGTAGAGCGTCCGCCTCGGGTGTGGGAGTCCACGGGTTCGATCCACTGTCGGGTCATACCGAGGATTTTAAAAAAGGTAGAAATTGCTGCCGTCCTTGGCGCTCAGGGTAGCGTTGTGAGCAATACAACCGACCGGCTGGTGTCAGGATAAATGGACCAGTCCATTAGTACTGATAACTCACCAAGGAAACGCCATGATATAACTGAAAAGTTGTTGAAATCGGCCTTAATCACCAAAAAATCAATCAATTCTTCCTTTCAAATAAAGCCCCTCTACAGACCAGCACTTTTTATAACAATCACTTGTCAATTTTGCTTTCAGCATGTCCTCAAAATATATTTTCAAAAGCAGGGACAAAACCCTAAACTATGATTTTATAGCAGAGGCAGCCCTCCGAGAAGGCAAGTTGTCGATAAGGTAAGTATCGGATCTGTTTAATGTACACCAACGGCAGACCTCCTCAAATTCGAAGGGATATTGAAAGCAAGATTATTGAGTCGATGAAGAGTGATACACCGCTTTTCTTGAGAACAAACGTTCTATGTATCCGAGAGGAATTCGTTGTGGTCGAGTGGTTTGCGTCGGAGATTTTAAACCGGGTGTCCTGGGTTCGATCACCAGTCGCGGCACTACGGTCATGGTGGAGTGCTCTTGGGCAAGGCACATTTTCTAGCCTAGTACTGGTTTGTTTACCCAGGGATCATGAATAAGTGAACTGTCGCCGTGATATAACTGAAATAATGTTGAAAGCGGCGTAAAACTCCAATAAAACAAATCGATGAATACGAATGAAAATAAGCAGTGGCCAGTTAACCTTCAAGCCGGGAAAGACTGATGACAGGGCGTCGACATCCATACTTAGTTATTAAGAAGCCTGGGTGCTTCACATCAATAAGAGCTCGGATGATGCACGAAGAGGTGGTACAACACTACTTCAAATATTCAGGCAAACTATTTTGCTTATTTGATTCAGGTTCTTCAACGTTTTAAACAGTACTACACAACGGCACTTATCTATGGTTCATTTGCTGAAAAATTGCGAACATGCCTGATTAAAGTGCCTACTTATTGGACCAAAAACAGATTTTTAGAGGAGTTGGAAGTTATGATTGAATATGAATATTTTACTCCATTTGCCTTCATGAGAATATCCTAGATGCCCATCCCAAAGTGAAAGCATAAACATCGCTGTATTATCCGTTTTTGCATTCGTCCGTCCGTCCCGTTATCACTTCCGAGCTATTCATGGAAAGCCTTAATATTAGGGACAAATAAAACACAGTATGGAATTATGATGACATGTTCAAAATCTGTGATCGTGATCCGGTCCGAGTCGTAGCAGAGATTGTGTTCCAGCTATTTGAGCATACATATCATGCTCAAAACCTACCAATATAACAATACCGGCATGTTTCTGCGCCTCTGGACAACGTATGCCCCATGTTTATTATGAAATGATGGATTCCTACAAATGTAGCTAGTTGGTCGTATAGGTTCAATGAATACCGAGTCTGCGCCACTAAATTCTCGCTTGGATTTCCATTCAAATTGATGGACGGACGAAGCTATCGGTGAAAAGTGGTTTAATGAGGTATTTATAAAGTTGTGTGCACCGGAAGACTCTTAACCATTTCCCTCATATAGACGCTTTCTGACGCCTCTGCAGCAGACGGATTTTTGAAAACATAGAGACAAAAGAAGAAATTGCTCAGAACGAGCAATTTCTCCTTTTGCCACAATGTTTTCCACTTTAAGTCATAGGTTATCCATTCAATTATAGAGATTTTCTATTTTTTTAACAAAATATGTTCAAAGTCGTCTGCTGCAGAATTGTTGTATGAGGGAAAGAGGTTAACCTTTAATTTTAGATGGGCATCTAGGATATCCAAATGAAGGCCATGGAGTAAAATATTCATATTCAATCATAACCTCCAACCCCTCTAAAAAGCTGTTTTTGGTCCAATAAGTAGGCACTTTAATCAGGCATGTTCGCAATTGTTCAGCAAACCTCCATTGCACCAAGTACTAGTAAACACAATGGGGTTAACCCTTTTCCTCATAGGACAATTCTGCAGCAGACGACTTTGAACGTATTTTGTCGAAACATAGAAAATCTCCATAATTAAATGGATAACCTATGACAAAAAGTGGAAAACATTGTGTCAAAAGGAGAAATTGCACGTTTTGTGCAATTTCTTCTTTTGTCACTATGTTTTCAAAAAAGCCGTCTGCTACAGAGGCGTCAGAAAGCGTCTATATGAGGGAAAGGGTTAATTCTGAAAATATTCTCCGTGGCTTCAGAGCTTGTGGATTTTTTTCCTTACAACAGTAACATTATTTGGCGGAATCCGAGAACGACCCGAGTCTCCCAAGTAACTGCCAAAGTCTCCGAAACTACACAGCACCAACGGTTAAAGTTGCCCATCCAAATGCGAAAGAATAAACAGCACAGGTATTCCAACGAATTGCTGTCTCCAGACCAATTACCGAAGTCTCCGGAGCAATGGCCCAAGTCGTTATGCTAATCCCGGAACCCTGAGCGCCAAGGAGATGGAGGCTCTACCACTACACATCGATTTGAAGTAGTGATTGAAAACATCTGAACTTCTTGGCGAGGGGAAGTTTTTGTGATTTAGTTACTGTTAGTGTGCTATCCTGTGTATGTTTGGTATGATACTTACATCTTACCACTAGGTGCAGTTGGGCGGCAACCGCCCCAAAATTATATCCATGTATTTTTCGCGAAGAATACAATGCTCTTGTTAAGTATAGTACCCGGATTACTTTGAATAGTTTTAGAGAACACCTTACAAATAAAGGCTCCGGTAGCGACGCGGGCTGTCAATCTAAGGGTTTCGAGTTCGAATCCCTTTTTGGCCAACATTATTTCTGATGTTTCAAATAAATTGATGTGACAAGCGTCATTCGTTTTCCATCAATATGCTGACAATACATTGATCGACAAACTACGGTAGGAATAAAGGAAAGGAGAACAAGATGGATTAATTATAAATACTGACCTAATATAGCCACGGTCAAACATTACACAATTGAAAGAAACAAGGTTACATGTATACATGTACCTACTCAAACGAGCAAATTACACGCAAAGTTTATTGCGAAAACTGTGAATCCAAATCCAAAAGCGTTTAGGAAATATATTAGATTGACTTGATTTGTTTTGGTTTTTACGCCACTTTCAACAATTATTCAGTTATATCACAGCGTTTCCTGGGTAATTTATTAGTACTACTGGTCCATTTATCCTGACACCAGCGAGTCAACCTCACAACGCTGAACGCCAAGGATGGAAATATATAGTAATCATTCTGTCAACAATAATATTTCTGCACGCTTTTTGACGCATCTGCAGCAGACGACTTTTGAAATTGAGAGTGTCCATATTTGTTCACAGTCGACTGCTGCAGAGTTGTATTATGTGGGAAAGGGTTATCGGTAACTCTGTCACACTTGCAGACATATTAAGGCTTATCTGCAGCAGACGACTCTCAAACACATTGTGACGAAAGAAGGAACAGCTCAAAACAAGCAATTTCTGCTTTGGTCACAACATTTTCATTTCTATTCAATAACAATTCTTTCATTTATTAAAGAGTTTCCATATTTAAACCTATAGACTGCTTCAGAGTAGTTATAGCATGGAAACACCGATTTTCGAATCTCTTAACATTTATCAGGGCTCATGGGATTACTTATAAATTCATGTCAAAAACCAACAATAATGACAAATAAATTCAACAATTTATGTGTCAGTAAATAAAGCAGCGGTTCCCATAAAATTTAGTACGTACAATGCGTTTTTGGTAATATTTAAACAGTCCTTGAACTAAAGGTTCGAAAATAGGTACGGTTCGAGAACAGGGACCTGTACGATACAAGTCAGAAAACTAGATAATGAGGAGTAAACTGGTCTTTGTTCAACGATATCTATCGTATTACTATATTGAACCCTATGTTGTGGGTACTAAAATGAATCGTCTCACCGAGACGATTCTTTTGAGTACACACAACATAGAGTTTGATGGTCAAATAAGGATTTTGGGATGAGAAATACCGTCTTCTTGTCTGGTCCTCTGATGTGGTAATCTTCTACAACTGGTAAGGAATTAGTTCTGGAAACAGGGGGGAGAATAACACTATTTCACAATTATTACAACTTTAATTATTTCTTTTACATGTATTTACATGTTCAGAGTAGCACATAATGCAATTGTAATGGCAACATAAGTATACATTAGGTTATCATTTTCTTCATTCTACTTAACAATGCCAACAAATTGCATTAACATCCTAGAAACTCATCACACACCGAAGTTCTAATGCCTTTCCAATTTTTGAAATACTCCTTTTGTCACCATGTTTTCAACTCTATTCAATTACTGTACTTTTATTTAAAGGGAGTTTCCATTTGTTTACAGACATGTTTTCAAAGTCGTCTGCTGTATCAAAAAAAAAAAAAGTAACCAATTTTGATGTATTATTCACCATTTACCTCTTGGTTTAAACAGTATTTATTGCATATTTACATGTACATATAATTATCAATATGGCAATATATACAAAGGATTTGAAAACAAGCCTTAAAGGCTTATATAAATTCATTTCCTGTGAGGTCAGGATATAAGACAGCTAATACAATCAGAATGGATAATGTAAAATAGTATTTATTTTAAAATTTGACTGTAATAAACACTTTTTATGCAAGTTCAACAATCAGAAATCGACAGACTGCACTCCACTGCGCAAGAATCCAAAGTTGCCCGGTACGCGCTGCTCGCCCATCTATCGCTTATGCCGAGAATCGCTTTGAGGCAATTATATATTGTTGTACTTGTAGGAATAAAACGGTGTTAAGTTCGGTGGTTAAGTTTTCTGAACCGTACATAAGATTATTAAGTGTAGGGGGACATGGTAAATTAGAAAACAACGAATGTCTTAGATCGTCATAAGTGGGACAAGATAGAAGAAAGTGTTTTGTGGTTTCCACTTTACCACAGACGCAAGACGGATCATTTATAATTGATTTGCGATATAAGTCATAATTCAAAGAACTACATTCTAGTCTAAGACGTGTGTGTAAAACTTGGCCACGTCTATTTCCTACGGAATAGTAAGTTGGCGGTTTTTGCATGTTAGTCCTGAGACGACGCTTGAAAATAGGGAGAGTTGGACTTAATCTTATATAAATTGGTAAAGAATTCCATTGCCGAATAACAGAAGGAAGAAATGATTCTTGATATAGAGTTGTTCTTGATTGTATTGACGGAGTCTCTATTATTTCTAAGGGTGTATCTATTAACTGGTGGGATCGGTATCAATTCTGTATGGTAACTAGGGGATATATTGTGTTTCATTTTGTAAAATAATATAAGTTTGTGTTTTCGTCGTCTGTTTGATAAGGTGTCCCATTTGACATCTTTATATAATTTTGCTATACTGCATAGTTTTGTTGCGCCAGTAACTATTCTGGCTGCTTCAATTTGGATGGATTCTATATCGTTACTTTGATCGGCAGTACAATTGTCCCACAGTACGTCACTATATTCAAGTAAAGGTCTTATGAAGGTCACATATCATTTTTAACGAATTATTTTTTCTCAAAAAATAATACAGTTAACGCGATCGAGTTTGATTCCGGAAGTCACGGTTAAACTACACTTCCGCTTAGAATACACATTCGCTGCACCTAAATAGTCCTAGTATTTTTTCGATATTAAAATGACTTCTACGTGTTATTTCAATACAGTGAAGTCATAATTATACTATCGAATCATCATAGATAATCAATTTTCTAGAAAATATCAAATTAACAGTACGCGCATATATATTTCATTTGTCGGCAGGTACGTATAAGCCACGAGTATGAATTTTAGTCGTATGCCCATTCACTAGAAGTCGACCCCACGCTGTATAGAACAATGTTAACTCACAAATATGCCACTACGCAGAGCTCAGTGAAATAGTCAGTGTGCATTTTAAACGCTCGCATCGCCGTTGTTTCTCCTTTTTCCAACATGATAACGATAATCAAAGGGGCTTTCTAATTATAGATCATGGTTTACATACGCGCGCATTCAGTTAGCTTAATATATATACGAAAGTAACGCTCAAACGTTGTATCAAAGTACCGTGGTGCAATGGAGAGCGTGTAGAACTACTAATCATGGACTACTTATGGACGCGAGTTTGAGTCCTAATAGGAACTGTTCTTTTTTTTTTTTTTAATTCTTATTTTATGCGATTTGTTAAACATTATAGATTTATAATAATTAATTCACTCACATGAAACATAGTTATAATATAAGCCGAAATCCTGGTGACGAAAACAAATCGAACTAACAATGTAAATCTCACAAATATGCCATGGGTGTTTTGACAGACTTTAGATTTTACAAATGTTCAAAATAATTCGTTACCAGTACTTCAGTACTTTGATTCGAGACATGATCGATTTAGATGAAACTTGAGAGTTCGCAGTATTCCTATTCTTTGCCAAGCTCGTTTAACCATTGATGATATATGCGGTTGCCATTTACCATTGTTTGAAAAAATAACGCCAAGATGTTTGTGATCAGATACGTTTTTGATCGGTACATTATTCATAGAAAGGTCAGGATGGATAGGTTTATTTAGTTTACGCGTAATTGTTAAGGCTTCTGTTTTGTTAGGATTAAAATTGACACGCCAGTTATACGAAAAAAAAACATGAATGGGTTTTTTCGCTTATAGTTAACAGGTGTGAGATTTTTTTTTTTTTTTTTTTTTTTTTCAATAACCCATGAAGCTTTCTGAAATGAAACTGAAAAAAATCCATGGGGGCCGCCATTTTGGATATGTATAAAAGGCAGACGTAAAACACAGATTGAAAATTATTGTCGTCTTTTTAATCATTTTTTTTTTAAATCGGTATTTTGGGTATGTATAAAATGAACAGAAAAACACGGATTGAAAATTATTGTCGTCTTTTTAATCATTTTTTTTTAAATCGGTATTTTGGGTATGTATAAAATGAGCGGAAAAACACGGAAAATTATTGTCGTCTTTTTAATCATTCTTTTTTAAAATAGATATTTAAGATCATTAAAATGCTGTGTTATGTGGGAATTAACATTTGTACGAAAAGTTAAAACTAAATGGAAATCTGTAAGAAATATGTTTTCCCGTTCGTAAAAAAACCGTCGGCATTAGCCTTCTACGCCCGAACCTAAATTTTGACTGTATCGTAGCCAAAGAAGGACGTGACGTCATTTCCGTTACACTTCATCTTAACGTAACGTCAATGGAGCGACGTCGTTTCCCGCAAAAAAAGTGGTATCAACATGAAAGACCCCAAATTCCTATACATGAGCTATTGCCACACTCATTCAAAGTATAATTATTTATCAAACATTGTGGCAAAAGTTTAACTTTCTGATAAGGAGCAATTGTTCTTTTGGTGACAATCTTTTCCTAAATCGTCTGTTGCATAGGCCTCAGAAACTATCTCTAATAGGGAAAGGGTTTAGCAGAAATGTGACCACTTACATAATTTGTTCCAGTCATATTGACTGGTTGAAAAAGGTAGTCGCCAGATGGCATCAGAAAAGGGCTGATCTATTTGCTTTTTTTACCATAATGCAGGTGATCGATTAAGGATCATCTTGGCCCTCATGTTTTAACCTCGTTCATTATAAATGTATCCCTTGATTTTCTGAAAGTTTTTACTTTATTATTTTCTGTTCGTAATAATAGACGACAGCAATACGAATTCAAAATATGTTTTGATAATGCAAGAAACATGACATTAACATTATTATTGTCTAGTCAATTACTTATAAATCCTTTTTGTATGGCCAAAGTATGTTCTTTAATTTTTGTTTATAATTATCTTGCGTTTTTTCGTAAATAGGTAGCACCTATAGATATATTATGCCCAATGATGAATCTTAGATAAATCCGAATTGAGCAAATCCGCAGATTGCTGTGGATTGTCAACAATAACATAAAGCCTTGTGTCATCCGCAAATAGTCGTACACTAGAATTTATGGTGTGTACTATGTCATTAATATAAATAAGGAATAAGAGGGATCCTAATATAGAACCCTGGGGAAAACCGGCATTAATATAAGTCCAGTCAGATTGACTGTTATTAACAACGACACGTTGTGTTCTGTCAGATAAATATGACGTGAACCACTTTAAAAGAGTACTAGAGATGCCATTTACCTCGTGTTGTGAAATTTAATGATTTGTCCGCTTATACGGAGCAATTCATCCATTTGCCACAATGATTTCAAAAGTTGTCTGCTGCAGGTGTCAAAATGCGTCTGTATGAGTGAAAGGGTTAAGAGAAACATTGGATCAATGAGAATAAAAAAAAATGAAAGAGACAACTTTATTTAGCTTTCCTTTATAGACATTTAATGGTCTTGCCTACATGCTTTTCAAAGTCTTCTGTTGCAGATATGATGTATGTGGGAAAGGGTCAAACATTGGATACTACCCTTAACCCCTTCCCACCTGCAGACGCATTTTGACACAATAGCAGCAGACGACTTTTGAAAACATTGTGGCCAAAGCTGAAATTGCTCATGATGAGCAAGTTCCTCTTTGGCCACAATGTTTTCAACTTTATTTAACAATTAATCTATCTTTTACGGAGCATGGAGATTGTTCAGGTTTTTGTCAAATCCAGGTCGATACTTTTTCGCAGGCCACAATTTTGGTTTTCTCGACGGCTCATTTAGCAAGATTTAACGAAAGACTCTTGGTATATAAACAGTGTGGATGAAGATCAGTCTTGGTCGATGTACAAATGCTGGTTTAACTCTTTAAAGGGGCTGAACTCCAGATGGAGATCAAATGTTTGAAATGTTGAAACTTTCTGCAAATATTGCTAATAATGACAACAACATAAGCACTAAATAGTTCAGATTTACACTTTCCCACATACGGACGCCATTTGGCGCCTCTGCACCAGACGACGTCTGAAAACATCGCGTTATTAACAAGAGGCCCAAGAGGGCCAGTATCGCTCCCCTGCCATTAGGCAAAAATTAAATCAACAAACAGACCCGCCCCCTAGTGGCTATGTTGTTTGACCAATCATTATGGCTTGAAGGAATCTCGTAGAGTGTCACCCAAGGAACATTTCTGCAAAAAATATTTGAAAATCGGCCAAATAGTTTGGGAGGAGAAGATATTCAAGTTTTCACTAAAGCCAATATAAGGCTAACAGCCCCGCCCCCTGGCAGCCATATTTTAAGACCAATCAACATGGCTTGGTGAAATCTGACAGAGTCACACAAGGAACATTTTTACAAAATTATTTGAAAATCGGCCCGACACTTTTGGAGGAGAAGATGTTTTAAGTTTTCTCTTTAGCCATATAAGGCAAAACAGCCCTGGCCCCAGGCTGCCATGTTTTTTTACCAATCAACTTGAAGGAACCTGATAGAGGGTCGGTCACCCAAGGAACATTTCTAGAAATTATTAGAAAATCGGCCTGACACTTACGGAGAAGCCAGTGGAGCTAAAAACATTGTGGCAAAAGGAGAAATGTGTCGTTTTGTGCAATTTCTTATTTTAATACAAAGTTTTCAAAAGACGTCAGAAAGTGTCTATATGAGGGAAAGGATTTATAATTAATGAAAGTTTTTGAAAACAACTGTGGACAAATATGGTAATCTATATAAAGTCTTAAATTTTAACCCTTTTCCATATACAACAGACGACTTTGTAAACATGTTAGCCAAAACGTGAAAGATCTCCATAAATAAGGGTTTAATTATTGAATCGAGTTGAAAAGTTTGTGTCAAAAGGTGAAAATGCTCATAATGAGCAATTTTTCCTTTTGCCACAACATTTTCAAAAGTCATCTTCTGCAGAGGTGTCAGAAAGCATTCTATATATGGGAAAGGGAGTTTAATATTTGAATATATAGATATTGAAATAACAAATATACAATTAAAGTGTAGAAGTAACATTTCCAGTTGTCTGATGTAATTTAACTTCGCTTAAACAGAGTTTTATACAGCTTTCAAAAGAAATCCCGTTGTATCCTCTTTACTGGGCAAGTAACCAGAAGTATTGGTCCATTTCTCCCCGACACCAGCCAGTTTGTCGTAATTCTAACCCCAGTATTCTGAGCACCAAGTAAAGAAAAGTCATTTCTAACATTTTTAAGTTTTTGTAAGACCCAGCGAATCTATTATTCAATCATTTACATAATATAAAAAGAGGACCATGACAGTCCTTTATCACTTACCTGATATAATAGAACTTATATACATGTAGTTATTTCTCTTAACATATAAGGAAAATAAGCCCGGCCCTTAAGATTTTTAAATATTTTTTTAACAATTTTGATGTGATTGATGTTTTATCCCGTTTTCAACAAGTTTTCAGCTATATCACAGCGTTTTGTAGGTTATTTATCAGTACTATTGGTCCATCTATCCTGACACAAGCCAGTCAGTCATAATGCTAACCCCGCAACCCTAGGCGTCAAGGAGGGCTGCACGAAGCAGGAGACTCTACCACTACACCACTGAGGCACTTAACAATTTTGAAAGAGGAGTCGGGACCAGTATGAAATTATTTTAGTAGCAGAAGTTTTTTGTAGAAAAATGTGAACGGACAGATGCTGATGACGGATGGTGAGTGATCACAAAAAAGCTCAACCCGTATTTTCTGTTTAAGTGAGCTAAAGGTTGAGATAAAAGTAAACCTCAAGATCTTTGCAGTCATATTTCTATATTTTTACATTGTTTATCGTACATACTAGTTGATCATTGGCTCTAAGAATACAGTCTTTAACATTTTCCCACATTCAACAAATCTGCAGCAGACGACTTTGAAGACATACCCGAAAAAAATTGGAAACTCCCTTTTAATGAAGGTACAATTATTGAACAGAGATGAAAACATGGTGACAAAATGAGATATTGCTCATTTTGAGCAATTTCTACTTTTGTCACCATGTTTTCAAAAAGCCCTCTACTGCAGAGACGTCGGGAAAAGGGTTAAATGCCAAAAGACAGTGGACATCGTTAGGTTGTTATTAATTAAGAAGTTTTGTAGGTGGACGAATAATGCACCAAATAAACAGCTATTTTATACATTGTATAGAGGTAGCATAATCATAAAGAAAATTCTTATACTGTCCCACAGGCCGACACATCTACAGCAAACTACTTTTGAAAATATTGTCATTCGCAGCAAGTTTGTTGTATGGGGAAAAGGCTTTAATGATTCTAATCATCAATGGAGTATAAACTGTTTGCGGGAGAAAGCTTGGGATCCTTGGCAAGATATATATTGCCAAATTATAATTGTGGAAAGGTACACGTTGGCTTTTGTGAACAGTGTATATTCATATAGGCCCGTAGTTCCATAGTCTGTTCAAAATCTACACAGTTCACATTTAAATTACATACAGGGTGAATCATAATATCTGTCACCATTAAAAACTATTATAAAAGATACATATAATGTCATCAACGACGTCATCCAAACAAGTCGTTATTCCAAGATGGCGCTGTCCACAGAGCAGAGCACAGAAGTTGTTAAACTGTATTATAAGAGTATTTCACCAGTTACAGTGATCAGATCGATGAAGAAGTTGTACCCCGATAATAAAAAACTCAGTAATATGCAAGTGCACAGAATTGTCAAAAGGTTTGAGCAGTCGGGATCAGTTATTGATCGACGCCGTAGCAATGCCGGCCGGCCAAAATCAGTCAGGACTTCAGAGAGTATCGAACAACTGAGAACTGTTATTGAAGAAACTCCACAAAGGTCTGTACGTAGAGTGTTAGGTGACATTACTAACAATGCAAGTGCAACTAGTGTCTACAGGATGCCGAGATTCGATTTAAAATTAAAACCGTACACTATTTCTATTATGCAACACTTGAAACCTTCTGATATCGACAGTCGGCTTGCGTTCGCCACGTGGATGAAAGATCGACCGGATATAGCAGACAATACTTGGTTTTCAGATGAAGCGCATTTCTACTTAAATGCGCAAGTAAACAAACGTAACTGTCGTTTCTGGGGTACAGAAAAACCACATATTTACACGGAGAGATCTTTGCATTCTGAGAAAGTAACTGTTTGGGCAGCATCAAGTTCTTCTGGCATTATTGGTCCATTGGTCTTTGAGGATGAGGACAGTGGGTAGAGACAATTAACATTAGTCGATATTTAGATCTCCTAAAAGAGAAGTTTGTGCCAGCATTAAGGAGAAAGGGTATGGACCTTAACACACTGTGGTTTCAGCAAGATGGTGCTACTCCGCACACTTCCAGGGAGGTACTTTCGTGGCTTGAGAGAAGGTTCGGTACAAACTTTATTTATTACAGGACAGACACAGTATGGCCCCCTCACTCTCCCGATCTGAGTCCGCTGGACTTTTCCTCTGGGGATATCTCAAAGACAGGGTGTACAGCCCCGCACCAGCATCTCTAGAAGATTTGAAAATATCCATCAAGCGAGAAATAAGAAATATTTCAACGGACACCTGCAAATCAGTGATTTATAACTTTCAAGAAACGTCTAGACGTCGTAATTCAACAAAAAGGACGTCATCTGGAACACTTGTTGTAAAACTGACATATTGAGAAAACCCGTATAAAGGCATGTGTTTAAGATAATCTTCTGATGTCATATATCAAATAAAACTTGACTCTGTCTACTATCACATTGTTACGTTTATTTAAACGTGTTTTACATTGTTAGAGAAATATAAAGCACCAAAATGGTAACAGATATTATGAAACACCCTGTACAGTTGTAATGCTAACCCTGCAACCCCTTAGCGCCAAGGAGGGCAGCAATTACTACCATTTTTAAAGTCTTTGGTATGACCAGCAACCTCCCATAATCCAAGGCGGACGCTCTTCCAATACCACCCCGACTGAGCAGATGGCCAGGATAATCGTAACCTGTCCAGAAATGCAAATTTGTACCTTTTCGCATCGACTTCTCTATTATGTCTTGTAGTGTATTCTGTCTCTGCTCAACCTTTTCACACATACAACAAATCAGCAGCAAACGATTTTAAAATGATCAAATCCAAAATGTAGCAGATCTCTATAAATGATAGTATGGTTATTGAATAGAATTTAAATCATTGTGACAAAAAGAGAAATTGCTCAATATGAGAATTTTCTCTTTTTGCCACAATGATTTAAAAAGTTGTCTGCTGCAGAGCTGTCAGAAAGCGTCGATGTGTGGGAAAGTGTTAACTTTTTCCCATGACTTTTTAAGAAAGAAAAAATGTACATAAGAGATTTTCAATATTTTTGCCTTGATATTTTCCGAGTACCCTGCTGCAAATGGGCTGTTTGTGGGAAAGGTTTAACTTCAGTCATTATCTTACCGGTAATCACTATACATAACAAATTTACAGTAAATGTACCATTAACCCTTTCCCTCATATAAACGCTTTCTGACGCCTCTGCAGCAGACGGCTTTTTGAAAACATTGTGACAAAAGAAGAAATTGCACAAAACGTGCAATTTCTCCTTTTGCCACAATGTTTTCCACTTTTTGTCATAGGTTATCCATTCAATTATGGAGATTTTCTATGTTTTGACAAAATACGTTCAAAGTCGTCTGCTGCAGAATTGTTGTATGAGGGAAAGGGTTAATGAAAGAAATCATTTTAAATGATAAATATTTCAACATATAATTTTATGAAAATTGAACACAAATAATACCTTGCTTTGAGGTAGCAAATAGAAAGCTTGAAATAATAAACATGTATTTGTAACAATACAAGAGGCTGTCACAGAGCGCTAGGTAAGGTGAGTATTTCAAAATACAAAAAAAACCTTATTTGAACCTCAAACCCTTTGGTGTTGGTACTCAAAAGAATCGTCTCAGCGAGTCGATTCTTTTGAGTACCAACAACATAGGGTTAAGTGGAGTCATAAGAGATATATTGTTAGGAAAAGACCAGTTTACTCCTCTTTATCTATAAATCCACTGACTGTTAAGTTTAATAACAGACCTCACAGATTTCAAATTCAAAAACCCTAAATTGAATCTCAACCCCCATGTTGTTAGTATGCAAAAGAATCACAGCATTCCCTGGTAAGAGGATTACTATAGAGAACCCACAACTCAGGATTTGATTGACGAATTTGAAAACATCTAAGCATTAACATGGTTATTCTATATAAATGAAAGTTAACAAGTATATATTAAATAAAGTAAAAAACATTGTGGCAAAAGAAGAAAGAGCAATTTTCCTTTTTTGCCACGATGTTTTCAAATGCCGTCTGCTTCTTATGCATCTGCAAGTGGGAAAGGGTTAAGAAGATGAAATATACCACTCATCTAGAGCACTGCATAACCAGTCCATACATTACATCTGAACTGAATGTTTTCCTCTATGTTAAACATTTCTATTTTCATTTGACAAGATTCTACTCCAGGAATAGTTGTCAATTGACTGTTTCTCTTTTCTCTGGGAAATATAATTCCCCTGTGTAATATGCAAAACTGCTGATATGCATGACACTAGGAAAAAAAAGTGTTCGAAAGGAACATACGTGTCACCTGCTACCCCATCAATTTGTGAAAGGGTGACGACAGTGGACAGACAGATAGTAAGACAATTTAGAGGAGATCCTTAAGTGTCACCCTACAAAGTAAGGCGACTCAAAACCGGGTTTTCCAATTCATGAATCCATGATTCCATATGAATTGCCTGCAACAGACAGTTCAAGGAAGCACACTCTGCTTTTGTCCTTTTTCTGTTTGTTACATGACAAACACTTTTTCACATTTATCAAAGTCAAAGATCTCTTTACTTCTTGTACACACAATTTTCCCTTCATTTCTGGTAGCCATTTCTTCAAGAGCCTGAAAATACAAAATTGATGTTCAATAAGGACAATAATTTTTTTATAAAGACAATAACTTTTTAAACCTGAAAAAATATTTTGAATTTGTGAAACATATACGATTGATTAATTGATTAGGGTTTAATGCCGTTTTGAACAATTTTTCCGTCATATTATCACCGCCTGTTCACCTGCTCGTGTGTTTCCTGGCTTTCTCAAACCAGTACTCCACACATCAGACTTTCCAAGCAAATTGCTACTTTTCCACTCGGAGATTGTTGAATGAAAATATATACGAAGTATATATATTACTTGACAAGTTTAACCCTTTCCCACATATACACGCTTTCTGGCGCCGCTGCAGTAGACGACATTTGATAACATTGTGACAAAAGGACAAATTGGTCATTATGAGTAATTTGTCCTCTTGTCACAATGTTCTCAACTTTATTCAATAATTGTTCATTCATTTTTAAATAGAGATTTTCCATAGTTTTGCTTAAATGTTTTCTAAGTCCTCGGCTGCTGATATATTTTATGTAGGAAAGGATTAAGCCTTTCCATCATATAGACGCTTTCTGACGCCTCTGCAGCAGATGGCTTTTTGAAAACAAAGTGACAAAAGAAAAAATTGCTCAAAACAAGCATAGGTTATCCATTCAATTATAGAGATTTTCTATTTTTTGACAAAATATGTTCAAAGCCGTCTGATGCAGAATTGTCGTATGAGGGAAATGGTAAACCTGATCCTGTATTTGTTAATTGGATCATAATACACATATTTAATGAAGTTAAACATCTTTGCATAAAAAATGAGGTTATGATAAATAATATAGTAACCCTTTCCCTCCTATAGACACGTTCTGATACCTCTGCAGCAGACGACTTTTTGACAACATAGTGATAAAAAAAGAAATAACCCTTTTCCTACATAGAACAAATCTGCAGCAGACGACTTTTACATCACAAAAGAATAAATTCTGGAAGCACTCTATCAATGAAAGAACACATATTGCATGAAGTTGAAAAAATTCAGTCAAAAAGACAAATTGCTCATTTATAAGCAACTTCTCCTATTACCAGAATAAAAGTTATCTGCTGCAGAAGTGTCAGGAAGTGTCTGTATGTGGGGAAAGGGTTAATTAAATAGGAGAATGTGAATATTAATTTACCCTGTAAAATGCTAACCCTTTCCCACATGCAAATGTAGTTCCATGCATCTTTGGCAAAAGGACAAATTGATCAACGTGAGCAATTTCTCTTTTTGTCACAATGTTTTCAACTCTATTCCATAGAGAGACTTTCATTTATAGACATTGGCCATATTTCTTCCAAGTTGTTTTCAAAGAAGTCTGCTGCAGATTTTACGTACATGGGAAAGGGATTAACTTAGGTTCTGGCAAGTGACAAAATGATTAAGAATTAACCTTTTCCTACCTAAAGACGCATTTTGACGCATCTGCAGCGGATAACTTTTGAAAACATCGTGACAAAAGGAGAAGTTATCCATTCAATTATAGAAGTTTTCCATTGTTTAATGTTGTTTTGGTTAATCTTTAACCCTTTCCCTCATACGACAATTCTGCAGCAGACGACTTTGAACATATTTTGTCAAAAAATGGAATATCTCGATAATGGAATGGATAACCCATGACTAAAAGTGGAAAACATTGTGGCAAAAGGAGAAATTGCTCGTTTTAAGAAATTTCTTTTGTCACTATGTTTTCAAAAAGCCGTCTGCTGCAGAGGCGTCAGAAAGGGTCTATATGAGGCAAAGGGTTAAGAGGAAACTTAATACAAGTCGGCTGCTTAACAGAGGTGACTGACTGCTAACACAAGTTTGACTGTATTTCCAACAAATCTTATTCTTTTCTTTCATTACATAAAAAACCCTATTATACTCACGTTATATCCATAGACATATCCATTTGGCAACATCATTGGAGGATTGTGTTCATTAAGGGGTTGACCAGATATGTAACAAATAAGTTTAGAGTTGGCACAGTGGGCATAAGGTAGGTGGCGCCCCAGTTTGTTGAGATTTTTGCTACACACGGGGCATTCTGCATTCTTTGCATTACCACCTTCTTTGTAGCAATATCTGGATAATGTTAAGGGTATATTAACAACAAGAGCACCTCGGGGCGAAAGCCAATGCTTTTCTGCTTTTTTTCTAAGGCGAAAAAGGGGCATTTCTGATTAATTATTTGAGAAAGTGTTATGTGACTCGCATTAGACATGAATATTGTTCCTAGGAACATGTGTACTAAGTTTCATTTGAAAATGTTGAACGTTTGTTGAGTTATGAAGCAATGTTAAAGTTTTATGATGACACAGATGGCCACGCCACCAAGGGTATCTCAATAGCCCGACTTTTATTCTCCGAAAAATAGACAAGCTGAAAATGGAATCAATGCTTTCTCACATGCAGACGCGATTTGACACACCTACAGCAGACGACTTTTGAAGACATTGTGGACAAGGGTGAAATTGCGTCATAATGAGCCGTTTCTCCTTTACCCACAATATTTTCTACCCTTTTCAAAATGTTTACTTTCATTTATACCGATATTCCTTATTTTAATGATTATGTGTTCCTATGCTGCAGATTTCTTGACAGTTGTATGTGGTAATGATTAAATTAGTCCCATCCATTTACCAGATATGTATTTATATTACAAGGGGTGTGTTCTTTAAAAATATCTAGTCGAAAAACTGTTTGAATCGGCAAAACTGAAAGTACAATAAAGACAGTGAGTTGAAAGCAATGTGGGAATAGGAGAAATTTCTGTTTCTGAAATAGGTGTCTTTATACTTATTAATGTGTTCAACCCTACTTTCCGACAACAGACACTTCCTAACATCTCTGAATTAAAAACTCTACTACCAAAAAGTTATTTCTTCATGTGTAGACAATTTTCCTTTTTCTGCCTAGATATTTTCAAATCCGTCTGTTGCAGATTTGATGTTTGTGGGAAACGGTTAATTAAGTGATAGTCACTGCATGAAAGGCAAAACTGTGATGTACTTGTACTTTCCAATATCAAATAAAATGTTCAGAACTCAAGCTTAACCCATTCCTCATACAACAAAACTGCAGCAGACTACTTTGAAATTATCAAGACAAAAATATGGAAAGCTTTCTTAATTAAAATTACAATTATTGAATCAAGTTGAAAACATTGTGGCAATCATGAGTAATATCGGCTTTTGCCACAACTGTCAAAAGTCTTCTGATGCAGAATGTGTCTGCAGGTGGGAACGGATTAATCAAAGACTAATGTCAAAATTAAACTGTGTAAAGGATACGGAGTTTTTAATGCTGAAAGACCCGCTTGTAGAGTGACAGTAAACACAGACGCATTGTTCAGCTGATGCAGCTTGAAGTTCTCATTGCGGAACTGTTGTACAAGATCTGTCCAACTTCTCTCATCAAGCAAATCCTGCAAATATACAAGACATGTTTTTTACAAGTCAAAGATCTCTGAACACTTTAAAGATCTTGTAAACAGACCTTGTTATGTTTTCCCCATGGTGAAAGTTCAAATTTGATGGGTTGATAAAGACGAAAACAAAAAGGATTGAGGAAAAAAATTCAATTATTACAGAGGTTTGTCTATAGAATAATTGGAGAGTTTTATCATTAAACACCTTTTCAGATGCCACCTGGCAGTCACTTTTTTTTAACCAATCAATATAGCTTGAAAAACTTTAAATATCTAGAAGTCAGACAAAAGCTTCAAGAAAAAAAATTAAAATGTTGTTAGTTACCTTATAGGGCGACACTTCAGTATCTGCTGGAAATGCTAATAAACCCATCACTTTTTGGATATCTGATAAATGCTGTTCTTCTGCCTGACTACTGAAATACTTTCTTGCATGCCTGGGTAATAAAAGAATCAAACATTTAAATTGTATTATAGCAGAGAATATACAGGCAGAAAAAAGGAAAATCTATACTATTTTAAGTATATCAAGAGATGTTTGTCAATGCCATGGGTGCAGGCAATGTGGAGTTATCACTCTGACAAGCTTTTTGCATTCAAGGTCACCTTTACCTTTGACCCGATGACCTCAAAATCAAAAGGGGTCATCTACTGGTCAGGCCAAATCTCCAAGTCAAGTTTGAGGACTAAAGCTCCAGGCATTGTTTAGTTATCACTTGGACAAGCTTGGTCACTGTGACCTTGACCTTGACCCCAGCCTCCATGTTAAGTTTTAAGGTCATGGGTGCATGCAATGTTGAGTATCACTCAGACAAAATTGCGTGGTCAAAGTCAGTGACCTTGACATTTGACCTCACAATCAATAGAGGTCATCTACTGGTCACCCCCCAGCCTCCATGTCAAGTTTGAGTGCCATGGGTGCAGCCAATGTCGAGTTATCACTCGGACAAGATTTTCGCATTCAAGGTCACTGTAACCTTGACCTTTGACCCAATGACCTCAACATCAGTAGGGGTCATCTACTAGTCACCCCAGCCTCCATGTCAAGTTTGAGGGCCATGGGTGCAGGCAATGTTGATGTATCACTCAGACAAGCTTTTCAGGTTCAAGGTCACTGTGAGGTTGACCCAATGACCTCAAAATCAATAGGGGTCATTTACTGGTCAAGCCAAGCCTCCATGTCAAGTTTGAGGGCCATGGGTGCAGGCAATGTCAAGTTATCACTTGGACAAGCTTTTTAGGTTCAAGGTCACTGTGACATTGACCTTTGACCAAATGACCTCAAACTTGATAGGGCCCATCTACTGGTCACCCCCAGCCTCCATGTAAAGTTTGGGTGCCATGGGTGCAGGCTATGTCGAGTTATCACTCGGACAAGCTTTTTGCGTTCAAGGTCACTGTGACCTTGAACTTCGACCTGATGACCTCAAAATCAATAGGGTTCGTCTACTGGTCATCCCAACCTCTAAGTCAAGTTTGAGAACCATAGGTCCAGGCATTGTTGAATCACTCGGACAAGCTTTGGCCTACCGACGGACCGACAGACATGTGTAAAGCAATATACCCCTCTTCTTCGAAAGGCGCATAATAATTGAATGATTGGTTTATACTTTTATTTAAGCAGAGAAGTAAGAAAACATACAGGCAAAATAACGGAAAATATCTACTATTTAAAGTATAATAATTGAATGATTGTGGGTTTAACTTTCTGTATAGGACATTGAAAACATACAGGCAAGAATTGGAAAAATCTTTTCGGTCATCTAATGGTGGCCAGCTAACCGACCCATGTGTTGTATAAATGGAAATTTGCTAATAATGTCTGCTGCATATGCAACTGTTTCCTCATATGAATGACGTATGATCCACTTTGAAAAAAAATGCAGGAAAATTAATTTCTCATTATGGATGTTTTCCTTTTAACAAAAGTTTCTTTTCTTTGCTCAGTCTCCAAATTAATTTCAGATAAACAGATCTTTATGTACTCAAGTTTAAAACAACAAACTAGGAAAAAGGTTAAACCCAACGTGTTAATACTTTTTGGAAATCCACAGAAAATTAAAATTGGCCAGCTAAAGTACTATTGCAGACAAATGGATTTTGTTTGTTTGTTCAATTTCAACCAACACCACTTCATGGATACTGGTAATTAAAACTCTACTTTGGTGTTGAAAAAAACAACAACAATATTTTAATTGAAAACAAAAGGATCTGTACATGTACGTATATCCTTTCTCACATAAACAGCAGACAATTTTGAAAACATCTAGGCTAAAATATAGAAAACGTCTATAAATAAGTGATTAACAAGCAAATTCATGAAATTTATATCCCCCGCTTGCAGGAAATATTGTAGGAAAATGTTGAGGTTAGGTTTAAACATGTCAGTAGTCTTTTTATTGAACATGTATTACAGGGTAAATTAAACGAACTTGGCCTAGGTTGTTACCAAGTTTGTGGCAGTTATTGCACGGAAACAGCAAACCGAAAGTGACAATCGAACTAGGCCTAGCCCTTAAGGCATTTAACCTTGTTACCAAGTTTGAAAAAAACCGGTTCACATTTATGGCAATTATTGCACAGAAACAACAAGAATTTGTTAAATAAAGGGCCATAACTCCACCGAAAGTGACGATCGAACTTGGCCTAGCCTTTAAGGCATTTAACCTTGTTACCAAGTTTGAAAAAAAAAACGGTTCACATTTGTGGCAGTTATTGCCACAAACAGCAAGAAACGACATTTTTTGTTAAATAAGGGGCCATAACTCCACTGAATAAAGTCCACCGAAAGTGACGATCGAACTTGGCCTAGCCCTTAAGGCATTTAACCTTGTAACCAATTTTGAAAAAAAAAACGGTTCACATTTGTGGCAGTTATTGCACGGAAACAGCAAGAAACAACATTTTTTGTTAAATAAGGGGCCATAACTCCACCGAATAAAGTCCGCTGAAAGTGACGATCGAACTTGGCCTAGCCCTTAAGGCATTTAACCTTGTTACCAAGTTTGAAAAAAAAAAATTCACATTTGTGGCAGTAATTGCACGGGAAGAGCAAGAAACAACATTTTTTGTTGAATAAGGGTCCATAACTCCACCGAATAAAGTCCCCCGAAAGTGACGATCGAACTTGGCCTAGCCCTTAAGGCATTTAACCTTGTTACCAAGTTTGAAAAAAAAAAAATCACATTTGTGGCAGTTATTGCACGGAAACAGCAACAAACAACATTTTGTGTTAAATAAGGGGCCATAACTCCACTAAATAAAGTCCGCCGAAAGTGACAATCGAACTTGGCCTAGCCCTTAAGGCATTTAACCTTGTTACCAAGTTTGAAAAAAAACGGTTCACATTTGTGGCAGTTATTGCACGGAAACAGCAAGAAACGACTTTTTTTGTTAAATAAAGGGCCATAACTCCACTAAATACAGTCCGCCGAAAGTGACGATCAAACTTGTCCTAGCCCTTAAGGCATTTAACCTTGTTACTAAGTTTGAAAGAAAACGGTTTACATTTGTGGCAGTTATTGCATGGAAACAGCAAGAAACGACATTTTTTGTTAAATAAGGGGCCATAACTCCACCAAATATAGTCCGCCGAAAGTGACGATCGAACTTGGCCTAGCCCTTAAGGCATTTAACCTTGAAAAAAAAAATCACATTTGTGGCAGTTATTGCACGGAAACAGCATGAGACGACGTTTTGTGTTAAATAAGGGGCCATAACTCCACTAAATAAAGTCCGCCGAAAGTGACGATCGAACTTGGCCTAGCCCTTAAGGCATTTAACCTTGTTACCAAGTTTGAAAAAAAACGGTTCACATTTGTGGCAGTTATTGCACGGAAACGAAGTGTGACAGACAGACAGACGGACAGACAGACAGACAGACAGACAGACAGACAGACAGACGGACAGACGGACAGACGGACAAACCGAAATTAATAACCCCCCTTTTTTTCTTCGAAAAAGCGGGGGATAATAACTATTGAATCAAGTTGAAATACATTGACTGTGGCAAAAAGAAAACTTGCTCATTATAAGAGGACGTCTACTGATGCATCAAAAATATATTTGCATGTTGAAAAGCGTTTAAAAAGGTTTGAATAAAGACTGGTCTAAAATTAATAATATGCTCTGTGCTCCAGCAAAGCCTCATCAGGATTTTTGAGACAGATTTTAATAAGGAACTGTCTGAACATACATGCTTGTCTATCCGATTCAAATGTGCAATGCAGAAGTTTGCAAACAGTGCAGATTTGCAGGTGTTATGGTTCTACAATTGTGGCACATACTTTCTCCTTGCTCAGTGTCCAATCTAGAAGAGGGATCGTGCCAATTTTCACTTTTTGAATATTCTTTCCTAAGTTTGTATTAAAGGGGGGATTTTTTTTACAAAGACAAAGAAGGAAAAATGTCTCAATTTGTTCACAAAATCAATTTCCCCATTAAATTATCCCCCCTTGTTTCGAATGTCAAGGCAGTTGAGTTGAACCTATCAATGCAAAAAAGGTACAAATTGGCTTTCATGAACAGTGTAGTACCAGATCAGCCTGATCCAGATCGCCACTGATCACATGCTACATACATTAACTTGTCAAAGGATTCTGTCAATTTGCGTTAGTTCTGATAGCCCTTTCCCTCATATAGATGCTTTCTGACGCCTCTGCAGCAGACGGGTTTTTGAAAACATAGTGACAAAAGAAGAAATTGCACAAAACATTCAATTTCTCCTTATGCCACAATGTTTTCCACTTTTTGTCACAGGTTATCCATTCATTCAAGCATGGACATTTTCTATTTTTTGACAAAATACGTTCAAAGTCGTCTGCTGCAGAATTGCCGTATGAGGGAAAGGGATAGAGCAGATGTACAGGGTGATCTGAACCCATTACGTATGGAAAAGCAAACTTGTACCTTTTTGCACAGACGGGCTCTTATATTGATTGGCAGGTAGCTTACCTTACTGCATCAATACGACAGTTGATCCTTATCATTTCTATAAACTCCTGTTTACGCAATTTGAATTCAAGAGTGCTCTGAAAAAATAGAACATAAGCTCTGTAGTGTAAAATCTTCAACAAGTAGAAAAAAATAAGTTTACATCGGTTAAAAACAAACCGGTCCAAACCTCTTGATACTGAACCCACACATGAAGTATGTTCAAAAGAGAAAGAACTAGAGCAATGACGTCATTTTATACAGATGTATTATAGTCACTGTGACCGTGACCTTTGATCTCTAAGTCAGTAACACAAAGACATCCATGCTATCTCGACAATGAATCTGTCTATGAAGTATGAAGGAATTCTGGCCAAGAATGAAAGAACTAGAGCGATGAAGTCATTTCATACGGACATATTTAGATCGCTTTGACCTTGACCTTTGACAAACGTCAATAAAACACATACTCGTACAAGAGGCAATGCTTTTGAACATATGTAATAATTTAATAACAAACTGATAAGAAATGAAGTCACTAGAGCGAATACTTGTTAAAACAATAATATAACCACTGTGACCTTGACCTTTGACCTAGGTAGTTGAAATGTTAACTTGTAAAAGAGACGATTCTTGTAAATATGTGTGTTAAGTTTCATACAAATTAGGTAAGGAATAGAAGCACTACAGCATCGACATTGTTGGAACATGTACATAAGTATGAACATACTTACGTACATACATACAGGGGGATCTCTGTATCCCCTCGACGACCTGCTCACGAGGGGATAATAATAGTTCAAATAAGTCATTTTCAATGGTGTTTCTACAGTCTTCTGCTGGAGATTAGTTGTTTGATTGAAAGGGTTAAAAACTTACCCTTAGTTTTCTCAGTTTTGACTTATTTTCGTAGCACCATGTGAGGCAGGGCCCAGTCTCATGGTTGGCAAGACTTTCTTCAACAGCTTTAGATGTCATGAACAGATCTATATTGGTAAGGTCCTGCAAACAAATAATATTGTCCTGGAATTTCCATGGAAAGTGTCACATTATCCCTGGAAAGTTGTCCGAATACTCCGGGGATTTTCCATGGAATTTGGTAAGTCTCCCCGGAAAAGTTACAGCCGGGAACAATTCTTTTGACCATTTCCATGATATACACATCTTTTAATGCCTCTACATCCAAAACATTTTGAAAACATTGTAGAAACAAGAGCAATTGTTAGAAAGAAGAAATCTTTCTTTTTCCCAACAATATCAAAATTAAATGTATTACTTGTTCTATTTCAGATTTTATTATTTTACTACATAATTTAAGTTTTCAAAGCAAACTACTATTAATGCTATCTGTTGTTTAACCCTTTCCCACAAATTTTACAATTTTGCAGCAGACGACTTTGAAAACATATTGACAACAATCTGAAAAAACTCAATAAATGAGAGTCCAACTATTAAATGATGTTGAAAACATTGTGGCAAAAGGAGAAAATGCTCGTTTTGAGAAATTTTCCTTTTGTCACAGTATTTTCAAAAGTCGTCTGCAGCCGAGGTGTCAAAATGCATCTACAGGTTGGAAAGGGTTGAGCTCAAAAAAAATTATTGCTTTGACTTTTTCAAGCTTATTCAAGTTGATCAGCCTCAAGATAAAAGAAAATACCTCAATGTCTGAATGCTGAGCAAGTTTTAAAGCTGTGTTATAATATCCAGCCCTCAAAAAGTACTCGACAAGCATTCTATCTAGGCGCTTTTTCTGCCATAGTGGGCGTGTCTGCTCTTGTAAATACTCCGCCTCCTTCAAATGGTCAACACGCCTTTTTATCATTCTGGCAGCTTCCAGTTCCTCATTGATACTCTCATCAGCCTGTAAAATAGTAACATGTTGCATGAAAGTGTTCCAACTCACAGACAAGATTTAAACCCCTTCCCACAAAAACAAATAATTTGAAAAAACCCAAATAATTTGAAATAAACAATCTCTATAAGTGAAACAGGGGTCAGGATTAGAATGGGTTTACAGCTCTTTTTCCCAAAATTTCTCTCTTATTATCCAACCAACGGTGAAACCCCTATGATGTGGGTACTCAAAAGAGTTGTCTCAGTGAGACGATTCTGTTGAGTACCCACAACATAGGGTTAGAGGGTCAAATAAGGATTTTAGAACATGCAATACGTTGTCTACAGCTTTGATGAAAGTATACTATTGAATAAATTTGTCATTCTCCAATTTTAACCCTTTCCCTCATATCGACGCTTTCTGACGCCTCTGCAGCATACAGCTTTTTGAAAACATAGTGACAAAATAAGAAACTGCTCAAAAGGAGCAATTTCTCCTTTTGACACAATGTTTTCCACTTTAAGATATAGGTTATCCATTCAATTAAAGAGATTTTCTATTTTTTGATAAAATATGTTCAAAGTCGTCTGCTGCAAAATTGTCGTATGTGGGAAAGGGTTAATAACCATGATGTTTCTGAGTTGTATGCTGTGGATGAGTCAAAATGTGTTTCTATGTGGGAGACCATGCTCTTTTTTTATTCTTATGCAATATTTCAGTTAGTTCAAAGAAAATTAGACAATTTTTACACTTGAATGTTTAATTACTTATTAAATATGAAAGGCAGATTTCCAATTTTGCTATACAAATTTAATCTGAAATTTCACTTTCCTGCATCTATATTTTTTTTCAGAATCTGATGTGGACTATACAGAAAACTATTAAAATACATGTTTGTATCAAATAATTACAAAAGATCAAATGAAATCTTACCTTTCTCTTTAAAAACTTGAGTTTCTCTACCATGTTATCTAAAGCCAGAGTGACCTCACTAATGGTAACATTTTTCTTCTGTAAACACGCTTCAAGTTCGCTGCCAGCACCTTGTACTTTGGATACTTCTCTATCTATACACTTCTGGGCAGCTCGAAACTTTTTGTTAAGCAGCTCATAAGGTACCTAAATAGAAATTTTCACTTATTAATTAGTGGCTATATGTATTGAAAATATCTCATCAAGAGCTTTCCTAATAATTCAAACAAGAGCACCGCGTACGGCACAGATGCTCGACTGATAGAAAACAGAAAAAATAAAGCTGAGCTAAACAAAAAATCCATAACCGGACGACCGCACCGCTGCCGCCGACGCCAGGGTCATGACAATAGCTCTCGTTTTTTCAAAAGTCGAGCTAAAAATGAAACAGTTATGACAAGTTTAACCCTTTTCCTCATATCTATAGACGCTTTCTGACGCCTCTGCAGCAGACGGCTTTTGCTCAAAACAAGTAATTTCTCCTTTTGCCACAATGTTTTCCACTTTTAGTCATAGGTTATCCATTCAATTATAGAGAGTTTCCATTTGTTGACAAAATATGTTCAAGGTCGTCTGCTGCAGAATTGTTGTATGAGGGAAAGGGTTAATGCCAAGAAAATTGACTGAAATCTTCAAATTCCCTGCTATCTTTTCCCATCATGTTGATGTCGATCGGATAGATTGTATTATATATAATCATAGCAAATCAGCTGCAGAGAAAAAAAGACAGACCGAGGGGCATCTAAACCCTCCTTTCCCATATACAGACATTTTTTTACTCATCCATAGCAGACGAATTTGAAAATATTGTGACCATTGCTTATGAATATATGATGAGCAATTTCTTCTTTTGCCACATATGTTCAACCCTGTTTTAGTAATAGTAATAACACTTTCATTAAGAGAGAATATTTTTATTCTTCACTTTATATTTCAAAGTCGTCTGCTGCAGACAGGAAAGGATTAAAAGATAAAGATTTGTTTGTTTGTTTGTTTGGAGTTTAACGCTGCTTTCAACAGCTTTGGTCATATCACGGCGGTCAGTGCACCTACCCATGTTTTCCTTGCTTTCCCACACCAGTACTTACACAACATTCTTTCGAAGCCACTGACTACTTTCTCACATAGATCAGAGGTGAGAGGCAATGGAAAAAATCGCCCGGGTATTGAACCTGTGACCTCCAGATCACGAGTCAGATACGCTACCAATTGAGCTACCCGGCCGGGCTCAAAAGATAAAGAGGGATAGATCGAGACACAGCTTTATAGCAAATGAAGTGGAAGAGAGACACAGGCGGTATGGCCTTCTTGATAAATAGAGATGTACAGAAACAGACAAAGCCAGAAGCGAGTGTAGAGAGAACTATGTAGGTGTCTTAACCCTTTCCCTCATATAAACGCTTTCGGACGCCTCTGCAGCAGACGGCTTTTTGAAAACATAGTGACAAAAGAAGAAATTGCATAAAAAACGTGCAATTTCTTCTTTTGCCACAATGTTTTCCACTTTTTGTCATAGGTTGTCCATTCAATTATGGAGATTTTCTATGTTTTGACAAAATACGTCCAAAGTCATCTGCTGCAGAATTGTCGTATGAGGGAAAGGGTTAATAAACCAGGATAAAGTGAGAGAAAGACAGACAGCCCATCAGACAGAGTAGGAGAAGCAAGAGGTATAGAGTTAATTGATTGATTGTTTGGTGTTTTCAGCCGCTTTCCACACAATTGTTAAGTTATATCACGCCATTTCCTGGGTAAGTAACCAGTACTACTGGTCCATTTATCCTGACATCAGCCAGTCAGTAGTAATGCTAACCACGCAACCCTGAGCACTATTGAGAGCAGCCATTATTACCATTTTTAAAGTCTCTGGTATGACCCAACTGGGGATCAAACCAGTGACCTCCCCCATCGGATGCTCTACCACTACACCACCCAGGCAGTCTCAAAGTATTGCTATTCTTATTTGTTTGTTTGTTGTTTTACACCTCTTTCAGCAAGTTTTCAGTTATATCACAGCGTTTCCTGGGTACATAATACATTACCAGTACTACTGATCCAATTATCCTGAAATCAGTCAGTCATTCATAATGCTAACCCCACAACCCTGAGAGCAAAGGAGGGCAGCCATTACTACCATTTTCTAAGTCTTTGATATTGAACCGACCCAGGATCCAACCAGCGACCTCCCACACCTGAGGCGGGCGCTCTACCAATACAACACAGAGGCAGTCTCAAGTATGGCGGTATTGTGGTGTACTTGGTTCACAGAAGAAAGAAACAACTGGAAATATATGATAACATTTGGAACTTAACCCTTTCCCTCATACAGACGCTTTCCGACGCATCCGCAGCAGACGGATTTTTGAAACATAGTGGCAAAAGAAGAATTGCTCATAATGAGCAACTTCACCTCTGCCACAATGTTTTCAACTTTAAGTCATTTGTTATCTATTCAATTATAGAGATTTTTCTTTTTTTGATAAAAGTTTACAGAAGACTTGTATTGAAAACAGTGTTATGTGAATGTGGAGAGAACTTGTAAAGACCGTCCATTTACTTTATCATCAAATGTTATCAATGTTGCAGTCTAAATGTATATTCTCCAACTCCGTTTTATACTTCTTTCATGTCAACAGAAATGAATCTTATACATGTTGAGACGCCCCCTAGTAACTAAATAATGATTTACGGATAAAGAATAATCCAAACATCAGTTAAAATCCGTTAATGTGTTCTATATGGATTCACCAAAAAATAAGTAATTCACTCTTTTCAAGAAACTGTAAGTAAATTGGCTCAATATAAGCGGAAGGTCGTACGAATTAAAATAAAACCTTTAGTGTAGGATGTTCAAGGGCCTTGATATCCGCCATATTTATTTCTAATGTTCGTCAAAAAGTTTTAATATATTTTACAATTCTATTGATTTATTTCATATCATTGATACAGTTAAGGCACTATTTCTATTATCAGTCAATCTACACTAATGAAAAAATAAAATAAAATAAAATGTGATTAATATATTGAAATCTCGGTTAGTCTCGTTGAAACGAGAACACGCGATATTTGGCGAAAATTTTGTAAATTACTAATACGAGTCGCGCGAATAACAGCTAAAAACTCTCACGTTTAATCATTTGAATTAGAACTGTTCTGAAAGCTCTGTTCATTGAGAACTCCTGCCTGCTGTGCACGAAGTACGTCACTGTCGTGATAAAGTTGCCTGACACGATTGAAGAAGGTGCAAACACAAGTTCCTCTTTTGTCTTCAAAGTCCAGGGACTCATAACTGTAAGGTAAGAAAGATGTGATTTAACACTCTATAATGGAATTGTTAGGTTAATTTGTTAACCACTGATCAGTTTGTTTTAATAGCTAGTGCACAAACAATGTGTTTTTTACAATAATTTTGATTTAATTCAAAAATTCAAAATCGCAGATTCCCATACATGTAACGATTGTAGCCTACCCTAGGTGCTACGGAGCTTACACAAAGAAGTGAACTGACCCCTTTACATTAAAAAGGCAGGTCAGATATATGTACGACTTAACTATGTTATCAGTATGGCCAAATGTTTGTTTACAAGATGATTCCAGAGTTTGAGATTTGTAAAATTTCTGTTGGTTATAAAGGTGCCCATTTTCAAATAAACTCCGATAACCTGATGGGTGTTAGATTAGTCGTTGAAGTGCAGTAAGGTCACAATCGGGGTTTGACTCATGTCACACAGATCCAACTGATTCATGACCGAGACAGACTTCACGAAAGCTTTTGAAACCTGTCAGTGATAGCTTATTTTTCATACATTTCCTTCTTTGTTCAACCAATTATTGCATGACAATTTGTCAGTCAGGACCAAAGGACGGAGGACTTTCATGAAGACTGCTCAGATGTTCCTGGAAATTCTCCTTGATTGTTTTGCATTGGTGGATCGTCTGCCTTGGGTTGAGGAGGTAATGGGTTTGATCCTGACTTGGTCACACCAAGTACTTTTAAAATGGTAGTAATTGCTTCCCTTCCTTGGCAATCTGGATTGTGGGCTTAACAGAAAGAATGACTCCCTGATGTGCAGAGAAATGGGGAATTATTCATGTCATTTTCGATGGCTAACATTAATAGTTCCTTGGATATTTTCGCACACTTTTAACTCTTTCCCTCATATAGACGCTTTTTGACGCCTGCAGCAGACAGGTTTTTGAAAACATAGTGACAAAAGAAGAAATTGCTCAAAACAAGCAATTTCTATTTTTGACACAATGTTTTCCACTTCTAGTCATAGGTTATCCATTCAATTAACCCTTTCCCTAATAGAGACACTTTCTGACGCCTCTGCAGCAGACGGCTATTTGAAAACATAGTGACGAAAGAAGAAATTGTACAAATCGTGCAATTTCTCCTTTTGCCACAATGTTTTCCACTTTTAGTCATAGGACCTAGGTTATCCATTCAATTATAGAGATTTTCTACTTTTTTACAAAATATGTTCAAAGTCGACTGCTGCAGAATTGTCGTATGAGGGAAAGGGTTAAAGAGATTATCTATTGTTTGACAAAGAATGTTCAAAGTCGTATGAGGGAAAGGGTTAAGTCAGTGAACGCATTCAGTCGTCTTCTATTCAGCCAAGAGATAGTCTTAATTGTCAGGGCTTTCATTAAGAGGTGACAGTTGGCCAAATTGACCACATCAAACAAATTTCTCTTTTGCTGAAATTTTATCAAGATAAAAATATTTACTATGAAAAAATTGACTAACAGTTTTAAAGAGAGCAGAAACTGTGACAATCTGGTGTCTAAACATTCTGCCTCTTGCTTTCACAATTAAGCCTTCAACTCAATTTCTTATTGAAAATGAAAAATTAATGACAAGGTTGCATTTTGTCCTGGAATGTGCCACAGTGCCAGACAATAAAATTAAAGTGTCTGACCCTGTAATGTCAAAGGTTGTTAAACCTTGCATCTTTCATCTAAGCTCGAATACATTTCCTTCTCTATGATTTGACAGGTTACCAGGGTAGACCCTGGACATTTTTTTCTTGCACCAAATTTATGCCAAAAGTTTGCGCCAAATTTACAATTCCGGAGCCAATTTTTTAGCCATATATCTGGCCATTTATATTACTACTTGAAATGAATAATAGTACTATCTCACAATAATAAAGACATTTTTTATAAGAATTTATTGCAAAAGTGAATATTGCTCATACTGTGCAGTTTCTTCTTTTGCAATATTATTTCAACAGAATACAAGGATTAAAAATTAATTTCAAGAGATTTTCCATATTTTTGCATCAACAGATGTTTTTAAGGCTGTCTGCTTCAACCTTGCATGGTTGACAGATTTTTAATGAATTTGGAAAGGATAAGTTTGATGCATGTATTAATCAATATATATACCAAAATATTTGATTCTTTTTTCCGGCCGATCTATGTTGAAATACTGCATAGGGAAAAATTGCAAAATGTCCTGTAAATAGCTTGCCAGACTGGTAAACGATAGTTTTTTAATCTCAATATTATAAACGTTTTATTTTGTAATATAACAACAGGGTTCACCCTGGCTCATTTTTCCTTTGCGCCAACACTTTCGCCGAATTCAAAAAGTTGGTGCCATTTTCAAGACATTGGAGCCATAATGGAGCCAGACCATTTTTTCTTAAAAACCTAAATTAAGAGTACTTTGGGAAATACTGGTACCCTCAATTTCAAGTTGTTTATTTATCATGGATTACGGATTATTGGGTAGTATTAAAAACAATACACATAAATACCCTTTAAATTTTATTAAGCATAAAATATATTATATTTCTTTCTTTTTTTTATATATATATATTAAATCTCTTTTTCAGGCACATTTTCAAGCACAGTATTGACTATTAACACTTATTGTTTATATCACTTTAAAATTCTTCGTGATTTCATTGAAGCCCAGTGCTTGAATGAAAGTTTAAAATTAAAAACATCTATATCTGGCCCATCAATATGAATTCTCATAAATTGTTCCAAAGTGTTCACTTTCATTCTATTCCTGATTGCTGTCTTAATGAGGTAGACACTGGGAATAGTAGAAATCTTCTGGCTGCTTCAGCAGTGGCAGGGAACATGTTCTAAAAAAATTAAAAAGAAATGTTAACATTTTGTTCATGACTGTAAACTGAATAGTGTATTGCTATAAACCCTTTTTATCATTGACTTTTGAAAATCATGATATAACTCATCAACAAACATTTTCTTTTAAATTTTACATAATGTTTTCATTATAATTTATTTGTAATTTAGATATCAAGACTTGAAGTGATGTAAATTAATTTATAGGCAATTACCTTTATTTTTGGCATGTTTAGTCACAGACTCTTTCTTCAGAACAAAGCAACCAGTTGTGAAACTATTAGAAATCTGACATTTCAAACAGACATCACAGTACATGGCTTTTACATTTGATTCATATCTTAACAGCTATTTCCATTTTTCCAAGACTCTTTGAACAGTCGATTTTCAGATATTTTAACTTTCTTAGCAGGTGGAAAATCCACGGACTCAAGAGATTGCTTAGCCATTCTTAGAATTTCTAAAGTCTGACTGACATTTTTTAAAAAAACTACGGGTCTTATATACAGCCTTGTCAGTACTTCAAACATACTGGGATATATTTTTAAACAATGTAAAGTTTGTAGCTATATCTAAAAATACCCCTGAAAGACAAAATGTTCACAAACAGCTACAAAAATGCGAGAGAATAAAAAGGTTTGCACTGTAATTAAGTATTAAACTTTCCCGTTAAAGACATCTAATTAAATCTCGCATCAATCAACATATAATTGATACATAACACGATGCCGATATACACAGGAACGTGTCATCGCTAACAAACTTACCGATTAACAGATAAACTGATCGCCAAGGTGTGAAAAACAACCATTATCGTATCGTAAAGCTATCGGATATCGATAAACAATGCTGGTACTCGCTACACGCGTTGACTGATAAAGCCGTATCGCTGAATGCGGGAACCAGTCAAAATGGCCGACTCGATTCGATCGAAAGTTGATGTAAAATAGGTTGGCGCCAGCCATTTTCGCCGAATCTTATTTTCTGGCGCCACTTTCTTATTTATTGCGCCATTGGCGCCGTTTGCGAAGCCCAGCGTGAACCCTGTAACAATATATGAAAGCGCCTACATGATAAGACTGGTTTTCAAATGTTCTTGATCGTAACATGTAAAGGGCGGATGTATCATTGTTTAGATTGACAATTATGTTCTCTGAATCTTGCAGTATGCTATGCAAGCCCATCAGTCAAATTATTAAATACTGTCACATGTTTCCCATCTATCTAATTCTTTTATCAACACACTTAGTTAATTCTATTACCGATTTTTATGGGAGATTAAAGGACAATTGACACCTGCTGAGAAAAACAAAACGATGACAGTGTACAAGTTACACACGCTCAATTTATTTACTTGCTGTTTATCGATTTTCGTACTGCGGTTGATATGCAGCGAAAAAAAATCAGGAAATGCAAAAAAATAGTTTATTATGCGGCACTATTACCGAAATATATCGCTGTTTTCGTCGTTTCGAAATTTCTTGCGCCAATTTTTTATTTTCTTTGACCACCAGCGGGAACCCTGGATTACTGATGAGCTGTTTCATTTACATTGTCCACTCTTTGCAGGTTCTTGGAACATATTTTTCAGTCATTAGCATTTGCTACTATACCATTACTCAGTCAATAAATTTAGGACCAACTTGGCTCTCCTGTTTAGATTTCCAGAGGTAAATGCTGAAGGGGATCTGTTTTTCGTTAAGTACTTTCAATGCATATCATTCTCATCCTAAATAACTGGGCAAATTTCTACAAAACTGCACAGACATGTTAATTTGGTGGTTCTCTTTGAAAATTGTTCAATGAAGTCAGTTCATTGTAGAAATTTGGTTGCTGTGACATCAGAAAAGGGGTTGTGAAAAAACTTAAGGGTTCTTTATAAGTGTTAGAACCACATCAGAGGTGTAGTGGTAGAGTGTCTACCGTGGGTGTTGGCCAGGTCATACCAAATAATTAAAAAAGGGTAGTAATGGCGCTCAGGATTATGGAGTAAGAATGACAAGTGACTGGCTGGTGTTGGGATAAATGGACCAGTAGTACTGGTTACTTCTCAAGGAAATGTTGTAATATAACTGGGAAAATGTTGAAAACTGCGTAAATCGTCTATCAATCAAATATCTTATAGTGTCTGATTTCTAGATAATTTGGTTGAAATATCACTCCCCTTTCTGATGCTGCAACAATGAAATCAAACCCTTTCCACCTGCATAAGCATTTGTAGCAGACGACTTCTGAAAATATTCTGGCAAATGAAATAGTGTACTTTCATGTATAGGTCGTCTCTGCAAATTTATTGTAAGAACTTGAGTGTTTGAACACTTTTTAACCCTTTCCCTCATACAACAGTTCTGCAGCAGATGACTTTGAACACATTTTGTCAAACAATGGAAAATCTCTATAATTTAATGGATGACCTATGACTAAAAGTGGAAAACATTGTGGCAAAAGGAGAAATTGCTCGTTTTGAGCAATTTCTTCTTTTGTCGCTATGTTTTCAAAAAATCGTCTGCTGCAGAGGCGTCAGAAAGCGTCTATATAATGAGGGAAAGGGTTAAGGAGAACTACAAAACATTCCTGTGCAGTTTGATCCAAATTGTTTGCATGTTGTAAAAGGTTAACCCTTTCCCACATACAACAATTCTGCAGCAGACGACTTTGAAAAACATAGTCACAAAAACCTGAAAAATCTCCATAAAAGATAGCTCAATTGTTTAATAAAGTTGAAAACATTGTGGCAAAAGGAGAAATTGCTCATGATGAGCAATTTCACCTTTGGCCACAATGTTTTCAAAAGTTGTCTGCTGCTATTGCGTCAAAATGCATCTATTGGTGGAAAAGGGTTAAGCAACAACTACTTACTTTAGATGTGATAATAAACACTTTCCCACATACAACGAATCTGCAGCAGATGACTTTAGACAAAAATATGGAATTTACTTCTCTAAATAAAAGTGTAATTATTGAGTAGAGTAAAAAACAAAATGTGTCTGCTGCAGAGGCGTCAGAAAGCGTCTGCAGGTGGGAAAGGGTTTAAGAAATCTGCTTGGAAAAGAGTGAGATGATATCGCGTTTTGCAAATTGATATGTCAAACTAGTCAAATAAATTTTTAGCTCTTTTGTTTTTAGAGTATTGTCATTGTAATCCTTGGTGTCTTCTTCTGCATCCATCGTCACAAATTTATAACCTTACTTCAAAAATTCAAAAACTGTTCAACATTTTCAATTTATTTATTTATTGGGGTTTTACGCCGCTTTCAACATTATTTCAGTTATATCACGGCGACAGTTCACTTATTGTCCCCCGCTTTGCGAAAGCGCGGGGACTATTATTTCTCATTCGTCAGTCAGTCCGTCACGCTGTCACAAAAACTTTAACCTTCGTCATAACTTCTGAACCGTAATAGGTACTGCTTTCATATTTCACATGTGTATTCCTTGTGACAACCCCTTTCCATTTTCCAATTTTTTTGACCTTGTGACCTTGACCCTGGCGGGGGACCATAATTCTCTGAATTTGCTTGTTTATGATCCCTTGGTAAACAAACCAGTACTAGGCTAAAAAATGTGCCTTGCCCAACGGCACTCCACGATGACCGAGGTGCCGCGACTGGGGATCGAACCCGGGACACCCGGTTTCGAAATCCCGACGCTAACCTCTCGACCACAGCGGATTCCTCAACATTTTCAAATGAAACTTGATACACATGGTCTTAAGTCGCATATATCAGGATTAATAATTATTCAGTAATGCCCCTTTTTTTTGACTTTGAGAACAAAATAGCAAGCATTAGTGCTAGCTTGCGGTGCACTTGTTTGAATAGGGAGAAACACCTCAAGGTGAAGACAATTTCAGTCATTCTCTGCCAAGGCATCACAAATTGTCTAAAAGCCCAAAGATCACTATTAAATAATTATGCTTATTGGTTGTTAAATATCCTGACATCTTTTTTCAATGACATGTTAAAATGTTGGTTCCTGGAACTCTTCAGAAAAATAAATCACTTTTAACCCTTTCCATCATATAGACACTTTCTGATGCCTTGGCAGCAGGCGGCTTTTTGAAAACATGGTGACAAAAGAAGAAATGGCTCAAAACAAGCAATTTCTCCTTTTGTCACCATGTTTTCAACACTATTCAATATTTGTATTTTCATTTAAAGAGAGATTTGTTGTATGTGGGAAAGGGTTAATCCTTTTCCATACATGTACATAATCCGAAACAGACAATTAACTGCAATTATCTATTAAAAAATTAAAAATCTCGAATTGCTTAGCCAGAGTAAGTCTCCTTTTGTTTAACCCTTTCCCTCATACGACAATTCTGAACATATTTTGTCAAAAAATTGAAAATCTCTGTAATTGAATGAATGACATATGACTAAAAGTGGAAAACATTGTGGCAAAAGGAGAAATTGCTCGTTTTGAGCAATTCCTTCTTTTGTCATTATGTTTTCAAAAAATCGTCTGCTGCAGAGGCATCAAAAAGCCTCTATATGAGGGAAAGAGTTAAATTCTTTTAAAATTGTATGCTGCAGATGAAACTGCATTATCATTTATGGTCAAGGACAAGAGCATTTGCATAATTAATATCCAGGTTGTGTAATATAATTTGACCACATTTAAGAAAGGGGAGTTTACTTGAAAAGAATATTCTGGTCAGTTTTATCTCCACTGGAACGGTTCTCTGTCTTTAGTGAGTGTATCAACTGATAACATGAGGTGTTTATCATTGATTTTATGAGGCAGACTGGTTATGTACATTTTCTGTCTTAATCAATTCCCCCCTAGCAAGACTGCATACACTTCTGAGTTCAAATGATTTCTGTCTGCATTCAAGTTATTAGGGACTTAAATGCTGGCAAATCTAGATTTCAGACAGACCAAATTATGTTTTGAAAATGCAAGTAATTGCTTATAATGACTTAGCAATGGATAAATGCATTTTCTACAGTGTTCATTGAAAAGAAAACAAGTCATCTGCTGTAGAGACGGAATAAAAAGAGCGGGAATATGAAAGGGGAGGGTTAATCAATACAGAGATGGATTGTATAACATTGCAGACAGTCTAACCAGGAATTTACTATGGTGTACATGTTGATCATGCAGGCATAGAGTGTCTGAAGTCTGTAGGATAGTTACCCTTGATAGCTGGTGGCAGAAGACAATATCAATACTAGAGCAGACATCATTAAAAAATAGTTTATAAATTATCCATTTACCTTAACCCTTTCCCTCATACGACAAATTCTGCAGCAGACGACTTTGAACATATTTTGTCAAAAAATGGAAAATCTCTATAATTGAATGGATAACCTATGACTAAAAGTGGGAAACATTGTGGCAAAAGGAGAAATTGCTCGTTTTGAGCAATTTCTTCTTTTGACACTGTTTTCAAAAAGCCGTCTGCTGCAGACGACTTTTGAAAACATTGTGGCAAAGGTGAAAATACTCATAATGAGCAATTTCACCATTTGCAACAAAATGTTTTCGAATCTATTTGATTATTAAAGTGTCCTTCAAATACCCCCAGGAGAATTGAATTGTTACCAAGATCATGTTGCATAAGAATTTGTATTTATAAAACCACTGCGCAGAAGAGATCATTCTGAATTGAAAATTTAAATAAACAAAAATTTATAAGACAATTGTTTTGTTTACAAGTTAATTATTTATCCCTTTTCCAATTTAAAACAAATCTGCAGCAAATGACTTTGAAATCAACTGGGAAAAACATTGAGATTTTAATGGAACTGTAGTGTAATTATTTAAAAAAAAAAAAGATGAAATTGCTCTGCAGCTCAGAAGGAGTTAATTCTTCATTTGCCAGAATGTTTTCAAATGACGTCTGCTTGTGGGAAAGAGATATCACAAGATGTCTGTTAGGTAAAGGGTTGTAATATTTAGGTAATTAATGCATTTTGTAGATGATAAGCTGGACTTTGCTCTGCCAGGTAACAGTAATATACACTTTCATATTTATGAACCCTTTCCCACATACAACAAATGAGCAGGAGATGACTTTGAAAACGTCTTGGTAAAAATGTGAAAAATCTATAAATACATGTAATGGTATATTAATTGAATCAAGTTGACAATGCTGTGACAAAAGGAGAAATTGCTTGTTTTGAGCAATTTCTCCTTTTGTCACAGTGTTTTAAAAAGTTGTTTGCTGCAGAGGGGTCAGAAGCATCTACATGTGGGAAAGGGTTAACAATAAGACATCATCCTGATCAATGCAGATGGCTTCTGACAATTCAAAAACGGACAACTTTTGAGAACATTAAGGGAAAAGGGGAAGTAAAACTTTAGTTACTTCCCCTTTTTCACAATGTTGTAAACTGTTGAAATTAATTTTCAAAGCAGATGACTCAAGATTGCAAAGTCCCACATACAGTTTAACCCTTTCCCTCATATAGACTCAATTTGTTGCCACTGCAGCAGTTGTAAAACAATGTGGCAAAAGGAGAAATCAGCTCGTAATAAGCAATTTCTCCTTTTGCCAAACTGTTTTCAACTCAATGCAATAATAAACCTTTCACTTTTAGAGATTTTTTCCAATTCATCTGTTGTAGATTTGATGTATGAACTAAGGGTTAATTTGAAAGTGAAGGAAGTGGAAAGGGTTGCTGTACATGAGGGTTATAACTTACCTGTATTTATTAACACTTAACAGCTTATTCACATGTTTCGCTTTTATTACTTCAGGGGAAATTGTATCATATAAATTCGTCTTATAATAATGTTAAATAAATCTCATTTTGTCATCTAAGTTATTTAACCCTTTCACCCATATAACAAATCTGCAGCTGATGACTTGGGAATTATCTAGGTTAAAATTTGAATATATTTAAAACTGAGATAATTATTTAATAAGACTCAAAACATAGTGGCAAAAAGAAGAAATTGCTCAAATATGAGCAATGAGCAATTTCTCCTTTTTCCAATAAAGTCATCTGCTGCATGATTTAAGGCGTCAGAAAGTGTCTGTAACATAATGTGGTAAAAGGGTAAAATGAGTTTAAAAGATAAAAGATTGCTAGTGAACATTCTATGTACTGCAGCAGATATTTCTGATCTACGACATTGGCGGTTTTAAACACAATGACTCAAACAATCATCTGCTGCAGATGTGTCAAAATGTATTGTGGGAAAGGGTTAACATACAACATGTATAAAATAATTTATTTTTGTATAGCCCCTACATGAAATGTGCAACAGACCACTTTTAAATTATTTAATCAAAGTTATGAAATATCTCTTAAAATGAAAGAACAATTATTGACTTAAGTTTAAAAACATTGTGGCAAAAGGAGAAATTGCTCTTTTTTCCTTCTTGTCACAATCTTTTTTAAAAAGGCAACTGCAAATGGGAAAGGGATAGTCCGCTATATTGATTAAACAAGTTAAGAGTATAACAGTTATGCGGTAAATCACTAGAGCGGTCATAGCATTCTTAGCCCACCTACAAATAGGACATGTATATTTTATATGTTCTTGATGGTACAATGTCATGTAAACTCGTGCTCGCGATACAAATCCTGCCATGTTTTCGATCCACTCGTCATCACACAGTGAGGTGCGAGGCAACAAACTTTGATAGGGGGCTAAACCTCTTGACTTTTTGTCAGAAGAGATTACTTAGCTAAAGGTCTATTACAACTTGAGAATTGTTTAGGCTTTGTGGTAAGACTTCTAAATTGTTACCCTTTTTTCTCCATATACATGTACACCAAACATCCAGCACAGTTGACCTAGAAACATTTTGCTTCTGCAAGTGGAAAAGGTGTAACTTAACCCTTACCCTCATACGACAATTCTGCAGCAGACAACTTTCAAACATATTTTGTCAAAAAATAGAAAACCTATGACTATAAGTGGGAAACATTGTGGCAAAAGAAGAAATTGCTCATTTTGAGCAATTTCTTCTTTTGTCACTATGTTTTCAGAAAGCCGTCTGCTGCTTTGCTGGCACCATTATGTTGTCTGCATTAGGTAAAGAAAGAGTAGACCTTTTTCCACATACAGATTCCTTTGCACCAGTTGCCTTTTGAAAATTGTGACAATTAGAGGAAAATATTTGTTAAATTAAGCAATTTCACCTTTTGCCACTAGGTTTTTGGCTGGATTCACTAAATAAAAATTTATTTATTGAGATTGTTCATGTTTTTAAAGTCGTCTGCTACAGATTTGGTGTAACTATGTGGAAAGGTGTTTAATGGAAGCGTAGCATGTATTTGAATAAACACAATACAGTTGCACGCTTAATGATTTTCGTTTGCTATTATGTTGTCTGTAAAATGTTGATTTTTTTTTTTTCCCCAAATGTTTACTTAAATAGAATCTGAGTGTCAAACAGTTTGTATCTCAGATCAGGCTCACGTTTTGTGGGGTCTGACCTGTTTGCAAATGTTTGTCGAAACCCGCTGCTAGTGTGCTAAGAGTTAATGTTGCCGATTCTTATGCCCGGTATGGATGAACCTGTTCTTGTTATGACGCAGTATATTTTATACACTCCTGCCTGCCTGTACATGTAATCTCTATGCTAACCTAACTTTTCATGTTTGTTTCCTCAATACACATGTTGTACATGTACACGACAAGGCTTTATTATTATCTTTCCTCAGTAGTGAAATATAACTCTTCACCTGACACGCTTTTTAAAATTGAGAGCTAAAAATAGAATTCGAACTGATTTGTATTGACTTATGTCATTTAACTGGTCTTTAGTATATTTGTTAGTAAAAGTACATTGACAAAAATGTTCTCATCGTCAAACTCGATCATTATTTCCAACCTAAATAAGAATGAAGTATATAAATAAAGTATTTTTAAATTTTAACCTTTATGCACATTATTTTAACGCTGTGAGAGTGAAAAGGTTGAGTTGAATAGTAAAGTAACGTCTGCAACAGTAGGATTTATCAGACAGAGGGCGTGGTTTAGCCCTTTCCCTATTACAACAAATTTGCAGCAGACGACATTGAAAACATTAAGTCAAACATACGGAAACTCATTGTAAATGAAAGAACAATTTTTGAATAAAGTTAAAAACAGTGGCAAAATAGAGATATTGCTCGTTTTGAGTAATTTCCCTCTCTGCCACAATATTTTTAAAAGCTGTTTGCTGGAGAGGCGTCAGAAAGAGTCTACATGTGGGGAAGGCTTCAGTGTATCACTGAGTCACTTTAAGCAAGAAAAAACTAGTTTATTTAACCATTTCCTTCATACAACAACATTATCTGCAGAAGACGACTGAAAATAACCCTTTCCCTTATATAGACGCTTTCTGACGCCTCTGCAGCAGACGACTTTTTGAAAACATAGTGACACAAGAAGAAATTGCTCAAAACGAGCAATTTCTCCTTTTGCCACAATGTTTTCCACTTTTAGTCATAGGTTATCCATTCAATTATAGAGATTTTCTATGTTTTGAAAAAATATGTTCAAAGTCGTCTGCTTCAGAATTGTCGTATGAGGGAAAGGGATAACTGAACAAAAAGGTGATACAATTTCTAAGTGGAAGTATAATTATTGAATGAAGTTTATTTTTAGCTCACCTGAGCTTTGCTCAAGGTGAGTTATTGTGATCGCCTTTTGTCCGGCGTCCGTCGTCCGGCGTGCGTCGTGCGTCGTCCGTCAACTTCTTCTCCTCAGTAACCAGTGGGTCAATTGGGATGAAACTTCACAGAAAGCATCCTCTCAATGACCTCACCAGAATTCCTTCAAATTTTTGGGATCCATGCAAAATTCTGGTTTCCATGGCAACGAAACCGAAAAAACTTCAAAATTCTTCTTCTCCCAAATTGGTTGGCAGATTTTCAAATAATTTTGTAGAAATGTTCCTTGGGTGACCCTCTATCAGATTCCTTCAAGCCATGTTGATTGGTCGAAAAACATGGCCGCCAGGGGGGGCGGGGCTATTTTGCCTTATATGGCTATAGTGAAAACTTAAAAAATCTTCTCCTCCGAAAGTGTAAGGCCGATTTTCAAATAATTTTGTAGAAATGTTCCTTGGGTGACCCTCTATCAGATTCCTTCAAGCCATGTTGATTGGTCGAAAAACATGGCCGCCAGGGGGGGCGGGGCTATTTTGCCTTATATGGCTATAGTGCAAACTTAAAAAATCTTCTCCTCCAAAAGTGTCAGGCCGATTTTCAAATAATTTTGTAGAAATGTTCCTTGGGTGATCCTCTATCAGATTCCTTCAAGCCATGTTGATTGGTCAAAAAACATGGCCGCCAGGGGGGCGGGGCTATTTTGCCTTTTATGGCTATAATGAAAACTTAAAAAATCTTCTCCTCCATAAGTGTCAGGCCGATTTTCAAATAATTTTGTAGAAATGTTCCTTGGGTGACCCTCTATCAGATTCCTTCAAGCCATGTTGATTGGTCGAAAAACATGGCCGCCAGGGGGGGGGGGGGGGGCTATTTTGCCTTATATGGCTATAGTGCAAACTTAAAAAATCTTCTTCTCCAAAAGTGTCGGCCCGATTTTCAAATAATTTTGTAGAAATGTTCCTAGGGTGACCCTCTATCAGATTCCTTCAAGCCAAGTTGATTGGTCGGAAACTATGGCTGCCAGGGGGCGAGGCTTATATAGCTAAAGTGAAAAAAAAAAAAAAAAATCAGGTGAGCGATTCAAGGGCCATCATGGCCCTCTTGTTTAGCTCTACCGGTCGAGCTTATGTCATGGCTAATTGTCTGTTGTGTGTGCATCAACTTTTTGCTTCAAACGTCTTCTCCTCCCTAACCACTTGGCCAATAATGGGATGAAACTTCATCGAAGGTATCCTATCAATGATATTCCTCTCCTAAATTCGTTCAAAAAAACTTGTGAACTGATTTGTATTCTGACTTATGTCATTTAACTGGTCTTTAGTATATTTGTTAGTAAAAGTACATTGATTAAAAAATCTTCTTCTCCAAAAGACGACCCTCTATCAGATTCCTTCAAGCCATGTTGATCGGTAAAATACCATGGCTGCCAGAGGGTGGGGCTATTTTGCATTATATGGCTATAGTGAAAACTTAACTTGAGCACTTTGTGAGAAGAAGACTTATTGTGATCGCCTTTTGTCGGTGTGCGTCGACTGTCAACATCTTCTCCTCTGTAACCAGTGAGTCAGTGTGATGAAACTTCACAGAAAGTATCCTCTCAATGTCCTAACCAGAAATCCTTTAAATTTTTGGGATCCATGCAGAATTCTGGTTTCGATGGCAAGGGGCTATTTTGCCTTATATGGCTATAGTGAAAACTTAAAAAATCTTCTCCTCTGAAAGTGTCGGCCCTTTTTTCAAATAATTTTGTAGAAATGTTCCTAGGGTGACACTCTTTCAGATTCCTTCATGCCATGTTAAGTGGTCAAAAAAATATGGACGCTAGGCTTATAATATGGCTACAGTGAAAATAAAATAAAATCAGGTGAGCGATCGAAGGCCATCATGGCCCTCTTGTTGATCTTTTAAAGATGTGAAAATATTTTAGTATTAGGAGAAATGCTCATTTAACCCTTTCCCTCATACGGCAATTCTGCAGCAGACGACTTTGAACATATTTAGTCAAAAAAATAGAAAATCTCCATAATTTAATGGATAACCTATGACAAAAAGTGGAAAACATTGTGGCAAAAGGAGAAATTGCACGTTTTGAGCAATTTCTTCTTTTGTCACTATGTTTTCAAAAAGCTGTCTGCTGCAGAGGCGTCAGAAAGCGTCTATATGAGGGAAAGGGTTAAAACAAGTTTTTCAGAAAAAAAATCTGTTACAAAAGCACTTAAAAATACATCTGCATGTTGAAAAGGGTAAATTCATAACAAGTGAAAAGCAGGAAAGGAATTTTCTCAGATGTTTACCTGTATTGCAATTCAGAGGAATACTTGTCTCTTTGACTGCATGCTCCTATTTATCCTTTACAGTCATTTTTTGATTACAGCAAATCTGCAGCAGACATCCTTGGATTACATCTTGGCTATTCTTTTGAAAACCACAATGAAGAAAGAAAAAGAAAAAATTAAGATTTGAAAATATTGTGGCAAAATGAGAAATTGCTCATCATGAGCAATTTCTTCTTTTGTCACAATAGATTTAAAAAGTTGTCTGAACCAGACGTAGGCTTCAGAAAGCAACTGTATGTACTAAGTTTTTAGGGATTATCTCCCTTTGTACATAATTATCTCTTTGGTGCATATTTAAAATGCAACGGTTAGGTAAACCCAAGCTGCTCCCTAACTGCAGTAAGGGTTAGTGCACTTGCAATTTGTCTCATCTAGTATGCAGATAGGGTTCAAAGAAGAGATATAAATCGCAAATTAAGATGTATTATTAATTAGATTAAAACTGTCACATTTTTGTAACACTGAATTATGAAACCTAATCAAATCATTGGTCATTTCAAAAGTTTGTCTGAGCAGAGGCTTCTGAAAATTATCTGTATGTGGGAAAGGGCTAAATGGTATGATATGAAATATATATACATAGACTACTTGCTCTGAAAAAAATAAGCCCTATCCCACATACAACAAATCTGGAGACCATGAAATAAAAAACATTCTACGACACATAATACTGAGAGGAAATTTTACATTATGTTTTCCAAAGTCTGCATGTTAGAAAACAAAGATAATGGTTAAGTTATTATAATATATAATTTTGATTTAAGAATTTCAAAGGTGAAATGGCTTCTTTTTAGCAGGCACACATTTCACATTTAGGTTTTCAAAGTACATGTATCTGTATATAAGCATAACAGTACAAAACTGTAGTATTAAAACCTAAAATGTTAAGAGTTTTGAAAAACATATATTATAAATTATGTAAATAGGGCAGATCTGTTTCTCTTTATCTTGTTACACAGTAAAGGCTGCTGTCAAGTTGTAGAGTAAGTTTTTAATGGTGAAGATAAAACCTCTTACAATCAATTTTCCCCTCCCTTATCCCTTTTTCCAAATACATTATACACTTTCTGATTGCCTCTGTAGCAGACAACTTTGGAGAACATTGTAGTAAAAGCATAATTTGCTCATTGTGAGCAATTTTTCTGTTTGCTACAATGTTTATAACTAGTCAATAATTATACTTATATACTTATAAATGTTCATAGTTTTGCCCAGATGTTTCTAAGTTTTCTTCAGATTTGTTTTATGTTGGAAAGGTTTGTGGAGTGGCATAAAAAAGAGGGCAGTGAGTGACCCTTTATAAAACATGCATTTTACCTGTAATTGTTTCTCTTAACCCTGCTTTCCCATCATACAGCAGACGACTTCAAAATTGTCCAGCCTAAATTTAGAAATTTCAATAAATGAAAGTACAAGAGAAAGTTGATGCAACGCATCAATGTCGCCGGATATCCATAGTGCAGTTATGCATAACACTAACATTATAGTAGTTGAATAAACAGTTATCAACTGAGGGAAATATTGGAACATCAGGGGTGGGGTCAAGTGAAAATGTATCATAACTTGCATTGTTTTGTCAACGAAGTGAATGATAATTGAAGCCTTTCATTGTTTATGATCAATCTCCATTCCAAAGTAGGTTGACCATACACACAACCAACTAATTATTGATCATAAACAGTAATGGAAATGAGAAATCTTGCCAATCATTAGTCTTAGTATGTATACAGTGCTTTCATTAACGAATAATTATAAGATTTGTGAATTCCACTTACACTTTTCAAGATGTTTGTCAGAATATTTGAATTTTATTAGTTTTCAATAAAACCACAAAACAGACAATTTAGGATTTGCATGCAATAGCACGTCATTTTACCTTTCCTCTATTAAAGTCAACAGTGCATGGACACCTTTGCAGCAATCTACTTTTAAAACAATGAGTTGAATCGCTGAAGACATGAGTTTTCTCTTTTTCTCAAAATGATATTAGCTTGGCATCCTAATTATATCATACTTTAACAAATGTTGAAATGTAGTCCAATATTTATAAATTAGACCACCTTCGAAATATAATATCAACTAAACAGTTAAATCTCATTGAAATTGTTGTATAATTTAAACTTAATTTCGAACATAAACTGAGCCCTACAACATGTTAATTTATTTTAATTCTTTCCTTCCTTTTTTATTACGTTAATAACAAACTACTCATGTTTTAAAATTATATTATGATGAGCGCCCTTGTGTCAATGATGCATAACAATATGCAGATTGGAAGCGATATGCCTTTAGGGAATTAAATGACACATTTAAAATTGTCAAGGACGAACTAATTTTGTACGAAAGACCAGATTCTTTCTTATTCGCAGAGGTGTCGTTCTTGAAACTCTCTTTATAGGCAGAGAGTGTTCGTTCAAAGTAATTTTTCTATTAAAACTAGTTTTATCTCGGTTTGTTCTTTTCTTCATTTGTTTCGAACCAAATAAACATTTTAAATCACCTACGATTTACTATTTGTAAGTGAGTGTAAAGAAACGGCTCTCTGCAAAGGAGATTGATCTACGCAGTTGGTATTCGCGAGTCACGCTTCAAGCAGGTTCGCATATGTAAACACATTAGATTGCGACGTAAAGGTTTGTAGTTATCGCCTTTTGAGTATATAGTGTAAAATAAAGTATACCAGTCTAGCTAATAGGGACTGTTTCGTCTTCGTAAATAAAACAAAAAAACATAAATGCGAGTCAAAATAAAGAAACTGAAAATACCTAAAACATCGGAATATTTATTTCATTTTAGATGTGTCATTACTTAGTGTTTTTAAACAAACACAATTGTAATATGTTCAAGACATCTAAATGTGTTTCTTTCTAATAATAATCCCCCCTCCCATGTGATTTCCGAAAACCTATTAAAAATAGAAGTCGCGGGCTTCTGCGCGGCGACTAATAATTATTAAATAGAGTAAAAAACATTTTGTCTTTTGTTAAAATTTAGGGTTAACTAAATATCTGATTCAGACAGCATTTAGACACCTTTAATTGCAGCAGATGACTTCTTTTCCCACAATGTTTTCAATTATCAAAAAGATTCTAACTTTCCAGATAGTACTGTACCTGTTTTCACAGTCTGGTATTCTGAAAGGAAATGTCTCACAAAATATCATAATTATAAGGTAAGCAATTAACCCTTTCCCTCATACAACAATTCTGCAGCAGACGACTTTGAACGTATTTTGTCAAAACATAGAAAATCTCCATAATTGAATGGACAACCTATGACAAAACGTGGAAAACATTGTGGCAAAAGGAGAAATTGCACGTTTTGTGCAATTTCTTTTTTTGTCACTATGTTTTCAAAAAGCCGCCTGCTGCAGAGGCGTCGGAAAGCGTCTATATGAGGGAAAGGGTTAACCCATTCCCACATACAGACGTCTAAAATCTGCAGCAGACGACTTTAAAATCATCTAAACTAAAACATATGAGCTGGCTATGATAATATATGAAAGTATAATTATTGAACCGAGTTGACAACATTGTGGTAAAAGGAGAAATTGCTAGTTTTGAGTTTTCTTTTTTTAGTCACAAAGTTTTTAAAATTCGTCTGCTATAGACCTGTCAGAAAGCGTCCGTATGTGATACATATGCTAAATCTGACCACTTTGTACCGTAGCATTTTGATAACATTGTGGAATTTAAAAGAAGAAATTGCTCATCAAGAGCAATTTCTCCTTTTGCAACAATGTTTTCAACTAAATTAAATAATATTTTCAATAAAAAGATTGTCCACACTTGTCCACAATTAATCAAAGTCATTTGTTATCCAGGCACAGCTAAATAATAACAAGATGCATTCTGAATAATTGTACTTTACATAATTATACATATTTTCCATATTTCTTTCCAGATGCATGCAATCATCATCATTCTGCTGTAGAATTATTGTATGTGGGAAAGGGAGAAGCACACTAATTACGCATTGCAAACATGCATATTGCAATTTCTCCTTTTCGTTAGGTTTTCAAAAGTGACCTGCTGCAAAATGCGTCTGGGGATATAATTTGCATATAATTTGGTGTGTGGAGGAAAGGGTTAGGTTGTTTTGTTATCTTTCACTGACTTCCCTTTCCCTCATACGACAATTCTGCAGCAGACGACTTTGTGCAATTTCTTCTTTTGTCACTATGTTTTCAAAAAGCCTTCTGCGGCAGAGGCGTTAGAAAGCGTCCATATGAGGGAAAGGGTTAATGAAGATTTATATAGGGGCAACATAGTTTGTAGGGTAAATCCAGTCTTTGAACTAACAATGAGCCTTTGAATGGGTAAATTGTCCATAAGGCTAAGCCACCCTTTAATGTTGCCTAACTGACAATAATTAATGCAATTGGAAATTGCATATTTATCACTCTTCTATTAATGTTATTGTTTCATGAGGTGGAGATTATCCAGAAAGGCATTTGTTTTAATATCTCATACCCTCATAGAAACCCTTTTGACTGCATCCATCTTCCTTTCCCACAATACAATAGATCTTAAGCATATGACTTGACGCTTTCTGACGCCTCTGCAGCAGACGGCTTTTTAAAAACATGGTGACAAAAGAAGAAATTGCTCAAAACGAGCAATTTCTCCTTTTGCCCCAATGTTTTCCACTTTTAGTCATAGGTTATCCATTCAATATACAGAGATTTTCTATTTGTTGACAAAATATGTTCAAAGTCATCTGCTGCAGAATTGTTGTATGAGGGAAAGGGTTAAATGTAGAACATTCATTTTGTTTACCCTTTCCAACATACAGATGCATTTTGATGCCTTATAAATTTGCAGTAGACAACTTTTTGCACAGTGTCTTGTATGTGGGAAGGGTTAACAAGTGTGTAGACATATGTGGGAAAGGATCAACAAAGCTGGTTAAACTGTGACCAAGTGTATTTTTTGCAAGAAAGATCTGACCGGATAAGCCTGATAGTGGGGGTCACTGTGATAGTTTTAATAGGTGTCGTGACCTCTAGCTTTCTTTGTTGGGGAATGTGTAGCTGCAAGATGCAGCACAGCTAGTCCCTTATCCTCATGGACCCTTATCCTCCCATCTGATTAACCCTTTTAAACATAGATTGAATCTGCAGCAGACGGCTTTGAAAAACATCTTGAGAGAAAAAAACGCAGAAAATCCCTTTAAATGAAAGAACAATAATTGAATAGAGTTGAAAACATGGTGACAAAATGGAGAAATTGCTCGTTCTGAGCAATTTCTTCTTTTGTCACCATGTTTCCAAAAAGGCATCAGAAAGTGGCTATATGAGGGAAAGGGTTTACCCTTTCAAACACAGATTAAATCTACAGCAGATTACCTTAAAAACATATTAAAATAAAATTATGGAAACTCTCTCTCAATCTACAGTTATTGAAAAAGAGTTGAAAAGATTGTTGCAAAAGGTATATCACTTAGGATGAGCAATTTTACCTTTTGCCATAATGTTTCAAAAGTCATCTGCTGCAAAGGTGTCGGAAAGCTTGTCACAAAAATGTGTCATATGGGTAAATTGAAAGTTTTTCTTATTGTGTGGTTTATACTGTGGTATGTATACATATTGAGTGAAAACTTAAAAAAACTTTTGGTATAAAAGCACAGGCCTCATTTTGAAATAATGTGTTACATATCTATGTTCCTCGGGTGACCCTCTACTAAGACTATTAGAATAATTATAACTATAATCTGTTGTAAAACAAAAACATGGTCACCAGATTTTTTCCTTATGTATAGTAAAAACTTGAAAAAAAAGTTGTTGATCAAAAGTACAAACCAGATTTGAAACTTTGAAAACTATATTAGGTAAAGTTAATTAACCCTTTCGGCAGACCGCTTTTATAAGAGGTGGCGACAAAAGAAGAAATTGCTCATACATACATGCATAATGAACTACATTTCTCCATTTGTCATCATTTTTTCAACTATTCAATTATTGTAATTTCATTTAAAAAGAGTTTCCAATTGTTTTCGGGTATGTCGTCTGCTGCAGATTTGTTGTATGCAGGAAAGGGTTTAATTGGGTGAGAGATATAGTACCATCATGGTTCTCTTGTCAAAATTCATCTGAGAAAGGGTTAAATTGCAATCCATTATGATGTCTCATTAACATAAAGTGGGGAGTTTGTTCTTGTGTTCCTATTGGTAACAAAGGCTATAGGGGCAATATGGGACACAAATAAAGGGCAGGTGCAAGTGATCCTTTCCCACATACAACAATTCTGCAGCAGATGACTTTGAAATCATCTAGACGAAAACACAGACAATCTCTATGAATGATGGTTTTATTAATGCAAACAATTGAAAACATTGTGGCAAAAGGAGAAATTGCTCGTTTTGAGCAATTTATCCTTTTGGCAAAATGTTTTCAAATGTCATTTGCTGCAGAGGCGTCAAAAAGCGTCTATATGTGGGAAAGAGTTAAAACAAATCTGCTGAGGATCACTTTGAAATAATAATCCAGGCAACAAATATGAAAACATTCTAGTAATGAAAGTAGATATAATTATTGAAACGAGTTCAAAACAGCATGGCAAAAGAAGAACTTTGCTCATTATGAGCAATTTCTGCTGTTGCTACAATTATTTCTAATATTATCTGCTGCAGATGCGTCAATATGTGTTTGTAAAAAAGAATGTAGTAAGGGTACTACAGCCTGTTTCTATACATGCATAGCAAGTTCCTGTGATAAAAGTGTGTCAAATTAAATTGAACCATTTTCAAAACTGCAGATAAGGGATGGAGGTATTTAACATGCTAAATTAAGCTCTGCAGGTGAAAATATTGCAGCAAAATAAAATGTTGGTCCTAATTTCTTCTGAATCTTTCTTCATTAATAAAACTCACATTGATGGTTATAAATAAAAAAAATAAAAAATCTTGTTGTTGCCATGCAAAAAAACCATTAAAATTGTCTGCTGCAGATTTGTTGACTGTATACTTACCGGTAATCGTATTTGAGAAAGGGTTGTGTTTTCATTTGTCAAGGGTTTACATTCTTTTTGCCTCCTGCTTTCAATTTCAAAGAAATAGTACATGTACGCACATATCCTTAGGTTTACATGTATCAGGTGACATTATCTTTATGCACAAACTCATTTCATTAAATGTTGATGTTTGACACGTTTGTTTGTACTAAAATTGAAATTATGAGAACACAGGTTGACTTTATCAGGTTTTACAAGGTCTGTAAATGATATTATGAAACTAGCAATTTGGTATTATTGAGAACAACATATTTAACCCTTTTCCACAAAACAATAAATAAACACTTACTTATAGAGATTTTTCAGATTTTTGCTTGGATGGTTTCAAAGTCAACTGCTCCTGATCTGTTGTATGTAGGAAAGGGTTAATCCATATTTGTACATATTTGTTTCCCTTTTACAATCATTTTATTTTGCTATTAAAAGAAGGGTTATACAGGTAAATAACAGGTAGACCAGTTAAAAGGCATAATAAGTCATTGTCTATTTATAGTTCAGTCATTGAGGACATATACATAGAAAGGTTTGGCTTACACCTTGATTTTAACACTTAGCATTTTAATCTGTTCCTTCATAGCACTGATTTTGTCTACTGCCAACAGATTAAGGTATGATTAACTCCAGCTTCTTTTTCACAGATTATTTATAACGGCAAACTATTTTTAAAAATACTTTCTCTTTTTCTTAAATTTTTTGTTCAGCTTTATCAAGTTTTTACTTTCAATTTCCAATTAGCAGATGTAATATGATTCATAAATTTAATTATTCAGACAAATAATAAAAAAAAAGCTATCACAGAGATGCTGATTGATTTAATGCACTTAAACACCTGATATATTGTCTGTGACGAAGTGACTAGAACACCTACCTGTAGTGCTGGAAAACTGGGTTCAATCCTTGATGGCATCATACCAAGAATACCATAGAAATGAATGATGGTTTGGTGGCTTCCATTATCCACAACTGCAGGGATATAATAATTATATAATGTTTCGAGAAAAAAATACCATTAGTACTTGTTAAACATCTATCCACCTCAGGTGCATGAGGCTTGGTTGGATTCCCCATTCATACCAAAGACTTTCAAAAAGATAGGAATGAATTTCTTCCGGGCACTCGGGATTGTTTTGTTATATAACATTTCAAATGACTCACTGGTGTCCAGGATAAATGGTAAGTTACCCAGGGAATGCTTTTATTTAACCCTTTCTCTCTAACGACAATTATTCTGCAGCAGACGACTTTGAACATATTTTGTCAAAAATAGAAAATCTCTATAATTGAATGGATAACCTATGACTAAAGGTGGAAAACATTGTGGCAAAAGGAGAAATTGCTTGTTTTGAGCAATTTCTTCTTTTGTCACTATGTTTTCCAAAAGCCGTCTGCTGCAGAGGTGTCAGAAAGCGTCTATATGAGGGAAAGGGTTAACTGAATGAATAATGGAAGCATAGTAAAACACCATGCTAATTTTACAAACACGAAGTTATGTCATTCATCAAGGCAAGTGTGCATATTGATCATTGTTTATTATAAGTATTAACCGTTTCCCACATACAACAAATTCATGGAATAGTTAACGACATTTTTTGCAAAACGAGAAATTCCTCAATTAAAAGTTATCTACTGCAGATGCATCAAAATGCCTCTACATGTTAGAAAGTGTTTTTTGCTTGGGACATGCAACGTCTTCTGGCACCACTGGGTTGGACAATTATTAAAACTGTGAACTGCCTAACTTTTAGATATTACGGTACATATTTTGTTGTTTGTGCAAAAAGACGTATACTACCATAAAACTGTTCAGATTGTGCACATTTTGTGTTCATAATTAACTGCACAAATACAACAAACAAATCTGCAGCATACTTTATTTGAAAACATCTATTCGAATCTATGCGAAGGGTTCATCACATATCTCCACCACTGGCTGTTTACTATTCACTGCACATACTTTAGATTTTAAATATCCCAGCCTAGCTCTACTCACATGTATATATTACAAAAGATATGAGACTGTGTTGTGATAAAATGGTTCCCTAATCCTTAGCATGCTCATTCTGTTGCAGAATTTGTTACATGTAGGAAAGGGATATATATATGGCTGTAGGTGGCCCACTTGTGTTGTCTGCTTGAAATGGCAGGGTGACATATAATAGGGAATCACTTTTCTGTTGTCTGTTAGTCTATCTGTCTTTCTGTCTGTCTGTCTTGTACACTGTTACTTATATAACAGTCAGGTGGGAATATCACTGCTGTTTAACCCTTTCCTTTCATATAGATGCTTTGTGATGCCTCTGCAGCAGACGACTTTTGTAAACATTGTGGCAAAATAAGAAATTGTTCAAAACAAGCAATCTCTCCATTTGCCACAATGTTTCATCTTTTTTTTTCAATAATTAAACATTCATTTATAGAGATTTTCCCTTTTTGAGCTATTGTGATCACATTTTGTCCGGCGTCTGTCCATCGTGCATCGTCAACATTTTCTACGGGCTACATTTTGCATCAAATCTTCATGAAAGTTTATCAGAATGTTCATCTCCATAAAATCTTGGACAAGTTCGAAACTGGGCCATATGAGGTCAAAAACTAGGTCACTAGGTCGAATTGAAGGGAAATCTTGTTAACACTCCGGAGGCCACATTTTCAACTTGAGCTTGTTGAAACTTTATCAGAATGTTTGTTTTGATGATATGTAGGTCGAGTTCGAAATGGGTCACGTCGGGTCATAAAGTAGGTCAATATGTCAAATTGAAGGAAAATCTTGTTAACACTTTGGATGCCTCATTTTTTGCTTCAGCAGCTTGAAATTTGGTCAGAATGTTTGTCTAAATGATATCTACGCCAAGTTCGGATATGGGTCATGCTGGGTTAAAAACTAGGTCACTAGGCCAAATTGAAGGGTAATCTTGTTAACACTCTTGATACTGCATTTTTAATTTCAGCATGATGGAACTTTATCAGAATGTTTTTCTTGATGATATGTACCGGTAGGCCAAGTTCGAATATGGGTCATGCTGGGTCAAAAACTAGGTCACTAGATCAAATTGAAGGAAAATCTTGTGAACACTTTGGATGCTGCATTTTTTGCTTCAGCAGCTTGAAATTTGATCAGAATGTTTGTCTGAATTATATCTAGGTCAAGTTCGAATATGGGTCATATTGGATCAGAAACTAGGTCAATAAAGGAAAATATTGTTCAAACTCCAGACACCACATTTTTACTTTGAGCAAGTTGAAACTTTGTCAGAATGTTGTCTCGGTGATATCTAGTCCATGTTGAATATGGGTCATATCAGGTAAAAAAATATAGATCACTAGGCCAAATGAAGGAAAATATTGTTAACACTGTGGAGGTTGCATTCAGAATAATTGTCTTGATGTGTTTTGCATTGCAGTACATTGTATAATTAAGGTGAGGGATCCAGGGCCATCATGGCCCTCTTGTTGTGTAAATGTTTCCAAATTAAGTCTTCTGCTGCAGATTTGTTGTAAATATAAACTCTGAATCAGAATAGCATACATTATAGCCTCTTTGGACATTATCCCCTATCTGAGAAAAATGTTGTAACCCTTTCCCACATACAGCCGACGACTTAGGAAACATTTGCTCAAATATCTGTCAAATATGTGGAAACTCTCTAAAAGTGTAAAGACAATAATTGAATAAGACTGAAAAAGGGCAAAATATGAAGTTTCTCAGTATGAGCAATTTCTCGTTTTGTCACAATGTTTTCAAAGGTCGTCTGCTGCAGAGGCTTCAGAAAGCCTCTTGCATGTTGTAAAGGGTTAATAATCTAGAAATATGGATGTATTTATAATTATGAGTATATAGCTATTATACAGTTTAAATTAAGATTCAGATGTATATATAAATATTATACAGATATACAGGAAAGTGTTTAACCCTTTTCCACATACATCAAATCTGCAGCAGATGATGATGTTGAAAGCATAATATACAGGCAAAAATATATTTTAATAAACCTCATTTATAATGAAAAGGGTTAAAAAGTGTTAAAAGCATTGGCAAAAGTAGAAATTACTCATAATATCATTATGTTTTCAAAAGTTGTCTACTGCATATATGCGTAAGTCTATGTAGGATAGGGTCAGTTAACCCTTTCCCACATACAACAAAATTAATATGCAGTAGATGACTTTAAAAACATTTTGTCAAAAAAAAAGAAAAACCTCTGTATACATGAAAGTTTAATCATTGACTTAAGTTGAAAAGATTGTGGCAAAACGTGAATTTTCTCATTTTGAGCAAATTTCGTCTTTTTGCTAGAATGTTTTCAAAAGTTGTCGGCTGCAAACGCGTCAGAAATTGTCTATATGTGGAAAAGTGTTACAGGTTATCTTATCTTGTACATTTTAACCCTTTCCCTCAATTAGACGCTTTCTGATACCTCTGCAGCAGACGGCCTTTTGAAAACATAGTGACAAAAGAAGAAATATCTCAAAACGAGCAATTTCTCCTTTTGCCACAATGTTTTCCACTTTTAGTCATAGGTTATCCATTCAATCATAGAAAATATGTTCAAAGTCGTCTGCTGAAGAATTGTCGTATGAGGGAAAGGGTTAACTTTCGTGGTAATTAATGTACCTATATATATGTTTGTATGTTTATGGGTGTAGGCTGACATTTTTTGAATTGGATAAAGAAAGAAAACAAAAAAGTGGAAAGACGGAAGTGTGTTGTAACGCTTCACTGGATTCATAAAAACTGAAATTGAATCGTCCTCTAGATTTTTGAAGTATGATACATGGTAATGCTATACATGTGTGCATTATTGAAATTCACTTCTATGCCAGCTGAATAGCTTTGTTTAACCCTTTCCCACATATGACAAATTTGCAGCAAACTTATTGACCACATTTGAATAAATCTCCATAAATTAAGAGTCTGAATATTGAATAGAGTTTAAAACATTGTGGCAAAAGTTGAAATTGCTCATTATGAGCAATTTCTCCTTTACTCAATATTTTCATAGACCATCCGTGCTGCTGTAAAGGCGTATGGGAAAGGGTTAACCCTTTTCCTTAAGAACAGATGGCTGTTAAGTTTTAAAGCAGCTACTTTAGGACTCATGAAAAGAAAAATTGTAAATTATATAAAGGAGCTACTTTGTCCGAAATGCAAATGTGATTTTTTTTTTCTCGGAAATGAAGTTAGAATATCAACTTTGTATGGAGGTTAAGAAAAATCTTTTCTGCAGATGTGATTTCTGAAAAGAAGTATCTTATCTGGTAACTGGTTAACCCTTCCCCTCATATAGACGCTTTTCGAAAACATAGTGACAAAAGAAGAAATTGCTCAAAACGAGCAATTTCTCCTTTTGACACTTGTTTTCCACTTTTAGTCATGGGTTATCCATTCAATTAAAGAGATATTCTTCTTTTTGACAAAATATGTTCAAAGTCGTCTGCTGCAGAATTGTCGTTTGAGGGAAAGGGTCAACCCTTTTCCGTATACAACAAATCTTTAGCGGACCATGCACTCTTTTAACAATATAAGCAAAAAATAATTGGATAATCTCTATAGTTGGTAGTACAATTTATGAATCAATCAAAAGTTATTGGCAAAAGGTGAACATCCTTCCCTTTACTTTTGTTAAAATATTTAATAAAAAGCGTTTGCTACACATTCTTAAAATATGGCTGCAGGTTGTAAAGGGTCCAGGAGTTGACTGGGACATTTTATACATGACTGGAGAAATATTTGTTTCCATACATGTACAAAAATTGGGCCGTGTTACAACAGTGTCTGCCGTATCGTTAGCATACGTGATTGCTTGCGATACTTTATTGATTCCTAAGGAAAACTTGTATTAAGTTCATGATCATATATATTATTTCATGTCTGCGTTCGTTATTTCGCGTCCTGTTTACATTTACTTTTTATCAGTGAACTTAAAGTGGACTATTTATTGTGTAAAAGGCGTCTTATAAATACTGTCTATCTGGAATTTATATGTCATAGTTATTGCGTGAGTTTTATTGGCTTTTTATTGGATAATGGAGTTTAGTTGAATAAGCATGCGTTATTAATGACGGGCCTTTGTATTTATTCTTTTAAGTCTACCTCTTAAAACATGTCAGCATTTTAATATTTATTTTGTAATATTTACGGGAGGCTATCCGGTTTTAAATATTTGAACAAAAGATCAGGCGTTGTTGTTGTTGTTCAAGCTCTACTTAGGTTTTCATGTTAACCCTTCTCCACATTTAGACCCTTTTTGATTTTCTTTGCAGCAGACTTATGAAAACATTGTGGCAAAAAGAGAATTTGCTCATAATGAGCAGTTTCTTCTTTTTCAACATTTTTTTCTACTTTATTCATTAACCCTTTCCCTCATATAGACACTTTCTGACCCCTCTGTAGCAGACGGCTTTTTGAAAACATAGTGACAAAACGAGCAATTTCTCCTTTTGCCACAATGTTTTCCACTTTTTGTCATAGGTTATCCATTCAATTAGAGATTTTCTATTTTTTGACAAAATGTTTTAAAAGTCGTCTGTTGTAGATTTGTTGTTTGTGGGAAAGCAATTTTAGCAGAAAAATATCTTGAATCCTTTCCCACATACAGACGCTTTCTGATGCCTCTGCAAATCTGAACTTTTGAAACCATAGTGAGAAAGAAGAAAAATCTGAAAAAAGAGATATTCCTTTAATAATAATGGATAGATTCAAAATCCTCTGCTGCAGATTTGACACATGAAAGAAAGGTTTTTAAAAAGAAAATTTAGTGTTGAAAATTGATTTGTCTATAGACCCTTCAAACTCGTTTCCCAAAGATAATGCATTTTGTTTGTTCAGAATTCAGCACTCTTTGACCATATGTTAGAGTTCTATAGATAAGGGCCCTGCATTACATGACATTGTGTTTTAACCCTTTCCCACATACATCTGCAGCAGACCTCTTTGAAAACAATGATGCAAAAACATAGAAATTCTCTATAATTGAAAGTATAATTACTGAAAAAAGTTTAAAACATAGTGGAAAAAGGTGAAATTGCCTGTATTGAGAAATTTCTCCTTTTGTCACAAAAATGTTTTCAAAAGTCGTTTGCTGCAGATGTGCTTCTCCAAGTGGAAAGGGATTACATACATGTTCTAAAATCCTTAATTGACATATTTAATCCTATAAATCATCTGAGGGAGCTAGTGTCCTTAACCCTTTTCCACATACAGACGTTTTCCGACGCCTCTGCAGCAGAAGACTTTTTGAAAACATTGTGACAAAAGAAAAAATTGCTCAAATTGAGCAATTTCTCCTTTTGCCACAATATTAAAAAAGTATACTTTCATTTAAAGAGGGATTAATTACCAAGTTTTGCCTAAATGTTTTGAAAGTTGACTGCTATTGATTTGTTGTATGCAGAAAGGGCTAAAGTTAGTACCAACAGAATAAGTTTTAATTGAGCAATTAATAAAGGTATTTGTAGGATGAATGCCGATGAACCCTTTCCCACATACAACAACTATGCCAGCTAAGGACTTTTAAAATATCATGGTTAAACTCTATAAGTGAAAGTTTAACCAATTAACACTTTCCCTCATATAGATCTTTCTGCAGCAGACGGCTTTTTGAAAACATAGTGACAAAAGAAGAAATTGCACAAAACGTGCAATTTCTCCTTTTGCCACAATGTTTTCCACTTTTTGTCATAGGTTATCCATTCAATCATAGAGATTTTCCATTTTTTGACAAAATCTGTTCAAAGTCGTCTGCTGCAGAATTGTCGTATGAGGGAAAGGGTTAACTAATTAATTAACCCTTTCCCACATACAGATGCTTTCTGACGCCTCTTCAGTAGACCATGCACTTTTGAAAACCTAGGGACAAAAGTAGAAATTGCTCAACAGGAGCAATTTCTCCTTTTGCCACTAATGTTTTCAACGCTATTCAATAATTAAAAACTCTCATTTATGGATATTTTCTACATTTTAGGCAAACTGTTTCAAAAGGTGACTGCTGCAGATTTGTTGTATGTGGGAAAGGGTTAAGTGAGATAAAAATGTTGTGACGAGGCTCATCATCGTAGATTTTGTCACAATGTTTTCACAAGTCGCCCAGAAAGCGTCTGTATGTTGGAAAGGATGATTTCCTTATCTAAGCCCGTGAAATTTTCAGTGTAGATTTTTCTGAAAGCTGGGACAGTATGAGACTTGTTACGAGGAAAAAGGTTAATTTTGAAATACATAAACAAATCGATGAAACTGTTTGTGCGCAGTAGTTGCTCATTAACCCTTTCCCACATGCAGATTCTTTCTTGACAACATTTGCTCATTCAAGCATGAAGTGCTCAAGGTGAGCTTTAATTGGGATCACATTTTGTCCATCTTTCGTGTGTTTTCAACAATTGCCTTGTAAGCACCATTCTGTAAAGGCAACATTTTACATTCAATCTTCATGATTATTCATCTCCATCGAAAATCTTGGCCAGGTTAGAAGCTGGGTCATGTGATGTCAAAACTAGGTCACAAGGTCAAATTGAAGGAAAATCTTGCTAGCACTCTCTTTCTTAAAGCATTTCGAAATTAAGAATAGGAATAATTGTCTGGATGATATCTAGGATAAGTTCAAATATAGGTCATGTCACTTGACCAAATTGAAGGAAAAGCTTGTTAACAAATGTTTTGCTTCAGTGGCTTGAAACTTTATCAGAATGGTTGTCTTGATGCTATCTAGGCAATATTTGTCTGCATGTGAAACTAGATGTTGAACTTAACCTAACACACATTTTTTACTGCCTTTGAGTGATCATCTTGCCTATATATATCCCTTTAGCTGCTTATAAACAGTAACCTTTGATCTATGGATAAACAATTTTACTTCACTTTGTTTTAAACAGTTCTTTATTCAATATATAAAAGAAAATGTATTATGGCAAAAGAAGAAATAGCTTATTATGAGCATTTTTATCTATTAACCCTTTCCCACATAGAGCAATTCTGCAGCAGACGATTTTGAACAAACGTTGTCAAAATATGGAAAATCCCCATAATTGAATGGATAACCTATGACTAAAAGTGGAAAACATTGTGACAAAAGGAGAAATTGCACGTTTTGTGCAATTTCTTCTTTTGTTACTATGTTTTCAAAAAGCCATCTGATGCAGAGGCGTCAGAAAGCGTCTATATGAGGGAAAGGGTTAAAAAAAAACACCATTAATTTTAGGAGAATTTTCCTGATTTTACCTTTATGTGTTTGAAAGTTTTGCCGCAGATTTAATGATTGTTGGAAAGGGGTAAAGTTGGGACAAAAAATCAAAGGGTGAATAGGTCATGACATCCCAGGTTTATGATCATATGCATTGATTTTGTCCTCATGTATGTGATTGCCCTTTACTTAGAATGTACCTCAGTTTGAAAAAACTTGCTGTTTCTTCAGCCAAAATAAGCAATATATCTTTTATTCACATAATTGTTTTCAACTTTGTATAAATATTGTGCTACAAGGCTTAAACCTTTCCCTTTTGCAATAAATCTGCAATAGGCGAATTTGAAAACATTTAAGTACAATAATTTAATGGAGTTGAAAACATTCTTTGTTCATTGATTTGTAGAAATTGTGTGATCCCTTATCTGAAACTGGGCCATAAATATTTTCAGAGACCGCCTGCCATGTGTGCGGGATGTCACAGGTATAATCCCCGGCTGGGTCATACCAAAAACTTGAAAAAAGTAGTAATGGCTGCATTAAGTTTGACAGACTGACTGGTGTCAGGCTAAGTGGACCAGTAGAACTGGTTATCCCTTTCCCTCATATAGACGCTTTCCGACGCCTCTGCAGCAGATGGCTTTTTGAAAACATAGTGACAAAAGAAGAAATTGCACAAAACGTGCAATTTCTCCTTTTGTCACAATGTTTTCCACCTTTAGTCATAGGTTATCCATTCAATTGTAGAGATTTTCCATTAGTTGACAAAATATGTTCAAAGTCGTCTGCTGCAGAATTGTCGTATGAGGGAAAGGGTTAAACTTACCCCGGAAACAGTGATATAGCTGAAAAAGTGTTGAAAGTGGCGTCAAACAATCAACTAATCAATATTAATCAATTATATTTTCAGATGAAGCCAATCCTGTAGCTAGGATGTTGATTTCATCCTGACCCCTTTTGTTAAGGACCAAAGTGACCCCTCAAGGACACACCTATTGTAATAGGTAAGTGATAATTTGTGAATTGATATTTTATTACTTGCTTCATGCAAACTCATAGTTAATGCTACAATTTGTTTTAACCCTCATACAATAAATCAGCAGCAGACGTTTTTGAAAATACTGAGGTAAACATATTGAAATGCTCTGTCAATTATAGTATAATCATATTGTAAAGAATTGAAAACATTGTGGCAAAAGGTGAAACATGACTGCTTTTTATGAGCAATTTCTACTTTTACAACAATGGGTTTTTTTTTACTACAGAGGTGTCAGAAAGCATCTGCATGTGGGAAAAGGTTAATTTGTACCATTTGATTTTACACAAAAGTGATATAACTGGAAACCTGCTTTTAGAACTACTGAAGAAAAAAATGAATAATTGCAAAATTTAATGTTTACTCAAAAGCAAAATGAATGTAGGAAATGAAATAAGATTGTTCAAAATGTTTGGCTATTTCTCCTGTTTTCACAATGTTTTCAAATGTCCAGCAACCGAATGCAAACACGGTGGCACCCTTTTGTACTGGCATGTACTTGGAGGGAGATATCAAGAAAACAAGTGGCCCAAATAATCAATAGATTTAGAGCTGTGTCAAGGATAAAAAGAGTTGGTTGGTCAGCCTCTTGCAAACCTGTGCATGCAGAGACCTTCAGCTATTTTGGCCTAATAATAAGCCCTTTTCCCACATACATATTCTCTCGGATGCAGCTGACTGACTACCTTTGAAAATATCGTGGCAAAAGGTGAAATTTCTCATCATGAGCAATTTCTCCTTTTGTTATAATGTTTTCAAAAGGTGTCTGCTGCAGAGGCAACAGAAAGCATCTGTTTGTGGGAAATGGATAACCCTTTCCCTCATACAACAAGTCTGCAGCAGACGACTTTGAAAACGTCTAGGCAAATGCACAGAATATCCCTCACATGAAAGAACAATAATTAAATAAGAGTTGAAAACATGGTGACAAAAGGAGAAATTGCTCGTTTTGAGCAATTTCTTCTTTTGTTGCCATGTTTTCAAAAAGCCGTCTGCTGCAGAGGTGTCAGAAAGCGTCTATATGAGGGAAAGGGTTAATGGGAAGTGGTAACCCTTTCCAAAATGAAGATTTGTTAGGGAGCGTCAGTGAAGCAGGCAGGTGAGTCTGACTTTTGATGAGCAATTTCTCTCTTTGACACAATGTTTTTAACTCCATTTAAGAATATTAGAGGATTATGAAAGTAAAGTACTTACATAATTTTCATTTATAAAGATTTTCAATATTTTTGTATTATCATGATCAAAGTAATGTTTGCTTGCATAATATATTATAATGTTGTATAGTGTTAACCCTTTCCCACCTATAGACACATTTTGACGAGTCTGCAGCAGAGGACTTTTGAAACATTGTGATAAAAGGAGAAATTGCTGAAAACGAGCAATTTCGTCTTTTGCCACAATGTTTTCATCCATTTGCAGTAATTTTTATCTACAATTACAGAAATGTTTCATATTTTTGAGTAGCCATGTTCAAAGACGGCTGACCCGGCCGGGTAGCTCAATTGGTAGCGTATCTGACTCGTGATCTGGAGGTCACGGGTTCGATACCCGGTTGCGGCGACATTCTTTCGGGCGATGTTTTCCATTGCCTCTCACCTCTGATCTATGTGAGAAAGTAGTCAGTGGCTTCGAAAGAATGTTGTGTAAGTACTGGTGTGGGAAAGCCAGGAAAACATGGGTAGGTGCACTGACCGCCGTGATATGACCAAAGCTGTTGAAAGCGGCGTTAAACTCCAAACAAACAAACAAACAAATCAAAGACGGCTGCTGCAGATTTGCTGTATATTGTCGGATAGTGTTAATATTGTAACGGCTGTTTACACAAGAATTCCAGGTATTTTTTCAGGAAGTGCTTTCTTCATTTAGCCTCTGTCTTGGTGTAGGTGTATGTATGTACAATGTATTTACCAGGGAGATTATTGAAGTGCTTTCTTACCCTTAATTATGATTTCTCTTGTCATTGCATAATAGTTAACCCTTTCCCTCATATAGTCGCTTCCTGAAGCCTCTGCAGCAGACAGCTTTTTGAAAACATAGTGACAAAAGAAGAAATTGCTCAAAATGAGCAATTTCTCCTTTTGCCACAATGTTTTCCACTTTTAGTCATAGGTTATCCATTCAATATTATAGGGATTTTCTATTTATTGACCAGATATGTTCAAAGTCGTCTGCTGCAGAATTGTCGTATGAGGGAAACGGTTTAGAACTCTTTCCCACATTCAACAAATTTGCTGCAGACCACTTTGAAAACATCCAAGGCAACCCAATGGAATATTTCTATGAGTCCAAGTTAAATTATGGAAAATAGTTTAAAACATTGTGACAATAGGAGATATTGCTCCGTTTGCCACAATATTTTCATAAGTCATCTACTACAGCGGTGTCAAAATGTATCTGCAAGTGGAAAAGGATTAAAAACTTCATTTTCATGTAAATTGGAAATAAAATTGCAAGCATTGATTGATCTAGATGTACTGAAATTTTAACCCTTTCCCTCATACGACAATTCTGCAGCAGCCGACTTTGAACATATTTTGTCCAAAAAATCGAAAATCTCTATAATTGAATGGATATCCTATGACTAAAAGTGGAAAACATTGTGTCAAAAGAAGAAATTGCATGTTTTGTGCAATTTCTTCTTTTGTCACTATGTTTCAAATAGCCATCTGCTGCAGAGGCGTCTGAAAGCGTCTATATGAGGGAAAGGGTTAAGAATACTCCTGCAAAATGGTTAATCCTTACCCCATCTCTTACATGTAAGCTGCTTTTAATAGGGAGAATATTGTAAAAAAAAACGAGGATTTATGAAAAATATCTTTGCATCTTTCATTACTTTCATGATTGTTCAATATGGAAGTCTTTTTAGTCCCCTACCGGCGTGCCGAAGGGGACTATTAGGTTTGCACTCCGTCAGTCCGTCAGTCCATCTGTCAGTCAGTCAGTCCGGCAAATTTTTGTCCGGAGCATATCTCCAAAACTGTACTAGCTATGGCTATGAAATTCCATATGTGGATACATCTCATCAATGCGGAGTGCAGTGTATATGAACCATAACTCTTGCTTCCCTAATTTTTGAGTTATTACCTTTCTTTATTTTCATACTTGATTTTTGTCCGGAGCATATCTCCAAAACTGTACTAGCTATGGTTATGAAATTTCACACATGGATGCATCTCATCAAGGGGGAGTGCAGTGGACATGAACCATAACTCTTGCTTGCCTAATTTTTGAGTTATTTCCCTTTCTTTATTTTCATACTTGATTTTTGTCCGGAGCATATCTCCATAACTATACTAGCTATGGCTATGAAATTTCACACATGAATACATCGTATCAAGGGGGAGTGCAGTGGACATGAACCATAACTCTTGCTTGCCTAATTTTTGAGTTATTTCCCTTTCTTTATTTTCATACTTGATTTTTGTCCGGAGCATATCTCCAAAACTGTACTAGCTATGGTTATGAAATTTCACACATGGATGCATCTCATCAAGGGGGAGTGCAGTGGACATGAACCATAACTCTTGCTTGCCTAATTTTTGAGTTATTTCCCTTTCTTTATTTTCATACTTGATTTTTGTCCGGAGCATATCTCCATAACTATACTAGCTATGGCTATGAAATTTCACACATGAATACATCGTATCAAGGGGGAGTGCAGTGCACATGAACCATAACTCTTGCTTCCCTAATTTTTGAGTTATTTCCCTTTCTTTATTTTCATACTTTATTGTCTTGATATACCTAAACATTGAGTTGCTATGACAACAGAAACAGACTCAAAAGTGCAAACCGGTAGAGGACTATGGTATTGCTTGCAATCCTCCAGTTACTTGTTAAAAGTACATTGTAGTTTATAATATGAAGAACGGTATGGAAGGAGTAAATTTTGTTAGCTTCCTTTTCCAAAATATTGTCAAATTTCATGTTACAAAAGCCACTCAGGAATTTCTCATTGAGCAAGTCTAATTGATGGCCTCATGGGGAACGCATTGTGTGGAAAAATGCAGCCATTTCATTTTAACCGCGATCAATTTTCAATAATTGAAAGTTTTGATGACATAATTTTTCTCGTGCCATTGAAGATGCTCATTGATTTTTCATGTATAAACGGGGGACCATGTTATACACACATGTAAATTGACCAAGTAAGATAAACGTTAGCTTTTATTGACATAAGCTAGACGCTTGAAACTTTTTTTCTGTGAGAATCATATCGGCAAACCTTAGGCCATGTATATAGTGGTGTAGACAATGGCATGGAAGAAATGGACAGATTGTGCGTGCACACAGTGACTTTAAGAAAAGAGAGAAGTTAAACATTATTTGATTACCCTTTCTCACTTGCAGATGCATTCCGATTCAACTTTCAGAAACATTATGGCAAAAAGAAAGATTTCTCTTAATTAGCCCTTTCCCACATACAATAAATCTGCTGCAGACGACTTAAATGTTATTAACTAAAAAAAAAAAAAAAAAAAAATCTATAAATGATAAAATCAGCATTGAATTCTTTAATCGAGTTGAAATCATTGTGGCAAAAGAAGAAATTGCTAATTTAAATATGAGGAATTTCTTTCTTTGCCACAATGATTTCTAAAGTGGTCCGCATCAGGAAATGAATGTATATAAGAAATTTTAAGGGTTAATGCCAATGATTTTAATACATCAATTAATTGCTTATCATGCATTGATGTCAACAATAAATAACCCTTTCTGTCATTTAACGAATCTGCCACTGATGAATATATCTAAAGTTTATGGGATATCTCTTAAAATGAAAGGATAGTTACTAAAGACAGTTGAAAACATTGTGGCAAAAGATAATGTATAGCTCATTTTGAGCCAATTCTCCATTGGCCATAATGTTTTCAAATTGTGTCTGAATTTGGGAAAGGGTTTCTGCTTAAATAAGAGAATGAGTAAAATAAAGATACAAAGAGTGTTGCCTTTCATTTAGCCTTTAACCCTTTCCCTCATATAGACGCTTTCTGACGCCTCTTGAGTAGACGTTTTTAGCTCGACTTTTGAAAAACTGAGAGCTATTGTCATGACCCTGGCGTCGGCGGCGGCGTGGTTGTCCGGTTAAGGTTTTTTGTTCAGCTCAGCTTTTTTTTTTTTTTTTTTTCTGTTTTCTCCCTATCAGTCGAGCGTCTGTGCCGTACGCGGTGCTTTTGTTTTGAAATCATAATTTCTCCTTTTGCCACAATGTTTTCCACTTTTAGTTATCCATTCAATTTTAGAGATTTTCTAATTTTTGACAAAATATGTTCAAAGTCGTCTGCTGCAGAATTGTCGTTGGAGGGAAAGGGCTAACCCCACTTACCCACATACAACAAATCTGCAACAGAAGACTTTGAAACGATGGAGGTGAACATATGGAAAAATCTCTATTTATAAATGAATGTAGAACTATTGAATAGGCGATATTGCTTATTTGTTTACTCGGGGATCATGAACAATTGAACTATCGGCTATATAATCACTGAAATAATGTTGAATATCAGTGTAAAGCGTTAAAGATGGGATAAGTACTCGTTTCTTGATGACACAACTGGTGTGCATTATTGATTGTTGTTAAAACGCTGACCCTTAACAGTTTCCCACTTGCAGAAGCGTTTTGACACATTGCAGCAGACTGACTTCTGAAAACATTCTCTCGAAAGCAGAAATTAGTCATGCTTATCAATTCTTTTTACTTTCGATGCAATGTTTTCAAGTATATTTAATGATTACACTTTCAAATATAATTATCGAGATTTTCCATATTTTTGTTAAACTACACTGTTCACAAAAGTCGTCTGCTGCAGATTTGTTGTATGTGGGAAAGGGAAAAGAAGCACTGTCTGCAGCAGACAACTTGTAAATACTTTAATCAAAAAGTACAAATTGTTGATGATGAGTAGTTCTTTTTTCCTTTTCTGAATTTTGTTTTATGCAATGGCAGACATATATTTAGTTATTTTTCTCCAATATTTCTGTTCATCTCTTGAGGGCCATCCTTCACTTCAGGATAATCATAAGGAAGCATAATCATGTAATGACGTGTTCATGATTGCAACTCTTATCCTTTAACCCTTTCCCTCATATAGACGCTTTCTGACGCCTCTGCAGCAGACAGCTTTTTGAAAACATAGTGACAAAAGAAGAAATTGCACAAAACGTGCAATTTCTCCTTTTGCCACAATGTTTTCCACTTTTTGTCATAGGTTATCCATTCAATTATGGAGATTTTCTATGTTTTGACAAAATAAGTTCAAAGTCATCGGCTGCAGATTTGTTGTATGAGGGGAAGGGTTATTAGCCCTTCCCACGTATAGATACATTTTGATGCATCTGCTGCAGACGACTTCTGAAAATGAGCAATTTCTCCTTTTGCCACAGTAATTTTACTTTCATTCATAGAGTTTTTCCGTGTTTTTGGCTAGATATTTTTGAAAGTTGTCTGCTGCAGATATGTTGTACGGGGGGGGGGGGGGGGGTTATATAGTGCATATCCTGGCTTAATTAATTCTTTCCCACATACAACAAATCTGCAGCAAACCGCTTGAAATACATCTTAAAGGCTTAACCTTTCCCACATATTAGCTATCGAGAGCCTCGATCTGCAGCAGACAACATTTTGAAAACAGGGTATATGGGACAGAAGGAGAAATTGGTAATTTTTCCACAAATTTGTAAATTCTATTCAATAATTAAACTGTCATTTATAGAGATTTTCCATATTTTTGAGATGTTTTCAAATTCCCCTGCTGCAGCTTTGTTGTATGTGAAAAAGGGTTAACCCCTTTCCCTCATAGGACAATTCTGCAGCAGACGACTTTGTCAAAAAATGGAAAATCTCTATGATTAAATTGATAACCTATGACTAAAAGTGGAAAACATTGTGGCAAAAGGAGAAATTGCTCAATACGAGCAATTTCTTCTATTGTCACAATGTTTTTCGAAAAGCCGTCTGCTGCAGAGGCGTCAGAAAGCGTCTATATGAGGGAAAGGGTTAAATGGGTCTGTTTGAAGGAAGGTGTTAAAATTGGGACTTTCCAAACCCATCCTTCTATTCCAAACTTTATAGCTATATATGGCCAAGTAGCACAAGTTATTTAACCCTCTCCCCCATATAGACGCTTTCTCCTTTTGCCACAATGTTTTCCACTTTTTGTCATAGGTTATCCATTCAATTATAGAGATTTTCCATTATTTGACAAAATATGTTCAACGTCGTCTGCTGCAGAATTGTCGTATGAGGGAAAGGGTTGAATAATTATGGTCTTGGTTTAGGATTGTGTTTCTAGTAGCGGAATGTATTTTTAAATATCTGGGGTAAGTAAAATAATGGTATATATGTATATTATTTTTTTTTAAAACAAAGTTGAAAATACTTTGGACAGACTGATGGAGAAATTGCTAAGTTTGATTGCTGTTAAGAATTAACTACTTTGAAACGCATATATATTTTGAGTCGGTTTGAACATGCATTAATTCCCCTCAAACAATTCAAGAAGAGGTAAATATTTCGGTGAGTATCTAAAAAAAATCTGCCTTTTCTGTATCCGTATTTGAAATATCGGCTGCTTTTCCAGGTAAAAGGGAAAATGGTAATTATAAACACTGTAAAGAGTTGAGGTAGTTGAAATATTGAATCATTTCATTGTACAGTGCACTATTAACAAATATACAGTCCTACATGTACATTGTATGTTATATATAAACCGGTGGTGCAATTATCCCTTTCCCTCATACAACAATTCTGCAGCAGATGACATTAAACATATTTTTTGTCAAAAAATAGAAAATCTCTATAATTGAATGGATAACCAAGCACTAAAAGTGGAAAACATTGTGGCCAAAGGAGAAATTGCTCGTTTTGAGCAATTTCTTCTTTTGTCACTATGTTTTCAAAAAGTCATCTGCTGCAGAGGCGTCAGAAAGCGTCTATATGAGGGAATGGGTTAACGCTTTCTCACATACAGACATTTTCTGACATCTCTGCAGCAGATGACTTTTGAAAACATTGTTGCAAAGGGGTGAACTTGCTCATTTATGAGCAACTTTCTCTTTTTGCAAAAAAATTTCAACTTTTTACAATTATGATAATTATTATTCTCTTGTTTATCAAGATTTTCTCCATTTTTGTCTAGATATATTCAATATCTGCTGCTGCAGATTCGTTGTATGTGGGAATTGTTTATTGTATGTTAATAAGGGTACAGGATATTCTCACCAACGCTAGAGAAGTAGCCCCACTAAATAGTGTTGTTCATGCATACAGTAATGAAAACGTAGGTATTGTTTTTAACTGACGTGATTTTGTATAAAGCTGAATTATTTTGAATATGCGCTCTGTGATTTGGCAAACAGGTTTTATACATGAGTGCTTGTATTTTGTGATATGTGTGTAATTTATTGTGATGTTTATTCAAGTTGAGGATTGTGGAAGGGACCAAGTCAAGATAAATAGGGACTTATTTACCCTTTTCCCTTATACAGACTCTTTGACCCCTCTGCAGTAAATAGCTTTTTGAATAGCTAAAAAAGATGAAAATTTGTCGTCTCCTTTTTCCCCCCAACATAATCTTGAATTCGGAATCAAAATCACAAAATCTTTTTTTTTTTTTTAAATTTATATAATTGGTTATGTGTTACAATATTTGTGTACTTCTGAGAATGATACTGTAGGTGTTTTATTCCTCTCCAATATCAAGATAGATTCATCTTCAGCAGACAAATTTAAGAGCGTGGCAAAAGAAAAAGTTGCTCAAAAAGAACAAATTCTCCTCCTTCCACAGATGTTTTCATCTTGGTTTAATTAATAATCCACCATTTATAGAGATTTTCCATATTTTTGTGGCAATGTTTTCAGTCGTTTTTCTGCAAATTTATTTGAATGTTGAACAGGAGGGTTTAATTGACTGGTTTTCTTTACTAACCCTTTCCCTCATGCAAACCCTTTTGATGCATTTTTGATGACTTTTTGAAAACACTGGCAAAATAAGAAATTGCTCATTATGAGCAATTTCTCCTTTTGCCACAATGTTTTCAACTCTAATAAATGATAACACCTGATTATAGAGAAATTCCAAATTGTTGTCAAGATGTTTTCAAAGTTGTCTGCTGCAGATTTGTGGGAAAGGGTTACATTAAAATGTGTGTATACATAATGGAAACCCTCACCTAGATCCATCCAGTTTATAGACAAAGGGTGTAAATATTCACCATGTGTGTAAGGAAAACCCTGAAAGATAAAACTTTTGCACTGAAAGCACAGGTAATAATGTTATCAGGCATTTATAAAGGAGACTGCTGTGGAAGGGGTCAGGTTAATTATAACACTTGGGACTCTTTTCCATACCCATTTCCCTTTCCCTCATATAAACGCTTTCTGACGCCTCTGCAGCAGATGGCTTTTTGAAAACATAGTGACAAAAGAAGAAATTGCACAAAACGTGCAATTTCTCCTTTTGCCACAATGTTTTCCACTTTTTGTCATAGCTAGGTTATCCATTCAATTATGGAGATTTTCCATTGTTTGACAAAATATGTTCAAAGTCGTCTGCTACAGAATTGTCTTATGAGGGAAAGGGTTAATACTGCAGTAGGCGATAAGATACACAAAACTTTTGAAAATATTCCATAATATTATATGGAAGTATAATTGTTGAATACGGTTGAAATCTTTGTGGAAAAGGGTGAAATTTCTCATTGTGATCAATATCTTCTTTTGCCACACTGTTTTAAAACTTGGCCTGCTGCAGAGGTTGATTTGCCCTTTTCAGTTTGGCACACAAACTTCAACAGGAATGTATGTTCCACAGCATGGGAAGTTGTGCATACATGTGCTGTTTTGGTTATTGTTTTCACCCAATTTGTACAGTGTTTTATGGCCATTGCATTATGTAACCCTTACCCACAGACCACTAAAAATCGTTATACTGAAAAAAAGTTGAAAACGCTGGCAAAAGAAGAAATTTGTCATCATATAATATTATGAGCAATTTCTCCTTTTGCCACAATGAATTCAAAAGTAATCTGCTGCAGAGGCGTTAGAAAGCGTCTGTATGTGGGAAAGGATTACTCATTGGATCAGTAAACCCTGTACCAGAAACAGAAGACAGCTTCTGAATACTTAATGGGAACAGTGAGAAATTACCTACAGCAAGATGTTCCTCCACACTGTTTCTTTATCCTTGTTTTAACCCTTTCCCTAATTAAACAAATCTATACATGTAGCAAGCATGTTTATAAAGAAAATATCTATGCAAAACCAGGCTCAATCTCTATAAATGAATCTTAACCCTTTCCCACATTTAGACTCTTTTTGACGCCTCTGCAGCAGACGATGTCTGAAAACTGTGTGACGTAAGAAGAAATTGCTCAAAACAAGCAATTTCACCTTTGGCCACAATGTTTTCCACTTTTAATCATAGGTTATCTATTCAATTATAGAGATTTTCCTTTTTTTTTACAAATTATATTTAAAGTCCTCTGCTACAGAATTGTCGTATGAGGGCAAGGGTTAAAAGAGATTAACCCTTATCCACATTTAGACACTTTCTGGCGACTTCTTTGCAGTAGTTGACTGTTGAAACCATTGTGGCAAAAGGTGAAATTGCACATTATGAACAATTCTTCATTAAATTTTGCCAGAAAGATTTTAACTCGATCCAATTATACTTTTAATGTAAAGAGATTTTAAATAAACTTTGGTGTTTTTCAAAAAATACATTTCCTGTTTTCTTAGCCCCTTGTTGTAGGCACTCACAAATAGTTTTTCTTGAAGTGGGAATTCAAAGACTAAGTATAGCATTATGATAGAGAGAGTTGAGATTGTTGGAGAAAATTTGGATTTCAGTGTGTAATGAAATATTGTCTCCTTTATCTAGGACAGTCTGGCGTGCTGTGAAATTGTAAGTGAAGTGTATTCATTCATGAGGCCGTCTAGTGGGGCCCCCTTTTACACATGACGACTCACTTCTAATGGGCAACTATTTTAGGAGATCAACCCTTTCCCATCTGCAGATGCATTTTGATCCATCTTTTGAAAACATTGTGACAAAAAGATGAAATAGCTCACGATGAGCAATATCTTTTTGCCACAATGTTTTCAACTCAATTCAATAATTCGTACACCTTCATTTATAGAGATTTTTTCCCTATTGTTATGCAGGAAGTCCTCTGCTGCAGATTTGTTGTTTGTGGGAAAGGGTTTAACCCTTTCCCTCATAAACGCTTTCGGACGCCTCTGCAGCAGACAGCTTTTGGAAAACATAGTGACAAAAGAAGAAATTGCACAAAACGTGCAATTTCTCCTTTTGCCACAATGTTTTCCACTTTTAGTCATAGGTTATCCATTCAATTATGGAGATTTTCCATGTTTTGACAAAACACGTTTAAAGTCGTCTGCTGCAGAATTGCCGTATGAGGAAAAGGGTTTAAGATTAGATTTTAAACCTAGAGGATCACTTGATGTTTAAGGTGGAAGTGCCTTTGCCTGTGTGTATATTGCTGTGTAGCCACCAGTGAACTCACTGACTACTTCACATGGCTTTTATTAGACTTCTAAAATGAACATTTAACTTTTCATTGTGTGAAAAACAGTTTTTTATGGAAGAATTTATTTTCAGACAGTACTAGAAGCTATTGTTGTGAAATAAAGATATCACTCATTATTGGCCAGTTTTTCATTTACCACGTTGGTTTCGAATATCGTCTGCCACATTTGAGTAAAAAAAAAAACCACATTGATTTTTAGGGGGAAAGTGTTCATTATACATGTATGTTAGTGTGTGTAAACAGGACACAAAAACTGGGACTTGATTATTATGTTCGCATAACTTGTCTAAAGAGAGAGAGGAGATAATGCAGTATGTTTATTGCGGATGTATTAACAAATAATCTGCTTTAGCGATGGTGGTTCTATCTGTTATTGTGTTGATAGTGTAATAGTGTTATTTACATGTACTTTCTGTGTCTGGATTGAGTTTAGAGTATATTAAGGTATGGTATTTAATGATTTTATTGGATAGTTGTTATCTGCCAGCATTTTTTTTTGTTTGGACATTTTTCTTGTCCTACATGTATGTAGATTAAATACTGTATAGTTTTTTACTGCGTGATAAACTGGCCTACTATATTGTAGTTTGTAGACACAACTATAGCTTGGGCATTATTGTTCCTTGTTCTATATTTATGGCCACTTTAAATACTTGGAAAAAGAAGTCACAATTTATTTATTTTTTGTGACTTAAATTTACCTTTCATTTATAGAAATTTTCCATATTTTTTGTCTAGATGTTTTCAATGTTGTCTGCTGCAAATTTGTTGTATGTGGGCAAGGGTTAACTCTTTCTCACCTGCGGACGAATTTTGTAAACATTGTGGCAAAATGTTTTCAACTCATCCAAAATTCATATTTTCATTCATATAGATTTTCTCTATTTTCTTCTGTATGTTAACTTTCCAAAGTTGTCTGCTGCAGAATTGTTGCATTTGGGCAAGGGTTTTAAAGAGTAAATGTGGTAATCATTTTAACCCTTTCCCTCATACAACAAATCTGCAGCAGACGACTTTGAACGTATTTTGTCAAAACATAGGAAATCTCCGTAATTGAATGGATAACCTATGACAAAAAGTGGAAAACATTGTGGCAAAAGGAGAAATTGCACGTTTTGTGCAATTTCTTCTTTTGTCACTATGTTTTCAAAAAGCTGTCTGCTGCAGAGGCGTCAGAAAGCGTCTATATGAGGGAAAGGGTTAAATACACAATGTTTTGGAAACATGATTGGTTCACCTGAGATAAATCTGATGTGATAGTTTTAAGTCTTGTTTAATTTGTCTGCTTTAAAAACACCAATTATTGATCCATTTTAAATTTTAATACAGACTTGCAATGAAAACGTTCTGGAAAAAGGAGACATTGTTTATTTCCAGCACTTTCTCCTTTAGGCTTTTCTCACGTCTTTAAACTTTAAAAGAGCATATCAATTGTATTCAAATGGGTAAAGAGTAAATTAAAGTATTGACATAACTTCAGGTATATTAGGTCAGGGACGTACAAAAAAAAAGTCATGTGCATTTTCAACAAAGCTTTATGATACTAGATCTATGAAACATTAACCCTTTCCCTCATATAGACGCTTTCTGACGCCTCTGCAGCAGGCGGCTTTTTGAAAACAGTGACAAAAGAAGAAATTGCACAAAACGTGCAATTTCTCCTTTTAACACAATGTTTTCCACTTTTTGTCATTCATTCAATTGTAAAGATTTTCCCATTTACAATAAACCTGCAGCAGACGACTTTGGAAACAATTGGGCAAGAAAGTGGAAAATGTCTAAATACAGCAGTAATTAACGAAAAGCAGTGAAAACATTCTGGCAAAAGGAGAAATTGCTTGTTATCAACAATTCCTTTTTTCTGCCAAAATGTTTTCAAAACTAGTCTGCTGCAGGTGGGAAAGGGGAGTTAAAACAACCTTTTGGTCCATAAATTTCTATTTGATTGATTTTGTCTTGTGTAAATATTAACCCTTTCACACATTTTGTGATGTCTCTGCATCATGTATCTTTTAACCCTTTTCCTTATACGATTAATTCTGCAGCAGACGACTTTGAACATGTTTTGTCAAAACACAGAATATTTCTATAATTGAATTGATAATTATAATTAAAAGTGGAAAACATTGTGGCAAAAAGAGAAATTGCTTGTTTTGAGCAATTTCTTCTTTTGTCACTGTTTTCAAAATGCTGTCTGCTGCAGAGGCGTTAGAAAGTGTCTATATGAGGGTAAGGGTTAATTTGCCACAATATTTTCAAGTCGTCTACTGCAGAGGGGTTGGAAACGGCCTGTGTTGTTGTTACGTGGATGAAGCATCGACTTCTCACAGTTGCTGCAGGGGCTGGGTAAATGTATTGGAAGTATATGTATGATCTGGGGGAAACGGCTAGACATTATCAGACTTGTTCCTTATCAAAATGGGTCATGGATATAAATAGGATAAATACTTAACCCTTTACCGCATACAACAAACCTGCAGCAGACTGCTTTGATTAACCCTGTCCTTCATATAGACACTTTCTACGCCTCTGCAGCAGACGGCTGTTTGAAAACATAGTGACAAAAGAAGAAATTGCTCAAAACGGGCAATTTTTCCTTTTTCCACAATGTTTTCCACTTTTAGTCATAGGTTATCCATTCAATTATAGAAATATTCTTTTTTTTTACCAAATATGTACAAAGTCGTCTGCTGCAGAATTGCTGTATGAGGGAAAGGGTTAACTAAATAATTGATTGCAAAATTGTTGAAAATATATGGGCAAATATCATGAGCAATTTATCCTTTCTGGACAATTGTTTGCTGCATCAAAATCTTTCCCACATACAGATACTTTCTGAGTGATGCTTTTGCACTAGACAATGTTTGAAAACACTTGCAAAATGGATAATTGCTCAATGTATCATGTACAAGCAATATTTCCTTTTGTCACAATGTAATTTATGAAGATTAAGTTTCATGTTTTTACCAAGATGTTTTCAAAGTTGTCTGCCTCAGATTTTTTGTATACATGAGAGTAATTTTGTTTAAAAAAGGATAAATACTTTTTCAATAGAACCCTCCAATTCCTGAAATGCCAATTTAATATAAAACATTCTTTTTTATTTCCTTTCTTTTTTTATCTCATGAATTTGCTCATGATGAGCAATTTCTACTTTTGCAGCAAAGTTGTCAACTTTTTTCAATAATTAAACCTATATACAACTATAGAGATTTTCCAAATTTTTTAGTAGACTTTTTTCAAAGTCGTCTGCTGCAGATTTGCTTATTGTGGGAAAGGGGGGTTATATCCTCTCCTCCTATTTGTTGTATGTGGGAAAGGGTTAAAAGTAAGATGGAGAAATCAATTGTTTAGCAGTCTGTTCGATTTTCAATATCAAGACACTGTCCATTCTGTTATAATGCGGGGTGTTTCATTTCACGTTCGGAACGATCGATTAGCCCGGCAATACTCATATGCATTATGTTTGTAATCTTAGCCCATAAACTATCCTGGCGTTGAACTGTGATACTGCTGTGTGTTTACACTTGTCTTTCCCACAAACACACAGGTCTGTCACCGGTCTTTAATGTTCATAGTCCGTGACCTCTGTCTTTAACCCTTTTTCCAAATACTTCAAATCTGAAGGAGATGACTTTGAAAACCTCCTTACAAACACGTGAAAAATCTCAATCGAGTTTAATTATTAAAAAAGTTGACAAACATTGATGCAAAAGGAGAAATTGCTCATCTTGAGCAATTTCTCCTTTTGTCAGTGTTTTCTAAAGTCGTCTGCTGCAGATGTGTCAGAAAGCATCTACATTTTCGAAAGGGTTAAACCCTTTCTTCTAACTAGCTGATGACTTTCAAAAATATTGTGGGGGGAAACAGAATTATGAGTAATTTCTCCTGTTCTTACACTGTTTGTTACTCTACTTTATTCTAAAATCAAACTTATATAAATTTAAAGAGATTTTTACCTTATTTCCCCCCAGTTTTCCATGTAGGCTAGCTGCTACAGATTATTTGTATATATATGAGAAAATGCTAATAATGTCATGTTGATCTCGTGGACTCTTATCAAGATGTCCAGACTGCTTTGATAATGTAATTTAATTCGCTAAACCTTTCTGTTATGTTTGACTTTCCATGCATTTATTCTGATGTACAGAAAACATTATAAACAGTATTTACTGAATTGTTTGCAATGCATGATTATATATATAGTCGTTCATATATTGAAAGTATGACCGTTGAATATGAAAGGAGAAATTGTTTTCAGAGTCTTATTTTGCTAAGCCATCTACTAATTTAGTCAACTTTGTCTGAAACCATGCTTATTACCCCTTCCCTTAATTTGCAGACACATTTTTAAAATACCGAGCTATTAATCAACAATTTCTATTATTACTGGTACTCAAATCAAATCAATTCAAATCTAATCAATAATTAAGCTTTCATAATGTAGGTTTTCCAAATGTTTGTGTTAATGTATATTACCCTTTCCAACGAATGTTGTCGTAAATTAGAATATCTCTATAGTTAAATGGATAACCTATGACTAAAAGTGGATTATTGTGGCAAAAGGAGAAATTGCTCATTGAGCAAGTTCTTCTTTTGTCACTGTTTTCAAAAATCCGTCTGCTGCAGAGGCGTAGAAAGTGTCTTGAAGTGGGAAAGGGTTAAAGACGCCCACTACAGATTTGTTATGTGATGGTAATGGATTATTTCTTCAGATGATGATAAAGTTGCACAACCTTGTATTAGATATTATAATTAATTTATCTCCGTATTAACCCTTTCCCTCATAAAACGAATCTGCAGCAGAAAATCTCTATAAATGAAAGTATTATTATATTAAATAGAGTTGAAAATATTGTTATGATTAATTTATTCTTTTTTCACATCATTTTCAAAAAGCCGTCTGCTGCAGAGGGTCTCTGAAAGCATCTTTATGAGGGAAAGGGTTAAGGTTGTTATTCACTAGTAGATGCATGAGCTTAACCCTTTCCCTCATATAGACGCTTTCTGAAGCCTCTGCAGCAGACAGATTTTTGAAAACATAGTGACAAAAGAAGAAATTGCTCAAAACGAGAAATTTCTCCTTTTGACAAAATGTTTTCCACTTTTAGTCATAGGTTATCCATTCAACTATGGAGATTTTCTACGTTTTGACAAAATAAGTTCAAAGTCGTCTGCTGCAGAATTGTCGTATGAGGGAAAGGGTTAATCCAAATGCTGCAGAAATTCGTCTGTTTGGGACAAAAGAAGAACATATTTAACCCTTTCCCACAAATCTGCAGCATACATCTATACAAACACATAGAAAATCTCTATTAATGCTAGTGTAATAAATAAATAAAAGGTGAAAACATTGCCGAATGGAGAAACTGCTTGTTTTTAAAAAGTTCTTGCTAAAAAAGCTAAATGTATTCTTTCTGATCAATCCTCTTAAACTGCTTGTCTTATGTCAAGATAGTTTGGCAAAATAAGTTCTTTAATTAACCCTCTACATGAATTGTTCAAGGGTTATTGATAAGTTCAAAACAATGTTGCAAGGTGGCATCAGAAAAATGGTTAATTGACAAAACTTAATGTTTCTTCCTCTTTAACTGCTTGTCTAATTTCAAGATCAGTTGGCAGAAATGGTTCTTTTCAAATTGTTGACACATTTATCCAGAGACACATATATATTTTATATGCTGATGCATTTAACCCTTTCCCTCGTATAGACGCTTTTCGACGCCTCTGCAGCAGACGACTTTTTGAAAACATAGTGACAAAAGAAGAAATTGCACAAAACGTGCAATTTCTCCTTTTGACACAATGTTTTCCACTTTTTGTCATTCATTCAATTATAAAGATTTTCTATGTATTCACAAAATATGTTCAAAGTCGTCTGCTGCAGAATTGTCGTATGAGGGAAAGGGTTAACATGGATTTGGGGAAACTTCATGGTGATTATCTGATCTATACTCTTTCAAGCTCATGGGGATTTTTTTTTAAGTCACTATAAAAAGTAGTCTTAGTAATAGACATTTGGGAAGTAAGTTTGGCCGAGATTGAACTTAAACTCCCAACCCCTGGATTGACAGCTTATCAATCTTTTGAGCAGGGGATAAAACCTGTTGAGAGTGAATGCACTTCCCTAAACTTTCAGAGGCGTTGCCTTAATAATAAAATATTGTTTAACCTTTTCCTCTGTACAGCAAAATGCAGCAGACGACTTTGAAAACCTTGTGACAAAAACATGAAAAATGTCAATAAAAGATAGCTTAATTGTTAAATAAAGTTGAAAACATAGTGGCCAAATTAGAAAATGTTCATGATGAGCAATATCACCTTTCGCCGCAATGTTTTCAAAAGTCGTCTGCTGCTATTGCGTCAAAATGGGTCTGCAGGTGGGAAAGGCTTAAACCAACATGGATATTCCATTAATCCTGTATTAAATAGATACAACTTTTCTATTTCCAGTTAACCAGTTGACTTGCAAGGCGGTGTTGGTTTGGGCGGTGACACACCCTTATACATGTATAGAGTGTGGGGGTCTCTCCACGATACATGGAAAACGGCAAAACGTTTCAACCTGTAAAGAGACCTCGTCTTGACGTCCCAGGCACAAGTAAGTATTTCTTGGTTTTTACCCAATACCCACATACAACCAAATCTGCAGCAGTCGACTTTTGTTTCAAAGTTTGCTACTATATTTTGATATTGTACCGTCATTTACAGATTTCCCATATGTTCCACCGGTTGATTTCTGTGGACTTTTGTTGAAAACCCTAGCAAAACGGGAAATTGTTCATGATGAGCATTTTCTCCTTTTTCGACAATGTTTTCAACTCTTTACACAATAATTATTGTGTGACTTACAAAAATTGTCTTTGATTTCAAAGTTGCCTGTTTTGGGTTGTTTTTTACAGATTTGGGAAAGGGTTAAGACTCGTCCAAAGGGCTACACGCGTCCTCAATGGCTCCGCATACTTGTTAAAATCTTGCCCAAGTTTTCACCATCTATGTTATGAGCTCTCCTTCAAGAAAGCCTGGAACCTGTCTAAGTGTCCTTCGGTCCTGGCTGACAAGAATTCCTTTCGGACTTGACGAACATAATAATTTGTCGTGAAGTCTTTTCAACCATGGGTTATTTGTGGAAAGAGTAAAAATTCATCTGCCTAGGCATCTATGTCTGATCCAATTGGACACGGTTAACCCTTTCCCTCATACAACAATTCTGCAGCAGATGACTTTGAACATGTATATTTTGTCAAAAAATAGAAAATCTCTATAATTGAATGAATAACCAATGACTAAAAGTGGAAAACATTGTGGCATTGTGAAATTGCTCGTTCTGAGCAATCTTTACTTTTGTCACTTTGTTTTCAAAAAGTTGTCTGCTCCAGAGGCATCAGAAAGCGTCTATTTCAGGAAAAGGGTTAAATATGTGAACAATTAGTAAATTATCCTGGAAACTGCTATTAGTGAACTGCTTGTTTGTAACAAAAATAATAGCAGAATAATATTTTGTTTATGTTTCACACAATACAGTTTTAACTTGTTACGACATCATGTAAATTTAACCATATATTGTGAAGGCATCTTTATATATATATTGAATTTCTGGAAAGTTTTATCTTATGATTTTTCAGTGGCAATACGTGGTCCTATACCCAATGGGCCGATGCACCCTCGCCCACTCATTGCCCTGTTGGATGGTCGAGACTGTTCGGTGGAGATGCCGATACTGAAAGATGTTGCTACGGTTGCCTTCTGTGATGCCCAGTCCACTTCGGAAATACATGAAAAGGTTAGATTTATCTCAGTTAGATTTAGATTTATCTCAACTCGCTATTTATACCTAACTCGGTATCCAGCTCTTCACAACTTTAACCCTTTCCCTTATCCCTTTCCCTCATACGACATTTCTGCAGCAGACGACTTTGAACGTATTTTGTCAAAACATAGAAAATCTCCATAATTGAATGGATAACCTATGACAAAAAGTGGAAAACATTGTGGCAATAGGAGAAATTGCACGTTTTGTGCAATTTCTTCTTTTGTCACTATGTTTTAAAAAAGCCGTCTGCTGTAGAGGCGTCAGAAAGCGTCTATATGAGGGAAAGGGATAACGACAATTCTGCAGCAGATGACTGAACATATTTTGTTAAAAAAATGGAAAATCTCTATAATTAAATGGATAATCTATGACTAAAAGTGGAAAGCATTGTGACAAAAGGAGAAATTGCTCGTTTTGAGCAATTTCTTCTTTTGTCACTGTTTTCAAAAAGCCGTCTGCTGCATAGTTGGCAGAAAGCGTCTATATGAGGGAAAGGGTAATCGTATTCCATCCACCGTTCCCAATCTTGTTGGAGAAGATTAATCCTTTCCCACATACAACAAATCTGCAGAAGAAGACTTTGAAAGCATCTTGGCAAAAACATGAGAAATGATTATAAATGAAAGTTTAATTACTGAAAAGATATGAAAATTTTGTGGCAATAGGAGAAATTACTCTTTATGAGCAATTTCTCCTTTAATATGTCATGTCTTCTCAAAATTTATCTGCTGCAGAGGCGTCAGAAAGCGTGTATATCTGGGAAAGGGTTGAAATGTCTGTTCCTCAAAGGTGCATTTGCAAAGGCTATGCTAATCTGTATGTTGTATTGGATTGTGAAGTAGACAATAACTACCATGGCATTCATACTTCGAATACTTCACCTTTTCCGACATTAAAAACAAATCTGCAGCTGACAAATTTGAAAAAAAAGAGAAGCAAACAAATGTAAAATATCTGTCAGTAAATGTATAATTATTGAGAATGGTCGAAAATATTGGTAGAAGAAAAATTTGCACATTATGAGCATTGAGCAAATTTCTCCTTTGGCTACAATGTTTTCTAATGTTGTCTGCTGCAGATTTTCCAAAATACTTATGGGAAATAAGTAAGTTATTATTTACTAGTCTACATACAGAGGCTTTCTGACGCCCATGCAGTAGAAGAATTTTAAAATTATTGTGGCAAAAATGGATTGCTCATTATGAGCAATTTCTCCTTTTGCCACAATGTTTTTAACTTTATTGTCCCCCGCTTTACGAAGTAAAACGTCGGGGACATTAAATCTCATTCGTCAGTCCGTCAGTCCCTCCGTCACGCTGTCACAAAAACTTTAACCTTGGTCATAACTTCTGAACCGTAATAGGTACTGCTTTCATAGCGGGGGACCATAATTCTCTGAATTTGCTTGTTCAATAATTTTTTCATTCAATTATTTAGACTTTCATTTAAATACGCTTGACTTAATTATTCTCAGTCATCTGTTGTATGAGGGAAAGGGTTAAGTTACCTTGACCAGAGCCTTAGATAATGTGCGTTTTGTTTTATCTCAAATCCTGATTTGACCATATGTTGTGGGTACTCAAATGAATCATCTCATTGAGACAATTTTTTTGAGTACCAACATTATGGGGTTTGGTTGTATATTAAGGGATTTTGTGGGGAAAAGAGCTTTATAACAGCCCCTTATCTAGACCCCTGAATGACTGATGTCTTATCTCTCATTGTAGGTATTAAATGAGGCTGTTGGTGCCTTAATGTGGCACTCTATAACATTGACCAAAGAAGACTTAGAAAAATTCAAGAGTTTACGTGTGATAGTGCGGATAGGTAGCGGTTACGACAATGTAGACGTCAAAGCGGCGGGAGAATTAGGTCAGTATAGTGACTAGTTTAAATGCAAGCACCTCAATTAAAATGAAAATCTTTTGAAAACTGCTTCCTTTCTGGTTAACTCTTGCATTTCTGAAGCAGACGATTTTGAAATTATCTAGATGCAAAAATGTGGACCGTCTCTTTAAATGACAGAATGATTATAGAAATGAGTTAAAATGATTGTGGCCAAAGGAGAAATTGTTCATTATGAGCAATTTCTTTGGTCACAATGTTTTCAAACGTCCTTGAAAATGTGTCTACATTTGGGAAATGATTGAAATGGATGAATATGCATTTACAGAGATGAAAATGCATCTTATGTGAAGAATTTTCCTGTGTTAAAAGGAGAAATTATGGGGCGGAAAGACCATTTTACGCCCCCGTATTATTATTTAGATCTCTAATAAAGTTGTTGGTGTCTGCCTGTGTGGGAACAGTACATCTTATTGTGACTATAAGGCGTTAACCCTTTCCCTTATACGACAATTCTGCAGCAGACGACTTTGAACGTATTTTGTCAAAACATAGGTTATTCATTCAGTGGAAAACATTGTGGCAAAAGGAGAAAGTACACGTTTTGTACAATTTCTTCTTTTGTCACTATGTTTTCAAAAAGCCGTCTGATGCAGAGGCGTCAGAAAGCGTTTATTCGAGGGAAAGGGTTAAGTTTATCCCTTTCCCACATACCACAATTCTGCATCAGACGACTTTGAAACATCTGAACATTGATTTGAAAAATCTCTAGAAACGAAAAGTGTAATCATTTAATCGAGTTGAAAACATTTGTGGCAAAAGGAGGAATTGCTCATATTGAGCAATTTCTTCTATTACCACAGTTTCTAAAAAGTCGTCTGCTGCAGAGGAGTCAAAAAGTGTCTACAGAAAGCATTATTCTGAATATGATGAGGTTGAAATATATATATATATCATTTGGCAGCCGCAGACAACTTTAAAAATATGGAAAATCTCAAAAAATCTATTTATTATTATTGAAAAGAGTCTATAATAAGTACATTGTTGCTATTAGGAGAAATTGCTCATTATGAGAAATTTCTTCTTTTGTCTATGCTGTCTTCCAAGACATCAGCTGCAGATTTGTTAAAATGTGTGAAATGTAAAAGATAATTCAAGGAAAATAGAAAATGATGAAGTGCATTAACCCTTTCCACATACAATCAATATACAGCAGACGATTTTGAAATCGTCTGCAGAGAAATATGGAACATCTCTTTGTAGAATAGAGATGAAAACATTGTGGCAAAGGGAGAAATTTCTGCCAAAATGATTTCAAAAGTCGTCTGCTTCAGTTGCGTCAGAAGGCGCCTTACAAGTGGGAAAGAGTTAATATGTAACTTTCGTTGGGTGAAGGGTCTAACCTTGGATAAATCTGGAATTTGATCAAATAGTTTACCATGTTTTTGCTGCAGTTAGACAGACTTGCTTTGAAGTACTTGTAACATTTATCCTCAATGTTAATATGTCTGAGAAAATGACAAATCAAACAGTTTTCTAATAATAGGTCTGTCTGGGAAATAGTTTTGCAGGTAATTTGGAAAGATAATCCATGGCATATGTACTTCATTTCGCAATGGTTAGCTCCCTTAACAATACATTACTTTGATTTAAGCCCTTTCCAACATACAACACATTTGCAGCAGAAGACTTAAAATATCCTGGCATTTGTTTTTGAAAAATACCTTAACGCTTTCCCTCATATAGACGCTTTCTGACGCCTCTGCAGCAGACAGCTTTTTAAAAACATAGTGACATAAGAAGAAATTGCTCAAAACAAGCAATTTCTCCTTTTCCCACAATGTTTTCCACGTTTAGTCATAGGTTATCCATTGAATTATAGAGATTTTCTATTTTTTGTCAAAATATGTTCTAAGTCGTCTGCTGCAGAATTGATGTATGAAGGAAAGGGTTAAATTGGAGTTTTATTATGACATACAGTGGAAAGCAATGGGGCAAATGGAGAGAACTTCTACTTCTGCCACAAGGTTTTCAAAAGTCATCTGCAGATGCGTTGGAATGCATCTACAAGTGGGAAAGGGTTAGTAAATGTTCGGCAAGTTCTAATACAAAGGGATTGATTGTGCAGGTGTATACCTAATTTGTAGAAATGATGCATAAGTCATCAGCTGCAGATTTGTGGTATGTGGTAGCTCAGTCAGTAGCAAAGCAGGCTGTCAATCTAGGGGTTGTGTATTTCATCCGCAGCTTGGCCGACATTCTTTCCAGCTTTGACAGAAGTCACTGTGACTAGCAGCATTCATCTTGCACCAATGGGGCTCACAGTCTATGTGGAAAAGCAGCCAGTTGCTAGGAAAATCTGACGTGGAATACTGGTGTGAGAAAGCCAGGAAACACATAGGTGAACTGGCTGCCGTGATATAACTGAAAACCCACGTTAACCCTTTCCCCCATATGACAATTCTGCAGCAGACGTCTTTGAACGTATTTTGTCAAAACATAGAAAATCCATGACAAAAAGTAGAAAACATTGTGACAAAAGGAGAAATTACATGTTTTGTGCAATTTCTTCTTTTGTCACTATGTTTTCAAAAAGCCGTCTGCTGCAGAGGCGTCCGAAAGCGTCTATATGAGGGAAAGGGTTAAACCCCTACCAATTGTATGTTGTAAAGGGTAACTCTTTCCCACATAATGACAATTCTGCAGCAGACGACTTTGAATACATAGTGACAAAAACCTGAAAAATCACCATAAAAGATAGCTGAATTGATAAATAAAGTTGAAAACATTGTGGCCAAAGGAAAAATTGCTCATCATGAGCAACTTCACCTTTGGCAACAATGTTTTCAAAAGTCGCTTGCTGGTTTTGCGTCAAGATGCGTCTGCAGGTGGGAGAAAGGGTTAATAATTATTTTGTTGATTTATTCCAGGAATAGCAGTGTGTAATGTGCCAGGCTATGGAGTAGAGGAGGTGGCTGATTCCACCATATGTCTGATTTTAAATCTTTATCGAAGAACTTACTGGCTAGCAAATATGGTTCGTGAGGGAAAGAAAATAAGTGGTCCAGAGTCTTTGCGCGAAGCAGCGCAGGGTTCAGCCCGCATTCGGGGCGACACTCTTGGAATTGTGGGTCTTGGGCGAGTGGGATCTGCGGTTGCCCTGCGAGCAAAAGTGTTTGGATTTAATGTCATATTTTATGATCCATATTTATCAGACGGGGTAGAAAAATCATTAGGTGAGTAGACAAATGAGTCATTCTTTCCCGGAATGTTTTCCTCTTAGAATTGTTTCGTTTCACAAGATAAAAACAAACCCAATAATCTGTTGATTTTCCATTGTGTTGCCAGCCTTGGCAGGTAGATTAATAAGGATTGGTTCTCCACTTTTCATCTGTTTGTATGTCTGTCTGTCATGCTTAAATAATTTCCCAATTGCAGACGCATCTACGGCAGACCACTTTTGAAACATAACGAGCAATTTGTCTTTTTGCCACAATATTTCCAACTATACTGAATCTTAACACCTTTAATTATAGAGAGCTGGATGGTTTTGCCCGGATGCTTATGAAGTCGTTGTTTACAGATTTGTTGTCTTAGAAAAGGGTTAGATTACTTGCATTTTGGCAGGTGACAAATGTGTTCCTTCAAACACTCTCGACGCTTTCTGACGCCTCTGCAGCAGACGGCTTTTTGAAAACATAGTGACAAAAGAAGAAATTGCACAAAACGTGCAATTTCTCCTTTTGCCACAATGTTTTCCACTTTTTGTCATAGGTTATCCATTCAATTATAGAGATTTTCTATGGTCTGACAAATTACGTTCAAAGTCGTCTGCTGCAGAATTGTCGTATGAGGGGAAAGGGTTAATGATAGTAATGGCTGCCCTCCCCTCCTTGGTAAGCATTACGACTGACTGGCTTGTGTCTGGATAAATGGACTAATAGTACAGGTTCTTAGCCAGGAAACACTGTGATGTAACTAAAAATTGTTGAAATCTGCGTAAATCAACTAATCAATCCTTCATTGAGTCCTGGTAGCTCAGGCTGTCAATCCAGGGGTTGTGAGTTTGAATCCCGGCTCGGTCAACTTTCTTTCCGACGTTTGACAAAAGTCATTGCGACATGCGTCATTCGTCTTCCACCAATGGGCTAAGTCTATGTGGAAAAGCAGCCAGTTGCTTTGGAAGATTGTTGTGTGGAGTACTGGTGTGCGAAAACCAGGAAACATGAGTAGGTGAACTGGCCGCCTTGATAATGACTGAGAAATTGTTAAAAGCGGCGTTAAACCCCAATCAATCAAACCAATCAATCCTTCAAACACTCTTGTTTTCAAAATTGTTATTTACTTTCAGGTCTCACACGGGTATACACACTACAGGATCTATTATTTCAAAGCGACTGTGTCTCACTTCATTGTAACCTTAATGAACATAATCATCATCTCATAAACGACTACACCATCAAACAAATGCGACCAGGTAAGAGCTTCTTAAATCTGTTCCAAAAACTGATCAATTACTTGTTCTCTTTTATGTTACCGTAGAATCTGATTTTTTAGTATGTCCATCCTTATTATTTGTTTTGTGCTTATCTAGAAGTGTCATGTCTCTGCCTTGGCAGGGAGACACATAGGGTTCACTTCTCAGGTGTCCGTCCGTCTGTCTGTCTGCCGCGCTGACATATAGAGAGGAGGTTTGTGTGTTCCTTTTAAATGCCATTGTTTTTATCCCATTTCCACATACAACATATCTGCAGCAGAAGACTGAAAATGTTCAAGCAAAAATAGGAAAACCTCTGTAGATTATCCTTTTCCCCCCATACAACCAATCTGAAGCAGATGACTTTGAACATATTTTGTCAACAAATAGAAAATCTAAATACTAAATACTTTAATACTAAAAGTGGAGAAATTGCTCGTTTTCAGCAATTTCTTCTTTTGTCACTGTTCTCAAAAAGCTGTCTGCTGCAGAGGCGTCAGAAAGCGTCTATATGAGGGAAAAGGTTAAAGGATATTTGATGAAAACATAGTGACAATCGGCGAAATTGCTCATGATGAGCAACTTCTCCATTTGTGACAATGTTTTTAAAAGTTGTCTGCTGCAGAGGCGTCGTCGGTAAGCGTGAAAAGGTTATATCACATCAACATAGACTTTCAAAATGGTAGTAGTGGCTGCCCTCCTAGGCGCTCAGGGTTGCGGGGTTTAGCCTTATGCCTGACTGGCTGGTGTCGGGCTAAATGGACCAGCAGTACTGGTAACTTACCCAGGAAACACCGGGATATAACTGAAATATTGTTTAACCCTTTCCCTCATACGACAATTCTGCAGCAGACGACTTTGAACGTATTTTGTCAAAACATAGAAAATCTCCAGAATTGAATGGATCACCTATGACAAAAAGTGGAAAAACGTTGTGGCTAAAGGAGAAATTGCACGTTTTGTGCAATTTCTTCTTTTGTCACTATGTTTTCAAAACGCCGTCTGCTGCAGAGGCGTCAGAAAGCGTCTATATGTGGTGGGAAAGGGTTAAAGCGGCGTAAAACACCAAACAACCAATCATGGCAACAGTGCCCTTGTCCATGATCCCTTGGTAACAAGGCAGTTCTATGCTCAGAAATGTGCCTTGCTCAAAGACAGCTACGGCTGATCCTGTGCATATACTTCAAATTATGACATTTTATGGGTATATGTTTATCACATATTTTTAGTTTTGTGCCTGAGGTATGGTTTCAGCATCCACCATGCCGTGATACCAGAGTTATGGCTCTTGACTTGAAAAGAATAGGGTACATTAGTGTTGGAATCCATGATTCATGTTATTTTCCTGCCCTTAAAAAAAAACAATCTCATTTGTCTCAACATACCATACTAGATTATTTTTAAATCTAAGTAGTGGTATATCAAATTTCCATGAAAGTTTTTATGCAATATACATACATGTTTTCTACGCATAAACTACAAACAATGGCAATTAATTGAAAATTTGCAAGGTTATCCAATCGCTAGCAGGGCAAAGGTCAAATCATAAAATTACTAAACTGACAATGGTAGAGTTGATACACTTGTGTTGATGATAAATCTTTTCTAAAGACATACAAAATGCATCATTCTGTATTAACGACATTTATTTTGCATTTCAAACTTAGTAGGAATTGACTATTGAATTGGAATTTTTTAGTCATGATTTTTTTTTTGTCCCCCGCTTTTAGCGAAAGCTGGGGACTATTATTTCTCATTCGTCAGTCAGTCAGTCCGTCAGTCCGTCAGTCCGTCCGTCAGTCCGTCAGTCCGTCCGTCAGTCCGTCAGTCCGTCAGTCACGCTGTCACAAAAACTTTAACCTTGGTCATAACTTCTGAACCGTAATAGGTACTGCTTTCATATTTCACATGTGTATTCCTTGTGACAACCCCTTTCCATCAATAATTTTTTTGACCTTGTGACCTTGACCCTGACGAGTTATGGCCCTTTACCCCTATGTATGACTAAATTCATTTCCGGGCTATTTCTCTGCAACCTCTTTTTGGAATTTTATGAAACTTCATAGGAAGGATCACCACCAAGTGTAGATGCGCATATCGTGTTTGCGTTCCGGTTGGATTATTTTGCACGGAGTTATGGCCCTTTACCCCACCATCAGGCTATGTATGACTAAATTCATTTCCGGGCTATTTCTCTGCAACCGCTTTTTGGAATTTTATGAAACTTCATAGGAAGGATCACCACCAAGTGTAGATGCGCATATCGTGTTTGCGTTCCGGTTGGATTATTTTTCACGGAGTTATGGCCCTTTACTCCACCATCAGGCTATGTATGACTAAATTCATTTCCGGGTTATTTCTCTGCAACCGCTTTTTGGAATTTTATGAAACTTCATAGGAAGGATCACCACCAAGTGTAGATGCGCATATCGTGTTTGCGTTCCGGTTGGATTATTTTGCACGGAGTTATGGCCCTTTACCCCACCATCAGGCTATGTATGACTAAATTCATTTCCGGGCTATTTCTCTGCAACCGCTTTTTGGAATTTTATGAAACTTCATAGGAAGGATCACCACCAAGTGTAGATGTGCATATCGTGTTTGCGTTCCGGTTGGATTATTTTTCACGGAGTTATGGCCCTTTACTCCACCATCAGGCTATGTATGACTAAATTCATTTCCGGGCTATTTCTCTGCAACCGCTTTTTGGAATTTTATGAAACTTTATAGGAAGGATCACCACCAAGTGTAGATGCGCATATCGTGTTTGCGTTCCGGTTGGATGATTTTTCACGGAGTTTTACCCCACCATCCGGCTATGTATGACTTAATTCATTTCCGGGCTATCTCTCTGCAACCGCTTTTTGGAATTTGATGAAACTTTATAGGAAGGATCACCACCAAGTGTAGATGCGCATATCGTGTTTGCGTTCCGGTTGGATTATTTTTCACGGAGTTATGGCCCTTTACTCCACCATCAGGCTATGTATGACTAAATTCATTTCCGGGCTATTTCTCTGCAACCGCTTTTTGGAATTTTATGAAACTTCATAGGAAGGATCACCACCAAGTGTAGATGCGCATATCGTGTTTGCGTTCCGGTTGGATGATTTTTCACGGAGTTATGGCCCTTACTTCTGAACCGTAATAGGTACTGCTTTCATATTTCACATGTGTATTCCTTGTGACAACCCCTTTCCATCAATACCAATTTTTGTGACCTTGACCCTGGCGGGGGACCATGATTCTCTGAATTTGCTTGTTTTCATTGATTTCAACTGGCTACATTATTAATACAATGTATGTACTTTAATTTATTTTGAGGATGTTCAAAGTCTTATTCTTCAGATTTGTTGTATGTGAGAGCAGGTTAACTGCAGCAGACATTTAGTAAAAAAGTAGCGTTCTTTAAATAAAATTATTTAAAACATTTTGTCAGAAGGAGAAACTGCTTTATGATGAGCAATTTCTCCATTTGCCGCAATGTTTTTATAAGTTATCTGCTGCAGAGGCGTCAGAAAGCGTCTTGTTTGTTGAAAAAAGGGTTAAATAATATGGTTAAGCTTTAGGATAGAGACTGGATGAAATAAAATAGGTTTTTAATACTTGACATCTCTATTTCAGGTGCCTTCCTGGTTAACACAGCCCGTGGAGGATTGGTCGACGAACATGCGCTCGCTGCTGCTTTAAAGGATGGGAGAGTGCGAGCTGCAGCCCTAGACGTTCATGAAAACGAGCCATTTTCATTAACAACAAGTAAGAGTATAAACAATAAGTTTAACCCTTTCCCACCTATAGACGCATTCTGACGCATCTGCAGCAGACGACTTTTGAAAACATTGTGTCAAAACCAGTAATTTCTCCTTTTGCCACAATGTTTTTCAGTAATTTTACCTACAATTATAGAGATTTTCCATATTTTTTAGTAGACATTTTAGTCGTCTGCTGCAGTATGCTGTATGTGGGAAAGGGTTAACTTGTTGATAACATGATTTAAATCCTTCGTGTATGTAACATCATGAGAACGAAATATTAAAGCATATTTTGTCAAATAATAGAAAATCTCTGTAATTGAATGGATAACCCAAGACAGAAAGTGGAAAACATTGTGGCAAAAGGAGAAATTGCTTGTTTTGAGCAATTTCTTCTTTTGTCACTATGTTTTCAAAAAGCTGTCTGCTGCAGAGGTGTCAGAAAGTGGCTATATGAGGGAAATGGTAAACCTTTGCCTACATACAGACAACTTTTGAACAGGAATAGGGTATAGTAAGATATTGCTCAAACGTCCAAGATCAAGATGGGGTATTAACCCTTTCCCACATATAAAAAATCTGCAGCAGACAACGGCAAAAAATGTTTAAGTCAAAAATATGTGTACTTTGTGTCAAAAGGAGAAATTGCTTATGATGAGCAATTTCTCCTTTTGCAATATTTTTTGTTTAATATGAATGCAATATGCGTATCCTTTTTGTTGGAAAAGATAAGAATGATGGACAAATTTCTTATGATTAGATGATCAGTTAATCAAATGGTCAAGTTGTTATTCAATTGTAATATGTGTATGTTTACAAATATCCAATTAAAATGCCTTAACATAATTATATGAACGCAAAATATGGCAAAGAAGTAGAAAATGAATTGGACGTTGATTAAGGATTCTGAAACACAGAGAGAAAACTATTCATTGACTTTTAAATTTTAATTCGTCCACTCCTCACTTTTAAAAAATACAAAGAACAGGTACCAGAATACCATAATAATCCAACTTCCTATCCAGTTTTCAGTTGCTCCGGTACCCGGTCACGTCCCTAATTTAATTAACCCTTTCCCTCATATAAACGCTTTCGTACGCCTCTGCAGCAGACGGCTTTTTGAAAACATAGTGACAAAAGAAGAAATTGCACAATATACGAGAAATTGTGCAATTTCTCCTTTTGCCACAATGTTTTCAACTTTTAGTGATAGGTTATCCATTCAATTATGGAGATTTTCTATGTTTTGACAAAATACGTTCAAAGTCGTCTGCTGCAGATTTGTTGTATGAGGGAAAGGATTAAGAAGATAATATCTATAATTTTGCCGGATATTTTTAAAGTGTCGCTTGAAGATGTTAAAGGTTTCTAGGTTTAACAATCTTTACCTACACTTCTTGTTTCGTATCATAAAAAGACCACTACATCTCCTTATCCTTAACCTTTTCCCATTTGCAGATGCATTGTGACCCATCTTCAGCAGATGGCTTTTGAAAATATTTTGGCAAAAGAAGGTATTACCGATCATGAGTAATTTATCCTTTTGCCAGTATGTTTTCAACTCTATTCAATAATGATACTTTCATTTACAGAAAATATTTTGGCAAAAGAAGAAATCACTGATGGTAAGAAATTTATCCTTTTGCCAGAGTGTTTCAATTATGAATAAATATGATACTTTCATTTGTAGAGTTTTCCATACTTTTGCCTTTGGTCATCTGTTAATTACTCATTTTCCGTTTCTGACAACTTTTGACAACATTATGGCAAAAGGTAAAATTGCTCATGATGAACAATTTTTTCCTTTCGCCAAAATGTTTTCAACTCTTCCATAATAACACATTCATTTATAGAGAATTACAAAAAAAAAATGTTGTATGTGTGAAAGGGTTTTATCTAGATCCTCTGACGAATCTTCACGTCTATTTCAGGTCCATTAAAAGACTGTCCAAATTTGATCTGCACTCCCCATTCCTCTTTCTACAGTGAACAGAGTTTGACAGAGCTACGAGAAATGGCTGCCGGAGAAATAAGACGAGCGGTCGTTGGTCGAATACCCGACAGTTTACGAAACTGTGTTAATAAGGAATACTTTGGGAACAGTAAAGCTTGTGAGTCACCAGAAATAATTTGATAGTTATACCCCCCAGATACATAGTATATGGGGGCTATATAGGAGTCACGCTTGTTGGTCTGTGGACATTTCTTGTGAACACTATTTCTTAGCAACCCTTGGTCAGAATTCAATATAACTTCACAAGAATGATTGATACCAAGCCTAGCTGTGCATATTGTCGGTGTGTTGCACTGGAATTATTTTTTAATGAGTTATGGCCCCTTGAATTTCTCATACATATGTATATTGTCAGGCACCAGCTGGGGTATTCATCACCTTCAGTGATATTTCTAGTTCTTTTAGAAATTTCTCTTTTTACTACAAGGTTTTCAACTCTATTTAATAAGTAAACTTCCATATGTAGTGATTTTTTACCTAGACATTTTTCGAGTCATCTACTACAGATGTGTTGTTAGAGGGAAAGAGTTAACGAATTTGAAATGAGATTCTAAATGACATGAATGTCAAAATTTCTTTGTAAAAGGATTAATTAGTGAACAATTTGATGTCATTCCTTCAATCATGAGTGCCGGTAGCTCAGTAGCAACGAGAACTGTCAATTCAGTAATTGTGAGTTTGAATATCAACATGGCCTACATTCTTTTCGACGTTTGACAAAAGTCACTGTGACTAGCGTCATTAGCCTTCCACTAATGGGATATCAGTCTGTGTGGAGTACTGGTGCGAGAAAGCCAGAAAACACATGAGTAGGTGAATTGGCTGCTGCTGTAATATGACTGAACAATTGTCAAAAACGGCGTTAAAGCCCAATCAATTAAATCTTCAAACACTTTTCATTGTTTTTTTCCAGCAGCGCCTGGTATGCGGTATTCCTTCCCATCATACCCTGAGAGCATGAACGGAACAGGTGGTTATCCTTTCCCCAACGCTGCAGCTGCAGCAGCGGCGGCGGCCAGTCTGGGAGTACACTCGACCACCATGGACGCACATCCAGCAGTTTCACACAGCACACCACACTCGACACCTCATTCTACGCTAGCCGAGTCAGGCAATCATTTGTCAAAACCCGAGAGTTCAGACGTTCATTAATCATTCATTTGTAGTTTCTTCATTTCTTTTTTTATTGTCATTTAGTTAACGTTCTCCGAGACAAGGAACAATAAGTATACAGTGTATGATACAGAGACGATGCTGCTATGTTGGTAACTGGACTGTAAATAAGGCGAATATTTGGACGGCTATATAGTGGTCTAGATAAGAAGAAGTAAGCTGGGGTTTTCCAAACAGATACTTCTCCAATGACTCAAGGAAACCCTATGTTGTGGGTCCTCAAAGAAACCGTCTCACTAAGACGGGTTCTTTTCAGTACCAACAACATTGGGTTTTAAGTGTCAAATAAGAATTTTGGAATGTGAAATACGTATCTTATCTACAGGTCTGCCTGGATGATGCTGTTATGTTGGTGACTGGGCTGTAAATAAGGCGAACATTTGGAAAGCTATATCAAAAAAAAAAATCCAGTGTGCCCAGTGCTGTTGGTACTCTTTTAATAGTCTCATCAATACAATACTGCTGTGTTCCACCAACACATTTGGTCTTGATGAATAATTTAATAACTTCTTTGAATTATCCATATTTTCTTCGCCTTGTTTATGGCTCTGAAACTTGTATTATATTTTTGTTGGTTGTATTGCAGCTAAAAAAGCATTATGGTATTTTCTAAAAAATATATATGATGTTTTGAAATATCTTTTTTTGTGAGCCAAACCTTTTGTCTTTAGGTTTTTACCTTAAATCCTTTCCCATCTATAGACGCTTTCTGATGCATCTGCAGCAGACGACATTTGTAAACACTGTAATAAAAGGAGAAATTGCTCAAAAAGAGAAATTTCCCCTTTTGCCACAATGTTTTCAACTCAATTTAATGATTTAACTCTTATTTATGGAGATATTTCTGACGCCTCTGCCGCAGACGGCTTTTTGAAAACATAAGTGACAAAAGAAGAAATTGCTCAAAACGAGCAATTTCTCCTTGTGCCACAATGTTTTCCACTTTTAATCATAGGTTATCCATTCAATTACAGAGATTTTCTATTTTTGCCGATATGTTTTCAAAGTCGTCTGCTGCAGAATTGTCGTATGAGGGAAAGGGTTAAATCATGTTTTATGGTTCTTAACCCTTTCCCACATGCAACAAATACTGCAGCCGACGACTTTGATAATATCTGGGGTTGAAATATGGAAAATCTCTATAAATCACAGTATATTAGTTGAATAGAGTTGAGAACATTGTGGTAAAAGGAGAAATTGCTTGTTATGAGCAATTTCTTCTTTTGCCACAATGGTGTGGTTTTCTTAAAGTCTGCAGATGCTTCGAAATGCATCAAAAGGTGGGAAAGGGTTAATACATATCTAAAGACGAACTATGTTTATGCCAAAGTATAGTTTGTGTTGCCATTCATTCCATTCTTTTCAGTCATTGGAATATGATTGTATAATTAAAATTCCCGATCTTTCACCTAAATCTATTGTGAGACTCTTCTAAACTGAAACATTTATGCCTGAAATCTGCTGCAACCATGTCTAGTATTTCTGCCATCATCCATAGGGTTGCATTCCTAGGGTGACCTTCTACAAAAAGTGTTCAATCCATACTGATTGGTTGAAAAACATTGCATGTCAGGCGGCATCAGAAAAGTTTTTTTTTTTTTTTTATTAAATCTGATTTTAAGAAAAATTGAATAGGAATCTTACTTCAGTGATCCTCTACTTAATTTGTTCAAGCCGTATTAATTGGTTACAAAATCATAGCAATTTGGTCAAGATATTATGCACATAAAGATTATTACCAAGTTTGGTGAAAATTGGGTAAGGAGTGCTTAACCGCTTTCCCACATACAACAAATCTTCAGCAAACAACTTTGAAAACATATTGGCAAAAACATGAACATCTCTGTGAATGAAACTTTATATAATAATTAAATAGAATTGAAAACATTGTGTCCACAGGAGAAATTGCTCATTCTAAGCAGTTTCTGTTATTGTCATAACGTTTTTGAATTCTCGTCTGCTGCATAGGCGTCGTAAAGCGTCTGTATGTGTGAAAGGGTTAAAGAAAAGAATGGAAAATCTGAAACATTTATTATAAAAGTAAAACATTTCGAGACAACAGATGCCCTGAAGTATTATTTAAGTTGCCTGAATTTGGTTCTTTCTACAGGAAAGATAAAGCTCTTTTAATTAACAAAGGTTGGACTTTTTTATTTTAAAAACAATACATTGTATACAATAATAAATTAAATAAAGAAAGATTTTCTATATCAGTTTTTACATTGTGTTCCAAGTTGAATAGACTTTACAGACCGAATCTGTTTCATTTGTAGTAAATTAGGTAGATCATTGAGCAACTGTAGATTGATCAATTACTACATTCAGCAAATCGGCTGCAGACTTCTGATGAGAAGGGGGGAAAAAAAGGATGGGAAATTGAATAATAGCTCATTATGAGCAATTACTCCTTTTGTCATAATGTTTTTCCCTCAACGTTTTCTGCAGATGTGTCTGTGTGTGGGCAAGGGAAGGTGTATAAGAAATGTAGTATTAGAGATTTGGATCTTACAGAGCTCTAGATAAACGGGCATTTTTCATGTTCTTAAATCCTTATTTGACATTCAAACCCTATGTTGTGGGTACTCAAAAGAATCGTCTCGGTGAGACGATTTTTTTTGAGTACCCGCAACATAGGATTTGGTTGAGTAATGAGAGAAATATTGTGGGGAAAAAGAGCTGTTCACTACTTCCCCTCGTATCTAGTCCTCTGGATCATACCTGAATGTGCCATTCTGCTGCTGAGTCTTAACTTATTTATGACCACCATTTCATGTAAACTGATTTACACCATTTCTGCCCCCCCTTAACCCTTTCCCACATACATCAGATCTGCATTAGATGATTTGGTTTTTATAATCTCTTATCGAATAGAATTGGAAACATTGTGGCAAAAGTTTGTTTTCAAAGTCGTCTGCTGCGGTATTTTGTTGTGTATGGAAAAGGGTTGAGATGAGCTAGGATCATTGACATTATGGAATTTTCATTATTTTGGCTCATAAAGTTAAGATTTTGTATCGCCTTTTTAGCTCTTCTGTTATTTTTCAATACATTGTAATTAAAAAAGAGAATATGAACAGTTGTATGCAAGATGTAATAAATAACCTGAACTATCACAGTCACAAAAAAATAATCTCAGTTGTTGATTTTAAAGAGAGTAATTAAGCTCAATTGAATGGGATATTTCAATGGGTGAGATTCATCAGAGATGTGGATAAAACTTGTACAGTGAATTGGAAGACTTTATTTTTTGTCTTCGTGAATTTCTCCATTGTCGCAATTTCTGGTAAGTCTTGCCAGATTGATTGCTTCATGCAAAATACTGTTACAACTACATTTTGTAACAATACATTATACAGAGCTCTTGATAAGGGGGTGTTTCGCATGTTCTAAAATCCTTCTTTGGTCCTCTAGCCCTATGTTGTGGGTACTCAAAAAAATCGTCTCGGTCAGACGATTCTTTTGAGTACCCACAACATAGGGTTTGCTTTAATAATAAGGGAGAAATTGCGGGAAAAGGAGCTGAATACCCATCCTTATCTGAACCTCTGTGGAACATAATTTCAGTTGCAACAATTTTGCATGAAGCCTGCAAAATTTCAAAACTGTTATGATGATGTCTCGAATTGATTTAATGTTTTCTATTGTTGACCAATGGTGACATTTCTTACAACTAATTAGGTTTGTTAAGCCATGCTGTCTTTTATTAAACGTGTTCTGATTGGTTTGTTTACTCCAGCATTATGTTCATTCATAGTTTGTCTGAGAAAATCAAAACATGTACAAAAAGTTCAAATAAGGGGCTTAAATCTTAACCCTTTCCCAAATACAGGTGAATTTGCAGTAGATAACTTGAAAACAATGTGACACAAGGAAAAAATGTTCATTATGAGTAGTTTTTGTTTTTGTCACAATATTTTCATCTCTTTTTATAAATGATGATACATACATTTATAGGGATTTTCCAGATTTTCAGAAATCTGATTTCAAAGTCATCTGCTGCAGATTTATATTATATGGGAAATATAAATGCAATAAAACATATATTTATTTAAATTTACTTCAAGATAATTCCAATAAATACCCACAACCTAGGGTTTATGTGGCACTAAAACTGATTTATGATTAAGAAATCTGTCCCTTATTTTGAGCTTTACAGTGCTATAAATCATGCTTTTTAATTGTAATTTAATAAATGTAGATATTTCCCGTACTATACTGGACAGACTGTTCCAAGTGAACCCTCACCCACATTCAGACGCATTTTGATGCCTCTGAAGCAGATTACTTTTGTAAAAGTTGTGGCAAAAGGAGAAATTGCTCATGCAATTGCTCCTTTATTCCCACAATGTTTTTAACTCCGTTTAATGATTATACTTAAATTCATACAGTTTTTCCAGAGTGTTGGTTTTATGAACGAGAAGGGTCGTCAATGCAACACTTGATCTCCAGCAGGTGGGGTGGTATTGGTTTCATACCTTATATATTTTTAAAACATAAGGTGTGGGACCACTATCCTCTTCCCTGTCCGCCGCAATATGACATAAGCTGTTGTAATCTTGTAAAACCAAAAGCGAATAAACACATTTATGAAAGCTACCACTTCTCAAGCTAAAAGAAAAAGTAAACTTAGTTTCAGATACTTTGTCTGTAAATGGCGAGTTGCTGGTTCTTGTTTCGGCCCGAGTTTAAATTTTATGTCGCCTGCCTGTAAAAGATGGGGAGACATTTAGAGATCACTTTTCTGTTGTCTTTACATCTTTCTTTGCATTAATTGGTAATAACTGTTTTTGTTTTGGAGATACTCTTCAAGTTGCAACATATATACCTTGTGATTAGGAGAATTGAACAATACAAATCACATACCTAAAGTCCGCTTATTTTTGGAGGCCCTTATTCATTCTTTTGTTTGCCAGTTTTCTTAATTAATTTTCAATGAATCAATTTAAAATTTGGTTTCTGGCTAGCTTGTGACCTGCAGATTTGTACTTTCTGTGTTAAACCGCAACCGTTGCAAGCGACACATGTATATCGCTGATTGCCTTTGGATAATATATTTGCAACTTTCAGCTCCAAAAAGATGCCAATGTTAAATTTGATGACAAGTAATACAATATTAGTTTTTCTTGGAGTAAATAATGCATCTCATGTTCCCTGAAACTTGTCCCAAATATGATCAGTATATTTTGTGTACATTAAAATAATTCATGCAAATGTTACAAAACTGTTATCAGTACATATATCACCATGTTTGATACATCATTGTATATTTTCATCTGTTCTCTTTTGTCAGAAAAAAAATCACTATGATCTTTTTGTAGAGCTGTAATCATGCAGATTTATGTATATTTGTTGTCTATTGGTCTGTTTTTTTATGCAATTTTTTTTTTTTTTTAATTTTCATAGTTAAAAGGAAGGATGTTCAAAAAGGGGACCAACATGATGGTTAATCCAACGCTCCAATTCTTCCCTTAACCCTTTCCCTCATATAGACTCTTTCTGACGCCTCTGCTGCAGACGTCTTTTTGAAAACATAGTGACAAAAGAAGAAATTTACTTTTAGTCATAGGTTATCCATTCAATTATAGAGATTTTCTATCTTTTGACAAAATATGTTCGAAGTTGTCTGCTGCAGAATTGTCGTATGAGGGAAAGGTTTAACCCTTAACCTGATGTAGACGTTTTCTGATACATTTGCCGCAGATAATTCTGTAAAGCATTTTAGGGGGAAAAAAGCTATTTTTATTTTGTTTTCACCATTATTTCAATACTTTATCAAAATTATACTTCCTATTTGGTATATGCATTTTTTTATAAGGGGTGTTACTCGAACAACCTTCACCAAATTTAGTGACTATGTTAATTGGGATATTATCTTGATCAAGATCAATTTCAAGCCAGATTGACTTTGAAACTCCACAGAGTTTTATGGACCCATGGTTAGTGAAATTTTACTAAATTAGCTGTGTGTGTATTCTAACATAACCTATTCCCACCTAAAGGCGCATCTGCAGCAGACAACTCTTGTTAACCCTTTCCCACTTGCAGACGCATTCCAACGCATTTGCAGCAGACGTCTTTTGAAAACATAGTGACAAAAGAAGAAATTGCACAGAACGTGCAATTTCTCCTTTTGTCACAATGTTTTCCACTTTTTGTCATAGGTTATCCATTTAATTATTGAGATTTTCTATGTTTTGACAAAATACGTTCAAAGTCGTCTGCTTCAGAAATGTCGTATGAGGGAAGGGGTTAACAGTGTGTTTGATATGTTGTATGTGGGATAGGGTTAATCACTCCTTCACCAAACTAATATCGTGACCAAGTTGAGTTTCTTGCCAGATAGCCTTAAACACTTCTAAAGTTATGGCCCCTTTAAAGGCATATATTGTTATTTTTTCCGATATTTTTTCAAAAGGTTGAAACGTAACAATTATCCACCCCTTTTATCTTAACATTTGAATCTCCAAAATTACTAGAAAATATGTTTTTTTTTGTTCTTTCCCAACTTCTGACATTTCTGGACATAAAAAGCCTTTGGCTAAGAACACTTTTATGTTTTGTGTTGGCTAACCCTTTCCTTCTTTGCAGCAGACGGACACAATTTAGGAAAACATTAAGAATATCTCTAAAAATGAATGTTTGATTATTAAATAGAGTTTAAAAGCATTATGCATATTATGGCAAAAGGAAAATTGGCTCACATGACCTATTTGTTTTAATATCACAATGTTTTCAAAACTCATCAGCTGCAGACTTGTTTAACCCTTTAATTCATACTACCATTCTGCAGCAGACGACTTTGAACATATTTTGTCAAAAATTAGAAAATCTCTATAATTAAATGGATAACCTATGACTTAAAGTGGAAAACATTGTGGCAAAAGGAGAAATTGCTTGTTTTGAGCAATTTCTTCTTTTGTCACAATGTTTTTGAAAAGCCGTCTGCTGCAGAGGCGTCAGAAAACGTCTATATGAGGGCAATGGTTAAGTAGGAATGAGTTCAGCAGATTTTTCTCACGAGTTTTAATTCACCCATAAAAGAATGTTGTTGAAATTTATTATCAGCAAGTATGCAAGTTACAACAAGTGCGTTTTTGTTTCTGTACATCGGAGCTAGATAATGGGAATTTTTCATGTTCTAAAATTCTTATTTTACATTCAAACAGTATGTTGTAGGTACTCAAAAGAATCGTCTCACTGAGACGATTCTTTTGAGTACACACAACATAGGATTTGGTTGAGTAATATTGTGGGGAAAAGAGCTGTTCACTCCCTCTTATCTAGTCCTCTGGTACATGTATATAGAATCAAGGTGTAAATGTCGATTGCTGATGCCACTGTTCAAGTGTTCTGTCTATAATCTCTCTTTTCCCCACTCCCAAAACTGTTCCCATGATCAAATTGGAAGTATAAATTTGATGTAAGTTTTGAGCTATTTATCTTTTCCCTCAATGTTTTCAAAAGTTGTCTGTTGCAAATTCAGGTGTCAATTAGAAAACATTGCGCAAAAACGTAACTGCTTTGTGATTGTTACCTTCTTTTATTTGCACTTCAAGACTTTTCTACTGCAGATTTATCAAAACTCATTCTACGAGGGAAAAGATTCCTATCAAAATGAAAAGATAATTATATTAATAGAGCAGGATAGGGGTTGGAAACAGTTAACCCTTTCCCACTTGCAGACGCATTCCGACGCATTTGCAGCCGACGTCTTTTGAAAACATAGTGACAAAAGAAGAAATTGCACAGAACGTGCAATTTCTCCTTTTGTCACAATGTTTTCCACTTTTTGTCATAGGTTATCCATTTAATTATTGAGATTTTCTATGTTTTGACAAAATACGTTCAAAGTCGTCTGCTGCAGAATTGTCTATGTGGGAAAGGGTTAAACATATTATTAGTGCAGGCCATTCATGTCCTTCTGTTTACTATGTCTTTGTATATGTATGTATGTATGTATGTATGTATGTATGTGTGTATGTATGTATGTATGTATGTATGTATGCGTGTGTGAAAGTTTGTATATTGTGTGTGAAAACACATAGGTGCTATATCATGTGTTAAACAATTTTATGAGGCAGCAAGTGGACTTTCAAACATAATCTCACTGGGAGCATACTTCGGTTAGATTCTTGTTATCCTTTTCCCTCTTACAGACGCATTTTCATGCCTCTGCAGCAGATGAGTTTTCGAAATCAATGTGACAAGGGGGGGGGGGGGGGGGGGAATTACTCATGAGGAGCATTTTCTCCCTTTGCCACATTGTTACCAACTCTATTCAATTATTAAACTTTCATCAACAGAGAATTTCGATATAAACTTGTCTGCTACAGGGTTGTTGTGTGTGGGAAAGGGTTATACCTGGGGTTCTAGAGCTCTAACATGCTACTTCTTGGGACTTCTATGTTGAAAACATCTTGGGGAAGGGAGTAGGATAATGGAAGAACATGTTACAATGTCTCCTTGTGTTTACATTGGTTTTAGAGGAAGGGTATTGGTTACATATTATACCTGTCCCAGGAGTTTGAACATATTTTGGCAAAAGAAGATATTGTTCATTATGAGAAATTTCTACATTTGTCTGGATGTTTTCAAAAAGCCTTTGACTTCAAATGCGCTTTAATGTATCTGCATGTGGGAAAATGTTCAGTAGGGATTAAATCGTGTGAGATAAAGGTTTTGTATGGAAAATGATGTACCATTAATAGGTGGATGGTAGTTTAGAGTATTATGTAGGAAAGTGAACTATCGTGGGTTTTGTGCAAAACTGCATGATGTAGTTACAGCCTTTTTGCATGAAGCGATCTGTATAAGAGTTGTATGTACCCATTAACCCTTTCCCTCATATAGACGCTTTCTGACGCCTCTGCAGCAGACAGCTTTTTGAAAACATAGTGACAAAAGAAGAAATTGCACAAAACGTGCAATCTCTCCTTTTGCCACAATGTTTTCCACTTTTTGTCATAGGTTATCCATTCAATTATGGAGATTTTCTATGTTTTGACAAAATACGTTCAAAGTCGTCTGCTGCAGAATTGTCGTATGAGGGAAAGGGTTAACCCTTTCCTACATGTAGACGCCTTTTGGACACATCTTTAGCTGATGAAAAGAGGAATTGCTCGTAATGAGCAATTTCTCCGTTATGTCACAATGTATTCAACTGTTTTCGATGATTAAACTCGTTTAACCCTTTCTAACATTCAAGAATTCTGCAGCAGACGACTTTGAATAGATATTGACAAAACCATGACAAATCTGCGAATGGGAGTTCAATAATTGAAAAAAGAGTTGAAAACATTGTTGCAACAGGAGAAATTGCTCGTTTTGAGCAATTGGTCTTCAGCCACAATGTTATCAAAAAATCGTCTGCTGCAGATGCGTCAAAATGCGTATACAAGTGGGAAAGGGTTAAGGAAATTGTTATCACATATATTTGCTGAGATGTTTTCAATGTCGTATTCTGCAGATTTGTAGTATGTTGAAAAGGGTTAAAGATCTTGTTTAGACAATTTTTTGGTCAGTCTTCGTTTTTGAATATCTGGATTGATAGTTGTGTACTCAATTACTTTTCAAATGGTCCATCAAATAACTTTAAGACTAGGTGTGTGTGCACATTTTGGTGGTCTGAATCTGTACTTTTAATGAACCCACAATGAATGTATCTGTTACATTCGACTATGAAAAGATCTGGGGGTAAATAGTGGATGTGTCTCTAAATGAATGTACATTTTTGTTTAAAAAAAAAAAGAAAAGAAGAGAAAACATTGTGGAAAGGGACACATTGCTGATTATATGATCAATTTGTCCCTTTTCCTTGTTGTTTTCAGAAGTCGTCTGCTTGTGTGAAAGTGTTAGAATACAGGATGGTAGGTTTCTGGTTTGCCTGTAGGATGGTTTATTGGGCTCACTGTGAGATAAATGTTTGGAAGTCCGCAGATACACGGCACCTGTGTATGTTGAATGTTTGTGAACATGATTTTTTTTGGAGACAAATAGCTTTACTGTGAATTTACAACTAGAATTAATGCATTGTTAGGATGGGAAGAAACGCTCTCTTAAAAATGCGTTACAAAGCTTTTAAGGAATTTGATATGTAGATAGTCATAAATGAATACGGTCTGACATGTATATATATGTTTAAACATTGAAACAGTTGTGACACAGAATCATTTGTATCGGCACTAATTAAAGACAAAAGACAAAATTAAAGACAGTAATAGCCAATCATATCGGTGCTCCCAAGTCACATTATTACAACAACAACAACGGCACGGCTACACACAGGAGCTAAACACTAGTTTGATGTACAAAATGTTTATTTTTTTAAAAAGAGCCGGATTACTTAAATTGCACACTTAATTTAAAAATTTGGTTAATTAATGAAGAGTTAGATCGTAGTGCTCGGTTTTGTAATCCTGCAACGTCACTGTATTTTGATGATATATATGAGGCGTCCCTCGTGAAACAAACATTATGGCCTCTTCGTAATGTATCGACCCAGATCAGCCTCAGGGGGGATACATGTAATGTATAGAGTTAATGATTCCTGAAACAGAAAATCCACAGGAGGCGAAAAGTGTCTATCCGCGGTTAGCCTCTGCGACATGCTTAGGCTGCTGATCCGGGAGGGTACTTTACGCAGGGTCCACACTGTTGGGGTTTTCTCGCGGGGCGGCTCATTGTTATGTGGGAGCATTTCTTTTCAGTGTATTTTTCAGTTCTAGTTGAAATTCATGTTTTGTAGTACGAGACCAATGTATAGATATTTCATTATTGATGTCACCCCCATTGTCGATCATACATTGGAATTATTCAATAAAACATTTGTATAAAGAATGACTGAACTTGTCCTATTATATATCATTATTACACACGGGTTGCGTTAATTTTAACCCTTTCCTCTCATATAGACGCTTTCTGACGCCTCTGCAGCAGACGGCTTTTTTTTTTTTTTTTTGAAAACATAGTGACAGAAGAAGAAATTGCTCAAAACGAGCAATTTCTCCTTTTGCCACAATGTTTTCCACTTTTAATCATAGGTTATCCATTTAATTATAGAGATTTTCTATTTTTTAACAAAATATGTTTAAAGTCGTCTGCTGCAGAATTGTCGTATGAGGGATAAGGGTAAAACCCGTTTCACAACATGCAGACGCATTTGAAGAAGACTGCTTTTGAAAATATTGTGGAATGAGGAGAAATTGCTTATAATGCCGAAATGTTTCGAAATAAGAGTTTCCATAGTTTTTGGCTAAATGTTTTCAAAGTACGTTTCTGTCCCCCGTGGCTGGAAGACGCTCAACTAGATGGCCTGCCACAGTCTGACCCTCGCTTGAACCGTAAGAGCCGGCCAAAGGGTTCTGAACTATTAGGAGTCGATGCAACACATTTATAGCAGGTGGGGTGGGGTGGTTTGGGTTTCATATTTAATATATTTTATTTATCTCGATGTAAATAAAAGGTGTGGGACCCAATATCATCTATCATGTCCACCGCGATATGACATTACCTGTTGGCAGTGGTGGGGAATAAACCCTGGCTGGAAGACGCTCAACTAGATGGCCTGCCACAGTCTGACCCTCGCTTGAACCGTAAGAGCCGGCCAAAGGGTTCTGAACTATTAGGAGTCAATGCAACACATTTATAGCAGGTGGGGTGGGGTGACTTGGGTTTCATATTTAATATATTTTATTTATCTCGATGTAAATATAAGGTGTGGGACCCAATATCATCTATCATGTCCACCGCGATATGACATTACCTGTTGGCAGTGATGGGGAATAAACCCTGGCTGGAAGACGCTCAACTAGATGGCCTGCCACAGTCTGACCCTTGCTTGAACCGTAAGAGCCGGCCAAAGGGTTCTGAACTATTAGGAGTCAATGCAACACATTTATAGCAGGTGGGGTGGGGTGACTTGGGTTTCATATTTAATATATTTTATTTATCTCGATGTAAATATAAGGTGTGGGACCCAATATCATCTATCATGTCCACCGCGATATGACATTACCTGTTGGCAGTGGTGGGGAATAAACCCTGGCTGGAAGACGTTCAACTAGATGGCCTGCCACAGTCTGACCCTTGCTTGAACCGTAAGAGCCGGCCAAAGGGTTCTGAACTATTAGGAGTCAATGCAACACATTTATAGCAGGTGGGGTGGGGTGACTTGGGTTTCATATTTAATATATTTTATTTATCTCGATGTAAATATAAGGTGTGGGACCCAATATCATCTATCATGTCCACCGCGATATGACATTACCTGTTGGCAGTGGTGGGGAATAAACCCTGGCTGGAAGACGCTCAACTAGATGGCCTGCCACAGTCTGACCCTTGCTTGAACCGTAAGAGCCGGCCAAAGGGTTCTGAACTATTAGGAGTCGATGCAACACATTTATAGCAGGTGGGGTGGGGTGGTTTGGGTTTCATATTTAATATATTTTATTTATCTCGATGTAAATATAAGGTGTGGGACCCAATATCATCTATCATGTCCACCGCGATATGACATTACCTGTTGGCAGTGGTGGGGAATAAACCCTGGCTGGAAGACGCTCAACTAGATGGCCTGCCACAGTCTGACCCTCGCTTGAACCGTAAGAGCCGGCCAAAGGGTTCTGAACTATTAGGAGTCGATGCAACACATTTATAGCAGGTGGGGTGGTTTGGGTTTCATATTTAATATATTTTATTTATCTCGATGTAAATATAAGGTGTGGGGACCCAATATCATCTATCATGTCCACCGCGATATGACATTACCTGTTGGCATTGGTGGGGAATAAACCCTGGCTGGAAGACGCTCAACTAGATGGCCTGCCACAGTCTGACCCTTGCTTGAACCGTAAGAGCCGGCCAAAGGGTTCTGAACTATTAGGAGTCAATGCAACACATTTATAGCAGGTGGGGTGGTTTGGGTTTCATATTTAATATATTTTATTTATCTCGATGTAAATATAAGGTGTGGGGACCCAATATCATCTATCATGTCCACCGCGATATGACATTACCTGTTGGCAGTGGTGGGGAATAAACCCTGGCTGGAAGACGCTCAACTAGATGGCCTGCCACAGTCTGACCCTCGCTTGAACCGTAAGAGCCGGCCAAAGGGTTCTGAACTATTAGGAGTCGATGCAACACATTTATAGCAGGTGGGGTGGGGTGGTTTGGGTTTCATATTTAATTGTATTTTATTTATCTCGATGTAAATATAAGGTGTGGGACCCAATATCATCTATCATGTCCACCGCGATATGACATTACCTGTTGGCAGTGGTGGGGAATAAACCCTAAACGTTGAATCTAAGTGTTCTGCATATGAGCCGTCCCGTGAGAAAACCAACATTGTGGACTCTGCGTAAAGTATCGACTCGGATCAGACTAAGCATGCCACACGGGCCTACCTGGACCGACACTGTTCGTATCCTGTGGATTTTCTGTTTCAGGAATAACTACTGTATACATCTATCCCCCTAAGACGGAATGTGTCGGCCGGGTCAGTCTGCGCGGACAGCGCAGGCTGATCTGGTCGATACATTACGCAGATATATTGATATGAGCCGTCCCGCGAGAAGACCAACATTGTGGACTCGGCGTAAAGTATCGACCTGGATCGGCCTGAGCATGCCGCGCAGGATAACCCGGACAGACACGTTTTGCCTCCTGTGGATTTTCTGTTTCAGGAATCATTACTCTATACCTATATTACCCGGAGACGGAATGTATCGGCCCGGATCAGTCTGCGCGGACTGCGCAGGCTGATCTGGGTCGATACATTACGCAGATGCCATACTCAACGGTTGGTTTTCTCGCTTGAGACGGAATGTATCGGTCCGGATTAGCCTGCGCAGGCTGATCTGGGTCGATACATTACGCAGAGGCCATAATGTTGATTTTCTCGTGGGATGGCTCAATTATTTGTTGTATTCGTAGGAAAATGGCTAATGGAACTGGTATGGTTATATTGCTCCAGGGATGCATATCGTAAACTGTTGTTGGGTCGGGGTCGGTCATTCACAGAGTTTTGTGAAACTGTATATGACCAGGGTCGCCGATTTGACACTGTCCATGTTCTTTATATATTATTTGTGGATATTCTAATGTTTCGGTGAATAGAGAATGAATCGTGATTGTTAAATATGTTCAGTAACACTGCTTAAAGAAAAGAAATATGAAATAGTTTCAGTCGGGCTGTTTATATTTTCAGAGACCTGAGATGTTACTATATATGCTTCTTTTTTTTAACTTTCGCTATCAGAGGCAATTAAAGGCTTTTGCAAACAATGCATATTTTCCTTAAATTGACAATGTTTGCCTCTTAAAAATTAAAATTTACAAAAAAATCCATTTGGACGATAAATGGAGTGGTCCAATGTTCAGCATTGTGAAAAAGGGACGACAACGCGAGTATACATTTATTCTGCCCCTCGTCCGTCGCGCTATATCCTCCTGTGAAACATATGATCGTGTATGAAAATGTATTGCTCATTATAAACGTGTCTCTATAGCCGAGCGACGCGGGCTGTCAATCCAGGGGTTGTGAGTTCGAACCCCAGCTCGGCCAACATTCTTTCCGACGTTTGACAAAAAGTAATTGTGACAAGCGTCATTCGTCTTCCACCAATGGGTTATCAGTCTATGTGGAAAAGCAGCCAGTTGCTTGGAAAGAATGTTGTATGAAGTACTGATGTGAGAAAGCCAAGAAGCATAGAAGTTGGTGAACTGGCCGCCGTGATATGACTGAAAAGCTGTTGAAAACTGTGTTAAACCCCAATCAATCAATCAAACAATTACATGTGAGAAATGTATTACGGTATTTTTACGGACCTCGTCATATATCAGCAGTATTAGTTTGATGTCAATTTTTATCTCGCAAATTGGCTTTGATTATCAGCTTACATTGCAGTATTAAAAGTAAAGTCGAGAATTTGTTTACATTTCGTTGATAAACAAACGTTTGATTGAAGTGTATCTTAAACCAACGTGTCGCCTCGTCCGATATGTTCTTAGTTGCAGTTACCTCCCTTGGTTTAAGAAAAGAAAAAGAAAAACGCTCGAAATAACCACGTGCAGCGCGCCATTATCCATCCGCGTAGTATATGGTTTGTTGTTGGTGGAGTTTTCAAACTGTGTTTCTGTAACGTTATGTTGTTTTACTTTTATTGTTGTCATATATGGATTTATTTTCATTGTTAAATTTAATGACGTCGGTCGCTGTTATTAAATGGAAACCGCACGTCGTTAAGGAACTATATCGTTGTACGCACGTAGGACAAAGGACAGTAATTTGGTCCGACGTCGCTGTTCTTTGATACGGATTATTGATCATTTAAAATACTATTGAAAGTTTTTAATACGGTGTTTGTTACACTGTGGCATGGAATTATAGGTTATTTACAGAGAATATTAATATCCAAGACTTTCACATGGGTTACGTTTAAAATATATTGCAATGTCCATTTAAAAAACGGATTTTATTTATTAGTTAAATAATAAAAAAAAAAAAAGGTTTAACACGAAATAATTTGGAAGAAAAATGGGAAGAGGACGCCAACATATACCTTCGACGTCGGAGGTTGGAATATGGGTAAGCATTTATTTATTTGAACAATATTTTGTTATATATATTACCTTATAACTTGTCGAGATAATAATACATATATAGACGATGCAAGTATAAGAAAATCGTAGAAAAATTAGGGAACAAACATAATTAATATTTTCCGCTATTCATCTGCGTCAGTGTTTTAAATTAATTATTAAGAAACTATATATATATATATAGAGAGAGAGATCTATATGATCTTTTCTTAAGTGAGTTTTTTCCTCTCACATAAAAAATCATGTAGAAAAAGTAGTCAATGCTGAGGATTATTTTTCAGGATATTGGAACCAGGCCATATTTTAGACCACAGTAAAGTAAAACACTTAGAAAGAACTGTTTTAAATAATGTTTTTTTTTTAAATTAAGCACAAAATACTAGAAAGGCGACACCTTAATAGTCCGGCAGAAGTAGGGTTGAACCTGGAAATATCTTATATAGTTTTTTTTACAACTGATTTGTATAGTCCAAGGTGTCCTCTTTCAGAATCCGCCGGGTGGACTTTGGTCACCCTTGAGCAATTTGAGAAATTCAAGATGGCGTCCAAGATGGCCGCCGTTTCATGCAATTGGCCATAACTTCTCTCATTTTATACATAGGATGTTAATTTTGGTGTCTAGACATATGTTTTTTAGATTGATTTGAATAGCCCTAGTTGTCCTCTTTCAGAATCTGCCGGGTGGACTTTGGTCACCCTTGAGCAATTTGAGATATTCAAGATGGTGTCCAAGATGGCCGCCGTTTCATGCAATTTGCCATAACTTCTCTCATTTTATACATAGGATGCTAATTTTGGTGTATAGAGACATATGTTTTAGGGGTCAAGGAATCCATTTAAACCATTTGTATGGTCATTAATGGATTACGTCATGGAAAATCCAAGATAGCCGCCAATAATTGCCACCATTTCATGTTTTGGCTTCAAACATAGTAGCCATATTAAACACAGGATAACATTTTTGGTGTCCAATGTAGGTTTAAGGGGTCAAGGAATCTTTTGAAGGTATTTGCATAATCATCGACTGATAACGTCATAGAAAATTCAAAATGGCCACCAATAAGGGGCATCCTGTTTCCTTTCTTTGGCTTCCACTTGCTTCAAATTAGATCTAGTATAACAATATAGAAAAAGAAGCATTCGAAAGGTAACACAAATTATCTAGTTATTGCAATCTGCGTTATTCATAAAATCAGATTTGAAATATGCTGGGTCTTTTTCTACCCGCACTCCAATGTTGTTATGGGGGACATTGTATTCATTATCTTACAGTAAACTCAACGATTAAGAAATACGCGGCCCTAATAGTTGCACAATGTTTTGAAATAAAACTAGGTTGTTAGTTTCTGGCAGCATCCAGTATTGTGACATGCACACAATAGTGTGCATTTCATATTATTACTAGTGCAGTTACAAGCACGAGTACTACACGGGGTGCCACTCTTGCACCCACATTGTATAAGGGGCATGATAAACTCCGGAGCGAGTTCTGTGTTGACCGGAAGAGAAGTTGGTTTTAAGCTTTGTTTCCTTTGTCCAGCTATACAATTCTGGATCATGTTCTGGTGGATTGTTCTCTTCTAATGAGTACCACACAATGGCTTGATGATGGGCCCTTTCAACATGTTCCACAAAAGCCGCATTGGTTGGAGGTAGAGAGCATAGTTTCGGTGGTGATGAGGAGGACTTTCCTGTTTTCGATGCTCATACCTACCATCGTGATTCAGACATTGACGTGGTAGAATTGTGTCCATAACAGGCTGACATAAATGCAGAAGCTTGCACAATCACAGATTATATTGGAGCGTCCATAACACCAAGAAGTGACAGGGAGTGAGATCCAGTTCTCAGTACCTTTAGAGCAGTCCCCTTTCCTATTCCATAGCAACATGCTACCGTGTCACATCCGGTAAGCGCGTGGACTGGCACTATTTCAGTAGGCATGCATGTTTCTCTACTGTTTTTCCAATGTCAATTACTGTCCTTTCTTAGATAGGTGACTCCATAGTAACATGGTTTTTCTTCTTTGCAGTGTAATAATAATGCATAAGTAGTATAAAATCATCTGTGTCATCAGAGACAACCGTTATCTGACATTGATCATTCGTTCGGGCACACATCATTGCCATCTGGACAATGATATTGTCTGCCTCTTCATGTGTTGTTGCGGGATCTTGTCTTATTGTAATTTTCCCGCTGCTGATCTAAACTGGAGCAGCTTCCTCGCCAATCACAATCAGCTTACGGGTATGTTCATGGAATGACTCATGATCCTCGATTAGAAGTGTGACAACCAAATTTATCAGCTGCTTCTTGTTTGCAGTCACAGTCAATACTATTTCTGCGGTGGTAACTTGCTATTCAATTGTAACTGGTGGACTCGGCTTGCTCCAGTAGCCCTGGCACTTCTAGTGACACTCTTTGTACTATAATCATAGTACCGATCAAATACTAAGAAACAGTTCATTGCATAGTCCTTAATTGTGCCATTTGCGCGCCAAGGGATAACCCAACGTAAGGCAGAGCCATCAATGACAGAGACCGTATTAACATTACTAGAAGTCCTCGCAGACACCTCAACCTGCAGCTGTCGTTTTAATGTTGATTTTGATGTGGCTGCTCTCATTTCTCCTGACGACTCGAACATCAATATTGGCACTGGGGCTAATTCGTGTGAAAGAACATCCTTGATATTTACTTCGCGACCACTAGCCTGAAGCCCTACGACCCTCGAGTAAATGACATTTGTGTCATACACTTTAGCTTCTCCAATATTAACATGTTTCTTTGTTGCTACCATGGTGATCCCTTTTTTATGAATGACGTCATGCAAGCCATCTGGTAATTTCTGCCCAAATTTATTCATTCGGTCCAACCCTATTCGCAACCCATCCTGGACATTGACTGCGGTGGTCCCATATTCTCCTGTTACGATGTTAAATATATCATCTGTGTGTTTCTCTGGATCGAGAGGATCAGTGAATTTCTCAAGTTGTGCTCTCAGAGCTTCTCTGTCCCTTCTATCATTGGCTATTCGTGTCTTTCCTTCTTCTTTGTGTTGGTTCACAATTTCACTGATATTCTCAATCATTTCGTCTAGATCTGCTTCCAAACGACTGCAAGTATGGAGGCTCAATGCCCACACTTTAAGTGTCTGGGGCTTCAAAGTTATACCAATTATGCCACCGGGGGCCTGACCATACCGCATAAACGTAGTTTCAATGAACATAACACTCCATATTCCATTCCACAAACCACGCTGGTGTCTCATAACATGCTCTCCCTTCATGAACCGAGCAAGAACCTCGTCGGGAAGTGCCTCCATCGAATGTAGGTAACACCTACTTTATCTCGTGTTATGCACATGCCCAGAAGCAAAGAAGTATGGGATCATTTGTTTAAATGCTTCCAAATGCAGTGGCCAGTCACCCTCTCGTTCTGCCCTCACAAACATCATGATTATAAAAACTGGTCTTATCAACATATCCACCCACAGCTTTGCTGACTTGCTTTTTTCAGCTAGGTCTTCCAGCACCTTCATCAATTCTCCTTTCGAAATGAGGATGTGGTCATCAATAACAAATGGTTTCAATGGATTCCTTGGCCCCTAAATTATATGTCTAGACACCAAAATTAGCATTCTATGTATAAAATGAGAGAATTTATGGCCAATTGCATGAAATTGCGGCCATCTTGGACGCCATCTAGAATATCTCAAATTGCTCAATGGCAACCAAAGATTCTGAAAGAGGACAATTAGGGCTAATCAGATCAATCGAAAAAACATATGTCTAGACACCAAAATTAGCATCCTATGTATAAAATGAGAGAAGTAATGGCAAATTGCATGAAACGGCGGCCATCTTGGACGCCATCTTGAATATCTCAAATTGCTCAAGGGTGACCAAAGTCCACCCGGCAGGTTCTGAAAGAGGACAACTATGGCTATTCAGATCAATCAAAAAAACATATGTCTAAAAACCAAAATTAACATCCTATGTATAAAATGAGAGAAGTTATGGCCAATTGCATGAAACGGCGGCCATACTGGACGCCATCTTGAATATCTCAAATTGCTCAAGGGTGATCAATGTCCACCGGCAGATTCTGAAAGAGGACAACTAGGGTTATTCAGATCAATCGAAAAAACATATGTCTAGACACCAAAATTAGCATTCTATGTAAACAATGAGAGAAGTTATGGCCAATTGCATGAAACGGCGGCCATCTTGGACGCCATCTTGAATATCTCAAATTGCTCAAGAGTGACCTAAGTCCACCCGGCAGATTCTGAAAGAGGACAACTAGGGCTATTTAGATCAATCGAGAAAACATATGTCTAAACACCAAAATTAACATCCTATGTATAAAATGAAAGAAGTTATGGCCAATTGCATGAAACGGCGGCCATCTTGGACGCCATCTTGAATATCTCAAATTGCTCAAGGGTGACCAAAGTCCACCCGGCAGATTCTGAAAGAGGACAACTAGGGCTATTCAGATCAATCGGAAAAAAAACTATATAAGACATTTCCAGGTTTAGTTAAAATATCCCATTTGGCTACCGGACTATAAGGGTTTCGCGGGATAGAATGAGTGGAGAGGATCAGAATTGCATCCGAACTACCAACCGACCACACATAATGCTAAATATATTATATCGATTCTAACATGATCCAAAACGTAACAATTGATGACACTCAAGTATTTTGCAACACCTAAATTATCTCGTACTTCTTGTCTAAAAGATAAATAGAACATTATTATCGGGTTTTTGAGTCAAATTGACTAACGTTGTGACGTCAAACCGCTGACGTGACGTCACTTTCCTAGTATTCGGTCATATGTTATATTCACGCCCACAGAAAACATTTAAGTCAAGAACCCCTATTAAAAGCTTTCTCCAAGAATCCAAACTTAATGTATGAAGAATCTAAAAACACCGTTGTTTGCGCTGGATCTCGGACAAGATTTAGGTTGAATTTCACATTGAGTGAGTTCTATAAGTGTGGGGAATTTCAGCGAAATTCTTCTAGCCGTTTTCTTTGTCCTCAAATCGCTGAATTTTCGTACAAATTGTGGACACAATAGCCCAATCTTCTTCGCAGAGTTAATGTAATGAGTCGATAGTGTTAGAGAATGACACGTTCCGTAGAACAGAATAGAATAGTTCTACTACACTACACTCATTCTATATATTCAAACAATTTAAGAAAAAAACCTGCTCTTTGACTTTCATAATGCCATTGGTTACTGTCGAATTTTATCGCATCGGTGGTGTCGTTGTAGATCGCCTGCACCGGTGCGGGTTCGATCCCTATCCGGGTCATACCAAACACTTTAAACATAGTAGTAATGACTTTACCTCCTTGGCGTCCAGGGTTGTGGGGTAAGCTGACTCGCAAGTGTCAGAAGAAAAGGACCAGTAGTTCGGGTTACTTACCCAGGAAACGTCGTGATATAACTGAAAAACTGAATGCGGCGATAAACACCAAACAAACTAGAACTATTTTACTGCCTTGATTGGTATGCATTAACCACTTACACCACGTATATGAAGACTTTCCCACATACAACACCACATACAACACACGACATACAACACCACATAGACTACAACACACGACATACAACACCACATAGACTACAACACACGACATACAACACCACATAGACTACAACACACGACATACAAGTCACGACATACACCACACCACATACAACACATTGTACAACATCACATACAATACCTCGTACAGCACCACATACAACACTACATACAACGCCATTTTTAGACCACATACAACAGCACATACACCACCACATACAACAGCACATATCAACGATGATACAACACCTCGTACAGCACCACATATAACACCACATACAACACCATTTTTAGACCACATACAGCACCGCATACACCACCACATAAGTACCACATACAACACCACATAAGTACCACATACAACACCACATAAGTATCACATACAACACCACATAAGTACCGCATACAACACCACATAAGTACCGCATACAACATCACATAAGTACCACATACAACACCACATAAGTACCACATACAACACAGCATAAGTACCACATACAACACCACATAAGTACAACACCACATGGGTACCACATACAACACAACATAAGTACCACATACAACACCACATAAGTACCGCACACAACACCACATACAACACCACATAAGTACCACATAGAACACTACATACAACACATCACCACATACGTACCACATACAGCAGCACATACATCACCACATACAGCAGCACATACATCACCACATACATCACCGCATACAACACCACATACAACACCACATACAACACATCTGCTGCAGACGACTTTGAAAACAGTTGAGCTGAAATATTGAGCATCTTTGTAAATAATAGTATAATTATTAAATAGAGATGGAAAAGGTAGAAATTGCTAAGCTGGTTGAGCTTTTACTACTTTTTTCATCCTAATATCTATATTTCATAACAAATAAACGAACAAAACATACACTCGAAGCTGTTCTAAGCAAACTAGTCTTTGTTCAGCATTTGCTTTCGATTCCAAGAACCATCCGCTTGTTTTGTAGCTCTTAGATTGCACCCACTTATATGTATATATGTATTCACAACCTATCTTGACCCAGTAACCCCTATCCTGCTGTACGCGACTTTAACCCTTTCCCACTTACAGACGATTTCTGGTGCCTCTTCAACAGACGACTTTTGAAACTATTGTGGCAAAAAGAGAAATCGATCATAATGAGCAATTCCTCATTTTGCCACATTATTGTTTAACTAGTTTTAGTAATAACGCTTTCATTTATAGCGATTGTTCACACTCAGGCTTTTGCCTAGATGTTTTTTTAAAAGTCGTCTGCTGCAGATTTGTTGTATGTGGGAAAAGAGGATTAAACATTATTGGCATTTGCTTAACACACAACTTTAAATAATGACCGATGTAGATCCTGATCAGCCTAAAAATAATCCCGATATTTATTGCGCGCTAATCCTGCACCAATAAATAGAAAAGACACTAATCGGATCCATAAATTTGAAAGAAACCATTAAACCATTCCCGCATTCAGAAATTATGCGACAGACGACCCTGAAAAAAATCTAGGCCAAAATATGGAAACTATCTATGAATGGAGAAAAGGTTATTGTATAAAGTTGAAAGCATTGTGACAAAAGGAGAAATTGCTCATAATGAGCAATTTCTCCTTTTGTCACAATGTTTTCAAAAATGTTCCGCTGCAGGGGCGTTAGAAAGCTAATGTATGTGGGAAAGGGTTATACACCAATGCTGATGATACCAGTTGCAGTAATTCAGCGGGATAAGGGTTAAAAGTAGTTCTAAATACTTATTGATCACAACTGGGAGGGAATGAAGTAGAAAGATTTTCTGACAAAGTTCATATGACTATAGAATATTGACATGTTTATTTACGATCTTACACTGTTAGAAAGTGAGATATATGTTATACATCATAACCAAAGATCAATATTTATAAAACGTTTATTTGTTTGCATATCCCACGTTCATAAATATTTACACTGTGGTATTACATATATACACGGGTACATTTTGTATGAAACCTTGTGTTGCATTCACATAAAATATATGAGCCGTTCCACGAGAAAACCAACAATTCTAGTTTTTCACAAGACTTACTATTCTGACTGTATGTGACCAAGAAAAGATATGAGCCGTCCCACGAGAAAAACCAACATTGTGGACTCTGCGTAATCTATCGATCCAGATCAGCATGCGCAGTCCGCGTAGGCTAATCCGGGCCGACACAATCCGTCACAGAGGGATAGAGGAATGATTCCTAAAACAGAAATCCACAGGGCGGGCGAAATATATCTGTCCGGGTTAGCCTGCGCGGCGCTTAGGCGGATCCGGGTCGATACTTTACGCCGAGTCCACACTGTTGGTTTTCTCGTGGAACGGCTCACATATATTTAAAGTAAATTCAATTTCCATGATATTGCCGACGACTTCGCTTCGTTCGAATGGTTATAACGTACGTAGGGGATTTTAGATCGAGTGTACAAGGTTTAATCCCCACTATCGGCGGCCATGGTTGAGTGGTCTTCAGGAAAGTACATTTTAATTGTCTGGTATTGGTTTGCAACTAAGGATCAAGGGTATCTATATATACAATGGCTCTGATAAAACTGTAATACGGTTGAAAACTGCCTGAACCCCAATTTAACAATAAGACCATGAGACTGCAATGTGTAGGCGGCTATGATACCTCAGGCTTCTATGTGTTCACTGTTTTAGTAAGGTTAGTGCATAAAATATAATATTTTAGCAAATAACATGTTAGGAATCCGTCTCATTTCGATTTATCAATGAACAATGAAGGCAATTGGGAAGTATGGGAGGATCATACCAAAGACTTTAACAATGGTAGTAATGGCTGCCCTCCTTGACGCTCATGGTTGTGGGGATAGCACTACAACTGACTGACTGCATGGTTTCAGGATAAATTTACCAGTAGTTATGGTAACTTACCGAGGAAACGGCGTGATATAACTCAACAATGTTGAAAGCGGCGTTAAACACCAACAACAATCAACCAATTCTCACTTCGATGTGTTAATGAATAATGACGGTAATTGGTACGAATGGGAAAGTCGAAGGTAGATATCTGAGTGTGGCGTGGAGTCTGTAGAGACGAGGACACAACACGTTCATATTCTGGATAATAATTTAGAATAAGCTTAACTATTTCACTTCCGAATTTCAAACTTGAAAAAATCGTCTCTTCCATGTTGAACATTGGACCGCTTCATTTTTCGTGAAACAGGAAATTTGGAAACACTTATTGTCAAAGTAGCAAACAATTAAGCTTTCGAGAGAGACAGCACCTGAATCTGCATTGTTTGCGAAAAGCCCTTTAATTGCCTTTGGCAGCTAAAGGTTTGAGAATGTTATTTGGAATTAAAAAAATAAATAAATAAGTACGGCTTAAATATTCGATTGACATTTTTACATGGTAGGCTGGGGGACATCTTTGCTATGTAGGAAGACTCACTATAACCTCCAACAGTGTTGCCACCAAGGCAGCCTCGGTTCGATCTCGATTATCACCGGCTCCATTGTCAGTTGAATACGATGACAAAGCAAAACGACCGTTCCGTGTGTCAAAACTGATTTTGGTTATGTTCGATATCTTACTCAAATAAGTTCAATTAATCTAAGATAACATATTGCATTATTCGTGTTTCTTCTCACAATGTATGTATTGAAACATTACGTTATGGACGAGAGAGTGTGTATTTTGTGTGTAACAGGAGAGACATTGAAGACAAGTTCCATTTTATGTTTGCTAATGTAGTTTCAATTCTGACATCCGAGTAAAATTTAATGATAAGTACTATATCACCCGTCGAAATATCTTTAAATTCACTAAACTTTTTTCACAGAAAACAATGAATAAACTAACAAACACCGGATGTACTAGTGTTCTAGTATATTCGGCCAAAACTATTTAATTTAAGGTCAGACAATATGAATGTTGTAGGTCATTTATATAAGTTGCAATAATGTAGATCTCTGATCATATCAGATCGCGTCACTAGTAAATGAGCGGCGTTACAGAACATTTGGAAGATCCCACACAGGACTGTGTTACTATAAATAGCCACTCTGTATGGAAGTTCGATCACAGGGCATTCGTGATCAGTGTAGTAACAGGCGTCCGAGTTTTCATTTGGGAACATTTTGAAGAAAGAAAAAACACACACACGACTGGTATAAGATATTATATATTGTCTCTCTATATATATATGGTCAATATGCTATAATAATGAGGACCGTATTAAAATGCTTTCCTTTGAAAAAACATTTTGGATTCCACTCAGGACTGTGTTACAATAAATAGGCTCTCAACATGATTCATATACTATAACAATAATAATTATTATATTTATTATTGTACAATACAATACTATACAAATGTGTTATTCAGTAGTGTAGGCCTCCAGCCCATTATACATAATGTACATGTACATAATAAATTCATTTTGTGTAGCATCGTAAAACGATATTCAAACATAGAAATTATAAGAATATGACATACATTCAACACCTGCTCATCTTTAAGCGATTTTCTGATTTTAAATGCCTCAATAACATATTTTATCAGTGATGTTGTATACTATATGGGTCTACATATATACAACAACATTTACGCGTATGAGAGTAGTTCAAGAGGGACTACACTTCTAGTTTTTCACAATACTTACTCTTCTGTCTGTATGCGATCAAGGACAGATAGGAGCCATTCCACGAGCAAACCAACATTGTGGATTCTGCGTAATGTATCGAACCAGATCAGCTTGCGCAGTCCGCGCAGGCTAATCCGGACCGACACATTCCGTCTCAGGCGGATAGAGGTATAGAGTAATGATTCCTGAAACAGAAAATCCACAGGAGGCGAAAAGTGCCTGTCCGGGTTAACCTGCGCGGCATGCCTATGCTGATCAGGGTCGATACTTTACGCAGAGTCAACACTGTTGGTTTTCTAGCGGGACGACTCAATTGTGCGTATGATCATTCTCATAAAGTTCGATCCCCAGTCGCGGCTGTTAACGTGACAAGGCACAATTCCTATAGCCGGGTACTGGTTCGTTTACCAAGGAATCATGATTATAAATGAACTGTAGTCGCGATATAACTGAAATAATGTTGGAAAAACGGCGTTTAAACCCCCAACCAAACAAACACATTATTTTGTATACAAATATAGCGTTATAAATGTTTCCTATATATCGATAAAAGGGATTAGCGGTGCCATACTTGATTGTAAAAGTGGATTAAAATGTGTATCGAGTTACAATCCAACTAGGCCAATAGAATAGTGTACCCCTTTGTTCTATATATCGAGGGCTTGGCGTGAAACGGTTGTAACTAAAACAATATTTTGAAAACCCTGGTTTAGGGACAATTTTGACCCCTTTGTAAACAATGCAAATTTAGGTGCCATTGCTCGGAACGAGCAGTGGCACCTAAATTTCCATTGTTTACCAAGACAAATGATTTAACGCTTTTAAAGACTTTAAGGCGAGGTGAATAACCTTGGTAAAAAAATAACAATTTTAGTTACAACCGTTTCACGCCAAGCCCTCGATATACATACACTTGGCAACTATTTATAATGTTGCAAAGACAACTGTGCGACAATTGAATTATTCAATGTTGGCGGTATAGGTGTTACTAATAACACTTTCTAGAATACGGTCAAACATTTATGTATGACAACTGTTACACATACAGTATTTAAATACATATGTGCTATATAGATTTAGATCTAGATTTTCCCCACCTGTTAGCATTCATGCAGCAGACGACTATATTGAAACCATTATGGCAAAAGATGAGAAATGAGCAATTTCGACTTTTGTCACAATGTGTTCAACTCTATTCTATAAAAAAAAGTTCTATATTTTTGCTTAGATGTTTTAAAAGTCTTCTCCCGCAAATGTGTTGTAATCAGGTTAAGGGTTAATTTATACATGTGCATTATACGGCCTATATTATTATATTAAAGATCTTTTGTTGATTGATTGATTGATTGGGGTTTAACCCCGTTTTCAAAATTGGTTTAGTTTTCAAAAATCATATAACGGCGGCCAGTTCACCTACTCATGTATTTCCTGGCTATCTCATACCAGTTATCCACACAGCAAACTTTTCAAGCAACTCCATGGCTTCGTTTCTACAGCGAATATAAGCCCATTGGTGGAAGACCAATAACGCTTGTCACAGTGACATTTTCAAACGTCGGAAATAATGTTGGCCGAGCTGGGGGCTCCTATATCTGGAGGTTACACAGGAACAAACAATTACATTAAACAAGCAACTTTATTGATCGCCGTTTACAATATGTTAACATAAGTATATAACAAATTACGTAAATACATGTGATCAAGTGTTTCTTTAATATATTTAAACAAAACCAAAAACACCAAAAACAAACCCGGCCAAAAACAAGGGGTAGTTGAAGAAAACAGAGTTAACCCTTTCCCTCATACGACAATTCTGCAGCAGACGACTTTGAACATATTTTGTAAAGAAATAGAAAATCTCTATAATTGAATGGATAATCTATGACTAAAAGTGGAAAACATTGTGGCAAAAGGAGAAATTGCTCGTTCTGAGCAATTTCTTCTTTTGTCACTATGTTTTCAAAAAGCCGTCTGCTACAGAGGGGTCAGAAAGCGTCTATATGAGGAAAAGGGTTAAAGAAATACATTTGATTAAAGAAGAGTTCAAAATACCTAACGTAATACTTGTTACCGTTTCCCACATAAAAACGCACTCTGACGCATCTGCAGCAGACGAGTATTGAAAACATTATGACAAACGGAGGAATTGCTCGTCATGAGCAATTTCTTCTCTTGCCACTATGTTTTAAAATCTCAACCTTTTATTTATAGAGATTTTTCATAAATTATCCTTCATCTTTTTAAATCGTCTGCTGCAATTTAGTTGCTCGTGGGAAGTGGTTGAAGGAAGAACATCATTATATCTATATAGATAACTGAGAGACATATCAAACATCTATCCCCTCCGTGAATCCTGTGTATATAGACCACCCATGTGAAACAACAATCTGGTCTTTGTTCACGGGTGGTCTTTAATTGCAGGGTCATTTATGCAGTAATTGGAAAACTAAAAGTGTGGTTGCTATAGACAGGGTATCGCTACTCCAGGGTGGTCTTTAGTACAGGTTTGCCTGAATACAGTAGAACATTGAGGAGTTGCTGGCCTTCTTGTTGGACAGTGATACATAATTCAGAGGTCCAGATAAGGAGGGGTATTCAGCTCTATTTCCCACAATTTCTCTCTCATTATTAAAGCAAACCCTATGTTGTGGGTACTCAAACGAATCGTCTCACTGAGACGATTCTTTTGAGTACCACAACATAGGGTTTAAGAGTCAAATAGGGATTTTAGAACATGCAAATCGCCCCTTATCTAGAGCCCTGCATATAATGTCTCTGTGAACACCTACTTATTGTAAATATCTTGTAAAGTCATCGATTTAATACCAACACCAAATGCATACATTTTCTTTAAACCATTTCCCACTTGTAGACGCATTTTGATGCCCCTGAAGCAGACGACATTTGAAAACGTTTTGGCAAAATGGAAGAAAGGCTCATAATGAGCATGATAATGTATGAATGTTATAAAAAATAAAAAATAAACTATTTATATGCATACGGTAATAACCATACTGATCTGATGTGTGTTTGTCTGATCTAAAAATCGCCGAGCCCCGGTAGCTTAGTCAGTAGCGACGCGGGCGTTCAATCCAGGGGTTGTGACTTCGAATCCCGGCTCGCCCAACTTTCTTTCCGACGATTGACAAAAGTCAATGCGACATGTGTCATTGGTCATTCAATGGGCTAAGTCTATGTGGAAAAACAGCCAGTTGCTTGTTGTGTGGAGTACTGGTGTGAGAAAACCAGGAAATTCATGAGTAGGTGAACTGGCCGCCGTGATATAACTGAGAAATTGTTGGAAACGGCGTTAAACCCCAATCAATCAATTTGATCTAAAAATCACGAATGTAAAATTACGTGTAGTTAATCGTTTGATAATAAATAACATTTTACCGGTTGAGAACGTTGAAGACAACTGATGATACAAACGATTCATATTAAAGATTGAGGGTTAAACTTCGATGCAAACAAAAAAGACATTCTTAGAAACCGAGGTGAAATAGCAATCACATTTTGATATCCCACAAAGTTTTCAAATCGCGTTTGAAACTTACTTAACCCTTTTTCCACATACAATAAATCTGCAGCAGACGACTTTGAAAACATCTTGGCAAAAACCTGAAAATGTTCACAAAAGATAGCTTAGTTGTTTAATAAAGTTGAAAACATTGGGGCCAAAGAAGAAATTGCTCATCATGAGCAATTTCACCTTTGGCCACAATGTTTTCAAAAGTCGTCTGCTGCTGTTACGTCAAAATACGTCTGTAGGTGGGAAAGAGTTGAACATAAAAAGTTGTTTGTTGCAAGGAAATGGTTTATTTAGATCGATACATTACGAAATCGATGAATAACATATTGACAAGATCTATATTTTATCGTCGAAACACTATTAACATTTGATTTTTCACTTAATAAATCATTATTAAATTTCAAAGCCCCGATCTTAACGTCTATTGTTTGGTTCGCGATATCTGATATAGACTGATTAACGGCTAACCCTTTTAATCAAATGGGTAGTTTAACCTTGTAATATACTCCACATTCTAGTTCTTCGTTTTGATAAATTTAGTGTTAGAATTGATTGATTGATTGTTTGGTGTTTAACACCGCTTTCAACACATGTTCCGTTATACCACGGCGTTTCCTGGGTAAGTTACCAGTCCTACTGGTCCATTTATCCTGACACCAGCCACTCAATCATTTGATTGATTGATGTTTAACGCCGTTTTTAACAATTTCTCAGTCATATCACGGCGGCCAGTTCACCTACTCATGTGTTTCCTGGTTTTCTCACACCACACAACAATCTTCCCAAGCAACTGGCTGCTTTTCCACATAGACTTAGCCCATTGGTGGAAGACAAATGACGCATGTCGCAATGACTTTTGTCAAACGTCGGAAAGAAAGATGGCCGAGCCGGGATTCGAACTCACAACCCCTGGATTGACAGCCCGCGTCGTTACCGACTGAGCTACCGGGACTCGACTCAATCGTAATGCGAACCCTGAGCACCAATGAGGGTAGCCACTTCTACCATTTTAAGGTCTTTATGACAAGACCGTGGATCGAACCCACGACCCCTCGCACTCGAGGCGAACGCTATACCCAATACTCCACCGATGCGGTCTTAGTATTAGAAGGAAGCAACTTTGTTTTTCAGTTGACAAAGAGTTACACTTTTCAAGCTGTTCGATATATTCTATATTAGACGCTTAAAAACCTCTTCAAAATATCTTGAAAGATCTTGATAATCTTGGCAAATACCGGCGGTATATAGAAAACGTTTATTAATGAAACTATTAATATTGAATCGAGTTGAAAACATTATGGCATAAGGAGAAAATGCACACAATGAGCAGTGCCTCATTTCCCAACATTTATTTCAAAGGACGTATCGAGGGCTTGGCGTGAAACGGATGTAACTAAACACCTATTTTGAAAACCCTGGTTTAGGGGCAATTTTGACCCCTTTGTAAACAATGCAAACTTAGGTGCCATTGCTCAGAACGAGCAATGGTACCTAAATTTCCATTGTTTACCAAGAAAAATGATTTAACTCTTATAAAGACTTTATGGTGAGGTGATTAACCTTGGTAAAAAAAATACCAATTTTAGTTACAACCGTTTCACGCCAAGCCCTCGGTATGATTTAAATTCGTCTAAACGCGCCTGTATGTTGAAAACTGTTAAATTAGGTGAATAAAGGATTTAATCCAGAACAGATGGACTAAATCCATATTACATAGGATTAGTGTAGCAATTGCTGGTTTAGAGTGAATTGTTCGTGTCCCCTGCAAGGTTTGACTGCCACAGGGACGTATATAAATGGTTTTGTCAAAGTAGTGACAGGGGTGTAGCTTTGCAATAATCAATGTGTAGGCGTGAGAAAATCAACAGTGTGGACACTGCGTAAAGTATCGACCCGGATCAGCTTAAGCATGCCACACAGGCGTACCCGAATATACACTTTTCGCCTCCTGTGGATTTTCTGTTTCAGGAATCACTACTCTATCTATCTTCCCTTCCCGCAGGCTGATCTGGTCGATACATTATGCAGATGTGTATCGCCGCAGCTGCATTTTGGGGCATTTTTAGAAAAAATGTGTAGGCACGTGCCTACAGTGACTAAAGGGAGCTACGTCCCTGTTTGTGCCCCTTCAAGGTTCGACTGCCACAGGGACGTATTTAAATGGTTTTGTCAAAGTATCGATCGCTTATTAAATCGTATTAAAACGATTTGATTGAGCCACGGCACACCGAAACAGGCATTCTGGTGTTTGGACTTTTAACTCTTTTACTGCCGAATTTTACAAAGTCGACTCTTCCATGTTGAAAATTGGACCACTTTATTTTTCGTTTAATAGGAAATGTGTTAAATTTAAATATCTAAGTGGCAAACAATGCAGATTTCAGGAGGGACGTTTGCAAAAGTCATTCATTGCCTCTGGCAGCGACAGAGTTAATAGTATTTACGATCAAATAACGTACTTGTCTACATATAATCAGTGTTAAGTCCTTACCATTTGCCATAGGCTTCCATGATGCTTGAACGGTTATCCCTTTCCCTCATACGACAATTCTGCAGTAGACGAGTTTGAACATATTTTGTCAAACAATTGAATACCTCTATAATTGAATGGATAACCTATGACTAAAAGTGGAAAACATTGTGGCAAAAGGAGAAATTGCTCGTTTTGAGCAATTTCTTCTTTTGTCACTATGTTTTCAAATGATCGTCTGCTGCAGAGTCGTCAGTAAGCGTCTATATGAGGGAAATGGTTAAATAGGTGGCAAAACAAGAAAATCATGATATGATTGGATCGAGACGCAAACTGATCTGGATATATCCTAGGCTCGATACTATAAAATAATTGAAACCTTCTCTGTGCTCTGATTGGTCAATTTCGAGAACGAAATTGCTTCTGACCAATAAGATACTTCAGCACAAATTATGAGCATAAAGTTAAATCCATGGTTTTGGAACCTGGCTCTAAAACAATAAAAGTTTAATAATAATTTGTGCTCAAGTGTCCGATTGGTCAGAAACAAATTCTAAAAGTGTATTTGTCCTCAAGTGTCCGATTGGTCAGAAGCAAATTCTAAAATGTTATTTGTCCTCAAGTGTCCGATTGGTCAGAAGCAAATTCTAAAATGTTATTTGTCCTCAAGAGTCTGATTGGTCAGAAGCAAATTCTAAAATTTGATTTGTCCTCAAGTGTCTGATTGGTCAGAAACAAATTCTAAAATTGTATTTGTCCTCAAGTGTCCGATTGGTCAGAAGCAAATTCTAAAAGTTTATTTGTCCTCAAGTGTCCGATTTGTTAGAAGCAAATTCTAAAAGTTTATTTGTCCTCAAGTGTCCGATTGGTCAGAAACAAATTCTAAAAGTTTAATTTGTCCTCAAGTATCTGATTGGTCAGAAGCAAATTCTAAAAGTTTATTTGTCCTCAAGTATTTGATTGGTCATAAGCAAATTCATTTTCTAAAATGACCAATCAGAAGTCTTATAACAATTTGGAGCATGAAGTTCAATTCTGAGCACGTCATCTCAGACTTACATTCTCGAAGTTGCATATGGTTTTACGTTGGCGACAGAGCATAGAAAGCGTGAATAGTTTAATTATAGTGTGTTTTATGGTTTCGGGCACAGAAGTTGCAAAAATCCCGAAGATAGGTTTTCGCACGGCCTGACCCAAATCTCTACAGATAAGAATCTAAATGTAATCATATATCCGTTGTATAATTGAGCGGTGTCAGGACAAAATGGGTCGTTTAAATATTATATTTGTGTTTATCTCCGGTCGCTTTGGCATCGCATACAATTTATAACATGTAGGACAGCGGTGTGAAACTAATCAGGCTATACACTGTTAATTAATACTTTTCCCACCTATAGACGCATTTTGGTTGGAGCATCTGCAGCAGACGTCTTTTGAAAACATTGTGGCAAAAGAAGAAATTGCTCAGAACGAGCAATTTCTCCTTTTTGCCACAATGTTTTCAACTCTATTTGATAGTAAAACTCTCATTTATTGAGATTGTTCATGTTTTTGTCAATAAGTTTTGAAAGTCGTCTGCTGCCATACTATGATAGCGAACAGTGAACATTCACACAGGTTTACCAGCTCCCCCATTCCCCCCCCGATTTACATTTGATCTTGATAAGAAACCCATTCAAGAAATTGACATATATTTTTCACATGTATACATATGAGACGTGTCAAGCCATTTGGGGAGGGTCTTTCTGGTCTGTCATCATTTAAAGTCACAGTGACTTCATGTTGTTCAAGATTCAAGATGTAGTTACAACAAGTTTTGCATGAAACCACCGAGACGTCAATTATGTCTATAACATTTAGACTGCACGTGAAGACTTTGGTGAGACTGAATGGATGCATAGGCTAACCTGGAGGTCTTCACTGTGGGCCTTCTACGACGTAGTAAGACACACAGTCTCTAGACATCTGGACAAAACGCATTTGATTTTTAAACCACACAATATCAAATAAATGTTATTTATTTCAGTTCCAACACAGAGGAACCCAATCGGCTGGTAGCCTTCAAAGACAAGATGTCACCAGTACCGGTTCCATGTTATCGCAACCTTACAGATCTACGTCAGCACAAGTCCCACACGCACCGCCACCGAAATTTGATAACAAATCTGAGGTAGGAAATTGTTCCATAGTATATAATTATAGACCTTTGCTCCAAAACTATAAGAACCATATGCGCGGAATTTGTGCTCAAATATCTGACATCGGATTTCTTAGCAGAACTAAGCGAATGCCTACTTGACCGGCATTTTTGGCCGGATTGCTCTAGCAATTCCGGTCTATAGATTGGCGATGTCTGTCTGTCCGTCAACATTTTGGTTAAAGTTTCAGGTTGAGGCAAAATCTCAGCACTGGAAAGGGTTACAAACTTGAAACTTTGCCTGAAGGTAACCAGCAACAAGTTCTATTGATGTCTATGGTTACGTTGACCTTGACCTCGGTTTGTCGATGTTCAAGGTCAAATTGCCGACAATCCGGCCTTACCGTATTCAACGGTTTCTTGTTTATAAGAATAAATTACAAGCAGTGCTTTGATAATCGTAAGTTTACCACAGAGCATTCCAACTTCGAGGTTTTCATGAATGTCTTTGTATTTATAAGCAGTCAACTGAGGAGTGTAATTTTAATCCAATGTCTAAAGTTTCAGTTAGTCCATGGCATGGTATATTTTGTTGTATGCTCAATAGTTGATAGTTATATCTTGACATCGATGCATCAGTGACAATGCTATCCCCGCAACAGAGGTCCAGATAAGGAGGAGTATTCAGCTATTTTCCCCACAATTTCTCTCTTATTGTTAAAGCGAAACTGAGACAATTGGTTTGAGTACCTACAGCATAGGGTTAGAGGATCAATTAAAGATTTTAGAACATGCAAAATGCCCCGTATCTAGAGCTCTGTCGCAACCCTGTGAGCCAAGAAGGCGGATGCAACGAAGTACTGCAATTGCGACTTATCCCCGGGGGGAATTCGCATCAACAGCAGACGACTTTGAAAACATATGAAAATCCTGTCTTAAAGGATTAAAGGAAGCATGGGCTACTTATTGAAAAGAGTTGACAATTGTGGAAAAAGGGGATTGATCGATTGACGTGAGCTTAACTCCGATTCCAACAGTATTACTGATCTAGCGCAGCGGCCAGTTCACTTACGTGTTTGTCAAGGGTTTCTCTCGCAACAATACTTCCCATGTCACCATGCTGTATACATTCTTACTTATACACTATTTATCCAATTGTTGGAATACGAATGACGCTTCTTGTCACAATGATGCTTGTCCAATCATCGGTTATATTGTATGATCGAACCTGGGTTCGAACTCACCACGACCTCTGGATTGATGGCCCTAGACAATCGCGGTACTACTGTACTCGGAAAAATTATCATAAATGAGAAATTTCATCATATGCCACAATATTTTGCGTCTACATAGCCTATATCGAGGGCTTGGCGTGAAACGGTTGTAACTTAAATTAGTATTTTTTTACCAAGGTTAATCACCTCGCAATAAAGTCTTTATAAGCCTTAACTCATTTTACTTGGTAAACGATGGAAATTTAGGTGCCATTGCTCGTTCTGAGCAATGGCACCTAAATTTGCATTGTTTACAAAGGGGTCAAAATTGCCCCTAAACCAGGGTTTTCAAAACAGGTTTTTAGTTACAACCGTTTCACGCCAAGCCCTCGATATATATTATAGATGGGAAAGGGTTAAACAATCCTACTTTTTGTACCGTTCCGCAGTCTGGGAAATTAGTAGCGGTCCTATGGTCCCTGGCCTGTAACTGGCAAGCGAAATATTTCATTTTGCCATTGTATTTGTTTGCATTTAATATATAACGTAACCAAATATTTAGGATTTTCCGACCAGTGAATTCAATGACTGGTTCCCTTTAAATTGAATAATAACCTGACGAAACTCGCCGAAACGTTAGAAACACGTGTTATTGTATGTTTTAAATCTTTACTTTAAATGAAGGAAATGTTTGCTCCGGCTTGGCTATCTGAAGACAGGTTCATACCGGTCGGTTCCTCGAGATGCAAGCATGTATTGTCTTATACCTAGGGCCGTATGAACAACTCTTTTGCGATTTATCGATCTCCTTATTTCAAAATTAAATAATTGATTTTCAATGTTCACTTCTGTTCTGTTACCGATAAGCCTATACTATCCGATTTAATCTGACATCTGATGAACCCATAACTTCACACAGACGACCTTTGAAAACATTGCAATAAAAGGTGAAATTGCTCAAAACGAGCAATTTCATCTTTTATTGCAATGTTTTCAATATCCTTATCAATATAATTATTTCAGTTTTCTAGATTATTGATATTGTTCGCCTGATGATTGTAAAGCAGACGACCTTTGAAAAAGCCACGTGAAAAAATGGGTTAAAAATTAAAACGTTTAATAATGACTATTGGATATAACTTTTTTTTTTTCATTCATGTAGACGAATAATCTTTTTAAATTAAGTTAAGACTAGTATATATACCGGGGGATTTATTGTCACTTTATTTGGGGTTTTTACACATTGTATTTCATTTAGCAAAGACTTCAAATCACTGTAAATCGTATGTTAACAGATTTATCGAATTAGATTACAATTTATATGGAAGCGATTTATTTCTCACATTTAAGACCGGATGAAAAATAGAATTAATACGTGTTCCTTATGCCTAGACATGAATAAAATCATGCACATACAAATTTGTATTTACTGAAACTCCTCAATTGTAAAATATTTGATTTGTAGTTCGAGTTCAATAAACGATAACATTGATCATTCATGTAAATCAAGCCAAAGCATCTGCTAATGATAAACATCGATTTTTACCTGTTTAAAAAGTTTTCTTTTACAATTTCCCACATACAACAAATCTGCAGCAAACGACTATACTGATAAGTATAATTACTTAATATAGCTGAAAACAGAGTGCCAAATGGAGTAATTGATCACCTTGAGCAGTTTTTCCGTTTGTGAAAAGGTTGTCCGCTGCGGATTCGTCAAAATACGTCTACATGTGGTTTAGTGTTGAAGTGATCGTCATTTAACCCTTTCCCTCATATGACAATTCTGCAGCAGACGACTTTGAACATATTTTCTCAAAAAATGGAAAATCTCTATAATTGAATGGATAACCTTTGACAAAAAGTGGAAAACATTGTTGCAAAAGGAGAAATTGCTCGTTTTGAGCAATTTCATCTGTTGTCACTATGTTTTTAAAAAGCCGTCTGCTGCAGAAAGCGTCTATAGGAGGGAAGGGTTAAAGGTATATTTAAGTTTTAATAGCATTCTCAACACGCAGAAAGCTCGCATCGTTTGTAACAAGATATACAAATGGTAGTTGTGGCTGCCCTCCCTGGCACTCAAGGTTGCGGAGTTAGCATTACGACTGACTGGCTCCATGGTGTCAGGATAAATGGACCAGTAGTACTCTAGTAGAATTGATTGATTGGGGTTTAACGCCGTTTTTACAATTTCTCAGTTATATCACGGCGGCCAGTTCGCCTACTCATGCATTTCCTAGTTTTCTCACACCAGTACTCCACACAACAATCTTCCCAAGCAACTGGCTGCTTTTCCACATAGACTTAGCCCATTGGTGGAAGACGAATGACGTATGTCGCATTGACTTTTGTCAATCCTCGGAAAGAAAGTTGGCCAAGCCGGGATTAGAACTCACAACCCCTACTTACCCAAGAAACGCCGTGATATAACCAATAGCGGCGTTAAACACCAAACAATCAATTAATCGTAAAGTAAACGTTATGAGTAAAAAACGTGTACTTAGATCAGCACATTGTATAGCAAGAGAATTGAGTTCTTTGAAGTGCATGTGTATTAGCTATTAGACAAAGTAATCTTCATTCGTTTATATGCTAACAAGAGTGAATGATGGAACGCACCTGTCACCTTTCATATATTAGTAAGCGAAAGCGTGACGGACGGACGGACGGACGGACGACGAAGAAATTATCTCCGTTTCTGTCTCCCTATCACAGCAGGCGACATATATACAGGTAATAGTAAGACAAAATGGAATAGTCGATGTGGTCACTGGTCTAATTTCCGTTCTCAGTAGTCATTCTCATTCAATAGTTATTTATCACTTTCCCATGGACATACAGAGTTATTCATGATTTGAATTTGTTGGTGACTTATAGGCCCATAGGGCCGGGTGCTCCACTTATTGTACATTTATTAATAAAAAAATCTGTAAATATGCAAAAGTCACAATAATAAACGATTTACTTTCTTACTTACTTACAGACGCTTTCTGACGTCTCATAAATAGCAAGTTCTCCTTTTGCCTCAATGTTATCATCAACCGTTTATTCAATGCATCTTTCATTTATAGAGGATATCCATATATTTCCTTATTGTATGTCAAAGTCGTCTGCTACAGATCTGTTTGTATGTTGAAAACGGTTACACAAGGTGTTTATCGAATCGACCTGTTACTTTCCATTTTATGACAATGGAATAATAATGGACTATTGTCCTCTGTTTGACCGTATAAGTGAGCTGACACACAGTAGTATGCGAGAAATGTCTTTGAATGAACACAATATAATTACAACTGTTAGATTACTTAAGTATATAATAACAAACTAAGAGGCGATTTGCCGATCGTCATTGCAGATTACGTACCTATACAAACTTATTTACAAGACGGGACAAAACTCGCATCATAACATATTTGCTACGCTGAGGACAAATCAGCCGTCACGCGAGAAAACCAACCTTATGGTCTCTGCGAAATGTATCGACCCAGATCAGCCTGCGCAGTCCGCGCAGACTGATCCGGGCCGACACATTCCGTCTCAGGGGGATAAGGGTATAGATTAATGATTCCTGAAACAGAAACTCCACAGGAGGCGAAAAGTGTCTATCCGGGTAAGCCTGCGTGGCATGCTTAGGCTGATCCGGGTCGATACTTTACGCAGAGTCCCCAATGTTGGTTATCTCGCGGGACGGCTCATATTTTCTACGTGAAGGACAAATATCAACCTGTCAGCGTCATCCCGGCGAAGCCTGTCCAATTCCAGTGTGGTCTGAATACTGTGTTGATAGTTTGATTATGCAGTGTTCCCTAAAATAACGTTTGATCATACTGCGTATAGGCATAGGTTGATCAGAGTCTGCACAGAATAAAATAAATGAATTCCTTTTTTCTTTGCCCCGACTATTTACATTGTGATAAACCCTCTTATACTACAAAACAATATCGTCTCTTTGATAAAGACAAGATTATTACACCCCTTCGATCTACAGATATACCTATCCAGTATACGCCAATATCGATGGTTTCATGCAAAACGGTTGTAACTACATCTTGAACAAGATGTAGTTACAACAATTTTGCATGAAGCCCTCGATATGCAGCAGACTATTTTGAAAAAAAAAATCAGGGAAAAAATGGACAATTTATATGAACTTAAGTTATATTGAATAAATTGAAAACATTGTGGCTCTAGGAGAGATCGCTCAATATGAGCAAATTCTGCTTTTGTCATAATGTTTCTATAAGTTTATTGCAGATGTGCAAAAATGACGACAATTCTGCAGCAGACGACTTTGAACATATTTTGTTAAAAATTGGAAAATGTCTATAATTGAATGGATAAACATTGTGGCAAAATTAGAAATTGCTCGTTTTGAGCAATTTCTTCTTTTGTCACTGTTTTCAAAAAGCCGTCTGCTGCAGAGGCGTCAGCAAGCGTCTATATGAGGGGAAGGGTTAAGTATTTAGATATTGCTACTAGACATGTTTCGTATGACAGTTGGGAATATAATCAATTTGTAAGGTTTTTTGTTTAGTTTGTAAAATCAAGGGGAAATGTCCATTACAAATGTCCGGTGAAGTCGGATGTCACTCTTTATGGTATGCTTCCATTAGAATTCTTAAGCTGTCTAGTTGTATATCTGTACAATAATAACAAACCATTAGAAAGAAGATAAAACTAACTGCAGTGTTCACGTATTATTTTAAAACAATCAGTTTGTTAATGTCAAAGCATGTTTTAAATAATTATGTAGCAGCAATACCCCCATACCGCCGATCATCTACCGAGTCTTTGGGACAAAAGAGGGTTTATTGATCTAAATACAAAAATAAAGTACAACTGTATGTATAGAGGCAATAAGGGTGATTATAATGGTCGAGATTTCAAGATAGTGTAATACCCATAGACGTGCCGAAACCCTGTTTTACCCGTAACCAAGTTATCCTCGAGGAGTAGTTAGAAACCTTCGTTTAATACGGATGTCTTTTTGAAAACGTCTGTCCGTCAGTGTCCACCAAGTCTTGCTATATAATAGTTGGAAGCAGTATTGGGATATTTGGACCGAGAGTGGATCTATATTGTTTTTTGTTCAGAGTGGTTACAGACGTGAATTCAAAATGGCTTACTTTTGGAACGATAGGCCTTATTCTGGAAAACATCCGGTAATTATTAGTATTTATATAGTTTGAACATACTGTATTGCCTTATGATAAATAATACACAAGATGACATACACCATTTATTATAAATATGACAAAGGGGTTAGACTTCAAGTTCTTACAACTTAGATTCAGTATTTCCCTTTTGATTGATATACAGCATATGATCCGTCCCACGAGAAAACCAAAGTATCGACCCAGATCAGCCAAAGCTTGCCGCGCAGACTAGCCCGGACAGACTTTGTTCGCCTCCTATGGATTTTCTGTTTCAGGAATCATTACTCTTTACATCTATCCCCTTGCAAAGGAATGTGTCGGCCCGGATTAGCCTGCGCGGACTGCGCAGGATGATCTGGGTCGATAAATTACGCAGAGTCTATACTGTTGGTTTCTCATGGAACGGCTCATATACTGTCTTCGATGTTACAAACAGATACAGGCAAAACAAATATAAATGGAATAAGACACCGTGTTCCGACTGGAATTGGCAAGACCAAGTAATAACTTATTTCATTAACTTAGTGATTGATAAACTTAAAAACAACTAAATCATCCATTAAGAATATATATATATATAGTATCTTATGATACGTATAAAGTATAATATGTTATAGTATTGTAGTATTGTTTTTATCATAAACCGTATACTAACTAAGGTCAGAATAAAATCCTTTCCTCATCTGAGACAGTTTAATTATAGTCATGCTACATTAATTTATTGCAATACGTTGTCCGTCCTCGAATGTGTAGACCAGTAACCAGAATTGATTGAGACGGTGTTTCACGAATTGAAAGCTGATCGTGGTATTCAAATGGGTGGTACTGTGATCTTTGTCGTGTGCAGCACGTAAACAGTTCATCACGATTAATGATCATTCTCTTTTACGAAATTAGATATATTTACCTTTTTTCTGTCATAATGTATTTTCTCTTCCATGCCTTGTCCAGTTGGAAACGAAATACCCTGGTTTGTCTTTCGGACAGATGGGAACAATGAAATCAAATGGGACTACACTGTATATTTATTCGGCGACTGCTTTTTAACCCTTCCCAAATACAACCAAACTGCACCAGACGACTTTGTTAATAACTTTGCAAACATATGAAATATATCAGTAAATGAAAGTATACTAATTGAATAGAGTTCAAAACAAAAGGAAAATGCTCATGAGTAAAAAATCGTCTGCTACAGAGGCGTCAACATGTTTCTGTATGAGGGAAAGGGTTAAATAAGTAACTTCTATTTAAGGTTCTAGTCTATTTGTATTACTGAAAAAGTTCATTTAATTTGAATTTGATTCACTTAGATTTATTTTTATGCGGGGGATTCAGCTATGCTGAATACCTCCGTATATTGTCATGCCTATCTTTCAGGAATTGTAAATTTGTAAATTTTTTGTGCTGCCCTTTGTTTTTTCAAAATATATTTTTTTTCTTGATTGTCCAGGGATCAGTTAACTACGGTTCACAACAAGCTAAACAGTATGCACATTATACAAAGTAAACGTACACAATGTCGTGCATCGTCAACATTTTCCCTTGTTAACACTCTTAGACAGGCTACATTTTGCATCGGATATTCATGAAAGTTTATCAGAACATTCATCTCCATCACATCTTGGACAAGTTCGAAACCGGGCCATTTGAGGTCAAAAACTAGGTCACTAGGTCAAATTGAAGGAAAATCTTGTTAACACTCTAGAGGCAACATTTTCAACTTGAGCATGTTGACACTTTATCAGAATGTTTGTCCTCATGATGTAAGTCAAGATCGAACATGAGTCATGTCGGGTCAAAAAGTAGGTCACTAGGATACATTGAAGGAAAAGCTTGTTAACACTCTAGAAGCCGTCAGCTTCAGCAGTTTGAAATTTGGTCAGAATGTTTATCTAACTGATATCTAGGCCGAGTTCGAATATGGGTTAAACCGGATGAAAAATGTCAGAATGTTTGTATTAATGAATTCTACGTCAAGTTCAAATATGGGTCATATTGGGTCAGAAACTAGATCACTAGGCCAAATTGAAGGATCACTGTAGAAGCTGCATTTCTTACTAAGGCAGCTTGACCTATGGTCAGAATGTTTATCTAAATGATATCTAGGCCGAGTTCGAATATGGGTTAAGCCGGGTCGAAAACTAGGTCACTAGGCCAAATTGAATGGAAATCTTATTAACACTTTGGAGGCCTTATTTTCAGAATGTCTGTCTTGATGATATGTAGGTTGAGTTCGAATATGGGTCATGATGGGTCAAAAAGTAGGTCAATAGGTTCAATTGAAGGAAAAGCTTGTTAACACTCTAGAGGCCGCAATTTTTGCTTAAGCAGTTTGAAATTTTGACAGAATGTTATTAATGATATCCAGGTCAAGTTCGAATAGGGTCACATTGGGTCAGAAACTAGGTCACTAGGCCAAATTGAAGGAAAATCTTGTTAACTCTGTAGAAGCATTTTTTTGGCTACAGCAGCTTGAAATTTGGTCAGAATTATATCTAAATGATACCTAGGTCAAGTTTGAATATGGGTCATGCCGGGTTGAAACTAGGTCACTAGGCCAAATTGAAGGAAAATCTTGTTAACACTCTGGATACTGCATTTTTAGCTTGAGCATGTTAAAACTTTATCAGAATGTTTTTCTTTATGATATCTAGGTCAAGTTCTAACATGGATCATGTTTTGTCAAAAAGTAGGTTAGTAGGTCAAATTGAAGGGAAATCTTGTTAACACTCTAGAGTCAACATCCCCCGCAATACTGTACTTTCAGTATTTTGATTTTAATATTTGCGAGTTTAAAGTAGACATATTTTCTTTGGAATAAAAAAAACCCCACCGTACCACCCAAAATAGTAGAAATTTAATGACACCGTAACCAATAGCCAAAAGAAATGAATAAAGAAAGAAAGAGGAAATTGCAATCGAAATCATTAACACTGAAAATATATATTGAAACCCTATTTTATTCATGTCCCTTATTGGCTATTTAAAATATATCCCAACAGTAAATGACCACAAACAGATGAGTCTTCTTATTTTATAAAATGTTGCATTCGTGTAAGGGTTTGCTTTGTGTGCCTTTCATCGTGTCAGATACTTGGTCCAATATCAATGTTTGTCGGATATGTCCGACGAGCATGGAGAAGTGTATCCGCGATCTTTATATCTTTTAATATGTTCGAAAAATAAATATCATACTCCACGCTCACAATCCAATAACAATTTAGCATTGACCTACACACCTAGAACAAATTACATGTTCAATTCATTTAGATATTTTGGCTTTAAATTCTGGAATAGCATTCCATCACATATAAAGCACTCAACGGCTATGTATCATTCAAACGAAATTATAAGAAATACTTTCTGGAAAAGGTTCCATACTAACACTATCTTCATTACTTGCCGTTATTATGTTAAGAGTTGTGTTTGGAGTAGTTAGAGTGTCTGTCTTCACATGAATGAAAATTAATTCTATTTGTACTTCATGCCATAATTTTTCATTGAAATTTGCATGTTGTTAAATGTAATGTTTGTGTGTGTTATATTATTGAAGGCCATGATGAAAATAAGATATGTATTGTAAATTGTCTGTATGTGTCTTAGATGTTATCTTAAAAAAATAAAGATATTATTATTATTATTATATCAAACTACGTTTATGTCGATTCTTTTCTTCCAATGTTCCCAATGATTCGACGTAAAGAGAGTCGGCTGCATTTATTTCTCCGTCAGTCTCATTGGACTCTCCTTTTAATATGTCACGTGTTGACTATTTTCAAACAATTTCGCACTAATATCATTTGAAACAAGGCATAAGGAATCAAAGGAACATGCATGTTGAATATAGAATGGAACCTGTGTATAAAGACCATCCATTGGAACACGATCTTTGTTCACATGTGGTCTTTAATTGCAGGGTTATTTATGCAGAAAATGTATAATTGGTCTTTAGTACATTAACATCGCGGACTCGACTGTTTGGACGTTGTAGCATATTATATCTGTAAATAACTTCGATACAAAGGGGGAAATATAGACATAAAAAAGATCATTGTATAATGTTGAGCGGGGTGGAATCATTAGTCAAAAAGGAGCAATTAACAATACGACTCGTACATGTGTATATTAATTATATACACTAGCGTACACATGTTGCATCTTACACATACTGTAATGTATATTAATTATATACACTAGCGTACACATGTTGCATCTTACACATACTGTAATGTATATTTTTTTAAGTGCGCCCTCTCCAGAATTGAGGTCGTTTTTCCTTTGCGAGCTGTGACGATTTAGGTGCGCCTGTGGTTCCGCACATTCCCACAAGATAATTCCACTGGCACCAAAGAATTATATAATGCATTTAGGATTTTAACAGACATACATTTGTAAAGTTTGTATGTATGCATTTTATAGTATGCACTGTCGAACATTTGGGATGAAAATTCACCACGTGCAACATTAATGTTGATCAATAATTTTGTAGGCGATCCCCCTCCATACCAGAGTATCAAACTGATGTATCATTAAAATGTGAGTTGTCTTACAACTATCTCAAAAAATAATACTATAATGTTTTAACACTTACGATACTGTGGTTCTAAAATTACTGTATACTATAGTAAGGCAGCCTACCAGTATCGTAAGGGCTAAACATACTTTCTCAGAAGATAATTCCACTGGCACCAGAGTACCAAACTGATGTAATATTAAAATGTGATTTGTTTTAACAATTTTCTTTTTACCAGATCTTACGGTTATCTTAAAAAAAAAAACTAATTGTTTTAACACTTACGATACTGTGGTTCTTAAATTACTGTATACTATAGTAAGGCAGCCTACCAGTATCGTAAGGGCTAAACAGAATTTCTCACATCAAGTACTATTACATGTACATCAGTTTTGTGATCGTAATGCGATTATGAAATACCAGTTCCGTGAATAACTAATGGGACTACACTTCTAGATGTTTGTCCAGATTTGTATCTTGGACTTAACCCTTTCCCTCATACGACAATTCTGCAGCAGACGAATTTGAACATGTTTTGTTAAAAAATAGAAAAATCTCTATAATTGAATGGATAACCTATGGCAAAAAGTGGAAAACATTGTGGCAAAAGGAGAAATTGCACGTTTTGTGCAATTTCTTCTTTTGTCACTATGTTTTCAAAAGGCCGTCTGCTGCAGAGGCGTCAGAAAGCGTCTATATGAGGGAGAGGGTTAAAGGTGCTAAACTCCAGATAGACATCAATATTTTGAAATGTTGAAACTTCTGCAAATATTTCTACTAGTGACAACAGTCACAACAGCAGTAATAAATAGTTCAAAACTAATTTGGCAGTAAATGTTGAAAAACTGTCAATTGAAAGTTATGAAAATGTACAAAATTTGGCTTACTGGGTATGTTTAGCCAGTAAAAATGAAGCATAACAGATCCAAATTTATGTCACTGAAAAGCGAAATTATTACTATAGTTTTATCCCAGAATTATGCTTCTAATATTTCAAGACAACTTTTGAACAGTTTTAACTTCGACTATAATAGCTGTTTCTGGAGCTCAGAACCTTTATTTACATGAAGACGGATAGAGAAGATCCTGGCGAGGCTGTGCGGACAGGTTTGTCTGAATCTTCACTGTCCGCATATGCACTTCAAATCAATTGCTTTTGATTATAATTGAACTTCATTATAGGACTAAAACAATATATACATTAGTATTCGCAATTCACAATTGTATTGTTTTACAAGGCCACCGGCCCATATACATACTTATACACTACATACAAACTAACATCATGTGTTGTTATGGTTTTTGAGGGATACATTTGAGACGCAATTCTTTATAAAGAGGACAAACAAACATTCACATTCAACAACATTATTAAATAAAAGCACTGCAGTGCTGACGGCCTGGGGGCTGCTGGAAGGTTGGATTTTTCGACGCACGGCCCCTACGGCCCCCAGGTTAATTCGCCACTGTATATTTCACATGACTTCTTTCGTGGGGTGGGGGAGTCGGGCACGGGCCCTATGGCCCCCGCTAAATATGCCACTACATTTGCCACGCTTTTTCTTTGTTTACCATTGCCAACTCTGAAAAAAATGGTATTACTATGACCAGGGGATAAAGCCCCAGGCCAAAAACAAACAGTGTCTTAAGTTTCTTTCAATTCCCGAAATGGCGGCCCTTTTCTACCATAAGATCATGAGCAGAAGTTCTAAATATTGAAAGAGATTTTCGAAATCTACACTATTAGATGCAGAATTTTGATAACAGGACGAAAACGGAATACAAATGTTACAAAATAGCACCCAGCGGTACAGATACAAAAACTAAATCACTTAAAGATATATGGGTTTAAGATTTATAAAACATTATATAGAGATTATCTCATCACAAATGGATATCGATAACCTTGTGTACCTTACCGACAGAAACATGCAATCATAGGAGGAAATAAAGGGGGGGGGGGGGGGGGGGGTGGGGGGGGGAAATCTTGTCTTAACCCTTTCCCTCATACGACAATTCTGCAGCAGACGAGTTTGAATATATTTTGTCAAAAAATGGAAAATCTCTACAATTGAATGGATAACCTATGACTAAAAGCGGAAAATATTGTGACAAAAGGAGAAATTGCTCGTTTTGAGCAATTTCTTCTTTTGTCACTATGTTTTCAAAAAGCCGTCTGCTGCAGAGACATCAGAAAGCGTCTATATATGAGGAAAAGGGTTAAAATATCATTCACCGTGATTAGGCATTTTTAGATAAGGCAGTAGCATCGCGTAAAAACGTGTCATTATAATTTAATTTAGAAATTTATACAAGGCTTCTTTTCCTTTTTTGGATATACGTCATCATTTGTTCATATAGTATAAAGCATGTTCACAGTATACTTATTGAAAACTTTATAAGTAAAATTATTCAAAATCAAGATTAATTTTTTTTTTTATGTATCTTCTCCGTTTCAAATGCATGTTTAATCTGTCCAAATTGCCAAATGGGTTCTTAAAGTGTTTCCAATTTGATTAGTGTCAAAAATCTGCAGTAGACGACTTTGAAAACGTCTAGGAACAACAATGCACAATCTCCATAAATAAAAATATACTAACGGAAAAAGGGTATCAAACACTGTGACAAAACGGGAACTTGTTCATTATGAGCAACTTCTCTTTTTGTCACAATGTTTACCAATGCTGTCTGCTGGAAATACATATGCATGATGGAAAGTGTTGATATAAGAATACATTAGGTACACGTAGACATAGATTTAGATCTTGATGATAATTCTTTATATTTTCAGAGAAATTACAGAGTTTCAAACAGATTTTCAGAACATGATAACAGAAATTCCTTCCAAGGCCATGGAGTTTACTTTGGTGATGTAAGTATCACACCCTGATGTTGTCACAGAAAACATAACAATCTCTCTTTTACTGACACGATGTCAAAATATAAATGGTCCATTCCACGAGAAAACCAACATTGAAAACTCTGTGTAGCATGCCGTGCAGGCTAATCCGGAGAAACACTTTTCGCCTCCTGTGTATTTTCAGTTTCAGGAATCATTACTCTATACCTCTATCCCCCGAGACAGAAAGTGCCGGCCTGGACTGTGCAGGATGTACTATTCAATTTTTATCAAAGAATTTATTCAACTTTACTTTTACACACCACAAATCTGTAGCAGACCACTTTGAAAACATCTAGGTAAAATCAAGGACAGTTTTTAAAACTGAACGTATTGTTATTGACCAGAGTAGAAACCATTGTAGCAAAAGGTGTAAATGCTCATTATGTACAATTTCTTCTTTTGCCACAATGTTTTCAAAAGTTATCTGATGATGTTTCAATATGTTGGAAAGGGTTATTTTTTTAATGGTACATTAATACTTTACAATGCAGATATATATAAATCAGAGAGAGAAAAAAATCGTCAGGCAGGGTGGAGTGTCAATATGTAAATACCATACACAGTTAACTGTTGTAGGGTTTTTACATACAAAGTGTACAGAAATCACTTATCTATGTAAATGGATTTTTAAAAAGTTTCATTGCATACCTTTAAAAAAATATATTTAAACTTTAAACACTTTCACACTTATAGACACACACACCGGTCCTGCAGCAGAGGACGTTTGAAAACATTGTGAATAAAAGAAGAAATTGCTCAAAACTCATTCATGGAGATTCTTTCACATTTTTGCAGAGATTGTTTCCAAAATTATCTGCTGCAGACTTGCTGTTTGTGGGAAAGTGTCCTTTCAGACAGTTCCCTTCCTTCATAGGGTGTAATTTCGTTTCACATTAATTTGAATATGAACCAGTGTTCCAGTTTTATCATGGCAATAAGTTCACCTTCTCAGACACTTCCTGTCCATACAACATTATTTTTATCCCTTTCCCACATTAAACATATCTGCAGAAGACAACTTTGAAATCATCTAGACATAAATATAGAAAATAAAAGTTGAATTATTGAATAGAATAATGTAACAAACGGAGAGAGAAAACATTGATGCAAAAACACAGAAAATCTCTATTTATATCAATGAAGGTATATAAATTATTGAAAAAAAATTGAAAACACGTGATTTCTCCTTTAAATGTCACAATGTTTTCAAAATTTGTCTACTGCAAAGGCATCAGAAAGTGTCTATATGAGGGAAAGGTTAAAAAACAAAATTGGAAGGTTCAGTCGAAACTGAATTAAATTGATTTATTTTAACCCTTTCCCTCATACGGCAATTCTGCAGCAGACGACTTTGAATGTATTTTGTCAAAAATAGAAAATCTCCATAATTGAATGGATAACCTATGACAAAAAGTGGAAAACATTGCAACAAAAGGAGAAATTGCACGTTTTGTGCAATTTCTTCTTTTGTCACTATGTTTTCAAAAAGCCGTCTGCTGCAGAGGCGTCAGAAAGCGTCTTTATGAGAGAAAGGGTTAAATTATCAAAATTATTCATTAATTATTCCATTTCCATTCAAATAAGTGGAAATATTAAGCTTTTGTTGTTGAAAGGAATGTTAAAAACAGCCCATGTCATTTTACATTTTGACCACTTTGGGTGCGTGAGGTAGCAGGTTCTATCCCTTGCCTGGTCATACCAAAGGCCCTCCTTGGCGCTCAGGGTTGCAGGGTTAGAATTACAACTGACTAGCTTGTGTCAGGTTTAATGAACCAGTATTTAGCACTGGTAACTTACCCAGGAAATGCCGTGATATAACTGAACAAGAGGCCCATGGGGGCTTATGCTCTACTGGCTAGTTCTTTGGTCATTTTCAATCCAGAGCATGTATGTATGGTGAAGATCGGATAGTAAATGGTGGGTCTATTGTGTTCACAAGCTGTATTATAGCAATTTTGACAATTTCAAGGGCCATAATCCAGTCTTGCATGGGCAGATCTGGCTGTTTTGCAAAAACAACCAAGCTCTCATCAAGTTTTAACCACTATCTAAGTTTGGTGAAGATCAGATAGTAAATGGAGCATCTATTGTGTTCACAAGCTGTATTATAGCAATTTTGACAATTTCAAGCAAGGGCCATAATCCAATCTTGCATGGGCAGATCTGGCTGTTTTGCAAAAAGAACCGTGCTCTCATCAAGTTTTAACCACTATCTAAGTTTTGTGAAGATCAGATAGTAAATGGAGCATCTATTGTGTTCACAAGCTCTATTATAGCAATTTTGACAATTTCAAGGGCCATAATCCAGACTTGCATTGGCGGATCTGGCTGGTTTGCAAAAGGAACTGAGATCTCATGGATATCTAACTACTGTATAAACTTGATTGAGATACAATCAAAACTGAAGACTTGATTGCGTTCACAGGCAATTGTTTACGGACGGACAGATACACACACGCATAACAGACATAACGCCTTTCGCATAAGAGCTAAAAATTGTAGAAAATGGCGTAAAACACCAAACAATAAATCAATGTAACATATTAATAAAACTCAACAGATAAAGAATTATTGAAGAGTGGGTTTGAATAGACCCACCTCTTTTGACCATTGTTTTTGTACATAGATTCTATTGAGGAAATAATGAATGACCTACTCTTTTATCCCATGACAATATTGCTGACTAGAACATTCTTTTTTCAAATATTCACTCAATATTTTAGCATATTCTTGAAGAAAGTTTCTGAAAATAGTGTAGACACAAAATTACAGTTTATTACTAAAAAAAAAAGGACGGCTTCTTTTTTCACAATGTTTACATAAGTTGTTTACTGTATTGATAAAAAAAATTGGATAGATTATAAGAGAGTATATTATGAAAACCATTATATCAATAATTTGATAACAGTGTGACCAGTTTGTATAGCCTGGAATATTGAAAGGTTTCCTGTGACATGTTTTTTTAACCCTTTCCCTCATATAGACGCTTTCTGATGCCTCTGCAGCAGACAGCTTTTTGAAAACATAGTGACAAAAGAAGAAATTGCTCAAAACGAGCAATTTCTCCTTTTGCCACAATGTTTTCTACTTTTAGTCATAGGTTATCTATTGAATTAAAGAGATTTTCTATTTGTTGACAATATATGTTCAAAGTCTTCTGCTGCAGAATTGTTGTATAAGGGAAAGGGTTAAGCCTTTCCCACAAACAGCCGCTTTCTGACACCTCTGCAGTAGACAACTTTTGAAAACATAATGAAGATTTTCTTCTTATGCCACCATATTTCAATTATATTCAGTAAATGTTCTTTGATTCATAAAAATGTTTCCATAATTTTTACTCAATGTGTGCAAAGTCATCTACAGCAGATTTGTTGTATGTGGGAAAGGGTAAATTAACTCATTACTTGATATACCATAATATTACCATTCATATCCTTTCCATATTTCATGAATACATCAGAGGAAAAGAATGTAAATATGGACAAACTGACCCTTTCCCAATTGAGGACAAATTTTGAAAACATTGTGACAAAAGGTGAAATTGCTCATTCAAGGCAAATTCACCTTTTGCCACATTGTTTTCAACTTCATTCAATACTTTTGGTTTCATTTATAGAGATTTTTTATAGTATAATTATTTTAAAGTGAGTTACATCCTTTTCCAAATACAGATACATTTTGACGCCTCTGCAGCAGACGAATGAGCAATTTCTCCTTTTGCAACATTGTTTTCAACTTTATTCAATCATTATACTTTCGTTTTCAGAATATTTGTGTCCAGTTGTTTCAAAGTTGTCTTCTGCATATTCGTTACTGTGGGTTAGGGCTAAATAAACCTAAGCCTAAAATGATCCGGTTTTATAAAAGTGAAGTACACTGTATCGGTAATCTATACAAAGAAAGAGTCCATTCCAATAGAACTGGTCTTTTTCTGACAAAATATCTCTTATTACTCAACCAAATCCTATGAATGGGTACTCAAAAGAATCGTCTAAGTGAGATGATTCTTTTGAGTACCTGCAACAAAGGGCTTCAGTGTCAAGTAAAGATTTTAGAAACATGGAAAATGCTTCTTGTTTAGAGCTCTGATTAACCCCTCTTTCCCACATACAAAATATCTGCAGCAGATGACTTTACTAACATCTAAAAAAAATTATGGAAACTCTCTGAAAATGAAGGTAGAATTACTGAAAATAGTTGAAAACTTTGTGGTAAAAGCAGAAATTGGTCGTTTTGAGCAATTTCTCCTTTTGTGACAATATTTTCAAAAGTCGTCTGCTGCAGTGGTGTCAGAAAGCATCTGTATGTGGAAAAGGGTTAAAATAATGTATTCACTTTTTCAGGGACAGACAACAAGGCAGCTCGGCCGCAATCTCATAGATACAGATTTACGTCTCCATAAAACAAATAAAGATTTCCTAAAGCATTATGGGAGAGAAGTAACAAACGGCAATTTCAATTCCACATATCAGAAATCCTTTAAAGGCAAGGACACAGAGGAAAAACCTGTTCATCGCCGATATTCAAAACGCCTTCCCGTTTTAGAGCCAATGGGTCGCGTGCCCCTCGACACAACAACGACAGACTGGTTGCCGGGACTGGAACCAGCCAAGAAGACTGGCACGCAAGTATTAGCGATAACGCAGGAACCATTCTTAGAACACAATCCGTGGAAGTATTCGTATCATTCAAAGCGTAACATATATCCATCTTACGAGAGAAGGTCTGAGCCAGTCATAGATAATGTTTTCAACCGCTACGGAGCAGCATACAACACAAGTGGTCCTATCAACTCAACGGGAATCAGCAACTTTGCTGCATCCACTTATAGTTAGGACTTTGTTTTATTTTATTTTCTAAAACTGTTGTATGTTGTTGTACAATTATTTATTGGCTGTATCTTTATACTTACATGACCAAAAAAAACGTTAAATAATGAATTTATTAACAAAATAAATGTTTTTTTGTTTAAGGTGTTTTGTCCTTGTTATTTATGAGCCAAATTAACCATTTCCCAAATGCAAAAATAATTAGACACATTTGCAGCAAACGTCTATTGAAAGCATTGTGCCAAAATGAGAAATAATTTAAAAAGATCAATATCTTTTTTTGCAAATAAATTTTTTACTCTATTCCACAATCAAATTTATCTTATTTATTGAGATTTTTTATATTTAAGACGAGATGTTTCTAAAGTTGTCTTACTGCTGCAAATGTACCGCAAGTGTTGACCAATCAACTTGGCTTGAAAGAATCTAAACATTTCTACAAAATTATTTGAAAATTGGCCTGACACTTTCAGAGGAGAATATTTTTTAAGTTTTCACTATTTTATCTTTCGGTTGCCATGGAATCCAGAATTTTGCATGGATTCATACAATATGAAGGAATGTAGGAGTGGACATTGAGAGGATGCTTCCTATAAAGTTTCATCCCAATTGGCCAAGTGGTTAGGGAGGAGAAGTCGTTTGAAGCAAAAAGTTTACAGACGGACGGACACACGCACAACGGACAATTTGCCATGCCATGAAAGCCAGTGGAGCTAAAAAACATAATAAGCTTTACTTTGAATTTTCTGAGCTCTGATTTCAACCCAAATTATGTAGAGGTCGAACCTGGTTTCTGCTTATACTTCCAGTATAACGATTTTCCATAACTGAATAATTTGTTTGATTATTGTTAAACCCTTGCCAACATGGCAAAAAGATGAAGAACCTCTCAGATGAAAATTAAATTACTGAAAGAGCTGAAAACACAGTTGAGCAATTTCTTCTCCTGTCAGTGTTTTCAAAAGTTGCATGCTACAGAGGCGTCAGAAAGCGTTTGCATGAGAGAAAAAGGTAAACTTCACTTTCAACAACATTATTTGAAGTAAACCACTTTTTGAATATAATCAACTGATACAACCGATAAATTTTCCTTACACATCAGTCATAATGGCCAGAGGACTAGAAAATAGAGTGAACAGGTCTTTTACCCACAATATTTCTCTTATTAATTAACCAAATCCTATGTTGTGGGTACTCAAACGAATTGTCTCACTGAGACATAGGGTTTGAATGTCAAATAAGGATTTTAGAACATGGAAAATGCCCCTATATCTAGAGCTCTGATTTATTCCATGACCATGCACTTGCTCTGCAATTTTGACCCCTTTGTAAACAATGCAAATTTAGGAATGAGCAATGGCACCTAAATTTCCATTGTTTACCAAGAAAAATGATTTAACGCTTATAAAGACATTATGGAGAGGTGAATAACCTTGGTAAAAAAAATACCAATTTTAGTTACAACCATTTCACGCCAAGCCCTCGATATGATTTAACTAATCCAGTGGTTCTATGCAAATTCAACACTTTTTCAGGTATACCATCAGGGTTACAATACACCATAATCCACAGGTTGATAAACTAGTAATAGTCAAATTAATTGAGAAAATGTTACATGGTGACCATCCATCATACTTTTGTTTGCATTTCAACAATTTGCCTTCAACAATTTTTCAGTGATATCACGCCGGTTCTAGGGTAATTTACAAGTACTTCTGCTCCATTTATCCTGACACCAGCAAGTCTGTTGTAATTACAGAAAGAGTTGAAAAGACTAGGAGCAATTTTCTTCTCTTGTCACAGTGTTTTCACGCCGCCTTCAACGATGTTTCAGTGATATCCCAGCAATTTCTGAGTTGTTATTTACTAGCACTTCTGACACATGTATGCAAATCAGTTGTAATGCTAACCCCACAACCCTGAGCACCAAGGAGTGAAAAGCCATTACAAACATTTTAAAAGTCTTTGGATTGATCCAGTCAGGGGTCAAACTCTTGACCTCTGGCACCCGTTGCAAACACTCTACCACTTCACCACTAAGGAGGTCGTGTGAGATTTTACCTAACTCTCCTAGCCCTTTCCCTCATATAGAAGCTTTTTGATGCCTCTGCAGCAGACGGCTTTTTGAAAACATAGTAACAAAAGAAGAAATTGCACAAAACGTGCAATTTCTCCTTTTGTCACAATGTTTTCCACTTTTAGTCATAGGTTATCCATTCAATTATAGAGATTTTCTATTTTTTTACAAAATATGTTCAAAGTCGTCTGCTGCAGAATTGTCGTATGAGGGAAAGGGCTAGTCTTCTACTCTGGATATAGAAAGAATAGCACATAACAAAATCAGATGGACAACAGTTATATGGAATGTTTTATTAGCCTGTACTTAGACCTTTAACCCTTTCCCTCATATAGACACTTTCTGACGTCTCTGCAGCAGACAACTTTTGAAAACATTGTGACAAAAGGAGTAATTGCTCATGAAGAGCAATATCTCCATTTGCCACAATGTTTTCAATTTTGTTCAATTACAATGCTTTATTTTTAAGAGATTTTCCTAATTTTTGACTAGATGGTTTCAAAGTCGTCTGCTGCAGATTTATAGTATGTGGGAAAGGGGTTAAATATTTACCAGATATGATATTACGAGGCATTTGCATGAGGGAAAGGCTTGACCCTTTCCCTCATATAGACGCTTTCTGATGCCTCTGCAGCAGACGGCTTTTTGAAAACATAGTAACAAAAGAAGAAATTGCACAAAACGTGCAATTTCTCCTTTTGTCACAATGTTTTCCACTTTTAGTCATAGGTTATCCATTCAATTATAGAGATTTTCCATTATTTAACAAAATATGTTCAAAGTCGTCTGCTGCAGAATTGTCATATGAGGGAAAGGGTTAAACATCAAATGCGAAACAAGCTTTCAGCTTATATAAATCTCGCTCCATGTCTGGTTTCTGGAGACCTAATAGTAATCATGCCATTTTTAGGGTTTTTGTCACTATGTTTTCAAAGTCATCTGCTGCAGATTTGTTGTAAAGGTCAACTTCATTTTCAACAACATTATTTCAAGTAAACCACTTTTTGAATATAATCGACCGATACAATAAATATTCCTACATCAGTCATAATGGCCGGAAGACATTTATACCAGAAGACTAGATAAGAGAGAGTGAACAGGTCTTTTACCCACAATATTTCTCTTATTACTCATCCAAATCCTATGTTGTGGGTACTCAACGAATCGTCTCACTGAGACAATTCTTTTGAGTACCCACAACATAGGGTTTGAATGTTAAATAAGGATTTTTGAACATGAAAAAATGCCCCTTATCTAGAGCTCCGATTTATTCCATGACCATGCACTGGCTCTGCATATCGAGGGCTTGGTGTGAAACGGTTGTAACTAAAAACCTATTTTGAAAACCCTGGTTTAGGGGCAATTTTGACCCCTTTGTAAACAATGCAAATTTAGGTGCCATTGCTCAGAACGAGCAATGGCCCCTAAATTTCCATTGTTTACCAAGAACAAGAGGCCCATGAGGGCCTATGCTCTACTGGTATGGTTCTTTGGTCATTTTCAATCCATAGCATGTATGTATGGTGAAGATCGGATAGTAAATGGGGGCTCTTTTGTTTTCACAAGCTGTATTATAGTAATTTTTACAATTTCATGGGCCATAATCCAGTCTTGCATTGGCGGATCTGGCTGGTTTTCAAAAGGAACCAAGCTCTAATCAGTATTTAACTACTATCTAAGTTTGGTGAAGATTAGATAGTAAATGGAGCCTCTATTGTGTTCACATGCTCAATTATAGCAATTTGGACAATTTCAAGGGCCATAATCCAGTCCTGCATGGGCGGATCTGGCTGGTTTTCGAAAGGAACTAAGCTCTCATGGATATCTAACTACTGTATAAGTTTGGTTGAGATACAATCAAAAGTGAAGACTGTATCACGTTAACAAGCTCTTTTATAGCAATTTTGACCATTTCAAGGGCCATAATCCAGTCATACATGGGCGGATCTGGCTGGTTTTCGAAAAAAACCGAGCTCTCATGGATATCTAACTACTGTATAAGTTTGGTTGAGATACAATCAAAAGTAAAGACTGTATCGTGTTAACAAGCTTTTTTATAGCAATTTTGACCATTTCAAGGGCCATAATCCAGTCATGCATGGGCGGATCTGGCTGGTTTTCGAAAGGAATCGAGCTCTCATGGATATCTAACTACTGTATAAGTTTGGTTGAGATACAATCAAAAGTGAAGACTGTATCGTGTTAACAAGCTCTTTTATAGCAATTTTGACCATTTCAAGGGCCATAATCCAGTCATACATGGGCGGATCTGGCTGGTTTTCGAAAGGAACCGAGCTCTCATGGATATCTAACTACTGTATAAGTTTGGTTGAGATACAATCAAAAGTAAAGACTGTATCGTGTTAACAAGCTTTTTTATAGCAATTTTGACCATTTCAAGGGCCATAATCCAGTCATACATGGGCGGATCTGGCTGGTTTTCGAAAGGAACCGAGCTCTCATGGATATCTAACTACTGTATAAGTTTGGTTGAGATACAATCAAAAGTGAAGACTGTATCGTGTTAACAAGCTCTTTTATAGCAATTTTTAGGTTATCCATTCAATTATAGAGATTTTCCATTTTTTGACAAAATATATTCAAAATCGTCTGCTGCAAAATCAGTTGGACAACAGTTATATGGAATATGTTTTATTAGCCTGTACTTAGACCTTTAACCCTTTCCCTCATAAAGTCACTTTCTGTTGCCTCTGCAGCAGACAACTTTTGAAAACATTGTGACAAAAGGAGAAATTGCTCATGATGAGCAATATCTCCATTTGCAACAATGTTTTCAACTTTATTCAATTACAATGATTTATTTTTAATAGATTTTCCTAATTTTTGACTAGATGGTTTCAAAGTCGTCTGCTGCAGATTTATAGTATGTGGGGAATGGGTTAAAAAAAGTTGTCAGCTGCAGATATGTCGAAATACATCTGCAAGTGGGAAAGGGTTAATTACCTAACCATTGGCAGACTCTACCACTGCACCTTGTTTTTTGAAAACATAATACTGTATATGGAAACAAGAAACCGCAGAAAACTGAAGATGGTAAGGCCGGATTGTCGGCAATTTGACCTTGAAAATCGACAAACCAAGGTCAAGGTCAAAGTAACCAAAGAAATCAATAGAACTTGTTACTGGTTACCTTCAGGCAAAGTTTCAAGTTTGTAACCCTTTCCAGTGCTGAGATTTTGCCTCAACCTGAAACTTTAACCAAAATGTTGACGGACAGACAGACGGACGGACATCGCTAATCTATAGACTGGAATTGCTAGAGCAATCCGGCCAAAAATGAAATACAGTAACTGTTGTCTCTCAATATGTTGAATTCTTGGAACCAACATAAACCTAGTTCGATATACAATAAGTAAGAATGACCTACTGAAACTCAGGATCTGTCTCACAAATGAGTATGCCAAGCCACAGTAGCGACGTGGACTGTAAATCCGGGGTTTTTGAGTTTGAACCCCAGCTCAGCCAACATTCTTTCTGATGTTTGACAAAAGTCACTGTGACAAGTGTCATTCGTCTTTCACCAATGGGCTAACAGTCTATGTGAAAAAGCAGCCAGTTGTTTGGATAGTATGTTTGTGTGGATTACTGGTGTGAGAAAACGAGAAAACATATGAGTAGGTGAGCTGGCCGCCGTGATGTGACTGAAAAATTGCTGAAAACGTTTAATAAAATCAATAAAAACAACAAATGAGTACCGTAGGTTTGACTAAGTTTGTTATAAGATCCCACTATTGTATTTACAAAAGCATGAATTGGCAAAACAAACTTACACAAATGCAACAGAGAGAACATATTTCATATTTTCGAGAATGTTTTCAAATGGTTAAGAGGTGTCTAAAATTGTCTGTATTAGGGAAATGGTAAATTCACAGAACTGTTCAATTGTATTAGGTCACTTGTAGAGTCAGGAACAAGAGCTTGTTAACCCTTTCCCACCTGCAGACGCATTTTAACACAATAGCAGCAGACGACTTTTGAAAACATTGTGGCCAAAGGTGAAATTGCTCATGATGAGCAATTTCACCTTTGGCCACAATGTTTTCCACTTATAGTCATTGGTTATCCATTCAATTATGGAGATTTTCCATTTTTTGACAAAATATGTTCAAAGTCGTCTGCTGCAAATTAGTTGTATGTGGAAAGGTTAAACCCCTTTCCAACTTGTAGATGTTTGTAAATATTGTGACAAAAGAATAAATAGCTCATATTGAGCAATTTCTCAATTGCCACAACATTTTCAGCTGCTTTCAGCAATTACATTTTCATTTATAAAAAGTCTCCATATTCCCGCTTAGATGTTTTCAAGTTTGTCCACTGCAGATTGTTTTAAATGGGAAAAGTTTAAACCATTTTCCACATGGACACATTTGAACCCTTTCCCACCTACAGACGCATTTTGACACAATGTAGCAGACGACTTTTGAAAACATTGTGACCAAAGGTGAAACTGCTCATGATGAGTAATTTCTCCTTTGGCCTTAATGTTTTCAACTTTATTTAACAATTAAGTTATCTTTCATGGAGATTTTTAAGGTTTTTGTCACTATATTTTCAAAGTCGTCTGCTGCAGATTTGTTGTACGTGGGAAAGGGTTAACTCATCTGCAGTTTTCATTCATAGAGATGGTCCAACAAACTTGCGCCCAAATGTTTCTCCTCAGTTTTAGCCACTTCCGCCTGCAACTCGCTTATTGGGGCTCGAATAAAGTTACTGATTATACCCATCACATCGTCGTAGGTCATGCTGGTTTCGTCAGATGTCATCTGGTAATTATGATGTAATTCTTGACTTAAACTCTGAATATACAGCACCACCTCATCAAACTGTTCTTCGTTATTTTTAACAGTTACTGGTTTCGTTGATTCTGAGAGAGTTTCCTTTGACGGAGACTTTTTGTCGAACCTATCCTCCATTTTCAAACGTTTGGAAGGTGAACTAAGTGGAACGTCTCCCTGGACATTAATCGGCATCATTGCGACTTGACCGTGAGATTGTGAATACGAATACTTAAAGGTTGTTGAATGTGATATATGCCTCAGGCTGCACTTCCTGAAGTATTCCCCCCTTTGTTTGATGTCAGTCTCGCTGTATGAACTAGCCGCGGTGTGAATACCTCCTTCTGCTGATTGGCTAATTGTTGGTATGTCTTCCATAGTCTTAGATAGAGAGTTCAATTTAGCTAACACAGACTGGTCCTTTGAACTTTGACCTGCAATTTTCAAGATGAAATTCTTACACAAAGAGCACTAGATTAACCCTTTCCCTCATACGACAATTCTGCAGCAGACGACTTTGAACATATTTTGTCAAAAATTAGAAAATCTTTTCCCACATGCAAGAAATCCGCAGCAGACCACTTTGAAAACATTAGGGCAAAGATATGAATATTCTCTGTAAATAAAAGTATGATAATTGAATACTCCTGTTGAAATATTGTGGCAAAAAGGAAAAAAATGCTCAAAATGAGTAATTCTTCATTTGCCCAAATATTTTTTCAAAAGTCATCTGCTGCCGAGCCTCTGTATTCTTGGAAAGGTGAACCCTTTCCCTCATATAGACGCTTTCTGACGCCTCTGCAGCAGACGGCTTTTTGAAAACATAGTGACAAAAGAAGAAATTGCTCAAAATGAGCAATTTCTCCTTTTGCCACAATGTTTTCCTATTTTGGTCATAGGTTATCCATTCAATTATAGAGATTCTCTACTTTTTGACAAAATATGTTCAAAGTCGTCTGCTGCAGAATTGTCGTATGAGGGGAAAGGGTTAACAGCAGTTTGGGAGAACAACTTTCATTTGGAGTAATTTCTTTTAGTCCCTCAATAATTTTAAAAGCAGTTAGCGGCATATGTTAAATGTTCATATGGTTATCGCTTTCCCACATAAAACAACTCTGCAGCAGACGACTTTCAAACTTATTGACAAAAACATGAACAATCTCAAAAAGTGACTGTTTTACTATTAAATAGAGTTGAAAACATTGTGGCAAAAGGAGAAATTGCTCATTTTGAGCAATTTCATCTTTTGCCACAATGTTTTCAGAAGTCACCTGCTGCAGATGCGTCAAAATGCGTCTACAAGTGGGGAAAGGGTTAACCCTGTCCCAGCCATAGAGGCATGTTCAGCAGAAGTCTTTTGAAATGTTGTGGAAGTAATTTCTCCTTTTGCCGTGATGTTTTAATAGAGATTTTCAATGAATTTCTATGTTTTCGTCTGCTGCAGGTCTAGCGTATGTCGGAAAGGTTTAACCCTTTCCCTCATACGACAAATCTGCAGCAGACGACTTTGAACGTATTTTGTCAAAAAATAGAAAATCTCCATAATTGATAGGATAACCTATGACAAGAAATGGAAAAGATTGTGGCAAAAGGAGAAATTGCACATTTTGTGCAATTTCTTCTTTTGTCACTATGTTTTCAAAAAGCCGTCTGCTGCAGAGACGTCAGAAAGCGTCTATGAGGGAAAGGGTTAACATACAAACCATTACTGTTACAACTACATAGCCCTTTTCCCACATAAACAAATCTGCTTCATATGACTTTTAAAATATCTAGACAAAACATAGACAAATCTCTACATATGAAAGGATCATTTTTTGATAAAAGATACTTCTCTGATGAATCCAAAGGGGAAACTGCCAATCATGAGCAATTTCCTATTTTACCACAATGTTTTAAAAAGTTATCTGCTTTGTCAGAGAGCATCTGTATGTGGGAAAGGGTTAACTGCTGTTTGGGAGAACAAAGTCTGGTAGAAAGGACATCTTGACCACAACTATACGTGATTCCTCATTCCCTTCCACAGATGTTTTCCTTTACTTTGTATTCGATTTACCAACCATCATTACTTAGTCCAAAGCAGAATTTAAATACTTTAAGCATTTTTGTTTCCTTATCCTTTTCCCTCATAAGACAATTCTGCAGCAGATGTCTTTGAACATATTTTGTCAAAAATAGAAAATCTCTATAATTGCATGGATAACTATGCCTAAAAGTGAAAAAAAATGTGTCAAAAGGTGAAATTGCTCGTTTTGAGCAATTTCTTCTTTTGTCACTATGTTTTCAAAAAGCTGTCTGCTGCAGAGGCGTCAGAAAGTGTCTATATGAGGGAAAGGGTTAATTGAATGGATTACCTATGACTGAAAATGGGAAACATTGTGGCAAAAGGAGAAATTGCTTTTTTTTTTTTAGCAATTTCTTCTTTTGTCACTATGTTTTCAAAAAGCCATCTGCTGCATTTCTTAACCCTTTCCCTCATACAACAATTCTCCAGCAGATGACTTTGAACGTATTTTGTCAAAAAATAGAAAATCTCTATAATTGAATGGATGACCTATGACAAAAAGTGGAAAACATTGTAGCAAAAGGAGAAATTGCACGTTTTGTGCGATTTCTCCTTTTGTCACTATGTTTTCAAAAAGCCGTCTGCTGCAGAGGCGTCAGAAAGCGTCTATATGTGGGAAAGGGTTAACACATATTGTAAGTTAATCCTTGAAACTGTGCATCAGGTCATGTAACTTATTGTTTTTTCTTTCTTTTCATGAATTTCTATATATTTTAGGCTCTTATCCATTTCCCACATACAACAAATCAGCAGCAGACGACTTTCAAAAAAGCTAGACAAAAATATGGAATAATATATATTACTGAAAATTTAACTGATTTTAAAGCCTGGCAAAAGGACAAATTCCTGGTTATAAGCAATTTCTCCTTTTGACAAAATGTTTTTTTAAAAATTTCGTGCAGCAGAAGTGTCAGAAAGCGTTTGTATGTGGGAAAGGCTTAAAAAAGAAAATATGTTAAGGAAACCTTTCAATATTCCAGGCTTTACAAACTGTCACACTATTATAAAATTATTGATAGAATGGTTCTAATAAGATTACTCTCTTAACCCTTTCCCACATACAATAAATCTCCAAACAGCCCCGTCCAATGGTGGCCATATTTTTTTACCATTCACCATGGCTTGAAGGAATCTGGTAGAGTGTCACGCAAGGAACATTTCTTTAAAATTATTTGAAAATCGGCCAAATAGTTTAGGAGGAAAATATTTTTAAAGTTTTCACTAAAGCCAATATAAGGCTAACAGCCCCAGCCCCGCCCCCTGGCAGCTATATTTTAAGACCAATCAACATGGCTTAATGGAATCTGATAGAGAGTCACCCAAGGAACACTTCTACACAATTATTTGAAAATCGGCCAGATACTTTAGTTGGAGAAGATATTTTAATTTTTCACTATGGCCATATACCAGTAAGGCAAAACAGCCCTGCCCCATGGCGGCCATGTTATTCAACCAATCAACATGGCTTGGAGGAATCTGATAGAGGGTTACCCAAGAAACATTTCTACAAAATTATTTGAAAATCAGCCTTACACTTTCGGAGAAGAAGATATTTCAAGTTTCCACTAGAGCCAATATAAGGCAAAACAGCTGCCCTCTCACGGCCATGTTTTTCAACCAATCAACATGGCTTGAAGGGATACCATAGGAACATTTCTACAACATTATTTGAAAATTGGCCTAACACTTTTGGTGGAGAAGATTTTTAAGTTTTCACTATAGACATATACAGCAAAATAGCCCCACCCCCTGGTGGCCATGTTTTTTTTGACCAATCAACATGGCTTGAAGGAATCTAATCAAAATAGCCCCGCCCCCTAGCGTTCATGTGTTTTGACCAATTAGCATGGCTTGAAGGAATCTAAAAGAGGGTCACCAAGGAACATTTCTAGGAGAGGACATTGAGAGGATGCTTTCTATGAAGTTTCATCCCAATTGGCCAAGTGGTTAGGGAGGAAAAGTTGTTTGAAGCAAAAAGTTGACGCACTCACGTACGCATAAGGGACAATTTGCCATGACATAAGCTCGCCAGTGGAGCTAATAATAGTGACAAAAACCTGAAAAATCTTCCGAAAAGATAGCTTAATTTTAAATAAAGTTGAAAACATTGTGGCCAAAGGAGAAATTGCTCATCATGAGCAATTTCACCTTTGTCCACAATTAATTCAAAAGTCATCTGCTGCTATTGTGTCAAAACATGTCTGCAGGTGGGAAAGGGTTTATCTTTCAAATTTCTTTATCAATACAATACAGTTTTTGTAAACATTGTGAAAATGAAACCTTTCCCACACGTAGACACTTTCTAACGTCTCTGCAGCAGACGAATTTTTGAAAATATGGCAACAAAAGAAGAAATTGCTCAAAACAAGCAATTGACACCATGTTTTCAACTCCATTTAAGTTATCATTTTTTTTTTTTTTTTTTTTTTTCATGTATTTTTACCCAGATGTTTTTAAAGTCCTCTGCTGCAGCTTTGTTGTATGTGGGAAAGTTTATAACATTGTGAAAAAAAGGCAAAAATGCTCGTTTTCAAAAGATGTCTAAAGTGTCTATATGTGGGAAAGGGTTCGATGTAGCTACAGAATGGAACAGTTACCTGATGCAGTACTTTCTGCTCCTACTCCAATTTTAATTGACTGTTGCTGGTTTCCGAGGGATTTCTGTAAAATAATACACATTTCATTCACATTTACTCCATCCCTTTCCCACAAATAGACACAATATTTTCAACTTTTATTAACCCATTCTCATATAGACGCTTTCTGACGCCTCTGCAGCAGACGTTTTTTTGAAAACATGGCAACAAAAGAAGAAATTGTTCAAAACAACCAATTTCTCCTTTTGTCAACATGTTTTCAACTCTATTCAATTATCGTTCTTTCATTTAAAGGGATTTTCTGTGCTTTTGCCTAGACATTTTCAAAGTCGTCTGCTTCAGATTTGTCGTATGTCGGAAAGGGTTAATAAATAAACTTTCATTTATAAAGATTTTTCATGTTTTTGCCAATATATTTTCAAAGTCGTCTGCTGCAGATTTGCTGTATGTGGGAAAAGGGATAAACATATTTTATTTCAATGATTTACAACATGCTTTTAGCACAGAAGGATTAGAATGGAAGCTAATTCTAGCTTATTAAGTTCCTCTCCTGAAGTCTCCTCATCCTCTTGGGGGATATGGGACCAGGCATTCATCCAGGGTTCAATCCCAATTTGCAGTGGTTATGGGGAAGTGCCCTCGGCCAAGAATCCTTTGGTGGAGTGAATTACTACTAGCTTTAATTAACCCTTTCCTCATACGACAATTCTGCAGCAGACAACTTTGAACATATTTTGTCAAAAAATAGAAAATCTCTATAATTGAATGGATAACCTATGACTAAAAGTGGAAAACATAGTGGCAAAAGGAGAAATTGCTCGTTTTGAGCAATTTCTTCTTTGTCACTATGTTTTCAAAAAGCTGTCTGCCGCAGAGGCGTCAGAAAGTGTATATATGAGGGAAAGGGTTAAGCTTTTATGTTTTGATATTTGTTTATTTTTCAACAATTTTTCATTCATATCATGGCGGCTGAGTTGCCCGTATTCTTTTTACTCACCAATACTCCACACATAAGTCTTTCTAAGCAACTGGCTCTCTTTCCCGACTTCAGATGAACAAGACTTTTAGCATTGACTTTTGTCAAACAACGGAAAGAATGTTTCAAAGCTTGGATTTGAGCTCACAACCCCTGTATTGACAGCCCATGTTACTACTGACTGAGCTTCTAATTGAAACAATGTTACTTTCATTAAGAGTGTGGGAAGGTTCCAAATTTGGACCCAGCTAAGACAGGACCTTAACCCTTTCCCTCATATAGTCGCTTTCTGACGCCTCTGAAGCAGACAGCTTTTTGAAAACATAGTGACAAAAGAAGAAATTGCTCAAAACGAGCAATTTCTCCTTTTGCCACAATGTTTTCCATTTTTAGTCATAGGTTATCCATTCAATTATAGAGATTTTCTTTTTTTTGACAAAATGTGTTAAAAGTCGTCTGCTGCAGAATTGTCGTATGAGGGAAAGGGTTAACCAGATACAACAATTCTGCAGCAGACGACTTCAAACAAGAGGGCCAAGATGGCCCTAAATCGATCACCTAATTGATAGTAAATTAGTAGCAAATATTTAACTGCAAATATCTGGAAAATGTTATCAGGGAGTGCAAATGAAACTGAAAGGAGTGGACACTTCTCAAGAAACAGCTTATCAGTAAAGGCCATTTATATCTTGAAATCTAACAAGAACTTTAATAAGAATGGAATTATAAAGTTTTTGTCATTTTGCACCTTTCCTGATGCCGCCTTGCTGCCCTGTTTTTCAACGAAATCAATATGGCTTCAACAGTTTATTTAGAGGGTCACTTAAGGAACATTTCTACCAAATTATCTTGCAATCACACAAGCAGATAATGGAGGAAAAGGATTTTAAAATTTGGGTATTTTTCTCACTTTCTGATGCCGCAGCAACCAAAGTTCTCAATGGAATTTAAATCTTTGAACAATTTTGAAAGAGGACCACCAAAGAACATTCCTGTGATGTTTGTGGAAATTGGTCTATTGGAATGGTAGGAGTTGGTTGTCATTTGTAGCTAAAAGTTCAATTTACCCTTTTTGTGATGACGCCTGGTTGATATGATTGTGTAACCAATCAAAATGGCTTAAACAAATTAAATAGAGGATCATTACAGTAAGATTCGTATTAAATTTTCTTAAAATCAGACAAACACTTTCATAACAAGAGGGCCATGATGGCCCTGGAATCGCTCACCTAATATTTTTTTTTCACTTTAGCTATATAAGCCCCGCCCCCTGGCAGCCATAGTTTCCGACCAATCAACTTGGATTGAAGGAATCTGATAGAGGGTCACCCTAGGAACATTTCTACAAAATTATTTGAAAATCGGCCAGACACTTTTGGAGGAGAAGATGTTTTAAGTTTTCACTATAGCCATATAAGGCAAAATAGCCCTGCCCACTGGCGGCCATGTTTTTTTACCAATCAACATGGCTTGAAGGAATCTGAAAGTGGGTCATCCAAGGAACATTTCTACAAAATTATTTGAAAATCGGTCTGACACTTTCGGAGAAGAAGATTTTTTAAGTTTTCACTATAGCCATATAAGGCAAAATAGCCCCGCCCCCCCTGGCGGCCATGTTTTTCGACCAATCAACATGGCTTGAAGGAATCTGATAGAGGGTCATCCAAGGAACGTTTTTACAAAATTATTTGAAAATCAGCCAAACACTTTCGGAGGAGAAGATGTTTTAAGTTTTCACTTTGGCCATATAAGGCAAAATAGCCCCGCCCCCTGGCAGCCAAGTTTTTCGACCAATCAACATGGCTTGCAGGAATCTGATAGAGGGTCACCCAAGGAACATTTCTACAAAATTATTTAAAAATCGGCCCGACACTTATGGAGGAGAAGATTTTTTAAGTGTTCACTATAGCCATAAAAGGCAAAATAGCCCCGCCCCCTGGCGGCCATGTTTTTTGACCAATCAACATGGCTTGAAGGAATCTGATAGAGGGTCACCCAAGGAACATTTCTAAAAAATTATTTGAAAATCGGCCTGACACTTTTGGAGGAGAAGATTTTTTAAGTTTGCACTATAGCCATATAAGGCAAAATAGCCCCGCCCTGGCGGCCATGTTTTTCGACCAATCAACATGGCTTGAAGGAATCTGATAGAGGGTCACCCAAGGAACATTTCTACAAAATTATTTGAAAATCGGCCTGACACTTTCGGAGGAGAAGATTTTTTAAGTTTTCACTATAGCCATATAAGGCAAAATAGCCCCGCCCCCCCTGGCGGCCATGTTTTTCGACCAATCAACATGGCTTGAAGGAATCTGATAGAGGGTCATCTAAGGAACATTTCTACAAAATTATTTGAAAATCTGCCAACCAGTTTGGGAGAAGAAGAATTTTGAAGTTTTTTCAGTTTCGTTGCCATGGAAACCAGAATTTTGCATGGATCCCAAAAATTTGAAGGAATTCTGGTGAGGTCATTGAGAGGATGCTTTCTGTGAAGTTTCATCCAAATTGACCCACTGGTTACTGAGGAGAAGAAGTTGACGCACGACGCACGACGGACGCCGGACAAAAGGCGATCACAATAACTCACCTTGAGCAAAGCTCAGGTGAGCTAAAAATGGAATTTTCAAATTTTGTCATTTTGCCCTTTTTCTGATGCCGCCTGGATGCCATGTTTTTCGACCAATCAGTATAGCTTGAACAAATTTTATAGAGGATCACCCAAGGAACATTTCTACCAAATTATATTTGAATCTGACAGGCAGATTCGGAGGAGAAGATTTTTAAAGTTTGGACATTTTGTCTCCTTTCTGATGCCGCAGCAACCAAAGTTCTCAATGGAATTTTAATCTTTGAACAATTTTGAAAGAGGACCACCAAAGGAACATTCCTGTGATGTTTTGTGGAAATTGGTCTATTGGAATGGTAGGAGTTGGTTGTCATTTGTAGCTAAAAGTTCAATTTACCCCTTTTGTGATGACGCCTGGTTGCTATGATTGTGTAACCAATCAAAACGGCTTAAACAAATTAAATAGAGGATCATTACAGTAAGATTCGTATTATATTTTCTTAAAATCAGACAAGCACTTTCATAACAAGAGGGCCATGATGGCCCTGGAATCGCTCACCTCATTTTTTTTTTTTTCACTTAACCTATATAAGCCCCGCCCATGGCAGCCATAGTTTCCGACCAATCAACTTGGCTTGAAGGAATCTGATAGAGGGTCACCCTAGGAACATTTCTACAAAATTATTTGAAAATCGGCCAGACACTTTTGGAGGAGAAGATTTTTTTAAGTTTTCACTATAGCCATATAGTGCAAAATAGCCCTGCCCACTGGCGGCCATGTTTTTTGACCAATCAACATGGCTTGAAGGAATCTGAAAGTGGGTCATTCAAGGAACATTTCTACTAAATTATTTGAAAATCGGCCTGACACTTTCGGAGAAGAAGATTTTTAAGTTTTCACTATAGCCATATAAGGCAAAATAGCCCCGCTCCCCTGGCGGCCATGTTTTTCGACCAATCAACTTGGCTTGAAGAAATCTGATAGAGGGTCATCCAAGGAACATTTCTACAAAATTATTTGAAAATCAGCCTGACACTTTCTTCGGAGAAGATTTTTTAAGTTTTCACTTTGGACATATAAGGCAAAATAGCCCCGCCCCCTGGCGGCCATGTTTTTCGACCAATCAACATGGCTTGAAGGAATCTGATAGAGGGTCACCCAAGGAACATTTCTACACAATTATTTGGAAATCGGCCTGACACTTATGGAGGAGAAGATTTTTTAAGTTTTCACTATAGCCATAAAAGGCAAAATAGCCCCGCCCCCTGGCGGCCATGTTTTTTGACCAATCAACATGGCTTGAAGGAATCTGATAGAGGATCACCCAAGGAACATTTCTACAAAATTATTTGAAAATCGGCCTGACACTTTTGGAGGAGAAGATTTTTTAAGTTTGCACTATAGCCACATAACGCAAAATAGCCCCACCACCCCTGGCGGCCATGTTTTTCGACCAATCAACATGGCTTGAAGGAATCTGATAGAGGGTCACCCAAGGAACATTTCTACAAAATTATTTGAAAATCGGCCTGACACTTTCGGAGGAGAAGATTTTTTAAGTTTTCACTATAGCCATATAAGGCAAAATAGCCTATATAAATGAGTTTTAATAATTAAAAAGAGTTGAAAACAGCGTGGCTAACAGACATTTTGAGCAATTTCTCCTTTTGTCACAATGTTTTACATAGTCTTTTGTTGCACTGGTGTTGGAAAGCATCTGTATTAGGAAAAGGGCTAACCTAGGACATTAGGACCACAACGTCGACCCTCTACCTCTGACACACGTCTTCAGGGAGAGATTAATTTGACCTTTACTCACCCATGGACACATATTGATGCATTTAACCCTTTCCCTCATATAGACGCTTTCTGACGCCTCTGCAGCAGACGGCTTTTCGAAAACATAGTGACAAAAGTAGAAATTGCTCAAAACAAGCAATTTCACCTTTTGACACAATGTTTTCCACTTGTAGTCATAGGTTATCCATTCAATTAAAAGATATGTTCAAAGTTGTCTGCTGCAGAATTGTCGTATGAGGGAAAGGGTTCAGCATACAACTTTTGAGAACATTGTGACAAAAGAAAATTGCTCACATTGTTTTCAACTCTATTTAATAATTAAAGTCTCAAAGGGTTAAGCATACAACTTTTAAGAACATTGTGACAAAAGAAGAAATTGCTCGCATTGTTTTCAACTCTATTTAATAATTAAAGTCTCATCTATGGAGATTTTTTCTATTTTTGCTTTTTTATACTTGGGAAAAGCTGTTAACCCTTTCCCACATACAACAAATCTGCAGCAGACAACACTGAAAACATAGTGACAAAAACCGGAAAAATCTCCATAAAATATGGCCTAGTTGTTAAATAAAGTTGAAAACATTGTGGCCAAAGGAGAAATTGCTCATCATGAGAAATTTCTCCTTTTGTAACAATGTTTTCGAAAGTCGTCTGCTGCTATTGCGTCAAAATGTGTCTGCAGGTGGGTAAGGGTTAACCCTTTCCCTCATACGACAATTCAGCAGCAGCCGACTTTGAACATATTTTGTCAAAAAATGGAAAATCTCTATAATTAAATGGATAACCTATAACTAAAAGTGGAAAACATTGTGGCAAAAGGAGAAATTGTTTGTGTCGAGCAATTTCTACTTTTGTCACTATGTTTTCAAAAAGCTGCCTGCTGCAGAGGCGTCAGAAAGCGTCTGTATGAGGGAAAGGGTTAACAAAGATACTGGTCAATTTACCATAACAAATAATGACATTTAACCTGCCTGCAACAGAACAACATTGTGGGTTCAGGGGAACTGGCTGATTATGAGCAAATTATACCTTTCCAACAATGTTGTTTACAAACTCTCAGTGCACACTTTCTTAATTATGTCCATCCATTTCATTACAATTTTTTGCATATGGAAAACATCTGACCAAATGAAAAAAAAATATCAGTAGAAAATACTGTCATTTTGAGTACTGGACAAAATGGAAATTAGTCCATCCATTTCATTACAATTTTTTGCATTATATGGAAAACATCTGACCAAATGAAAAAAATATATCAGTAGAAAATACTGTCATTTTGAGTACTGGACAAAATGGTAATTAGTAATTCATGTCTACAAGTAAAACCGCCTCAAGTTGTCGCTGGTCGATCCCACCCCATGTAATACCGAAGACTTTAAAAATGGTAGAAATGGCTGCCCTCCTTGGCGCTCAGGGTTGCAATTTAGCATTACAACTGACTGGCTGAAGTCAGGATAAATGGATCAGAAGTACAGGTAACTTACCCAGGAAATGCCGTGATATAACTGAACAAGAGACCCATGAGTGCCTATGCTCTACTGGGATGGGATTTAAAGGGCCATAATCCAGACTTGCATGGGCGGATCTAGCTGGTTTCCGAAAGGAACCAAACTCTCATGGATACCTAACTACTGTGTAACTTAGATTGACATACAATCAAAACTGAAGACTTTATCACGTTCACAAGCTCTATTATAGCAATTCTGACAATTTCAAGGGCCATAAACAAGTCTTGCATGGCCGGATCTGGCTGGTTTGCAAAAGGAACCAAGCTCTCATGGATACCTAACTACTGTGTAAGTTTGGTGAAGATCAGATAGTAAATGGAGCCTCTATTGTGTTCACAACCACTATTATAGCAATTTTGACAATTTCAAGGGTCATAATCCAGTCTTGTATGGGCGGATCTGGCTGCTTTGCAAAAGGAACCGAGCTCTCCTATCTAACTTCTGTATAAGTTTGATTGAGATACAATCAAAACTGAGGAATGTATTGCGTTCACAAGCAATTGTTTAAGGACGCACAGACGCACAACACACGCACAGACGACGGACACCACGCCACGGCATAAGCTCTTCTGGCCTTTGGCCAGTAGAGCTAAAATTTGTTGGAAGCGGTGTCAAACACCAAACAATAAGCAATCTACAAGAAAAAGGGATTCCTATTAGTCACCAACCTGGAAGTGTTAAAAACCTCTTTGATCTTCATAAACTTCAACCAGTCCTCAAACACAAACAAAGCATGTTCTGAATAAAGATAAAAAAAGAGTTGTTTGTATAACATTATGATCCACCTCCTTATGGTCAAGGTCACTGTGACCTTGACCTTTAACAGAAGGGATGACATCAAAATCAATAGGGGTAAGCTACTGGTCATGCCCAACCTCCCTGCCAAGTTTGAGTACTGTAAGTTCAGCCATTACCCAGTTATGAATCCTACAAGACTTGGCCTACCAACTGACCGACCGACTCACTGACAGACTGACATAATTATGCTAAGCAATATACCCCCCTCTTCTTCGAAAGGGGGCATGATAAATGTGACAATTAATTACGGCTATTGTGTCACAATGTGTCCGAAAATTCAGTAATTTGAGGACAAAGAAAACAGCTCAAAGAATTTCGCTGAAATTCCCCACACTTATAGAACTCGATGTGATCTAGGTCTGGGCATGTTCGTTATATCTGGGAAAATCTAGTTTCAGAGATTTTTTTTCTGTGGGCGTGAACATGACCGAATACTAGGAAAGTGACGTCACGTCAGCGGTTTGACGTCATAACGTTAGTCACTTTGGTGCCAAAACCCAATAATAATGTTCCATTTATCTTTTAGACGGAGATAATTTTGGTGTTGCAAAATACTTAAGCATCATCACGTTTTGGATCATGTTAGAATCGAAATAATATATTCAGCATTGTGTGTGGTCGGTTGGTAGTTCGAATGCAATTCTGCTTCTCTCCACTCATTATATCCCGCGAAACCATTAAGGTGTCGCCTTGCTAGTATGTATTAGCTTTGTTACATAAATTTGACCTACCACACTTTAGAACCAGCAGTCTGATCGGGGTCTTTCTTGTCTACCATTATCATAATGCAAGTTTTCTACAAGGTTTCAATAACTAGATATCATCAAGACGATTCTTCTGATAACGTTTCAACATGCTAAAGTTAAAAGTAAGTGTTTACAGGATTTTCTGTCAATTTGACCGTGTGACCTAGTCTTAGACTTCACATGACCCAGTTTCGAACTTGGCTACTCAACTCAAACTATTTTTAAACCTTCATATTCCAGAAATTGGCTAAAGACTGGACAACTCCATTTCAAAAAGATGTTATTTAACCCTTTCCCTCATACAATAATTCTGCAGCAGACGACTTTGATCATATTTTGTCAAACAAGAGGCCCAAGAGGGCCAGTATCGCTCCACGGCCATAAGGCAAAAATCAAATCACCAAACAGCCCTGCCCCCTAGTGGCCATATTTTTTACCAACCACCATGGCTTAAAGGAATCTTGTAGAGTGTCACCCAAGGAATGTTTCTGCAAAATTATTTGAAAATCGGCCTGACACTTTCGGAGGAGAAGATTTTTTAAGTTTTCACAATAGCCATATAAGGCAAAATAGCCCCACCCCATGGCGGCCATATTTTTGAACCAATCAACATGGCTTGAAGGAATCTGATAGAGGGTCACCCAAAGAACATTTCTACAAAATTATTTGAAAATCTGCTCAACACTTTCGGAGAAGAAGATTTTTTAAATTTTCACTATGGTCATATAGAGCAAAATAGCCCCGCCCTCTGGCGGCCATATTTTTCGACCAATCAACATGGCTTGAAGGAATCTGATAGAGGGTCACCCCATGAACATTTCTACAAAATTATTTGAAAATCGGCTGAACACTTTCGGAGAAGAAGATTTTTTAAGTTTTCACTATGGTCATATAAGGCAAAATAGCCCCGCCCTCTGGCGACCATGTTTTTCGACCAATCAACATTTCTTGAAGGAATCTAATAAAGGGTCACCCAAGGAACATTTCTACAAAATTATTTGAAAATCGGCCTGACACTTTCAGAGAAGAAGATTTTTTAAGTTTTCACTATTTTTTTCTTTTGGTTGCCATGGAAACCAGAATTATGGATGGATCAAAAAAAATTGAAGGAATTTAAGAGAGGACATTGAGAGGATGCTTCCTATGAAGTTTCAACCAAATTGGCCAAGTGGTTAGTGAGAAGAAGTTGTTTAAATGAAAAAGTTTACGCACACACGCACGCACGCACGCACGCACGACGGACAATTCACCATGACATAAGCTCGACTGGCTTTCAGCCAGTGGAGCTAAAAATGGAAAATCTCTATAATTAAATGGATAACTTATGAATAAAAGTGGAAAACATTGTGGCAAAAGAAGAAATTGCTTGTTTTGAGCAATTTCTTCTTTTGTCACTATGTTTTCAAAAAGCTGTCTGTTGTACAGGCGTCAGAAAGCGTTTATATGAGGGAAAGGGTTAAGTAATCTGCTGCAGATTGTTTGTATTTTGGAAAATGTTCAGATATATATACTGCAAGAGAATCTAAAGACTGTAGAGAGTCAAAAATGACCTACCTTGATTTTCGAGTTTCATTAATTTTCTTGAGCAGGAAGAAAGTTCTCTGAAATTGTAAAATATATTTCTTTAAAAGCTATTCCACCTTGGTGGTGAAGTGGTAGGGCTTCCACCTCGGGTGCAGGAGGTCACAGGTTCGATCATCGGCCGGGTCATACCAAAGACTTTAAAAATGGTAGTAATGGCTGCCCTACTTGGTGCTCATGGTTGTGGGGTTAATAGCATTACGACTGACTCGCTGGTGTCTTGATAAATGGACCAGTAGTACAGGTAATGTCATGATATAACTAGAAAATTGTTGAAAGCAGCATAAAACACCAAAACAATCAACAATTTTGAAAGCTATAACCAATTAGACTGCATTTATTATTTCAAAAACGAAAAGATTTAACATGAAAGGAAATACAGAACAGGTATGATCATAAATACATTTTTGCAAAAGAGTAATTGCAAATTGTGAACAATTTATTTTTAGAGTAGTAATTTGCATGCATAAAAAACAACCCAATCCCTTGCAGACCTTGTTTATACCCACTTCAACTGTTTCCTACATGTAGAGATGCATTTTGACGCATCTGCAGCAGACAACTTTTGAACACATTGTGTGATGGGGACATTGCTCAAAAGAAGCCATTTCTTTTTAGCAGCAATGTTTTCAATTCTATTCAATAATTATACCGTTTCTTATAGTGTTTTAACACATTTATTTCAAGATTATTTTCAAAGAATTCTGCTGCAAATTTGTTTTATGTGTGAAAATGTTAACCCTTTCCAAAATACAACAGATCTGCAGCAGACCATTTTGAAAACATTTTGGCAAAAACATGGTAAATCTCCATAAACGATTTTTAATCTCGGCATGTAAGAATGCCAGTACCCAGCCCAAAATTCAATACGAAATAACTGTTTCAAAAAGCAGTAACCTTTTCAAACATGCAGACATGCTGTGTTGGTCTACAACAGATGACTTTTCAAAATATTGTGAGAAAAGAAGAAACTGATAATAATCATTAATGATTATTTTATCTTTCTCTCATAATGTTTCAACTCTATTCTCAAGAGTACTTGCAAGAGATGAGATGTATTCCATATTTTCCCACAAATGTTTTCAAAGTTGTCCACCGCACATTCTTTCTATAATGGATGGAAAGGGTGACAAAACATCATTGTGAGCAAAAATCACCCGCTGACAAGTTGTTGATTGTCGGGAAAAGGGTTTATGAAAAATGGTCGGAACTGTACAAGATAACATCCAGATACTGCCATTAGGCATTACTTAACCCTCTCCCTCATATAGACGCTTTCTGACGCCTCTTCAGCAGACAACTTTTTGAAAACATAGTGACAAAAGGAGAAATTGCTCAAAACAAGCAATTTCTCCTTTCGCCACAATGTTTTCCACTTTTGGTCATAGATTATCCATTCAATTATAGAGATTTTCTACTTTTAGACAAAATATGTTGAAAGTCGTCTGCTGCAGAAATGTTGTATGAGGGAAAGGGTTAACCCCCCCCCTTTCGTCAAATACAACAAATCTGCAGCAAGCAACTCTGAAAGCATCAGGTTCAAAACTAGGAAAATCTCTTTAATTTATAGTAAAACTATTGAATAGAGTTGAAAACATTGTGGCGAAAAAGGAGAAATTTCTCACCATGAGCAACTCTTTTTGTCACAATGTTTTCAAAAGACGTCTGCTGCAGATGCGTCAAAAAGTGTCTGTATGCGGGAAAGGGTTAAGGGTCAAATAATTATTTCAGAACATAAACAAGAAACCGCTGAAGACGGTAAGGCCGGTTTGTCGGCAATTTGACCTTGAAAATTGACAAACCAAGGGCAAGGTCAAAGTAACCATAGAAATCAATAGAACTTGTTATTGGTTACCTTCAGGCAAAGTTTTAAGTGTGTAACCCTTTCCAGTGCTGAGATTTTGCCTCAACCTGAAACTTTAACCAAAATGTTGACGGACAGACAGACAGACAGACGGACGGACATCGCCAATCTATAGACCAATCCGGCCAAAAAATGCATTTTTCCTAGAGATCTGGACTACAGTGCATACCTTTCTGTATGATCATTTAGACCAAACAGCAGTTTGAGGACCATGATGATATAGGACAAAGCTGTACACTCCACAAACTGTAAATGGTAGGACTTCCTATAAGTCGTTGGAACGCAAAGTTTTACTTGCCGCGACCCTACAAACTTCGCACAGAGGCTTTGCATATCAGCTAAAAGTATAAGACACTTCGTTACTTTATTTATCTAGGCAAACACACAGAAAAGCTCTATAAATGTAGTTATAATTACTGAAAAGAGTTAACAAATTGAGAAAGTGCTTCTTTTCGGCAATTTCTCCTCTTGTCACATTGTTTTCAAAAGTCTTCTGCTGTAGAGGCGTCAAAAAGCGTCTATATGTGGGAAAGGGTTAAGTTCCTCTTTTGCAATGAAGCATCGCAAAATTACAATGAGTTATATCCTGATAAACACACTGTTTAATTCTTTCCCACATACAACAAATCAGCAGCAGACAACTTTGAAAACAGTCTGATAATTTAACCCTGTAACTGAAAACAGGTTCACACTTGATGTCCATGTTGCCAAAACAAGCAATTTCTCCCTTTCTCACGATGGTACCCTGTAGAAAATATACTGCAAATTATCCAGAATTTAACATTATGAGTCATTTATCCTATTGCCACACTTTCTTCAAATGTTATCTGCCTGCTGCAGAGATTGTACAACCTTTCCCTCATACAATCAATCTGCAGCAGACGACTTTGAAATTATCAAGACCAAAAACACAAAAATCTCTACAAATGATAGAAAGCATTTATATGCGGGAAATGGTTAATTGAACATCCAAATATTACCTGGTAGATCGAAAAGAATGATATACTTCTTTACGAGCCGATCGAGACAAAATTCAGGAAAGTCCTTGAGTTGTAGGTTATAGATCAATCGATTAACATCCTCTCTTAAAGTTTGTTGTATCTGTACAAAAAAACAAAATATAGGATATTAAATACAGTAAATCAAGAGGACCATGAGACCCTGGCTTGCTCAACTGAGACTGTGCTCTTTAAAACATGATCAATAACTTTACAACAATAAATTACTCAGATCAATGCAACTTAATTAACCCTTTCCCTCATACGACAATTCAGCAGCAGACGACTTTGAACATATTTTGTCAAAAGTTAAAAAATCTCTATAATTGAATGGATAACCTATGATTAAAAGTGGAAAACATTGTGGCAAAAGGAGAAATTGCTTGTTTTGAGCAATTTCTTCTTTTGTCACTATGTTTTCAAAAAGCCGTGAGGGAAAGGGTTAACATTTCCCCATTTAAAGTGTGCACCATGTCCTAATCCCTCGGGCCATGTTTTTTACCTTTTAAAATAACTAGGACACGCTTTGTAGAGGGTCTCTGTAGGAATATCTTTGCCAAATTATCATGCAATTAGGCAAGCACTTTTATTCAATTACTGATGCTACAACTGCTATGTCTTTCAGTAATATAGATTTCCCATTGCTGTTGTAGATTCTACTGTATGGTTCAAAAAGTTGGCGCATGTTAGGTAGTGACCTTCGAAAAGTTTAGGTATTCCAAACTAGCTGCCCAAGAAAAATTAATAGGATATTCTGGCCAAACAAGATCAGCTACAAGAGCCTTTTCGAAAACTGTAAGACAAAGAGCATAACATCAGATATCAAACAACGAAGCTTAGGATGGTAAGGCCATGTACTGAGAATACCACAACACCACACACCTAAAACAGCTTTGCATTGGACACCACCAGGTAAAAGAAAAGCAGGGAGACCATGAATTACCTGGCAAATTGGTAAATATAAAACTAGAAATATTACTGAAGGAGATGAAAACCCCCAGCTGGTGCCTGACAATATACATATGTATGAGAAATTCAAGCGGCATTAAATAACTCATTTAAAACTAGAGATTGCTTTTTTAAAACAAGAGCTGTCGGAGGACAGCGCGCTCGACTATATGCCGCTTATTCACATAAAACACTATTTCATTATATTGCACTTAAGTACTATTAACCCTTTCCCTCATACGGCAATTCTGCAGCAGACAACTTTAAACTTATTTTGTCAAAACATAGAAAATCTCCATAATTGAATGGATAACCTATGACAAAAAGTGGAAAACATTGTGGCAAAAAAAAAGTAATTCAAGGGCCATTACTCCATATTTAGGATGCAATGGAGTTATCTAACCTAATTGTACGATGGTCCTTAACAAATGTGTGAAGTATGAAGTGATTTGAATTATGAAACTTTAACATTGAGCTAAACGCAAATGTTAAAACTGACTGAGTCCAAAAATAGCAAAACCTTAAAAAAAGGTTTACCAAATGTTTGTAATCATGCAAAACCCGTTTGATATGTTGAAGAATTATATTTGATAAATGAATGATCACAATTAGAAAGGAATGTAACCAAAAATTACGAATTTATCTAAAATTCTCAAAATCAAACAAAAATCATGTTTTTTATTCCCAAAAAGTCACACTCAGCATCTTCAACATACAATGTGAAGAAAGGTATTATATGTAATTATATTCCAAATATGAAAGCCCTAACACAAGTACTTATTGAGAAAAATTAAAAAATTAAATGAAAATGCCAACTTGCCCTAAAACTTTGAGTACTTATTGAGAAAAAAAAAAAAAAAAAAATTTCCAACTTGCCCTAAAACTTAACCACCCAAAATCATGTTTTTTACCCCCAAAAGAAGGTCACACTCAGCATCTTCAGCATTCAATGTGAAGAAAGGTATAAGATGTAACTACATTCCAAATATAAAAGCCGTAGCACAAATACTTATTGAGAAAAATTAAAAAATTAAATGAAAATGCCAACTTGCCCTAAAACTTTAACCACCCAAAAAGAAGGTCACACTCAGAATTTTCAGCATACAATATGAAGACAGGTATTAGATGTAATTATATTCCAAATATAAAAGCACTTGCATAAGTATTAACTATTGAGAAAAAATAAAATAAAAAAACCTTTAACCACAGAAAATCATGTTTTTTACCCCAAAAAGAAGGTCACACTCAGTACCTTTAACATTCAATGTGAAGAAAGGAATAAGATGTAACTGTATTCCAAATATTAAAGCCCTAGCACAAATACTTATGAATGAAAATGCCAACTTGCCCTAAAACTTTAATCGAATAGTCGAGACAAAAAGCGCTTGTCTCCCCATTTGTGTGGTCGTAGGGGAGGAAAAGAAATGATGGAGATGAATTTTGTAATTTTGGACTGGAGATGAAGTAACTGACAATCCTCAGTTATTGAGCGGAAAAAACATTTTTCAGCTAAAGGTTACCATGACCTTGGGCTTTGACCTAGTGACCTCAAAATCAATAGGGGTCGTTTGCTGGTGGTGACCAACCTGCACACCAAGTATGAAGTTCTTGGGCCCAAGCAATCTTCAGTTATTGAGCGGAAATCATTTTTCAGCCCAAGGTCACCGGGACCTTGACCTACGACCTACTGACATCAAAATCAATAGGGGTCATCTACAGGTTAGGACCAACCTGCACACCAAGTATGAAGTTTCTGGGCATAAGCGTTCTTACGTAAAAGACATTTTTCAGCTGAAGATTACAGTGACCTTGACATTTGACCTTGTGACCTCAAAATTAAACAAATTTAATAAAGGTCATCTACTGGTTAGGACCAACCTGCACACCAGGTATGAATTCCTCGACATAAGCATTCTTTAGTTATTGAGCGGAAACCATTTTTCAGCTTAAGGTAACCATGACCTTGACCTTTAACATAGTGATCTCAAAATAAATAAGGGTCATCTGCTGGTGATGACCAACATGCACACCATGTATTAACTTCCATGGCCAAAGCATTCTACAGTTATTAAGCAAAAACAATTTTTCAGCTCATTGTCACTGTGACCTTTCAGCTCAAGGTCACTGTGACCTTGACTTTGACCTCAAAATCAAACAAGAGCACCGCGTACGGCACATACGCTCGACTGATAGGGAGAAAAAAAAACGACGCCAGGGTCATGACAATAGCTCTCGTTTTTTTCAAAAGTCGAGCTAATAAAAAACCTTAACCGGATGACAACACCTTCAGTGTAGATTTTTCTAAGTCCAAAAGGGGGGATAATTTGGTCAATATTAAGTTCAGGGTTATGGAACTTGTTGTATCAAGTTATGTTAAGACATTGAATAAGTTTAGGAAGTTTCAAAGCTATAGGTTAAATTGTGTTTCAGTTATCACCATTTTTCTCCCTTCAAAGTAGATTTTCTAAATCGAAATGGGGAGATAATTTTGTAAATACTATTTACAGAGTTATGAAACTTGTTATATAAGGTCAACTTAAGACACTCAGCAAGTTTGTGAAGTTTCAAGCAAAAATAAAGAAAGGTTTTTAAGATATGAAAAATCATGAGTAAAAAATTGTCAAAAACCTGAGCTAAACAAAAAACCTTAACCTTACGTTTTGAAGTTTTAAGTGAAACAAATAAAGATTTCCAGCTATATACTTTTATTATTTAACATATTATGATTATGTTTATGAAGTTTAGTGACTTTAACAGTAGTAGTTTGTTAGAAAACAGAAAAAAAGCTGAGCTGAACAAAAAATCTTAACCGGACAACCACGCCGCCGCCGACGCCAGGGTCATGACAATAGCTCTCGTTTTTTTCAAAAGTCGAGCTAACAAACCTGCATACCAAGTATGGAGTTCCTCGGCCTAAGCGTTCTTCAGTTATTGAGCGGAAACCATTTTTCACCATGACCTTGACCTTTGACCTTCTGACATCAAAATAAATAGGGGTCATCTACTGGTCATGACCAACCTGCATACCAAGTATGAAGTTTCTATGCCCAAGCGTTCTTCAGTTATTGAGCGGAAACAAGTGTGACAAACGTGACCTTGACCTTTGACCTAGTGATCTTAAAATTAATAGGGGTCATTTGCTGGTGGTGACTAACCTGCACACCAAGTATGAAGTTCCTGGGCCCAAGCAAAAACTATTTTCAGCTCATTGTCACCGTGACCTTTCAGCTGAAGGTCACTGTGACCTTGACTTTAGACGAACTGACTTCAAAATTAATAGGGGTCTTCTACTGGGCATGGCCAACCTGCATACTAAGTATAAAGTTCCTCGTCCAAAGCGTTCTTCAGTTATTGAGCGGAAACCATTTTTTACCTCACAAGGTCACCATGACCTTGACCATGACCTTCTGTTATCAACCTGCATACCAAGTATGAAGTTCCTACGCCCAAGCGTTCTTCAGTTATTGAGCGGAAACAAGTGTGACAGACGGAAGGACGGGCGGAACGGGCAAAAACAATATGTCACCCCCATGTATGGGGGAGACATAATAATTCCAGTGCAACACGCCGACAATATGCACAACTAGGCTTGGTATCAATCATTATTGTGAAGTTATATTGAATTCTGACCAAGGGTTGCTGAGAAATAGTGTACACAAGAAATGTCCACAGACCAACGGACCGACAAACTGACCGACAAGTGTGACTCCTATATAGCCCCCAAATACTATGCATCTTTGGGTATAATAAGGAGAACTTAGTTGCACCTGGGGTCAAGCCCAGTACATCGCGAAGGATAGAGAAGTGGAGGCCTTATGTCCCACTGGGAGTGCATCAGATAAGTAAGTCTGTTTTTCTACAAATCTAAATGGCGTGAACAGTTTTTGAAGAGTCAGTGGGGAACATTTGTTAGAACAAGATAAGAACTTTTAGAAAAGAAGAATTTCATTAATTTGTCATTTAACCCATTTTGTCCGATGAAACCTGGCAGCCAAGTTTTCAACCAATCAATACGGCTTGAACAATTTTAAAAGAGGATCACCTGAAGATTTCTACCAAATAATCATGAAATCCGAGAATCACTTTCAGAGAAGCAGAATTTTAAAGTTTTGCCACTTTACCAGTTTAGGGATGCCGCCCAGTAATCATGATTCTCAACTAATCAAAATATGGCTTCAACACTATTAGTAGAGGCACACCCTAGGAACATGTCTGACAAATTATCTTGATAAGAGCTTTGAAAGATTTACTCCCTTTATGACATGGTGGCCATGTTTTTCAACCAAACATTATATGGCTTGAACAATTTATCTTGCATTCAGACCAGCAGATTCAGAGGAGAATTTCTTTTAAAGTTTGGTTATTTTTCACCCTTTCTGATGACGCAGCAACCAAAATTATGACATTAAATTAAATTTGTTGAACAATTTTAAAGAGGACCACCCAAAAGGAAATTCCAGTGATCTTTGGCTATAGTGGACCCATTAGTTAAGCCCTTTCCCACATACAGACACTTTCTGACTTTTAAAAACAGAGTCTCCATTTGCCACAATCTTTTCACTTCATTCAATAATTATTCTTTTATTAATATAATTTCCCTATGTTTTACTTAATGTGTTCAGTCTTCTGCTGCAGATTTGTTGTATGTGGGAAAGGGTAAAATGCACTATGCCAAACACATGGGTAACCATTAAAACAAGACGTCCAAGAGGGCAGTATTGCGCCACTGCCATCTGGCACAAATAATTGGCTTTATTTTTTCTCTGTAGCCCATTAGGCGAAACAGCCTGACTCCCATGGTGGCCATTCAATCAAAATGGCTTGAAGGATTCTTGTAGAGGGTCACTCAATGATCACAAAAACTGTTCGAAAATCAGCCTTAATCTTTCATTGGAAAAGATTTTTAAAAAGATTTCACTATAGCCATATAAGGAAAAACAGCCCTGTCCCCTGGTGGCCATGTCAAGGTTTAAAGGAATTTGGTAGAGGGTCACCCAAGGAACATTTTTTCAATATATTTTCTTGATAATCAGTCACCCTTTTGTTTTCTTTGGTTGCAATGGAAATCAGAACAGATCTAAATGAGCTAAAAGTATTTTGGTGAGAATATTGAGAGGATACTTGCTATGCAGTTTAATCCCAATTCACTCACTGGTTACAAGATGTTGACAGACACAGGTGTGCTAAAAAAATGATACTTGTGTAAGCTGACTTAATCAGTTATCATGGATTTTTCATAATATCAGTTAACCCTTCCCCACATACAGACCCTTTTTGTTACCTCTGCAGCAGACGACTTTCGAAAATATTGTTGCAAAAGATGAGCAATTTCTCATTTTGCCACAATGTTTTCAATTTGATTCAACAATTAAACTATTAGTTATAGTTTCCATATTTTATAACTAATGATTTCAAAGTCATCTGCTGCAAATGTGTTGTATGTGGAAAAGGGTTAAACAAAATAAATATGTTTAGGAAACAGCAGTTTTATTTTCCTTACCAGTATATATTTATTTCACATCATGAAGGTAATGATAAAAGCTGTTGGAACTCGGGATAAGATTCCTTTAATATGTTAGTATAGACAGAAAAGAAAAATATATATGGAAAAATAGAAACATTTTGACATTACAAGCAATTTCTTCTTTTGCCACAATGTCTTCAAAAGTCGTCTGCTGCAGATGTTCCGAAATGCATCTGCATGTTGGAACGCTATAAGCAATGACGTTGGACACTCTTGACAGACTTCATGCTTCACCTCCACCTAGTGTCAAATGAGTGGCGATCATATACTTACTCTCACAGTTGAAAGATATTTAATTTTACTGGAATTCCATTGCGCTGTACGCTTACAGTGTTCGGGGACATAATCGTAACCATTTAGAAATGGTACTCGGTACTCTTGCACCCATCTAAAAAATACAAAGAAACCAGATAAACAAGTGACAAGAGCTTTAAACAAGGGGCATCTTGCATTTTCTCAAATCCTTATTTCACTGTATAACCCTATATTGTGGGTACTCAAAAGAATCGTCTCATTGAGACGATTCTTTTGAGTACCCACATCATAGGGTTTGGTTGGATGATAAGAGAGATATTGTGGGGAAAAGAGCTGTATACGCCTCGTTTTCTGGACCTCTGCAAGTGGTCCCTTATCCAGAAACACTGTGATGCCTCTGCAAAATGTGACAAAAGGAGAAATTACTCATCAACTCTATGCTATAATTACTCTTTCATTTACAGAGATTTTTCCCATTACATTTCAGCCAATACGTTATTTAAGTCATCTGCTGCCGATTTTTAGTAATATGACAAAGGATAAACTTAACTTTGACAAGGCAGAAATGCCACATCCACAACTTGGCAGCCACTTCCTTTTCCATTTAACCCTTTCCCTCATATAGACGCTTTCTGACACCTCTGCAGCAGATGCCTTTTTGAAAACATAGTGACAAAAGAAGAAATTGCTCAAAACGAGCAATTTCTCCTTTTGACACAATGTTTTCCACTTTTGGTCATAGGTTATCCATTCAATTATAGAGATTTTCTACTTTTTGACAAAATATGTTCAAAGTAGTCTGCTGCAGAATTGTCCTATGAGGGAAAGGGTTAATAAATTACAATTCAATACAATTGATGCAATATGGTAAGAGTTTTTCTGCAGCAAAAATCCAACATTTATGCAGAAAAAAAAGTAATTGGGAGATTAACCCTTTCCCTCATACGACAAATCTGCAGCTGACGACTTTGAACATGTTTTGTCAAACAAGAGGGCCATGATGGCCCTGGAATCGCTCACCTGATTTTTTTTTTCACTTTAGCTATATAAGCCCCGCCCCATGGCAGCCATAGTTTCCTACCAATCAACTTGGCTTGAAGGAATCTGATAGAGGGTCACCCTAGGAACATTTCTACAAAATTATTTGAAAATCAGCCTGACACTTTCGGAGGAGAAGATTTTTTAAGTTTTCACTTTGGCCATATAAGGCAAAATAGCCCCGCCCCCTGGCGGCCATGTTTTTCGACCAATCAACATGGCTTGAAGGAATCTGATAGAGGGTCACCCAAGGAACATTTCTACAAAATTATTTGAAAATCGGCCCGACACTTATGGAAGAGAAGATTTTTTAAGTTTTCACTATAGCCATAAAAGGCAAAATAGCCCCGCCCCTGGCGGCCTTGCTTTTTGACCAATCAACATGGCTTGAAGGAATCTGATAGAGGATCACCCAGGGAACATTTCTACAAAATTATTTGAAAATCGGCCTGACACTTTTGGAGGAGAAGATTTTTTAAGTTTGCACTATAGCCATATAATGCAAAATAGCCCCGCCCCCCCTGGCGGCCATGTTTTTCGACCAATCAACATGGCTTGAAGGAATCTGATAGAGGATCACCCAAGGAACATTTCTACAAAATTATTTGAAAATTGGCCTGACACTTTCGGAGGAGAAGATTTTTCAAGTTTTCACTATAGCCATATAAGGCAAAATAGCCCCGCCCCCCCTGGCGGCCATGTTTTTCGACCAATCAACATGGCTTGAAGGAATCTGATAGAGGGTCATCTAAGGAACATTTCTACAAAATTATTTGAAAATCTGCCAACCAGTTTGGGAGAAGAAGAATTTTGAAGTTTTTTCGGTTTCGTTGCCATGGAAACCAGAATTTTGCATGGATCCCAAAAATTTGAAGGAATTCTGGTGAGATCATTGAGAGGATGCTTTCTGTGAAGTTTCATCCAAATTGACCCACTGGTTACTGAGGAGAAGAAGTTGACAGACGACGCACGAACGGACGACGCACGACGGACAAAAGGCGATCACAATAACTCACCTTGAGCAAAGCTCAGGTGAGCTAAAAATGGAAAATCTCTATAATTGAATGGATAACCTATGACAAAAAGTGGAAAACATTGTGGCTAAAGGAGAAATTTATCGTTTTGACCAATTTCCTAGTTTGTCAGTATGTTTTCAAAAAGCTGTCTGCTGCAAAGGCGTCAGAAAGCGTCTATATGGGGGAAAGGGTTAAATGTGTGGATGCTATAGCACAGGTTTGACTGTAGTTATATTTCACCAAGTCATCTCTTTAACTCTTTCCCACATACAACAAATCTGCAGCAGATGACTTCGGAAACATCCAGGCAAAAACACGAAAAGGATCTATAAATGAAGGTTTTATTACTAAAACGAGTGGAAACCATGTGGCAAAAGAAGAAATTGCTCGTTTTAAGCAATTTCTTCTTTTGTTACAATTTTTTTTAAAAGTCGCCTGCTGCAGAGGCGTCAGAAATCGTCTGTATGTGGGAAAGGGTTAAATTATATGGTATCTGTGCATTTCATCTTAGTCTACTATGTCCCCAATACATCAAATCTGCAGCAGACAACTTTGTAAACATCTGGCAAAAAAATGTTGAAATTATCTCTTAATTAATGAAAATGTAATTATAGAATCGAGTTGAATACATTGTGTGAAAAAGAGAGATTGCTAGTACTGAGCAATTTCTTATTTTGTTACTTTGTTTTCAAAAGTCTGCTGCAGAGGCATCAGAAAGCGTCTAAATGTGGGAAAGGGATAAAGGCAAGGATTACATAGATAAACAAGAGCTGTCCATAAGACAGCATGCTAGACTATTTGCCATTTGATTCTATAGTAAACAGAGGTTATGAGATATGTGCATGAAAGTACCTTGCATGCCAAACTTTATTTAAATTGTCAAAGTCAAACAAGGGCCATAATTTGTACTGAATTCATACAAGAGTTATCTAATTTGACTGTCTGACACCCCTGAAGACATTAACCCTTTCCCTCATACGACAATTCTGCAGCAGACAACTTCGAACATATTTTGTCAAAAAATAGAAAATCTCTAGAATTGACTGGACAACCTATGACTAAAAGTGGAAAACATTGTGGCAAAAGGAGAAATTGCTCGTTCTGAGCAATTTCTTTTTTTGTCACTATGTTTTCAAAAAGCCGTCTGCTGCAGAGGCGTCAGAAAGCGTCTATATGAGGGAAAGGGTTAATGAAGTTTCAAGTCAATATCATTAGTGGTTAATGGAATATGTCAATGATAGTATCTTGCACGTAAAACTTGAACCAACATTTGTAAGTCCAAAAAGGGGCATAATTGTGTCGAAATCTGATATAGAATTTTGGGACTTGTCCTGCAAGGTCATTTTGATGATGGCAAATAAGTGTGTGAAGTTTAAAAGCAATAGCATCTGAGGTTTGTGAGAAAAAGCCTGCATGCAAAACTTTAACCAAAATTTATAAGTCCAAAAAAGCCATAATTGTGTCGAAATCTGATGTAGAGCTTTGGGACATGTCCTGCAAGGTCATTTAATGATGTCCAATAAGTGTGTAAAGTTTCGAAGCAATAGCATCTGTGGTTTGTGAGAAAAAGCCTTGCATGCAACACTTTAACCAAAATTTCCAAGTCCAAAAAGGGTCATTACTGTGTCAAAATATGATATAGAGTTTTGGGACTTGGGAATCAATAGCATCTGCGATTAGTGAGAAAAACCCTTGCATGCAAACCTTTAACCAAAGTTGCAACGCCTACATCGACGCACAAGTGACTGTAAAAGCTCTCCGTATTATTTGAATAATCGAGCTAAAAACCTCAACTGTACCTGAGAAGATCGGATACTGTGGTGAGCGGATTAGTATACATTAATCCAACATAGCAAAAGGCCAGGATTTGACGATACCTTATTTTCTTCCATACCTGAATAAGAACATGTAATTCCATTAGTTAATCTTTTTTTCCTCATACAACATATCTGGGACAGATGACTTCAAAAACATCAAGGCATAACAATGGAAAATCTCTTAAATGAAAGCATTATAAAAGAAAAAGAGTTGAAATTTCCCTTTTGCCACAATGTTTTAAAAATTCGTCTGCTGAAGTGGCGTAAGAAAGCATGAGGGAAATGATTAAGAGTTGTCTGCTTTAACCCTTTTCCTCATACGACAATTCTGCAGCAGACGACTTTGAACATATTTTATCAAAAAAATGGAAAATCTCTCGTTTTGAGCAATTTCTTCTTTTGTCACTGTTTTCAAAAAGCCATCTACTGCAGAGGCGTCAAAAGGGAAAGGATTAAAAAAAGACGACTTTTAACATATTTTGTCAAAATATAGAAAATCTCTATAACTGAAGGGATAACCTATGACGAAAAGTGGTAAACATTGTGTCAAAAGGAGAAATTGCTCGTTTTGTGCAATTTCTTCTTTTGTCACTATGTTTTCAAAAAGCCGTCTGCTGCAGAGGCTTCAGAAAGCATCTATTTGAGGGTTAAAGCAGGTTTAAACAATTTTTCAGTCATATCACGATGTCCAGTTCACCTACCCATGTATTTCCTGCCTTTCTCACACCAACACTCCAAGCAACTGGCTGCTTTTCAACATAGACTGATAAGCCCATTGGCAGAAGACGAATGCTGCCCGTCACATTGCCTTTTGTCAAATGTTGTTAAGAATGCTGGGCAAGCTAGGATTCCAGCTCACAAACCCTGGATTGCCAGCATGTGTTGCTACCAACAGAGCTATAGATGTTCAGCTTCAAATTTGTCTGTATTGTTAAAACCTTATTTTTTAAACCTTTCCCAGATATTCCAAATATGCATTAGATGACTTTAAAAACATCTAAGCAAAAAAGTGAAAAAACTGTATAAGTATAACTAGAGATTGCTTTTTTGAAAAAGCGCTTGTCTCCCCATTTGTGTGGTCGTAGGGGAGGAAAAGAAATGATGGAGATGAATTTTGTAGTTTTGGACTGGAGATGAAGCAAACAGTGATAATCCTCAGTTATTGAGCGGAAATCATTTTTCAGCTGAAGGTTACCATGACCTTGACCTTTGAGCTAGTGACCTCAAAATTAATAGGGGTCATCTACTGGTGGTGACCAACCTGCACACCAAGTATTAACTTCCATGGCCAAAGTATTCTCAGTTATTAAGCAAAAACAATGACCTTTGACCTTCTGTTATCAAAATCAATAGGGGGTCATGACCAACCTGCATACCAAGTATGAAGTTCCTACGCCCAAGCGTTCTTCAGTTATTGAGCGGAAACAAGTGTGACAGACGGAAGGACGGGCGGAACGGGCAAAAATAATATGTCACCCCCATGTATGGGGGAGACATAATTATCAAATAGATATTTTGGCGAAAGCAGAAAGGAGAAATAGCTTCTTCACAATTTTTTCAAAAGTCATCTGCTGCAGAGGTGTCAGAAAGCATCTAGGCAAAACAGGGAATAGCTCTATAAATGAATGTTTAATAACTAAAAAAAATAGAAAACATTGTGGCAAAAGGAGAAATTGCTGGTTTTGAGCAATTTCTCCTTTAGCCACAATGTTTTAAAAAGGCGTCTCCTGCAGAGGAGTCAGCAAGCGTCTATATGAAGGAAAGGGTTAAAATGAGATTGTTTTTTTTTTACAATGCAGGACTCATTGTTTTGTGAAAAACACATGACCTTTCATGGACTCATTGATAGAAATTTCAAAATGAAACACTGCTTATTCTTCGAATAGGCAAGCTAAAAACTGTTTACAGCGACTTAACCCTTTCCCTCATATAGATGCTTTCTGACACGTCTGCAGCCGACAGCTTTTTGAAAACATAGTGACAAAAGACAAAAGAAGAAAATGCTCATAACGAGCAATTTCACCTTTTGCCACAATGTTTTCCACTTTTAGTCATTGGTTATCAATTTAATTATAGAGATTTTCTATTTTTTGACAAAATATGTTCAAAGTCATCTGCTTCAGAATTGTCGTATGAGGGAAACGGTTAGACCACCACACACACACAACCCAAACTTGATTTAATGGATAAAAAAAACCTTTGAAGAACTTTTATGAAGATTGCATGAAACATGTTGCCACGAAGCGTTGACATCAATCTTATAAAAGTTCATACATTAATTAACCCTTTCCCGAACTGTAGACGCATTTAACCCTTTCCCTCATATAGACGCTTTCTGACGCCTCTGCAGCAGACGGTTTTTTGAAAACATAGTGACAAAAGAAGAAATTGCACAGAACGTGCAATTTCTCCTTTTGCCACAATGTTTTCCACTTTTTGTCATAGGTTATCCATTTAATTATAGAGATTTTCTATTTTTTGACAAAATACGTTCAAAGTCGTCTGCTGCAGAATTGTCGTATGAGGGAAAGGGATAAGTACATTCTGCAGCAGAAGACTTTTAAATACATTGTAGCTAATGGAGAAATTGCTCATTATCAGCAATATCTCCATTTGCTACAATGTTTTCAAATCTATTCAATAATAAAAACACACATTAATGGAGATTTCTCAAAATTTTGTGAGGATGTTTTCAAAGTCAACTGCTGCAGATGTGTTATATGTGGGAAAGGGTTAAAATTAAGCACTTTAACCCTTTCCCTCATATAGACGCTTTCTGACGCCTCCGCAGCAGACGGCTTTTTGAAAACATAGTGACAAAAGAAGAAATTGCACAAAACGTGCAATTTCTCCTTTTGCCACAATGTTTTCCACTTTTTGTCATAGGTTATCCATTCAGTTATGGAGATTTTCTATGTTTTGACAAAATACGTTCAAAGTCGTCTGCTGCAGAATTGTCGTATGTGGGAAAGGGTTAATTTTGAGTGCTGCAGATGTGTTATATGAGGGAAAGGGATACCAGTCGATTCTTACAGGCACATGTTTATCATCATATTCATCCTGTAATAATTCATTCGTTTCTTCATCCACATGAGATTCGTGTCCATCATCCTCATCCTCATCCTCATCCACAGCCTCCTGTAATATTCAAAAATTATCAAAACTGAAACAGTATCAGAGGACGAGATAAAGGGGGAGGGAGTATACGCTGGTCTTTCCCCCACAATATCTCTCTTATGTCACATTCAAACCCTATGTTGTGGGTACTCAAAAAGGGTCCTCTAATCAAGACGATTCTTTTGAGTACCATCAACATAGGGTTTGAGTGTCAAATAAGGATTGAAGGACATGAAAAAATGCTCCTTTTCCATTATATCTCGGCAAGAAATATTAGACAGGTAAATGTGTTCACCAGATTTAACCCTTTCCCTCATATAGATGCTTTCTGCAGCAGACGGCTTTTTGAAAACATAGTGACAAAAGAAGAAATTGCACAAAACATGCAATTTCTCCTTTTTCCACAATGTTTTCCACTTTTTGTTATAGGTTATCCATTCAATTATGAAGATTTTCTATTTTTTGACAAAATATGTAAGGGTTAATCTAGTATAGATATACAGCATAATTGTTTGTTGTCTCATTGATAAATAACTAGTATAAGTTGTTTAACCCTTTCCCTCATATGACAATTCTGCAGCAGACGACTTTGAACATATTTTGTCAAAAAAAAGAAAATCTCCATAATTGAATGGATAACCTATGACAGAAAGTGGAAAAAATTGTGGCAAAAGGAGAAATTATGTTTTCAAAAAAGCCTGCTGCAGAGGCGTTAGAAAGCTTCTATATGAGGGAAAGGGTTTAAGGCTAAAAAAAAACATGTGCCAATCTTGAAAAGAAAGGTTGACAAAAAATGACTGGTGTGAACACAAAATGGACTTAGGTTACAAGATTGCATTGCCTATTAAAGTAGTAAACAGCAAAGTAATTAAATAATCTAATTTATTTCTTTAAATATAACAAGAGTGTTCTTATATTTCGTCTGCCAATTTGGCAGTTAGTCAATTCATGATAAGACAGCCAAACAACAATTAAATGATCCTTATGTGTTTCCCTTCCCAGACAGACAACACAAAAAGGAAAGTTAAGACTTTAAGTTTACCAAACCAATTCCCTTTTTTTAATCAATGTATAATTGTCCTTTAGTGTAAATATTGTCAACATTCTTTGTATTCAACGGAAACATTAAATAACATACCAAATTGGCTGTACTGTTCAATTCTGAATCCCCACTTGAAGATTTTGACTTTTTTTTCTTTTTTTTATCATCTGATTTGGGTGTCTTTGGTAACCTATAAAAAAGAATGTTTTGGGTGATTATTATTTTTCCAGGGAGATCCTTGCGAAGACTTCAGTTTATATAAATGAACCAGTAATTTTAATCAAACAGTGGCTTTGTAATGCTCACCTTAGTACAATGGCTCTGTAAGACAAGTTCTTCATAAATAATACATGAAGAAGTAATTTAACTAGAATGGGGTGCTCCCCGGAGCACGTGTGTCACCTGCCGGGGCCTTGTCAGAAAATTTTAATTTTTGACAGAAAAGGGGCAATAACTCTGATATAAAAATATTTGAATTATCCCCCTTTTGTGAACCCATCACAAAGATTGATATAAACATTTGTCAGAAAAAAGTAATCCCTAAGTGCCTACTATGCTACGCAGGTAACACAATAAACCAGCTTATACAAAAATGCAACATCTAGTTTTATTGCATTTCATATTGTCCAGTTCACTTTGCATTGAAAGAAAGTGGTTATGATTTTTCGATCATGACCGCTGTCAAGGAGTGATCATGACCGTAGATAAGGACGTGCAAAAATTCTGCATAATTAACATGCTAGGGACTACTTTTGTTATGTAAACAAACATAGCTGACCTAAATATCATTGTTAAACCTCACCGGACTTTGTAATGTTAAATTCTCACATATTGATCATGGACAATTTCTCACTTTCTCATGCTAACATTACGTTTTTGACATGAAAACAGTCTAAAACGCGCGTCTAAAATGTTGGTTATTCACGTGCATGACGTCATTTAAAAAAAATACGTCACCGTTATAATTCAAACAGCATTTGCACAAAAATTACTATTTATGTAAACAAACCGTTTGTTTCTAATTTGGAAGCAAATTTATCAATTCTAGATAATAAAAAAACCTTCACAACGTAAAGCAAATAGTTTACAATATGAAAGAATGCAATAAAAAGATTAGTGACCCTGTACTGTGAAATCATCGTTGGACCTCGTTCTTTGGCGAACGTAGCCTCATAAGCTCGGCAAGGTCAACCAAAGAACTCGGTCCAACGATGATTTCACAGTACAGGGTCAATAATCTATAATATTTTATATATGCAACATATATTTAAAAATAATATTTAACACTTTCTCAATTACAACAAATTTGCAGAAGAAGACTTTGAAACCATTTTGACAAAGCATTAAAAAAATACCCATGAATGAGAGTTGAAACATTGTGGCTAGTGCAATTTCTCCTTTTGCCACAATGTTTTCAAAAAAATCATAATAAGATCTAAAATAAAATAAAGAAATATCTTACTTTCCTGATTGTTTGTCACTGAAAGCAATTTTATTTTCTGACAAATATTTCATCCACAATTGAAAAACCAGATCCTGAAAAAAGGTAAGAGAACGTATCAATAATTGTAGGAAAGTCGATAAAATAGCATGATGGGAATGATAGTACATTGTAAAAGGTTTTGGTAATTGTTCAGTTTGTTAACTTTCTTAACCCTTTTCCACAAACAGATGCTTTCTGATGCCTCTGCAGCAGACAACTTTTGAAAACACTGTGGCAAAAGGAGAAATTGCTCATCATATATGAGCAATTTCACCTTTCGCCACAATGTTTTCAAATCTATTCACTAATTATACTTGCATTTATAAGTAGAGTCCCGGTAGCTCAGTCGGTAACGACGTGGGCTGTCAATCTAGAGGTTGTGAGTTCGAATCCCGACTCGGCCAACTTTCTTTCCGACAATTGACAAAAGTCATGGCGACATGCGTCATTCGTCTTCCACCAATGGGCTAAGTCTATGTGGAAAAGCAGCCAGTTGCTTGGGAAGATTGTTGTGTGGAGTACTGGTGTGCGAAAACCAGGAAACATATGAGTAGGTGAACTGGCCGCCGTGATATGATTGTTAAAAACGGCATTAAACCCCAATCAATCAATCAAGCAATACTTGCATTTATAGAGATATTCCATGTTTTGATATTGCTGTTTTCAAAGTCGTATTTGGGAAAGGGTTAAATAAACAAATCTTTAAATCAGAATTAAGTATTGAATAGAATTGAAAACATTGAGACAAAAGGAGGCAAAAAGAGAAATTGATAATTATTCCCAAGTTCTCATTTTGCAACAGTGTTTTCAAAAGTGTTTGCATCAGAATGAGACACATCATTAACCCTTTCCCTCATACGACAATTCCGCAGCAGACGACTTTAAACATAGTTTATCAAAAAATTGGAAAATCTCTATAATTTAATGGATAGCCTATGACTAAAAGTGGAAAACATTGTGGCAAAAGAAGAAATTGCTCGTTTTGAGCAATTTCTTCTTTTGTTACTATGTTTTCAAAAAGCCGTCTGCTGCAGAGGCGTCAGAAAGCGTCTATATGAGGGAATGGGTTATAGGTTCTTCCTAATTTATCATGATGTAGTTAAATATTGATAATTGAGTTGATGTAGATCAAGATTAGATGACTGTGCAGGTCTTGATTATTCACGAATGAAGCTAAGTGCATTATGGCATACATAAATGTTGTTTAGTTTAAACATATTTAATTCTCATATATTTTTACATAGTAGGTTACATCAAGAAATATACAATGGAGAAATGGATTGGACTGAAAGCTCATAGCTTATTGAAGGTCCTCTCCAATAAAGATTAATTTACAGGAAGCACGGTGAATATTTAACATGTGCAGAAAATATCAGCTTACTTAAGCTTTGTAATTTATAATACAAGAAACAGATACATAAAAGAGAGTGGAGAGAGAGAGCAAGGAAGGAGAAAGAGATAGATGTAAAGAGAGCAGAAATAGACAAAGGAGGGTGGTGCGCGTATGGGAGGCTAGTTAATGTATATATGTCGATTATCCATACCAAATAAAATATAACATAAAAAGATACCGTATATACTCGGTTATAAGTCGCACTTTTTTACCTTCAAAATCGAAAGTGAAGTGGAGGGAGCGACTTATAAGAGGGTCAAGCAAAAATTCAGAAAAAATTACCCTCCAATTCACCGATCGTCAAAAACTGTGCAGGCCGGTCATTGATAAAAAGGGCGACTTAAATGATGATTTAACAGAATAAATCAAGTTTGATTGAAAGAAACATATCTTATAGAATTGATTTGTTTATAAAAACAAACACTAGAAAAAATATATAACTTATGAATGTACATTTAAAAAGTCATTTGTTCCAAGTTATTGTTTCGATTTCAGCTCGATTGGAAGCCATTTTGAATTTTGTGAAAATATAAATTGCGGAGCTCAAGTCCAGATGCGTAAATATACAGACCATAATACTGTTACTAGGTCGTATGTCACTTTATATGTGATTGAAAAAATAATGTAATAAACTTTAATTTATATTTCAGGATAAAGTGTTGTTTTTATTTTAAACAAAAAGTCATTGATTTGTAACCCTTATTAACCCTTATTACCATATATTGAGGCTTCCCATCCGAATTTTGAAATGTTAATGCGAACTCAAAATTGCTTGCAATGAGCAATTTCTCCTTTATCCACGATGTTTCTTGCCTTGATGTTTTCAACGTAGCCTTGTACATAATTGTTGCATGCGGGAAAGTGATAATTTGTCATTGTGTAGACACGTACACACGTAGCAGTCAAACTATCTTAATTAGAAAGTCCATGTTTGCAGAAGGTGATAAAAAGAAGTCATAATAATGGCCACGATAAGACCCATTTCACCGTGATTTTGGCCTGCATGGGTGATGGTACCAAATTAAACCATTAGAAAGCAAAAAACAAACACAGATCCAATTAAAGAGATAAAAAAGTCGGACCAAAATTGTCATAATTAATCCACAAACAATCCCAAGACTACACACGGGGTGATTTAACACGGTCAATAATTGACGTTAAAGTGTATTAAGTACAAACTGATAAACATGCAATTATCGGCTTTTACCACTGTGATACATCTGCAGTATTTGAGAGTCGTAACAAAGACAATAACTGTAGCTAAAGTGTATTAAATACAAACTGCTAACAATGCAATTATCGGTTTTTACCCACTCTAATACGTACACGTCTGCAGAATTTGACCTCGGGTAATTTTACATGTAACACCTTTAGCTTGATGATAATTTAAACCTGTGTGGTTTACACGCGACAGTTGTGTTAGAATTATTTGACTGTTAGAATTGAGGTCGCTGAACCGGTAAATCTCTTTAGATAAAACAAATTAAAACTAGTTGGACATCATTGTATGTTCAAATAATGTAAACAAAAAGCTGATGCTCAATCTTGATGACTTAAGGTTATATATCTCGCTTCTTATGATAGTAAAATCTATTTAGACTATAAATCAATGCTTACCTAAAACTAATTGGACATTATATGAATGTTTTAAACAAAAAATCTGATGCTCGATCATGATGACTTGGGTTATATCTCGCTGCTTGTCATAGGGTTTTGACGTGAAAAAAAATCAAAAATCTAACTGCGACTTATAAGAGGGTCAATCATCAAACCCTAGACTTTAGGCCTCGAAGTAGGGGGTGCGACTTATAGACGAGGGCGACTTATAACTGAGTATATACGGTACTTAAAAAATTGCAAGTTAACAAAAAAGCAATTAAGGAAAAGGGTGAATTATCGTGAGCTAAACCTTTTGGTTCCGATTATAAATTGTTAGACTGATTCAAAAATAGCATTATTTTCTTCGAAAAAATGTTGTTTATAGTCACATACAGCAGGATAAGGGTTAAAACAAGAAATTATGGCATTCCAGTTACAGTATAATTTAACTGTTTATACAAACATATCTGCAGCAGACAACGTTGAAAATAATATCGACAATTTTATGATAAAAATATTGAAAATCTATAAATGAATGTTCCTTTTAACAACTTTGAAAAAATCCTGGCAAAAAAAAAGAGAATTTCTCTGTGAATGAAAACATAATAATTGAATAGAGTTGAAAACATTATGACAAAAGAGGAAATTGCTCATTATGTTTTCAAAAGTCGTCAGCTGCAGAGGAACAAGAAAGAACATGTGCAACTTACCTAGATGAGCACCAAGTCCAATTAACGAGTCAACCTTTTGACACAATGTTTTCAAAAGTCGACTGTTGTGACTGTTGCCGAGGCATCAGAAAGTGTCCGATGCAGTGGCATAAGAAAGCATGTGCGTAACTTACCTTTAAGCTGCGGTCAGCACCAAGTCCAATTAACGAATCCACGATGTGCTGCATGATCCCCTGATATATCTCATACTTGCTCCAGGAAGATTCTTGCACTGTCGGCTCAAAAGAACTTTTCCCTTTAAAAAAGCATTCTAAAGTATAGTTACAAGTATTGAATAATATTAAAAACATTTAGGTAAAAGCTTAAAATGATATTTATGAGAACTTTCTCCTCTGCTGCAAATGTGTCCAAATATGTCTGCAAGTGGGGAGGGGTTAATGAGGAATGTTCATGGGAAATTTTATTGCCTCAAGGAAGATATGTCCAATACATAAATTTATTCTTTTGTCAACATGTTTCAAAGTCGTCTGCTGCAGATTTGTTGTAAATGGGAAAGGGTTAAAACCATTTTAACAAGAGGGCCAAGATGGCCCTAAAACGATCACCTGAATGATAGTAAATTAGAAGCAAATATTTAACTGCAAATAGCTGTGAAAATTTGATCAGGAGTTCAAACGAAACTGCAAGGAGTGGACACTCAGTTAAAGAAATAGTTTATCAGTAAAAGCCATTTGTATCTTGAAATCTAACAAGAACTTTAATAAGAATGGAATTATAAAGTTTGTCATTTTGCACATTTCCTGATGCCGCTTTGCTGCCCTGTTTGTCAACGAAATCAATATGGCTTGAACAGTTTTTGTAGAGACACCCAAACAACATTTCTGCCAAATTATCTTGGAATCTGACAAATGGATTATGGAGATGGAGGTTTTTAAAGTTTGGATATTTTTCTCAATTTCTGATGTCGCAGCAACAAAGGTTCTACACAGAATGCAAGTATTTGAACAATTTTGAAAGAGGACCATCAAAGGAACATTCCTGTGAAGTAACGTTGAAATTGGTCAAGTGGAATGGTAGGAGTTGTCATTTGTAGCTAAACTTCAATTTACCCCTTTTGTGATGACGCAAGGTTTCTATGATTTTGAAACCAATCGAAACGGCTTGAACAAATTAAGTAGAGGATCACTGAAGTAGGATTCCTATTCCACTTCCTTATTATCAGACAAGAACTTAAAGAAATGGAATTTACAAATTTTGTAATTTTGCCCCTTTTCTGATGCCTCCTGACTGCCATGTTTTTCAACCAAATAGTATGCCTTGAACAATCTTTGTAGAAGCTCACCTAAGGAACATTTCTACCGAACTATATTGGAATCTGACATATTTGAACAATCTTGGTAGAGGGACACTTGTGAAAAATAATTTTCAAATCGGGCCAGTACTTTTGGACAAGAAGATTTTTAAAGTTTTAACAATGCACATATAAGGAAAACAAGCTTCCCCCTCTGGGAGCCATGTTTTTCCAACGATCGAAAATATTTGAACAATCGTGGTAAAGGGTGCCCCAAGGAACATTTGTGCAAAATAATCTTTAAATCGGGCCAGTACTTTTGGACAAGAAGATTTTTAAAGTTTTAACAATGCACATATAAGGAAAACAAGCTCCGCCCCCTGGCGGCCATGATTTTCAACGGATCGGAAATATTTGAACAATCTTGGTAGAGGGTACCCCAAGGAACATTTGTGCAAAATAATTTTTAAATCGGGCCAGTACTTTTTGACAAGTAGATTTTTTAAGATTTGGCAATTTTCCCCTTTTCTAGTTCTACTTGGAATTAAATTCTTTGAACAACTTTGAAAGAGGACCACCTAAGGACAATTCCTGTGAAGTTATTTTGAAATCTGTCTATTCGTTTAGTAGGAGAAGTCATTTGTAGGAAATTGATAACAGACACCGATGACGACGACGACACCTGACACCGGTGAGTGATCACAAAAGCTCACCTTGCACTTAGGTGAGCTAAAAAGGCATAGATAACAAGGCAAACAAGAGGGTCATGATGGCCCTATATCGCTCACCTGATTTAATAGAACTTCAATAGTTTTCAAAGTTTTATACTCTATACATATAAGGAAAACAAGCATGGTTTGCCATGTTTTTCAACCGATCGGATTTATTTGAACAACCTTGGTAGAAGATCACCCAAGGAACATTCGTGCCAAATAATTTTTAAATCAGGCAGGTGCTTTTGGACAAGATGATTTTTTTTAAAGATATTACAATGAACATATAAGGAAAACACGCCCCGCCCCTGGTGGCCATTGTTTTAACGGATCGGATTAACTTGAACAATCTTGGTACAAGGTCCCCCAAGGAACATTTGTGCCAAATTATCTTTAAATCGGGGCAGTACTTTTGGACAAAAGATTTTAATTTTTTTACAATGCACATATAAGGAAAACAAGCCCCGCCCCTGGCGGCCATGTTTTTCAATGGATCAGATTAATTTGAACAATTTTGGTAGAAGGTCCCCCAAGGATTATTTGTGCCAAATTATCTTTAAATCGGGCCAGTATTTTTTGACAAGAATATTTTAAAGATTTTACAATGCACATATAAGGAAAACAAGCTCGGCGCCCGGGTGGCCATGTTTTTCAATGGATCAGATTTATTTAAATAACCTTGGTAGAAGGTCATCCAAGAAACCTTTGTGCCAAATTATTTTTAAATCAGGCAGTAGCTTTTGGACAAAAATATTTTTAAAGATTTTACAATGCACATATAAGGAAAACAAGCTCCGCCTCCGCCAAGGAACATTTGTGCAAAATAATTTTAAAATCGGGCCAGCACTTTTGGACAAGAAGATTTTTTAAGATTTGGCAACTTTCCCCTTTTCTGATGCCGCAGCAACCAAAGTTCTACTTGGAATTAAATTCTTTGAACAACTTTGAAAGAGGACCACCTAAGGACCATTCCTGTGAAGTTATTTTGAAATCTGTCTATTGGTTTAGTAGAAGAAGTCATCTGTAGGAAATTGTTAACAGACACCGACGACGACGACGACGCCGCCGGACGGTGAGTGATCACAAAAGCTCACCTTGCAGTTCGTGCTTAGGTGAGCTAATAAAAGGCACTAAACAAAGTTTTTATTTAATGTTAAAACATTGTGGAAAATGCAGAACTGTTCATAATATGTAGTACTTACTTTTCAACAAGAGCTGTTGACTATTTGGCCAATTGATACTATAGTCAAAAGTTGTTACTGAGATAGTGGCTTGATAGTATAGTACTATATATCAAGTCTTGCTTAAATAGCATTGTTTAAATAGCATCTGCTGTTTGTGAGAAAAGGCATTGCATGCAAAACTTTAAACCAAATTTCTAACTTCAAAAAGGGTAATGAATTATAATTAATTCAGTCAGGAGTTACCTTAGCTGATTGTTTCATACCTTTAAAGACTATATTGAAGTTTTAAATAAATCCTTGAGTGGTTACTGAGATATGTGCATGATAGTACAATGCATGCAAAACTTGAACCAACAAGTCAAACAAGGGCCATAATTTGTACTAAATTCATACAAGAATTATCTAACTTGACTGCCTGACACCCCTAAAGACATGAATGAAGTTTCTAGTCAATATCATTAGTGGTTACTGAAATATGTCCATGATAGTATCTTGCATGTACATTTTTAACCACAAGTCCAAAAAGGGGCATAATTCTGTCAAAATCTGATATAAAGTTTTGGGACTTGTCCTGCAAGGTCATTTGATGATGTCCAATAAGTGTGTGAAATCAAAAAAGAGGCAAAAATTGTGTCAAAATCTGATATAGAGTTTTGGGACCTGTTCTGTAAGGTCAAGGTCATTTGATGATGTCCAATAAGTGTGTGAAGTTTTAAAGCAATAGCATCTGTGGTTTGTGAGAAAAAGGCTTGCATGCAAAACTTTAACCAAAGTTGCAATGCTGACGCTGATGCACAAGTGACTGTAATAGTAGTCCATATTCTTTAAATATTCAAGCTAAAAATGCTGTAAAAAGTTTGTTCTTGCAAGCAAATCAGCTTACTTAAGAATTTTACCTACCTATGAGAGGCTTTTTAGCTGGCTTTATTTTAGTTCTACCAACATTCTTATTTGTGAAGTCTACTTCCGCATCCATATCATGCTCACCCTAAAAACACAGCACATACTATGATTCAACAATGAGGATTAATTAACCCTTTCCCTCATACGACAATTCTGCAGCAGACGACTTTGAAGGTATTTTGTCAAAAAATGGAAAATCTCTATAATTGAATGGATAACCTATGACTAAAAGTATAAAACATTGTGGCAAAAGGAGAAATTGCACGCCTTGTGCAATTTCTTCTTTTGTCACTATGTTTTCAAAAAGCTGTCTGCTGCAGAGGTGTCAGAAAGTGTCTATACGAGGGAAAGGGTTAAAGGGATTTTCTGTGCTTTTGCCTCAGACGTTTTCAAAGTCGTCTGCTGCAGATTTGTTGTATGTGGGTAAGGTTTAAACTGGTTTTTACCCTTCACTATTTCTGTTATTACTCAATAAATCCCTACGCTGTGGGTACATGTACTTAGAAGAATAGTTTCATTGAGAAATTAATTTGAATATCAACAGAAAAGGAGGGAAAATCATGATTGAGTCCTTTTCACAAATCTGCAGCAATCAACATCTGAAAACATTGTCTTTAACCCTTTCCCTCATATGACAATTCTGCAGCAGACAACTTTGAACTTTTTTTGTCAAAAAATGGAAAATCTCTATAATTGAATGGATAACCTTTGACTAAAAGTAGAAAACATTGGCAAAAGGAGAAATTGCACGTTTTGTGCCATTTCTTTTTTTGCCAGTATGTTTCCAAAAAGCTGTCTGCTGCAGAGGCATCACAAAGCGTCTATATGAGGGAAAGGGTTAATGGGATTTTCTGTGCTTTTGCCTAGACGTTTTCAAAGTCGTCTGCTGCAGATTTGTTGTATGTGGGTCGGGCTTAAACTGGTTTTTACCCTTCACTATTTCTGTTATTGCTCAATAAATCCCTACATTGTGGGTACATGTACTTAGAAGAATAGTTTCATTGAGAAATTAATTTGAATATCAACAGAAAAGGAGGGGAAATCATGATTGAGTCCTTTTCACAAATCTGCAGCAATCAACATCTGAAAACATTGTTTCTAACCCTTTCCTTCATACAACAATTCTGCAGCAGACGACTTTGAACATATTTTGTCATAAAAAATGGAAAATCTCTATAATTGAATGGATAACCTATGACGAAAAGTGGAAAACATTGTGTCAAAAGGAGAAATTGCTCGTTTTGAGCAATTTCTTCTTTTGTCACTATGTTTTCAAAAAGCTGTCTGCTGCAGACGCATCAGAAAGCATCTATATGAGGGAACGGGTTAACTCTTTCCAACATACAGCAAATCTTCAGCAGACTACTTTGAAAATATCTCCTCAAAAATATGAAAAAACTGAAATTGAAGGTATAATTACTTTAAAAGAAGAGGGCCCTGGATCGCTCACCTGATTTTTTTTCTTTTCACTATAGCCATATAAGCACCGCCCCCTGGCGGCCATAGTTTTCAACCAATCAACATGGCTTGAAGGTCAACCTAGGAACATTTCTACAAGTTATTTGAAAATCGGCCTGACAATTTAGGAGGAGAAGATTTTTAAGTTTTCCACAATAGCCAAATAAGGCAAAATAGCCCCGCCCTGGGGCGGCCATGTTTTTAAACCAATCAACATAATTTGAAAGAATCTGATAGTGGGTCACTGAATGAACAGTTCTGCATTCTTATTTGAAAATCAGCCTGACACTTTTTCGACCAATCAACATGGCTTGTAGGAATCTGATAGTGGGTCACTTAAGGATCATTTCTACAAAATTATTTGAAAATCGGCCAGACACTTTCGGTTTTTCTTTTCACTATAGCCATATAAGCACCGCCCCCTGGCGGCCATAGTTTTCGACCAATCAACATGGCTTGAAGGTCAACCTAGGAACATTTCTACAAATTATTTAAAAATTGGCCTGACAATTTAGGAGGAGAAGATTTTTATGTTTTCACTATAGCCATATAAGGAAAAATAGCCCTGCCCCCTGGTGGCCATGTTTTTCAACCAATCAACATGGCTTGAAGGAATCTGAAAGAGGGTCATCTAAGGAACATTTTTACCCAAATTTTTGAAAATCTGCCAACCAGTTTGGAAGGAGAAGAATTTTAAGTTTGTTTTCGCTTTGTAGCCATGGAAACCAGAATTCTGCATGGATCCAAAAAATTTGAAGGAATTCTGGTGAGATAATTGAGAGGATGCTTTCTGTGAAGTTTCACCCAAATTGACCCACTGGTTACTGAGGAGAAGATGTTGACCAACGCACGACACACATCGCACGACGGACAAAAGGCGATCACAATAGCTCAGGTGAGCTAAAAATGAAAACATTTTGGTAAAAGGTGAAATTGCATGTTTTGAGAAATTTCTCCTTTTGGAAATTGTCACGATGATTTCAGATTAGTGTGAGTGAAGAAAACATTCTCTTGAATGAACCGTTGATATGAATATTTTTTCGACGATATTGATCGGGTTAGTTAAGAAGCCAAAGTTTAGTGCATCCTGGTCCATAGATCTCTAAACACTCTCAAACATACAACTTTCTGCAGCAGACGACTTTCAAAACATATTGACAAAAATCTGAAAAATCTCAATAAATTCAAGTATTAACCCTTTACCTCATAAAACAATTCTGCAGCAGACGACTTTCAACACATTTTGTCAAAAATAGAAAATCTATATAATTGAATGGATAACCTATGACTAAAAGTGGAAAACATTGTGGCAAAAGGAAAAAATTGCTTGTTTTTAACAATTTCTTCTTTTGTCACTATGTGTTCAAAAAGCTGTCTGCTGCAGAGGCGTCAGAAAGCGTATATATGAGGGAAAGGGTTAAACAGAGTTGAAAACATTGTGACAAAAGAAGAAAATGCTCGTTTTGAGCAATTTCTTCTTTTGTAAAAGTGTTTTCAAAAGTCGTCTGCAGCAGAGGCATCAGAAAGTGTCTATATGTGGGAAAAGGGCTAATAGGTTCACCATCGCCATGTCAAGGGACAGATATATAATTTTTCTATGTGTCAACAATAATGAAACAGCATAGAAACACAAGCACTGGAGTGCAGGATATAGATAAAAACATTGTAACTAAAGCATTCAGAAAAAAGTATTTGTTTTCATTTATAAATGGCCCTTGTTGCTAGCTAAACACATGGCCAGACTCGACTGGGGTAGTTGCTTAAGATCTGGAATGATGCAATTATATATTAAACATTTTGATGCATAGTTCTGCAAAAGATGACTTTTGAAAACGTTGTAGCAAATGAAGAAATTGCATTTAAATAATAAGCTATTTTCTCCGTTTTCAACAATGTTTTCAATTCTATTCAATAATTCTACTTTCTTTTAAAGACATTTTTCATTATGGTTCCCTATGTGTTTCAAAAGTTGTCTGCTACAGCTTTGTCGTAAGTGGAAAGCGATTAAGAAAAGAATGAGCACCATTATCCAGCTTGTAGATTCATGCAAGACTCATTTGGATGCATGACCTTTAAAAAGATTTTGTAAAAAGGAAAACATTCTCATTATTAGTCCAAAGTTGTCTGCTGAAGATTTGTTGTAGCAGAAGGCCTTTTGAAAACATAGTGACAAAAGAGGAAATTGCACAAAACGTGCAATTTCTCCTTTTGCCACAATGTTTTCCACTTTTGGTCATAGGTTATCCATTCAATTATGGAGATTTTCTATGTTTTGACAATACATGTATATGTTCAAAGTCGTCTGCTGCAGTATTGTCGTATGAGGGAAAGGGTTAAAAGAGAAACAATAACACTTATCAGAGCTCTACATAAGGAGCGTTTTGCTTGTTCTAAAATGCTTATTTCATCCGCTAACCCTATGTTGTGGGTACTCAAAAGAATCGTCTAAATGAGACGATTCTTTTGAGTACCCACAACATAGGGTTTGGTTAGATAACAAGCGGGATATCGTTGGAAAAAGGAGCTGTAAACCCCTCCTTATCTGGACCTCTGACTTACCTCACATTTGGTTCCACAAACTGAACAGAAATAACTCCCAGCCACTTGATGGTAGTCAGTCTCCTCACACACAGAGCAGGGGTTCATAATGAGACTCTCTCTTGTGACCAATCCAGTACCAATCAATCAATAGTTACCGATATCTAGAACAAAATTAGAGTTCATTTATTAACAATAACAGTTTTTAGATATATAAACTTTTAAAAACTTTGAAAAGCTGTTTGATCATCCATGAAATTGTATACTGGAATAAAATATTTGGCACAGAAAACTAGTAGCTACCAAACAAGATTCTCCTTTCATGGTTATCTTTACTAGCCAGGGGCGTAGCTAGGGTATACAGAGTGTGTACGCAATTTTTTTATGGGGGGTCTGCGGGCATGCTCCCCCTGTATTTTTTTCTCCTCTATATCGTCTGTGGTGACTTCTGGGAGCATTTCAGTAGCAAAATATGACTGAACATATTTTCTAGGAAATTTTGAGATAGTAAAATGTGTTGCATTTGTCATTTTTCGTCAAATCTATCAAGTCAGATCGGTTGTTTTATACTTACGCCTACCACATGTCAAGTTTTTATTGCAGATTTGAAATTTTTAAATACTGGAGACAATGTGCACGCAGGTACGTATTTTGCGTACAGTCAGCTACGCACCTGCTTGCCTTTATTGTTTTTCATATGAATCAGCCTCGGCCTCGGGACAGCTCAGCCACCAGCCCAAGTCAACATAACCCAGTTTATAAATCAACATTTTCACACAATTAATAACAAGTCTTAAGGCCATGATGGCCCTGGATCGCTCACCAGAATTATGCAATGTGATTTGTTACATGACTGTATGCCTACCAACCAACGAGCCTTGAAGTAATTTTGTGGAGGGTCACCCTAGAAACATTTATACAAAATAATTTGGAAATTGGCCAGATTCTTTTGGAGAAGAATAATTTTAAACTTTTCAATATAACCATATAAGGCAAAAGGCATCAGTTCAAAGGTCACCCAAGAAGCATTTGTACATTTTTTTTTTAATTGGCTAGATACTTTTGGAGAAGAAGATTTTAACCCTTTCCCTCATATAGACGCTTTCTGACGCCTCTGCAGCAGACGGCTATTTGAAAACATAGTGACAAAAGTAGAAATTGCACAAAACGTGCAAGGCTTGAAGGAATCTGATAGATGGTCACCCTAGGAAGATTTCTACAAAATTATTTGAAAATCAGCCTGACACTTTTGGAGGAGAAGATTTTTTAAGTTTTCACTATAGAGATATAAAGCAAAATAGCCCTGCCCACTGGCAGCCATGTTTTTCGACGAATCAACATGGCTTGAAGGAATCTGAAAGTGGGTCACTTAAGGAACATTTCTACAAAATTATTTGAAAATCGGCCTGACATTTTAGGAGGAGAGGAATCTGAGGATTATTTAAGTTTTCACTATAGCCATATACGGCCAAATAGCCCCGCCCCCTGGCGGCCATGTTTTTCAACCAATCAACATGGCTTGAAAGAATCTGAGAGGGGGGTCACCCAAGGAACATTTCTACAAAATTATTTTAAAATCTGCCAACCAGTTTGGGAGAAGAAGATTTTTTAAGTTTTCACTACAGCTATATAAGGCAAAATATCCCTGCCCACTGGCGGCCATGTTTTTTTGACCAATCAACATGGCTTGAAGGAATCTGATAGTGGGTCACTTAAGGAACATTTCTACAAAATTATTTTAAAATCGGCCTGACACTTTCGGAGAAGAAGATTTTTTAAGTTTTCACTATAGCCATATAAGGCAAAATAGCCACGCAGCCCTGGCGGCCATGTTTTTCAACCAATCAACATGGCTTGAAGGAATCTGATAGAGGGTCATCCAAGGAACATTTTTTACAAAATTATTTGAAAATCGGCCTGACACTTTCGGAGGAGAAGATTGTTTAAGTTTTCACTATAGCCAAATACGGCAAAATAGTCCCGCCCCACTGGCGGCAATGTTTTTCAACCAATCAACATGGCTTGATGGAATCTGATAGAGGGTCATCCAAGGAACATTTCTACAAAATTATTTGAAAATCTGCAAACCAGTATGGGAGAAGAAGAATTTTTAAGTTTTTTTCATTTTGATGCCATGGAAACCAGAATTCTGCATGGATCCCAAAAATTTGAAGGATATCTGGTGAGGTCATTGAGAGGATGCTTTCTGTGAAGTTTCATCCCAATTGACCCACTGGTTACTGAGGAGAAGAAGTTGACGCATGACGGACGACGCACACCGCACAACGCACGCCGGACAAAAGGCGATCACAATAACTCACCTTGAGCAAAGCTCAGGTGAGCTTAAAATGCAGTTTCCAGAGTGTTGAAAAGATTTTTCCTTCAATCTGGCCTAGTGACCTCACCTAGTTTTAGAGTCAATATGACGCATATTCTAACATGACCTAGATATCATTAAGACAAACATTCAAACAAAATGTTTAGCTGCAGACGCAAAAAATGCAGCCACTATAGTGTTAACGAGAATTTCCTTCAATTTGGCCTTGTGACCTAGTTTTTTACCTTACATGACCCATATTCAAACTTGGCCTACATAGCATCAAGACAAACATTTTGACAAAGTTTCAATATTTTCAAGTTGAAAATGCAGCATCCAGAGTGTTAACAAGATTTTCCTTCAATTTGACCTAGTGACCAAGTTTTTAACCCAGTATGATCCATATTTACACTTGGACTAGATATCATTTAAACAAACATTTTGATTTGTTTTTAAGCTGCTGGAAAGAAACGTGCAGCCTCAAGAGTTTTTTAAGAACATTTTCCATCAATTAGGCCTAGTGACCTTGTTTTTGGTGGGACATGAGTCACATGACCCATACTCTTAACTTGGCCTTCATATAGCATCAAGACATTCTGACGAAGTTTCAATATTTTCAAGTTGAAAATGCAGACACCAGTGTTAACAAGATTTCCCTTCGATTTGACCTTGTGACCTAGTTTTTGACCCAATATGACCCATATTCACACTAGGCCTAGATATCATTAAGACAAACATTCTGATTTTGTTGAAGCTGCTAAAGAAAAAAGTGCGGCCTCAAGAGTTTTATTGTAGAGTGTTAACAAGTCAATTGTTGACCGTGGACGGACGCCGGACAAAATGTGATCACAATAGTTCACCCTGAGCACTTGGTGCACACTAGTCCATGTAACGGCAATATATTGAGACTGTACGTGCACAGGTGAGCTAAAAAATCCAATCATTGAATGTCAAATTGTTGATGGCGAATCCACCAGAAGCCAAGTTACTGAAGTTCCAACCTGGCTGACACAAACATAAACAGAGCATTAAAGTATCTAGAACAGTTAAAAATATCTAAAATTTAACTTAACTTACTTGCTACAATAAAGAGTGTTCTTCACTGATAAACTGTTTAATATCAGTCTCACGTCCAAAATCGTCCATGTAAAATCGCAGCTTTTCGAACGACATATTCGTTTCTTAATTTCATACTACCTTTTTTCAAAATGAAACCAATCGTACTATCAAGCATATTTGAATGATCTATTAATTGAAAATTAAACATACATTCTTTATTATTAATCAAATGCCAGTAAATTTATTATCAATTTCCAAATCTTTGAACAAATTGAATTAACCGAAAGATAAGAAAATACTGGTTGTGTGAATCAAACGCGGCACTTTGTTTACTTCTACTATCGGATAATACGCCCAACATGACAAATTTCGATTATTATGGAGGTGTTGAAGGGTAAAAATAATATATTGTTTTATAATCATTTACCGGTACAAGATATTTACAGAATTATTAAATCTAATTAGCATGCCAATACTGTTTTAGGTCCAATTTTCTTTCTTGTCTTGTTTGTCATTAGTTTTCGTGGTAGTAACACTGGAATTTTACTATCCAAAATACATCATGTGTCTCATTGACATCCTGTAATAATAACATGTTAACAGAAAACTAGATATGGGAGAGTAGTAATATGGTCTTTTCCTCACTATATCTTTCTTAACCCTTTTCCACCTTTAAACGCATTTTGAGCCATCTGCAGCAGACGACCTTTGAAAACATTGTGACAAAAGGAGAAATTGCTCAAAATCCATAGTTTTTTTAACGTCATTTTCTGCAAAATTAATGTATATTTTGACAATGCAATATGGGCTGCCAGACTTTTCGACCCTTTGACTTTTTGACACCTGATGCTTAGAATCATATTTAACATTGAATTGAGTCTCAAAAATATGCATCACATCTGTGAAAAATTTGAATCGTCCACCATTTTGTTACCATCCAACACGCGGTTAAAATGACTAGACGAAATAGGTAGAACAAATTAAACGAAATATCACCAAACTCCCTATACTTTTTTTATGAATAAGATATATAATTAGTTTGTTAAATATTTGATTCAGTAAAATATAATATCCTGCATGAATATACGGTATGCTTTTTGGACGCTGAATTTTCTTACGCGCGATCTCCGAGACTCGCATACGGCCTAAAATACATGAGTGAAATTGAATTTGTTAACGTAATTTATGGAACATTTTACGAGTTTGGGAACACTGTATAAGTACTTTACCAGTCCTACTATGCAAGTTAACTTAAAATCATCATCTGTTTAAGCATATTTTAAAATATTAAGTCCATGAAATAATTATAAAATTACAAAAAATAATTGATTTGCCATCCAAAGCCGGTTCATGCCAAATATTTTTATGCCGAATATTTTAAAAACATTTTTTGTTTTGAAATTTTCTTTTCAAACAATCAAAACGTGGGAATATAGCCATTACTCTTTTGTGGACACAATTTTGAGTTACGTGGTATAGCAAATTTCATACAGATTACCTCAATTTGTTTACCCATATTACTCAACTAAATTCTTATGTTGTTAAAGCTCTAGATAAGGAGAGTTTTGCTTGTTCTAAAATCCTTATCTTATCCGCTAACCCTATGTTGTGGGTACTTAAAAGAATCGTCTCAATGAGACGATTCTTTTAAGTACCAACAACATAGGGTTTGGTCGGATAATAAGAGAGATATTGTGGGGGGAAAAGAGCGGTAAACCCCTCCTTATCTGGACCTCTGGTGTGTGAACTCAAAATAGTGTTTGATAGTCAATTAAGGATTTAACCCTTTCCCTCATATAGATGCTTTCTGACGCCTCTGCAGTATACGTCGTTTTGAAAACATAGTGACAAAAGAAGAAATTGCACAAAACGTGCAATTTCTCCTTTTGCCGCAATGTTTTCCACTTTTTGTCATGGGTTATCCATTCAATTAAATGGAGATTTTCTATTTTTTGACAAAACACGTTCAAAGTCGTCTGCTGCAGAATTGCCGTATGAGGGAAAGGGTTAAGAACATGGAAACACCCCTAGGCTTTATATCTCGAGCTCTGTCAGTTAGTATACCAAAATGGTCTGAAAGCTAGTTAACCCTTTCCCTCATACGACAATTCTGCAGCAGACGACTTTGAGCATATTTTGTCAAAAAGTAGAAAATCTCTATAATTGAATGGATAACCTATGACTAAAAGTGGAAAAACATTGTGGCAAAAGGAGAAATTGCTTGTTTTGAGCAATTTCTTCTTTTGTCACTATGTTTCCAAAAAGCCGTCTGCTGCAGAGGCGTCAGAAAGCATCTATAGGAGGGAAAGGGTTAAGAACAAGATATGTCATGTTGATATCTAGGACAAGTTTAAATTTGTGTGGGTTTGTTACGTTCAAAGCAAGGTCACCATACCAAATTTAAGAAAGATCTTGTTGACACTATTAAATACCTCATATTTGACTTGTAAATCAAATTGCTTCATTATGTATTATTTATAAACACCTTATCACAGAGAGCCATAGAACTCAGGTGAGCATTGCAGGGTTACCATGTTCCTCTTGTTTATAAAAACAATGCTATAATACCTGTTTGAATCTACTTAAAATGCATGGAGTCTGGTATAATGGGAACACATTTATTTTGCTGTAACTCTTTCACTTGCAGAATTGCATGCTTTGCAATTTGACAAGAAAACAGAAACAACTGTGTATTTATTTTTCAGTCAATGCTATTTCAGGCAGAAGAGTCAGGATAAAACATGTTATAAGAATTAAGGTATGAATGTATAGAGTGGTTGTTTAGTTTAGTTTAGTTTTATTGGGATTTTACCCCGCTTTCAACATTATTTCAGTTATATCGCGGCGACAGTTCACATATTCATGATCCCTGGGTAAACAAACCAGTACTAGGCTAGGGAATGTGCCTTGCCCAAGAGCACTCCACCATGACCGTCGTGCCGCGACTGGGGATCGAACCCAGGATGCCCGGTTTCGAATCCCCAACGCTAACCACTCGACCACGGCGGATCCTATAGAGTGGTTGTTATAAAATTGTTATGGACAACTTTTATAAATTCAGAAAAGGATTTATTTTAATCCATGAATAATATTGAAATCTTCCAGTGGTGCCACACACTCCAAGTTTGTGCTGTTGAGGTCTGACGGACAAATATTGTCAACGAGTGAAGGAGAATGCACCAACCAGTGGGTATGTATGAAGAGGAATTCATTGTGGAAGACAGTGGTACAGAGGTAGAGCGTCAGCCTCTTGTACCAAAGATCCCGGGTTCTGCCTTTGGGATTTTTCCACACAAACGACGCGAGTACTGGTTAATTTTCTAGGAAGCAGACATCGAGCGTGATTAATATAAGCTTAAAGCTTGTTTCGCAATCAATGTTAAATAAATAAGTTTAAACTAAGAGGAATTACTAAAGTCTCGCCACAAGAACAGCTCGCCAAGTAATAATTTGCCTCAGTTTGTTTTTATAAGGGTAATGATGATAGAAAATAATAATTATTATTAAAAAGGACCAATTTATTGAGGTCAGTAGGACATAATATGAATATATTCCATATTTTTCTCTAGATGTTTACAAAGTCGTCTGCTCCATATTATTTTTTAACCCTTTCCCTCATATAGACGCTTTCTGACGCCTCTGCAGCAGACAGCTTTTTGAAAACATAGCAATTTCTCCTTTTGCCACAATGTTTTCCACTTTTAGTCATAGGTTATCCATTTAATTATAGAGATTTTCCATTTTCTGACAAAATATGTTCAAAGTCGTCTGCTGCAGAATTGTCGTATGAGGGAAAGGGTTAATATGGGAAAGGGTGAGTTGTATAATGAAATAGAAATACAAAAATATGCTCTGCCAATGATCTGTCAACAAGGCATGAAAACGCCTAGACTCACTCTAGCACATTTTCGTAGGTACTCAAAAGAATCGTCAATGAGAGGGCTAAAGTGATTAAAGGTCCTTTCCATATTTATGTAAAATTTTCAGATATAAAAATTACCATAGCCCTTTCAGACACCTCTGCAGCAGACAACTTGAGAAAATATAGTGACAAATTGCTCACGATGAGCAATTTCTCCAATAGCCACAATATTTGTCAACTTTTTAGCTCACCTATGCACGAAGTGCAAGGTGAGCTATTGTGATCACATTTTGTCCGGCGTCCGTCCGTCGTGCATCGTCCGTCGTGCGTCGTCAACATTTCAGCTTGTTAACACTCTACAGGCTACATTTTGCATCCAATCTTCATGAAAGTGTATCAGAACATTCATCTCCATCAAATCTTGGACAAGTTCGAAACTGGGCCATATGAGGTCAAAAACGAGGTCACTAGGTCAAATTGAAGCGAAATCTTGTTAACACTCTGGAGGCCACATTTTCAACTTGAGCATGTTGAAACTTTATCAGAATGTTTGTCTTGATGATATGTAGGTCAAGTTCGAACATGGGTCATGTCGGGTCAAAAAATAGGTCACTAGGTCAAATTGAAGGAAAATCTTGTTAACACTCTAGAGGCCGCAATTTTTGCTTCAAGTTCGGGGGTCATATCGGGTCAGAAACTAGGTCACTAGGCCAAATTGAAGGGTAATCTTGTTAACACTGTAGAGGCCACATTTTCAACTTGAGCATGTTGAAATATTGTCAGAATGTTTGTCTTAAAGATATCTAGGTCAAGTTTAAATATGGGTCATATTGGGTCAGAAACTAGGTCACTAGGCCAAATTGAAGGAAAATATTGTTAACTCTGTAGAAGCCGCATGTTTTGCTTCAGCAGCTTGAAATTTGGTCAGAATGTTGAGCTAAATGATATCTAGGTCAAGTTCGAATATGGGTCATGCAGGGTCAAAAACTAGGTCACTAGGCCAAATTGAAGGAAAATCTTGTTAACACTTTGGATGCCGCATTTATTGCTTAAGCAGCTTGAAATTTGGTCAGACTGTTTGTCTAAATGATATCTAGGCCAAGTTCGAATATGCCGGGTTAAAAACTAGGTCACTAGGCCAAATTGAAGGGTAATCTTGTTAACACTCTGGATACTGCATTTTTAACTTTAGCATGATGAAACTTTATCAGAATGTTTTTCTTGATGATATGTAAGTCAAGTTCGATCAAGGGTCATGTTGGGTCAAAAAATAGGTCACTAGGTCAAATTGAAGGAAAATCTTGTTAACACTCTAGAGGCCGCAATATTTGCTTCAGCAGTTTGAAATTTTGTCAGAATGTTTGTCTTAAAGATATCTAGGTAGTTCGAATATGGGTCATATTGGGTCAGAAACTAGGTCACTAGGCTAAATTAAAGGAACATCTTGTTAACTCTGTAGAAGACGCATTTTTTGCTACAGCAGCTTGACATTTATGAGAATGTTTATCTAAATGATATCTAAGCCAAGTTCGAATATGGATCATGTGGGGTCAAAAACTAGGTCACTAGGCCAAATTGAAGGAAAATCTTGTTAACACTTTGGATGCCACATTTTTTGCTTCAGCAGCTTGAAATTTGGTCAGAATGTTTGTCTGAATTATATCTAGGTCAAGTTCGAATATGGGTCATATTGGGTCAGAAACTAGGTCACTAGGCCAAATTGAAGGAACATCTTGTTAACTCTGTAGAAGACACATTTTTTGCTACAGCAGCTTGACATTTTATGAGAATGTTTATTTAAATGATATCTAAGCCAAGATCGAATATGGATCATGTAGGGTCAGAAACAAGGTCAATAAAGGAAAATATTGTTCAAACTCCGGAGGCCGCATTTTTACATTGAGCAAGTTGAAAATTTGTCAAAATGTTGTCTTGATAATATCTAGTCCATGTTGGAATATGGGTCATATCAGGTAAATAAATATAGATCACTATGCCAAATGAAGGAAAATCTTGTTAACACTGTGGAGGTTGCATTCAGAATAATTGTCCTGATGTATTTTGCATTATAGTACATTGTATAATTAAGGTGAGCGATCCAGGGCCATCATGGCCCTCTTGTTTCAATAAGTTTTCATTTATAGAGATTTTCCATATTTATTGCCAAGATTTTTTCAAAATTGTCTGCTGCAAATGACGGAAAAAGGAGAGAATTCCTTTCTTTCAGTTGATTGGTTTAGACGAATGTCTCAAAAGAATTCATGACATGCTGGTTAAAGCTAAGGAAAATGCAAAGTTGGACCCTGCGTTAAAACTGAAGGCATTGGTGAGTATGGTTTACATAGCTTCCCTTATAGAAGGTTCTCACCGCTTCCCTAGCGTAGCGATAGAGCATACGCCTCAGGTGCAGGAGGTCACAGGTTTGAACCCCGGCCATGGTATACCAAAGACTTTAACCCTTTCCCTCATACGACAATTCTGCAGCAGACGACTTTGAACATATTTTGTCAAATAATGGAAAATCTCTATAATTGAATGGATAACCTATGACTAAAAGTGGAAAACATTGTGACAAAAGGAGAAATTGCACGTTTTGTGCAATTTCTTCTTTTGTTGCTATGTTTTCAAAAAGCCGTCTGCTGCAGAGGCGTGCGAAAGTGACTGCCCTCCAGGATTGCGGGGTTAGCGTTACGACTGACTGGCTGGTGTGTGGATATATAGACAATTAATACTGGTAACTTAACCAGGAAATGCCGTGATATAACTGAACAAAAAGTTGAAAGTCGAGAAAAACACCAAACAATTAATCAATCAATTACTGTCTGTCCATCTATCTATCAATTTTGACCTGAGTTAGAAATTGGCTTTTGGTAGTTGATGCATGTGTTCCTTCAAACAATTTTGTTAACTTGAGCACAAAATGCTTTAGAATGACGATTGTGATTAAATAGCGTCTGTTGTAATTTTTAGGGTACCCGAATGATCCATTTAGTGTATCATTTATAAAACACCAGGGTTTATGGATGAGTATCTTTTATAAAACACCAGGGTTTATGGATGATTATCTTTTATAAAACACCAGGGTTGATGGATGAGTATCTTTTATAAAACACCAGGGTTTATGGATGAGTATCTGTTATAAAACACCAGGGTTTATGGATGAGTATCTGTTATGAAACACTAGGGTTGATGGATTAGTATCTTTTATAAAACACCAGGGTTTATGGATGAGTATCTGTTATAAAACACCAGGGTTTATGGATGAGTATCTGTTATAAAACACCAGGGTTGATGGATGAGTATCTTTTATAAAACACCAGGGTTGATGGATGAGTATCTTTTATAAAACACCAGGGTTTATGGATGAGTATCTTTTATAAAACACCAGGGTTTATGGATGATTATCTTTTATAAAACACCAGGGTTGATGGATGAGTATCTTTTATAAAACACCAGGGTTTATGGATGAGTATCTGTTATAAAACACCAGGGTTTATGGATGAGTATCTGTTATGAAACACTAGGGTTTGTGGATGAGTATCTTTTATAAAACACCAGGGTTTATGGATGAGTATCTGTTATAAAACACCAGGGTTTATGGATGAGTATCTGTTATAAAACACCAGGGTTTATGGATGAGTATCTTTTATAAAACACCAGGGTTGATGGATGATTATCTTTTATAAAACACCAGGGTTTATGGATGAGTATCTTTTATAAAACACCAGGGTTTATCGATGAGCGGTGCAGATGAGAAGGAGTCACAGAAGAAACTGATAGAAAAGATGAAGGAAGACTATCCAGGAGACTGCAATGAAGTGTATGTTGCTAGCGACACCTGGGGTGCACTCTTTACTGCTACTCCATCAGGTGAATTAATTAACATACCTTAAATCTCCGGAAGACAACTTTGAAAACATCTAGGCAAAAATACGAATGCTCACTTAAAATTAAAGAACAAATAAAGAATAAAGTTGAAATTATATTTCACAATGTTTTCAAAAGATGTCTGCTACAGAGAGGCATCAAAATGCTATCTCTATGTGAGAAAGAAAGGGATTAATTATAGTGGAAGATAAACATTCTAGGCTTTAAATCTTTCCCTCATACGACAATTCTGCAGCAGACGACTTTGAACATATTTGGTCAAATAATGGGAAATCTCTATAATTGAATGGATAACCTATGACAAAAAGTGGAAAACATTGTGGCAAAAGGAGAAATCGCACGTTTTGTGCAATTTCTTCTTTTGTTACTATGTTTTCAAAAAGCGGTCTGCTGCAGAGGCATCAGAAAGCGTCTGTATGAGGGAAAGGGTTAAGGCTTGACCCTTTCCTGCATCTGCAACAGACAACACTTATAACCAAATTCAAATTCAAAATTCAAATTCAAAATTCAAAATTCAAATTCAAATTCAAAATTCAAATTCAAAATTCAAAAAGTTTAATAGACAGCTTTTTGAAAACATAGTAACAAAAGAAGAAATTGCACAAAACGTGCAATTTCTCCTTTTGTCACAATGTTTTCCACTTTTAGTCATAGGTTATCCATTCAATTATAGAGATTTTCCATTATTTGACAAAATATGTTCAAAGTTGTCTGCTGCAGAATTGTCGTATGAGGGAAAGGGTTAACTTTTGAAAAAAATACACTCATAACAAATATTTGAACCTTTTCCCACATGTATAAAGATGCTTTCTGACGCCTCTGCAGTTGGTAGACAGCTTTTGAAAACACTGTGGCAAAAGAAATTGCCAATAACAATGTTTATTTTCTTGGATGTAATTTTAATAGTTTTTGTATGATTAAAGTAATTAACAACTTAATTGATTTTCTTGTTAAGTTTAAGTTTCAAACAAAATGAAAAGTTTATTTATATCACTGGCAAAAAATAGAAAACTTATTAACCCTTTCCCTCATACGACAATTCTGCAGCAGACGACTTTGAACGTATTTTGTCAAAACATAGAAAATCTCCATAATTGAATGGATAACCTATGACAAAAAGTGGAAAACATTGTGGCAAAAGGAGAAATTGCACGTTCTGTGCAATTTCTTCTTTTGTCACTATGTTTTCAAAAAGCCGTCTGCTGCAGAGGCGTCAGAAAGCGTCTATATGAGGGAAAGGGTTAAGGGTAATACTTAATAATAGATATATATATGCTTACATTCCAAATAAATTTAAGTCATGTTTTTCAAATATTTCATAAGTTAAATTTAAAATCTGTTCTGTTGTGAAAATGTCTACTATGAAGTTAATTGCGCTGACAATCCTCAAAACAAATTCTCCCACTTTGTAATCATGAAGGCCCCCCCCTCCCCTACTAGAGGATGAGAATAGGTTGGTATGTGTGGAGATTATCTGCTGCAATTTTGCTTAATGCTGGAAAGGGTTAACCCTTTCCCTCATATAGACGCTTTCTGACGCCTCTGCAGCAGACGGCTTTTTGAAAACATAGTGACAAAAGAAGAAATTGCACAAAACGTGCAATTTCTCCTTTTGCCACAATGTTTTCCACTTTTAGTCATAGGTTATCCATTCAATTATGGAGATTTTCCATTATTTGACAAAATACGTTCAAAGTCGTCTGCTGCAGAATTGTCGTATGAGGGAAAGGGTTAATTATTTATAGCATATGGTTTTCTCTAGTTTTTGTGTCACCTGCGTAGCATGGTAGGCACTTAGGAATTACTTTTTTTTTTGTTCGGTGTCAGTCTGTCCGTCACACTTTTTCGTCACGTTTTCAAATAACTTTTTTTCTACTCTAAGGATTACATTGAAACTTCTGACAAATGTTTATATCAATGTGTATGATTGGTTCACAAAAGGGGGATAATCCGAATATTTTTATATCAGAGTTATTGCCCCTTTTCTGTCAAAAAATTAAAATTTTCTGACAAGGCTCCGGCAGGTGACACACTCTATTCTAGTTTGACATACATATTCCTGTTATATCACATCGTTTCCTTGGTAAGTTACCAGTACTACTGGTCTATTTATCATGACATCAGCCAGCCCGTCAAAATTCTTACCCTGCAACCCTGAGCACCAAGGAAGGCAGCCATTTCTACCATTTTAAAGTCTTCGGTAGGACCCGGTCAGTGATCGAAATTGCGACCTCCTACACCCAAGGTGGACACTTGTCAGAAAAGGATAAGTTGACATACATGTTTCATATCTCAAACATTTGTTTTACAGGAGGTATTGTGTTGATTGCTGGTACAGGATCTAATTGTCAGCTTATAAACCCGGACAATACTACCTTGAGATGTGGGGGTTGGGGTCATCTGATGGGAGATGAGGGGTCTGCATACTGGATCACACAGCTGGCCCTTAAAACTGTGTTTGATCATGAAGATAACCTGAAAACTTGTCCCTATGATATTATTACAGTCAGAAAAATTATGCAAGATTATTTTCAAGTAAGTTAATGTTTGTTGCGATACCTTTTTCTCTTTATCAATTTGAATTATTTTTTATTGATCTTCCTGGGAACATACAGACGCTTTCTGATACCTCTACAGCAGATACCTTTCGAAAAACATTACGGCAAATGTAGAAATTGATCATAATGAGCAATTTCCCCTTTTGCCACAATGTTTTCAACTCTATCAAAAAAAAATCCTATCTTCGCCAAGTTATTGTAAAGCTTGTCTGCTGCGGATTTGTTGTATGTGGAAATATTAAAACACTCTAAATGTTTTTAACCCTTTACCACTTGCAGTCGCATGTTGACACCTGCAATAGACAACTTTTGAAAACATTGTGGCAAAAGCACAAATTGCTCATAATGTTTTCAACTTTATTCTTTAATTGTTCTTTCATTTTTAGAGAGTTTTCATATTTTTGCCTAGATTCTTTCAATGTTGTCTCTTGAGCAACTTCTCCTTTTGCCACAATGTTTTCAACCGTATTCAATTTAATTTAATTTAATTTCATATATTGAGATTTTTAATATTTTCGCCTTGATGCATTCAAAGTTGTCTGCTGCATATTTGTTGCATGTGGGAAAGGGTTATGAGTAGGGATGGGAACAAATACTGAAAACGATATTCGAATATTCGTTTTACTTATTCGCATATATGCGAATATTCGTTTTTCGAATCAAAAATCGGTATCCGATTTCAGGTTTATTCGAATGCTGGTACTCTTCCATTTCCTTTTTCAAATAATGGCGATTTTCCAAGTATAAGTGTAAGCTATTGTTTACGTATATATTGCATGTTCAACTGTTTTTACACTCTTTTTTTCTCTCAACAGATATATTTGAATTTCAAGTTGAGATAAATCAAGAAAAATATCCACTCGAAACGATAAACAGAATTGCAACGTTTTCTGATCCATATATTCATTCAGGTGTCGCTTGGTTACCGAATTTAATATTTAACCGAATCAAATGATTAACGAAGTAATGATATATTTTATTCATACAAAAAGCGAAGGGAGTTGGAAGAAAACAAAACTGCGGACGATTCAATTTGTTCGCTGATGAGAATTTGATTTTATAGATGTAAAGAGGAAAGCTGCATACTTTTGAGATGTACTGCTGTGTTAAATATGATTTATGCAATTGTTGCAATAGCTGTTTATGATGTAAACATCGACTAGGTTTAAGGTTAAGCTGGGAGGTTTTTACGAAACTTGGCTTTCACTTTCGTAATGATATGCAGACTGTCACCGTTTATACATGTGTGTTTGTTAAAACATATCGATCAAACCGGTCGTCAAGGTGATGTCTGGTTACACATGATACAAACTCGGGTAAATGTACGTGTGACAATTATCGATTTTATAAGGTTTGACATACGTTGTAAAAACACTACAAATGAAACGTACACACTCTTTATCACTTCACCCGTAATCATGATTAGCTCCAACTTGCGACCTATGTCAGAATTGTACAAATAATTTTTGGTCACTTTTTTTTTTATTTCTTAAAAAAATAATCGTAAACTGAAAACGAATATTTTTATTCGAAAACAATATTCAAATATTCATCCTTTTTTCGAATATTCGAATATTCGAATATTCGTTCCAATCCCTAGTTATGAGGCATTGACTTGACGAAATTGAATTTATTTGATATATTTCCTCAAACTTCATGAAGGAGCTTATGAAGATATGACCTTATCATAAAATCTGCATTACATTGTGCTTTGGGATCTTAAATGTACTCATATTGCAGTCATCATTACTCCTGAACTAGCTGTTTTTAGCTTGACTATTCAAAGAGGCTATTGCACTCGCCCTGGCGTCAGCGTCTGCGTTTGTTAAAGTTTTTTACAAATACTAATATCTTCTATACCATCAAACATGTTTACTTCAAACTTGGCATACTTGTTTCTAATGACAATATAGACAACTGCAGCAAGTCACATAACTCTGTCAACCATATTTGTAGAGTTATGCCCAATTTTGTACTTAGATTTTGTCACAAAAACATAAGCTAAGCTATTTCTTTGTCATTTCTCAATATTCTTCATCAAACTTTTCAATTATTTTGTTTATGACAACAGGGTTGTGATGCAACCAAATTCTTTGTGTCAATGTCAGATTTGACAAAGTTATGCCCCTTTTTGTACCTAGATTTTGTCATGCACTTATTTTGCCATTTCTCAATATTTCTTCATCAAACTTTCAAACTTTATTGCATGTGTAAACAACCACCCAAGATTGAGACTTTTGCACATTATTTTGTACGAAACCCATTTTACTGACAATCTTTCAAATAGTCTAGCGTGCTGTCATGAGACAGCTCTTGTTTATCATTTAATAAACCTACTCTCACATGCGGATTTTTGATAATAATACTATAATTTATGGCGATTTGCTTTATTTTCGCACATTTGTTTTCAAATGCATCTCAACAGATTTGATGTCCATGTATACGGGAATGGGTTAATCAATGCTGCTGTTCAATGGTTATCTCCATTGGTTTTCTTCGATTTCATATGGTTTTGACTGTAAAATTAATAACACGTTGTGGTTTTATTCCATTTTGTAGATAGAAGATAAAAATGGTATGTTGGACCATCTCTATGCAAACTTTGATAAATCAAAGATCGCTGGAATGTGCAAAGAAATAGCTAAAGGTGAGTCTTTTGTTGTTAATTAACCCTTGCCCTTATATAAGCGATTTCCGACGCCTCTGTAGCAGACAGCTTTTTGAAAACATTGTGACAAAAGAAGAAATTGCTCAAAACAAGCAATTTTTCCTTCTGTCACCATGTTTTCAACTCTATACTATTATTGTGCTTTCATTTAAAAGGAGTTTCCAAAAAATGTTGTGTTTAAAGTCGGGAAAAGGTTAACACTTAAAGCTGAATTAAGTGTTTTCTGTTGCATAAAGTTATTTTGGGGAAAATGTAATATGTGTAATTTTGTTTGATATATGCGAAGTTAGCAGTGGTGCTATGGTCCCTGGCCAGCAACTTTTGGTTCAAACCAGTAAAAAAATTCCATTGGCCATTGTAATTTTACATGAAAATATATAACATCACCAAACATTTCGAATTTTTGGACCAGTGAGTTTTAAAATTTTGATATCATTGACTGTTAACCCTCCAATACCCACATATAGATGCTTTCTGATGCCCGTGCAGCAGTCAACTTTTCTTTGAAGAATTTATGTCAATGGTCCCTGAAATTTGACTTGTAATAAAACATGGAGAAGGTTTTAGGCATTTTACATATTTCCTTTCAAGGTGCTGATGGTGGTGATGAATTATGCAAATTTGTGTTCAAGGAGGCGGGTCTTATATTGGCAAGACATGTGGTGGCTGTAGAACCGTCAATAAGTCAGGTTTGTTCGTAAATTGTTTCAGATAAACATACGCCACACAGAGTTCTCATCTCGTATCAAGACTGTCCATAAAAGTTTCTAGATTGTAAGGCCTACAATTTTTTTCACAGATGTTTCTCAAGCTCATTTTTCATGTTTAATCCTTTCTGACTTACAGACGCATTTTGTTTCATCCGTAGAATATGACTTTTGAAAACATTTATTTTTTCCATGATGTGCAAATTCTCATTTATAGTTTCATCTTGTTTTCATTTGACAATAATACTTCCCTAGAGATTAGGCATATTTCTGTCTTAATGTATTCAAAATCATTTTTGCAGTCATGTTGTTTTTTGGGAATGTTAACGTAAATGGTCAAAAGCTAATGTAAAGGAGTTTAGATGACTTGGCTGCCAATTTTGTTCGAACAATTTTGGTCTATATCCCTTTCCCACATGTTTCAAGTCTGCAGCAGACAACGTTGCATTCATCCAGGCATTCATATGAAAAATCTCTATAAAAGTATAATCATTGAATAGAAATGATTATAAGCAGTTTCTCCTTATGCCACCATGTTTTCAAAAGTCGTGTTCTGCAGATATTTTAAAATGTATATCGAGGGCTTGGCGTGAAACGGTTGTAACTAAACACCTATTTTGAAAACCCTAGTTTAGGGGCCATTTTGACCATTTTGTAAACAATGCAAATTTAGGTGCCATTGCTCAGAACGAGCAATGGCACCTAAATTTCCATTGTTTACCAAGAAAAAAAGATTTAACGTTTATAAAGACATTATGGCGAGGTGATTAACCTTGGTAAAAAAATACAAATTTTAGTTACAACTGTTTCACGCCAAGCCCTTGATATGTAGTCTGCATTTGGGAAAGGCAGACGTCATTGAATAGTACAAATAAAACCCATACATTGGTTTTATTCATTGATAGGTTACCTGTGGATAAAAAGTTAACAAAAAAGGTCAATAACCTATGTAACTTTCTAAAATGTCCCAAAATAAAGGCATTGGATATGAAATAGAGGTCATGCAAAAAACACGGACTTCAAATTAACGTCGTCTAGTTAATTATTATTGAAATAAAAATGCATGATGTTTTCCATTCACTTAAATGCTTGCAAAATAATGAAAAAAATAGACTTTGCAGGTTTAATGTGTTTTATGAATATTTAAAAAAAAAATCCGCTCTTTGTAATAACAACAATAAAAATCCAAATATATGGTGGTCATGCAAAAACACTATTTGAACATTAAATAGGTAGCATAAATATATTATTGGTTTAATTGCAGAGTTTGCTGGATGAGGCAGGAGGTTTACACATTGTCACTGTCGGCTCCGTCTGGAAAAGTTGGAAATATATGAAACCAGGTACATTATACAGTCAACCCTGTGTTTAAAGACAAATCCATGAGAAGTAAACAATCTGGTCCTTGTTCACAGGTGAACTTTAACCCTTTCTCTCATATAAACGCTTTCGGACGCCTATGCAGCAGACGGCTTTTTCGAAAACATAGTGACAAAAGAAGAAATTGCACAAAACGTGCAATTTCTCCTTTTGCCACAATGTTTTTCACTTTTAGTCATAGGTTATCCATTCAATTATGAAGATTTTCTATTTTTTGACAAAATATGTTCAAAGCCGTCTGCTGCAGAATTGTCGTATGAGGGAAAGGGTTAATTTCAGGATCATTTTTGGGAAACTTAAAAGTATGGTCTTTTTAGACAGGGAATTGCTATTTCAAGGTGGTCTTTAGCACAGGTTTGACTGTATTTAAAAGATTTTCATGTCATAATTTAAATACTTGTACCATATTGTGAATTCATGCACTTTTATCAAATTCATAAATACGTTTTACGAAGAGACACATGGTAATATAGATAGAGTATATTATAAAAGTTTATAAATTTGCAGAAAGGTCAGGATCAGGTCGTTATTGTTATTGTTATAGTAATATATTTACATGTTCATTTTGTTTCAGGATTTCTAGAGGTTTTAAAGTCAGACAGACTAAACAGAAGAATCAAAGGACTGACACTACTGAATTTAAAACAGGCAGCTAGTGTTGGTGCGGCCAGTTTGGGAGCTCGTTCCGTAGGTTTTTTTTTACCTCTTGACTATGGAGCTAATGCAGAAGTTTTCTTTAATGAAATGTTATAGAAGTTATAGATGATTAATCCCCCATTCCAACTTGCAAACAGACACATTTCAAAACGATTGCAGCAGACAACTTTTGAAAACACTGTGGCAAAAGGAGGAAATGCTTATATATATCTATTCAATAATAATTAAATTTAATTTCTTTATATTTTCCCCAAGATGTTTTCAAAGAAATATTCCGTAGGTTTGTTGTAAGTGGGAAAGGGTTAAGAATTGTCTGAGAATATATCCATCGGATTCAGAAAATGTTAAGTAAAGTTTTAACCCTTTCCCTCATATAGACGCTTTCCAATGCCTCTGCAGCAGACGGCTTTTTGAAAACATAGTGGCAAAAGAAGAAATTGCTCAAAACGAGCAATTTCTCCTTTTGCCACAATGTTTTCCACTTTTATTCATAGGCTGTCCATTCAATTATAGAGATTTTCTAATTTTTGACAAAATATATTCTAATTTGTCTGCTGCAGAATTTTCGTATGAGGGAAAGGGTTAATATTAGGCATCAGAAGCTAACTTATTCCTGATACAAATATGTTGTGATGCTTCTGCAGCTGATGACCTTTGGAAAAAAGGAGAAATTGCTCAAAACAAGCGTTTCTCCTTTTTTAAGCTTTTTTAACCCTTTCCCTCATACAACAATTCTGCAGCAGTCGACTTTGAACATACTTTGTCAAAACATAGAAAATCTCCATAATTGAATGGATAACCTATGACAAAAAGTGGAAAACATTGTGGCAAAAGGAGAAATTGCACGTTTTGTGCAATTTCTTCTTTTGTCACTATGTTTTCAAAAAGCCGCCTGCTGCAGAGGCGTCAGAAAGCGTCTATATGAGGGAAAGGGTTAAACGCTATTTTTAACGCAGTAAATGTCATACATGGTATCAAATATTATGCTTGAATGGTTATGCTGGACATGCCGTCATTGATAAACCACCCTTTCCCTCATACGACAATTATGCAGCAGACGACTTTGAACATATTTTGTCAGATGGATAACCTATGACTAAAAGTGGAAAACATTGTGACAAAAGGAGAAATTGCACGTTCTGTGCAATTTCTTCTTTTGTCACTATGTTTTCAAAACGCCGTCTGCTTTAACCCTTTCCCTCATATGACAATTCTGCAGCAGACGACTTTGAACGTACGTATTTTGTCAAAACATAGAATATCTCTATAATTGAATGGATAACATATGACAAAAAGTGGAAAACATTGTGGCAAAAGGAGAAATTGCACGTTTTGTGCAATTTCTTCTTTTGCCACTATGTTTTCAAAAAGCTGTCTGCTGCAGCGGCGTCCGAAAGGGGAAGGGTTAAATAAAGTTTGTCAGGGAAATACTGGATTGACCAAGTTGGCTGGTCAGTCAGTATAACATGTTGATGGTTTCATGGAAAAAGCGTATATCTTCTTCTTGTACCAAGTTGCAGTTCCAACGGTTTGGCATGGAGCCAGCGATATGTACTTTGTAGGGATTGTGATTACACGTAATTTCTATGAGGAATTTGACGTCAATGTTTATAAAGCTTAATTATTTTTTCTAACATCTATATATTAAGGCAGTTGTTGACCTCTGCTGCTAAAATGGAAAACGGGTTGCTAATATTGAATAAATTCGGTCTTGCTTAAAAGTTTGCAGTAAGCTCAGTTGTTTTGTAAAAGAAAGTTTTGCCGCAATTGCTTGAGTTTATTGGTCTGTTAAGATTTCTGCTATCAGGGTATAGATTGCAATTGTGATAAGCTCTCGATTTTGATGTTTATCAATACTCCTTTAGTATATCAAAATTGGCCTATTGTGACACTTTCCTAAATTGGATGTATATATACTAAAATTATGCATTTTTAGCTCGACTTTTGAAAAAACAAGAGCTATTGTCATGACCCTGGCTTCGTCGGCGGCGGCGGCAGCTGTGGCGGCGGTGTGGTCTTTTTTCTCCTTTTACCACCATGTTTTCTGCTGCAGAGGGGTCTTAATTGATTTATATGTGGGGAAAGGGCTTAACACTGCACGAAAATTGGGATTTAATTTAGAAGTAAATTTCCTTAAATTCCGAAATTTACTTGCACTGCAAGTAAATTTCGGAATTTAAGGAAATTTACTTCTAAATTAAATCCCAATTTTCGTGCAATGTAAGTTATGTACATTTTTAATTGTATCCATTGATGCATTCTAGAGTTATCTCCCTTAACCCTTTCCCACATATATTTGAAAACTTTTGTTGCAACTAATGAGCAATTTCTCCTTTGCAAAACCGTTTTCAACTTTATTAGATTATTAAACTTTCGTTCATAGAGGTTTATCATTTTTAGCTCCACTGGCGAGCTTGTGTCATGGCGAATTGTCCGTCATGTGTGCGTGCGTGTGTGCGTTAACTTTTTCCTTTAAATGACTTCTTCTCCCTAACCACTTTACCAATTTGATTGAAACTTCATAGGAAGTATCCTCTCAATGTCCTCTCTTAAATTCCTTCAATTTTTTTTTATCCATCCAAAATTCTGGTTTCCATGGCAACCAAAAGAAATAAATAGTGAAAAACTTAAAAAATCTTCTTCTCCGAAAGTGTAGAAATGGTCCGTGGGTGACCCTTTATTAGATTCCTTTAAGAAATGTTGATTGGTTGAAAAACATGGCCGCCAGGGGGCGGGGCTATTTTGCCTTATATAGCTATAGTGAAAACTTAAAAAATCTTCTTCTCCGAAAGTGTTCAGCCAATTTTCAAATAATTTTGTTGAAATGTTCATTGGGTGATCCTCTATCAGATTCCTTTAAGCCATTTTGATTGGTCGAAAAACATGGCCGCCAGAAGGCGGGGCTATTTTGCCTTATATGACCATAGTGAAAACATAAAAAATCTTCTTCTCCGAAAGTGTTGAGCAGATTTTCAAATAATTTTGTAGAAATGTTCCTTGGGTGACCCTCTATCAGATTCCTTCAAGCCATGTTGATTGGTCGAAAAAACATGGCCACCAGAGGGCAAAGCTATTTTGCCTTATATGGGTAAAGAGAAAACTTAAAAAATATTCTCCTCCGAAAGTGTCTGGCAGATATTCAAATAATTTTGCAGAAATGTTCCTAGGCTGACCCGCTATCAGATTCCTTCAATCCATGTCGATTGGTTGAAAAATATGGCCGCCAGGGGATGGGGCTATTTTGCCTTATATGGCTATAGTGAAAACTTAAAATATCCTCTCCTCCGAAAGTGTCAGGCCGATTTTCAAATAATTTTGCAGAAACATTCCTTAGGTGACACTCTACAAGATTCCTTTAAGCCATGGTGGTTGGTAAAAACATGGCTACCAGGTGGCAGGGCTGTTTTGAGATTTGATTTTTGCCTTATGGCCGTGGAGCGATACTTGCCCTCTTGGGCCTCTTGATTAACCAGTCCTATGATGCAGATTTGTTGAATGTCAGAAAAGGTTAACATTTTGGGGTTTTAGCTAGACTTTTCGAAGAAAATTAAAGCTATCCTACTCGCCTCGGCGTCAGCATTGGTGTCACACCATGGTTAAGTTTGTTGTACCACTTCATTTAAAAACCATTGAAGATATTCCTTTGAAACTTATAAAACTTGTTGAGCAACATTACCTCCATCAACAGACAACAATACATAACTATGTCAATGTTTTTGTAAGAATGATGGCCTTTTTTAGCTCACCTGAGCTTTGCTCAAGGTGAGTTATTGTGATCGCCTTTTGTCCGGCGTGCGTCGTCCGTCGTGCGTCGTCCGTCGTGCGTCAACTTCTTCTCCTCAGTAACCAGTGGGTCAATTGGGATGAAACTTCACAGAAAGCATCCTCTCAATGACCACACCGGATTTCCTTCAATTTTTTTGGATCCATGCAGAATTCTGGTTTCCATGGCAACGAAATGAAAAAAACTTCAAAATTCTTCTTCTCCCAAACTGGTAGGCAGATTTTTAAATAATTTTGTAGAATTGTTCCTTGGATGACCCTCTATCAGATTCCTTCAAGCCATGTTGATTGGTCGAAAAACATGGCCGCAAGGCGGGGCGGGGCTATTTTGCCTTATATGGCTATATTGAAAATAAAAAATCTTCTCCTCCGAAAGTGTAAGGCCTATTTTCAAATAATTTTGTAGAAATGTTCCTTGGATGACCCTCTATCAGATTCCTTCAAGCCATGTTGATTGGTCGAAAAACATGGCCACCAGTGGGGCGGGGCTATTTTGCCTATATGGCTATAGTGAAAACTTATCTCCCAAACTGGTGGGCAGATTTTTGAATAATTTTGTAGAAATGTTCCTTGGATGACCCTCTATCAGATTCCTTCAAGCCAAGTTGATTGATCGAAAAACATGGCCGCCAGGGGGGGGGGGGGGGGGGGGGGGCGGGGGGGGCTATTTTGCCTTATATGGCTATAGTGAAAACTTAAAAAACCTTCTCCTCCGAAAGAGTCAGGCCGATTTTCAAATAATTTTGTAGAAATGTTCCTAGGGTGATCCTCTATCAGATTCCTTTAAGCCAAGTTAATTGGTCAGAAACTATGGCCGCCAGGGGGCGGGGCTTATATAGCTAAAGTGAAAAAAAAAAAAATCAGGTGAGCGATTCCAGGGCCATCATGGCCCTCTTGTTTACTTAGAATTTTAGTTAAATTGTTTGTACCACCTAACTTTTAATCAAAACCATAAGAGATATAGCTTTAACACTTATAATATTTATTTATAATCATTATCTCCATCAACAGACAAGAGAATATGACTATGTTAAGGTTTTTGTCAGAATTATGGCCCTTTTTTCGACTTAGGAAATATATCTGGGTAAAATCCAATTATTGACACAACCCTTTAGGATGTTGCTGTGAAACTTTGAATACTTGTTAACCATTATAACACCTGTCTGCAGACAAGAGAAGGTAACTATGTCAAGGTTTTTTGTTTTGCCTATTACTGCTAAATGTTTTGTTATATTGTCAAGCACTAAAAAGTCGAGCACGCTGTCTTACGAACAGCTTTTGTTCTTTATACAGTCAATGAAGTCCTTATGATGGTTCTAAATTTCTTTGTTATGATATATACAACTTGATTAACACTTTCCCACGTAGAGACATTGAGACATCGTAGAATATGAGAGCTATTACAGTCACTTGTGCGTCGGCATCAGCGTTGCAACTTTGGTTAAATTTTTGCATGCAAAGCTTTTTCTCAAAAATCACTGATGCAATTGCTTTGAAACTTCAACAGCTTGTTGGTCATCATCAAATGACCTTGCAGGACAAGTCCCATAACTCTATATCAGATTTTGACACAATTATGCCCCTTTTTGGTCTTAGAAATATTAGTTAAAGTTTTGCATGCAAAGCTTTTTCTCACAAATCACACATGCTATTGCTTAAAAACTTCACACACTTATTGGACATCATCAAATGACCTTGCAGGTCAGGTCTGAAAACTCTTATGTCATTCTTAGATGTGATGTTAACCTTGCCTTACCGTATTAACTTGTCTACGCGCTAGTCAGTTTGAAAACTGATAATCAAAACAATTTTTTTTTATTATAACATTCACTATTTCTTTTGTTGAATTGAACTAAGTCATTTTTTCATGCCACATGATGGATTATTTTTGGATGAGTATTAATTATAAGTTAAAACCCTTTCTGTCATCGCTGAAGCATAACAGGTTTGAAGGCTTTGAAAACAGTGTGGTGACAAATGGAATAGTTTTTTTTTTGCCTATATGATTTCTTGCTTGTGGGAAAAGGTCGCTGTCACTTGTTTTGTGCATACCTGGTTTCGTGGTTATACTTGCTTTCTTGTTTCTAATTTAGTTTAAAGTATTTATTCAGATCTTTCTTAGATGTGATGTATACCTTACCTTACCGTATTAACTTGTCTATGCAAGTTAATACGCTAGTCAGTTTGAAAACTGATAATCAAAACAATTTCTTTTATTATAACATTCACCATTTCTTTCGTTGAACTGAACTAAGTCATTTTTTCACGCCACATGATCTATTATTTTTGGATGAGTATTGATTGTATGTTAAACCTTTCCTTTACCTCTGAGGACTTGAAAACATTGTGGCGACAAATGGAGAACTTATTGATCATGAGCAATTTCTCCTTTTGCCACAATGTTTTCCTTCAAAGAAAGTTTCCATATTTAAGCCTACCGGTATATGATTTCTTGCTTGTTGGAAAAGGTCGCTGTTTCTTGTTTTGTGCTTACCTGGTTTCGGGTCTAAGCTTGCTTTCTTGTTTCTAATTTAATTTTAAGTATTTTTTCAGATCTTTCATGGATGTGATGTATACCTTTCCTTACCGTATTTACTTGTCTACGCACTAGTTGGATTTGAAAACTGATAATGAAAAAGATTTCTTTTATTATAACATTCACCATTTCTTTCGTTGAACTGAACTAAGTCATTTTTTCATGCCACATGATCTATTATTTTTGGATGAGTATTGATTGTATGTTAAACCTTTCCTTTGCCTCTGAAGACTTGAAAACATTGTGGCGACAAATTGAATACTTGTAGATCATGAGCAATTTCTCCTTTTGCCACAATGTTTTCATTCATAGAAAGTTTCCATATTTAAGCCTATATGATTTCTTGGTTTCGGGTCTAAGCTTGCTTTCTTGTTTCTAATTTAATTTTTAAGTATTTTTTCAAAGATCTTTCTTGGATGTGATGTATACCTTTCCTTACCGTATTGACTTGTCTACGCAATAGTTGGATTTGAAAACTGATAATGAAAAAGATTTCTTATATTATAAGTTTATAACATTCACCATTTCTTTTGTTGAACTGAACTAAGTCATTTTTTCATGCCACATGATGGATTATTTTTGGATGAGTATTAATTGTTTGTTAAACCTTTCCTTCGCCTCTGAAAACCTTGTGGTGACAAATGGAGAACTTATTGATCATCAGCAATTTCTCCTTTTGCCACAATGTTTTCATTCATAGAAAGTTTCCATATTTAAGCCTATATGGTTTCTTGCTTGTGGGAAAAGGTCGCTTTTACTTGTTTTGTGCTTACGTGGTTTCGGGTCTAAGCTTGCTTTCTTGTTTCTAATTTAATTTTAAGTATTTATTCAGATCCTTACCGTATTAACTTTTCTATGCACTAGTCGGATTTGAAAATTGATAATTAAAACGATTTCTTTTATTATAACATTCCCTATTTCTTTTTTTGAGCTAAGTTGTTTTTTCATGCCACAGCTTCTACATAAATAAAAAGTATTTTTAATACAGTGTAGTTATCCATTTCCTCTTTTCAAAATCCGATGGGTCGTGTGAGGTTATGTTTCGTCTATCTGTCCATCCGCACAACTCTTTTGCATAGACTTCCTTATACAGTATTGCCTCGTTGTAGTGGAAAAAAGAGTCCGACTTGGAATCAGTAGGTCGTGGGTTTGTGCCTAAGCCACGTCCTACCAAGCACTTGGTGTTACAATTAATAATGAACCAGAATTATTGGTAACCTACTTAGGAAATGTTGTGATAGAACTCAAAAGTGTTGAAAATATCATAAAACACACTACAAACAAACAAATCCTTCTACAGCATTAACCCTTTCACATTTGCAGACTCACTCGGACGCAATAGCAGCAGACGACTTTTGAAAACATTGTGGCCAAAGGTGAAAATTGCTCATCAATGAGCAATTTCTCCTTTGGCCACAATGTTTCTAACTTTATTTAACAATTAAGCTATCTTTTATGGAGATTTTTTCAGGTTTTTGTCACCATGTTTTCAAAGGCGTCTGCTGCATATTTGTTGTAATCGCCCTTTTTCCAGCGCCCGTCAACATCTTCTCCTCAATAACCAGTGGGTCAATTGGGAAGAAACTTTACACAAAGCATCCTTTCAATGTCCTCACCAAAATTTCGTCAAATTTATATGATCCATGCAGAATCCTGGTTCCCATGGCAATATTTGTTGACCCTTTCCCTCATACAGCAAATCTGAAGCAGACGACTTTGAAAACATAGTAATAAAAACCTGAAATATATCCCTAAAAGATAGCTTAATTGTTAAATAACGTTGAAAACATTGTGGCAAAAGGAAAAACTGCTCGTTTTGAGCAATTTCTTTTGTCACAATGTTTTCAAAAGACGTCTACTCTAGAGGCGTCAGAAAGCGTGTATATGTGGGAAATGGTTAATTAAACAATCTCACCTCCCAAACCGGTTTGTCGAATTTCAAATATTGTTGTAGACATTTCCTTGAGTGAACCTCTACCAGAGTTACCCGTGTTAGTTACGAGAACTACTGGTCCATTTATCCTTACATCAGCGAGTCAGTCGTAATGCTAATCCCACAATCCTGATCAACAAGGAGGGAAATAAATTACCACCAAATTTCTCTTGTTTAACCCGGTCGTGGATCGAACCCGCGACCTCCCACACCGATTGAATGATTGGGGTTTAACGCCGTTTTTAAAAAAAAAATCAGTTATATCATGGCGGCCAATTCACCTACTCATGCATTTCCTGGTTTTCTCACACCAGTACTGCACACAACATTCTTCCCAAGCAACTGGCTTCTTTTCCCCCATAGACTTAGCCCATTGGTGGAAGACGAATGAAGCATTTCGCATTGACTTTTGTCAATCCTCGGAAAGAAAGTTGGCCGAGCCAGGATTCGAACTCACAACCCTTGGATTGACAGCCCGCGTCGCTACCGACTGAGCTAGCGGGGTTGGCCTCCCGCACCGAGGCGCACGCTATTAAAATTCAAACCTGTATTTAAAAATCAAAGCGCCAATGGCACTGTAGTGGCGATCGTATGGAAAATCCTGCAAAGTAACAAGAAGTATATCGGTGTAGGTCTTGCGCTTTTCAATAATAGTGCACTCTGGTGCGGATCAATTTGAGAATGTATCAACCCTGCATCTTTTGATAGTAGAATAATGTTAGTTTGCCAGAATGTTGTCTTGGTGATTGTAGTTACGTTCTGAAACTGGTCATGATGTGTTCAAAATTAGGCCATTCCAAATTTATGAAAAATCTAGTTGGTACTCGATAGACTAGCTACCGTTTTAGCTCATTAGAATGGCTATTTGTAGACTAAATTGTTCGGGTAATCACATGTTCCTCACCAGGTCGCTGGGCCATATTAAGATAAAATATTGTAAACACTTTAGAAATGACAAAATTATCAAGAAAGGAGAGAAAACAGTATCCATTAGTTTGGTGTTTGTTTCAATGATGTCCGATATTAAACAGGCCTGTTTAATTTAGTCCTTTCACATTGCATGATTGAGGTTTGTCAGAGACACTTTCAGCATTGATTGCTAATTGACTCTAGAACGTGCAGACGTGTATACATAACGTGTGTACACCCTTTAAACCTTTGTAAACCAGTCTTATCATCTAGACGTTTTCATATATTTAAACAACTACAAAATGAAGCGTTTATAATATTGAGATTTAAGAACACCAGTTTCGCGAGCTATTTATCTTTTGGAATTTCCAGATTTGAGTATCATCAGAGTTATTTGCCGTTATTTGCAAGGCAGAACGCGCAATGATATTTATTATCTGCCAAATCATGACGAAGATAATATTTACATATTTTAACTCTATGTAGATAATGTCTCTATAAAACTCAAATATTAGTAACAATCCGGTACCAAAGTAGCACTGACATAATTATTATTAATCGCGTATCTGCATCAATGATGGAACTATAACGGATGTGAGTAAATTAGTTTGCAGTAAGGAAAATAAATATCAACCGATTTTTCAAAACCGACTATGTAAATATTGTTCGTTGTTGTTGTTTCTGTTAGCATTGTGGCGATTGTCAAACCAATCGCCACAATTACATGGACGAGTAAGCTTATGCTATTTTATTGGGATGCTGCTTAAACCCTGAAACGTATACGACACATCTGCAGCAGACGATTTTGAAAAATAAATATCTCCTTTTTTCTTTTCTTTTCGAAAATCTCTATAATATAAAAGTAGGCTATACTTGTTTATCAAACACTGTGGCAAAATGACAAATTGTTCATTATGTCCCCTTCTTGCCACAATTTTGCAAAAGTCGTCTGCAACTGGTGCATTAACATGTGTTTACAAATGGGACAGGGTTAAGACGACAAGTATATTTACCTTTTCGAATATTTTCGAATATGTTCTACCCAAGAAGAGCTATAGGGAATTTGATAGACAACGGTCGACACTTTTCACAAATTTATATTACATGTATGTGTATGTATGTGATACACAAATGAGATAGAATTCCACCAAACGATAATCCAATAAATCCTTTCCCTCATATAGACGCTTTCTGAAGCCTCTGCAGCAGACGGCTTTTTGAAAACCTAGTAACAAAAGAAGAAATTGCACAAAACGTGCAATTTCTCCTTTTGTCACAATGTTTTCCACTTTTATTTATAGGTTATCCATTCAATTATAGAGATTTTCCATTATTTGACAAAATATGTTCAAAGTCGTCTGCTGCAGAATTGTCGTATGAGGGAAAGGGTTAAGATAAAGATTTGCAGTCGAAGCCTGTTCTAAACATGATTGGAATAGCAGCCACACTTAGTTTCCCGATTACACATTTTTTGCATAAATGGCACTGTACAAAAAGAACACCTATGAACAAAGAGCAGAGTGTTGTCTTCCCTAGGGCGGTCTTTATACACAGGTTCCCGTGTATATTTGAGACACGAGTTGGGATCATTTGGTACAGTATCTATGTTGTGGTATCGCATGGAGATGGACATCCTCGGTACCTAGGCTATTCATAAAATATATGATACCCTGGGCAAATTGGCTGTAAAAATCTCGTACTCATGAATAATTTATGAGGTGAAATGCAGCCGCTTGATTGGCCGCATGACACAAACCTCATGCGATACGAAAATTAGTGTTGTTACGGAGGAAATCGTGGTGCATGCTTTACGAAGTTTCGCTAGCCAATTTTCCCAAGGTATTATATATTTTATGAATAGCCTGGGTACCGAGGATGGGAGATGCATGCATAGGCGTAATGCTAGCAGACCTGTACTTGTTAGTCGCCGACTTCTATTTTTAATAGGTTTTCGGAAATCACATGGGAGGGGGAGTTATTATTAGAAAAAACCAAATTTAAATGTCTTGAACATATTACAATTGCGTTTGTTTAAAAACACTTAAGCTATGACACATCTAAAATGAAATAAATATTCCGATGTTTTAAGTATTAGTAGTTTCTTTATTTTGACTCGCATCTCTTTTTTGGGGTTTTATTTACGAAGACAACACCGTCCCCATGAGACTTGCAGCAAGCAGACTGTTATGTGTCAATATCAAGTAAAAATCACGTCGAATTCTCCTTTAAAAGATCAATCCTAACTTACTGAATGTTATTTTCATGTTCAAAGAGATGTCCTGATTTGTGAGGAATTCATTTTATAATGTTTATCCATGTATATCTAAAATATGAACTGTTTCTAAGCTAAAGCTGTTGATCGCGTGACTCGCGAATACCAACTGCGTAGATCAATCTCCTTTGCAGAGAGCCGCTCTTTACACTCACTTACAAATAGTAAATTATAGGTGATTTAAAATGTTTATTTGGTTCGAAACAAATGAAGAAAAGAACAAACCGAGATAAAACTAGTTTTAATAGAAAAATGACTTTGAACGAACACTCTCTGCCTATAAAGAGAGTTTCAAGAACGACACCTCTGCGAAGAAGAATGTAGGTCACGAATCGGGTCTTTCGTACAAAATTATTTCGTCCTTGACAATTTTAAATGTGTCATTAAATTCCCTAAAGGCATATTGCTTCCGATCTGCATATTGTTATGCATTGACACAAGGGCGCTCATCATAATATAATTTTAAAACATGAGTAGTTTGTTATTTTCATTATTAAAAAGGAAGGAAAGAATTACAATAAATTAACATGTTGTATAGGGCTCAGTTTATGGTCGAAATTAAGTTTAAATTATACAACAATTTCAATGAGATTTAACTGTTTCGCTGATATTATATTTCGAAGGTGATCTTATTTGTAAATATTGGATTACATTTCATCATTTGTTAAGATATGATTTAATTAGGATGCCAAGCTAATATCATTTTGAGAAAAGAGAAAACTCATGTCTTCGGCGATTTAACCCTTATCTCATTGTTTTAAAAGTAAATTGCTGCAAAGGTGTCCAATGTTGACTTTAATAGGGAAAACATAAAGTGACGTGCTATTGCATGCAAATCTTAAATTGTCTGTTTTGTGGTTTTATTGATAAATGATAGAATTCAAATATTCTGACAAACATCTTGAAAAGTGTATGTGGTATTCACAAATCTTATAATTATTCCTTAATGAAAGCACTGTATACATACTAAGACTAATGATTGTCAACTCATTTCCATTACTGTGTATGATCAATAATTAGTTGGCTGTGTGTATGGTCAACCTACTTTGGAATGGAAATTGATCATAAACAATGAAAGGCTTCAATTATCATTCACTTCGTTGACAAAACAATGCAAGTTATGATACATTTTCACTTGACCCCGCCCCTGATGTTCCAATATGCCCCTCAGTTGATAACTGTTTATTCAACTACTATAATGTTAGTGTTATGCATAACTGCAGTATGCATTTCCGGCATTTCCGACATTGATGCGTTGCATCAACTTTCTCTTATTAGTCGCCGGGCAGAAGCCCGCGACTTCTATTTGTAATAGGTTTTCGGAAATCACATGGGAGGGCGGCTTATTATTAGAAAGAAACAAATCTAGATGATTTGAACATATTACAATTGTGGTTGTTTACGAACACTAATAAATGACACATCTAAAATGAAATAAATATTCCGATGTTTTAATGTTTGCAGTTTTTTTTATTTCACTCGCATTTAAGTTTTTTGTCTTATTTACGAAGACAAAAGTGGTCCCTTCAAGACGTGAACCAACACCCCCTAATGCAGACTCTTATGTGTCATCATTGAGGTCAATTTCGGATTCTCCTTTTAATAGCAATTTTAACTTACTAAATGTTGTTTTCATGTTCAAAGAGATGTCTTGATTTGTGTAGAATTCATTTAATAATGTTAATCCATGAATATCTAAAGTAGGAACTGTTTCTAAGCTAAATATAGACCCTATTCTGTTGTGTAGTTTCGTGACCTTTAACATCGATTTTCGCGCATGCGCATTTCGATATGAAAAAGCGAGTGATATTATTTTATTTTAGACAAGTACAAGACGAATGTTTGACGCAAAGCGTCAAAGAGAAGCCGCAATATTTCGTTACATGTAGAAATAAGAAAAAAAGAACATTTTTAAATCCACAAACAATAGAACAATTTAAACTGTAGACGGTAATGCTGATATATTTCTCCTTTTGAAGACTTTTGTTTTCTTCAAATTACCTCCCTTTAAAGCAATACCAGGATATTTACCTTGTGATTCGAATAAGATTGACAAACATTGAAATTATATGAATGAATACTATTATTTAAATAAGTAACAACAGCAAAATTAAATTTAAGCCAAGATAAATGTGTACACATTTCGTTAATTTTTTATAGATACCCTAATGTATAGGTATGAATATAAAATTTATAAGCAAATGTTTGAATAGACTAAGGAAAGTCAAGAATACATAAATAAATCAATGCAGTCTTTTCCGGCGACATTGATGCCTTGCATCAACTTTCTCTTGTAGATAATATATAACATGTTGGCGGACAGAGAATGCTATGGTTAGAGTATGCGTATGTAAAGGCTCATCTGAGTATTCACTTCTAGCAAAAGCAACAAAGATTCACCCCAAATTGATATGCTACATTCTCTCAAATCAATTGATAAATCAACAGTCAATCTAGCTAAGCTCACAATTATTTTAAGCAATCGATAGAGGCGGGACGAAGGATATTTAGCACCGCCCCCTGTTTGACATTGATAAATTCCGCTAAACCCTTAAATACATTTGAAGAGAGTTGTTTAAGCCAATTTTAATGGATTTACCGCCGATAAACAAACCAAGAAAATATTTAGAGTCAACACCAGTTAAACAAAGCCAGTAATGACTCTTAGCCTAATCGAACGTGCGTTAAATTGATAAAAGTTGTTCGTAATAAACTAAAAAACTGATTAATTAAAACATTTTGTAAAACGTATCAAATTGCTCGTTTGAATTACCTTTCATACGATTTTTGTCTAGCATACATGGCTGTGGATAATCCAAGTTAAAGTAAGACTCTTATTAAAGCTAAATATATATGAGAATAGGAGGAAGTAACAAAACACAAATAAGGACGAAGCATGGAATGGATACTGGCGATTGACATAAGAATGGTGGATAAACGATAATAAAATCCCGGTAATACGAATTACAAACAGTTCTATTTGGATAAAGTCCGGCGGCTCTTATTCCGGATGATACATGATTTCCGAGCTAAATATCTGAGAATTGGTTTATCCTTTCCTTCATACAACCAATCCGCGGTAGACGTCTTTAAAAACAAATAGGTAAATACAAAATTATGTTGAAAAACTACATAAATGAATGTAGAATTATTGACTAGACTTGAAAGCATGGTTGCAAAATGATACATTGCTCATTATAAGCAGTTTCACTTTTGTCACAATGTTTTCAAACGTCGTCTAATGCACAGGCTTTAAAAAGGCGTCTGTTTGTGGGAAAGGATTAAAATAATATTGAAAAACATTGATACGCTTTCAATTCGAGTATTTGATCGTAAGTTTGCGAGTGTTACGGACTATAGTGGCTATTATTTGTGTTCTTATCAAAACGAGTTGTTGTGTATCATCGGATAACTGACGATGTTATAACTAGTATACAGCTGTAAACATATTTAAACCCCACTAAAATAAAGTGGATAAATAAGTGGATATTTAGTGGATAAATGACACTAAAACTATTCGTAAATTGGTTTGTATAATTCGCTAAATGATTAATTTACATCAAACTAATATTAAATATGATTTTGAACGTCAATAATCACTGCTTTTAATTGTTTATTTCGAGTGTAGTAGGATTCGTTATTTTTTATTTGATGTTGAAATTATCAAGAACTGTTCATATTATACAAAACATAAACGCATAGTGAAATAGGGTTATGATAGTACCACAGGGCTACACTTCTCGTTTATCTCAGAAGTTACATCTGTACTGCATCAAACGATCAGTTACGACTCTGGCGAGACAATAATTGAGCCGTCCCGCGAGAAAACTAACATTATGGCCTCTGCGTAATGTATCGACCAAGATCAGCCTGCGCAGTTCGCGCAGACTGATCCGGGCCGACACATTCCGTCTAAGGGGGATAGAGTTATAGAGTAATGATTCCTGAAACAGAAAATTCACATGAGGCGAAAAGTGTCTGGCCGGTTTAGCCTGTGTGGCATGCTAATGCTGATCCTGGTCGACACTTTACGCAGAGTTCACAATGTTGGTTTTCTCGCGGGACGGCTCATATGTCTTCAATGTACACAGATACAGGTTCGATCCCCGACCGGGTCATACCAAATACTTTTAAAATGGTAGTAATGGCTGCCTTGAAACATTGTTGAATACAGCAATAAATAAATCAATCAATCAATCAATCAATCAATCAATCAATCAATCAACAAGAATGCGGGGCCTAATATTAATCAAAGGATTAGAGTATTTTGTATTTATTCATTGCAGTTGAATTAGAAATAGCATACATGTAGTTATCCTGCGGCCATACAATACAAAATAAGACATCAGATCTAGAAGACAAACAGATTATTTGAACAATACATAACATACATGTAGTTAGTATGTGGCCATAAAATACAAAATTATACAACAGTATCTAGAAGACAAACAGATTATTTGAACAAGACATAACATACATGTAGTTATGTGCCCATAACATACAAAATAAGACATATCTAGAAGACAGACAGATTATTTGAACAATACATAACATACATGTAGTTATTATGTGGCTATAAAAAACACATATCTAGAAGACAGACAGATTATTTGAGAAGTGTAAAGTGAATGTGAAATTAGTAAAAAAAAACTGAAAATATGAACTGAGGATTTATTGAGAGTTCATCAACATGGAAGATAATACACAACACAAGAAACAACCAAAAACTAAACAAGGATCCACTAAAATTGATCCAAGGTAAGTTAAAATAGATTTTCTTTTATCCTCATCTTTTCTTGTCATACAGACGACGCTTGTAGCCTCTGTCACATAAACGTTTATCAACCGTTTCCCACATACAACAAATCTACAGCAGACGACTTTGAAAACATATAGTTAAGAATACGGAGATGACTGTAAATGAAAGATTACAAATTGAGTGATCTTGTAAACATTGTGACAGCTGATGATACAAATGATTCATATTAACCCTTTCCCTCATATAGACGCTTTCTAACGGCTCTGCAGCAGACGGCTTTTTGAAAACATAGTGACTAAAGAAGAAATTGCTCAAAACGAGCAATTTCTCCTTTTGCCACAATGTTTTCCACTTTTAGTCATAGGTTATCCATTCAATTATGGAGATTTTCTATGTTTTGACAAAATATGTTGAAAGTCGTCTGCTGCAGAAGTGTTGTATGAGGGAAAGGGTTAAATATTGAGGGTTTAAAACATTCTTAGAAGCCGAGGTGAAATAGAAATCACTTTTTTATATCCCACAAAGTTTTCAAATGGCGTTTGAAACTTACTTAACCCTTTGTTCCACATACAATAAATCTGCAGCAGACCACTTTGAAAACATCTTGGCAAAAAAACCCTGAAAATCTCTATAAAAGATAGCTAAATTGTTTAATAAAGTTTAAAACATTGTGGCCAAAGAAGAAATTGCTCATTATGAGCAATTTCTCCTTTTGCCACAATGTTTCAAAAAGTCATCTACTGAAGATGCAACAGATAGCATCAGTATGTGGGAAAGGGTTAAACATGGTGGAAAAAGAAGGTGTTGCTCAATACGAGCATTTTCCCATTTGGCATAACGTTTTGAATTTCTACATACGATTTTGTCCACATATGCTTTTTTAACCCTTTCCCACATACGACAACTCTGCAGCAGACGACTTTGAAAACATATTCGAACATATTTGGAAACTCGCTTTAAATGAAGTTTAAAAAAAAGAATGGTGACAAAATGAGAAATAGCTCGTTATGAGCAATTTCTTCTTTTGTCACTATGCTTTCAAAAAGCCGTCTGCTGCAGAGGCGCCAGAAAGCGTCTATATGAGGGAAAGAGTTAACAAGCAGACGCCTCTTCCAGATCATACAAGGTAAACTGCTTCCACAACAAATCTGTCTGTCCAGCGTTTTTATCCTTAAATCTGAAGATGCTTTTGCATAAACCTTTTCACACCTGTTGAAATCATTGTAGCAAAAGTGAAAAATTGAACATAACGAGCTAAATTGTATCTTCTTTTACAACTTTATACAACAATTATACAACAATTATACATTATTTCATAGATTCCATATTTCTGACTATATATTTTCAAAGTCGTCTGCTGCAAATGTGTCATGCAAGAATAATATTAACTCTTTCCGTATACAGATTAGCAGCAGGCGGTTTTTGGAAACACTGAAGGAAAACGAAGAGTGTTCAAACGGAACAATTACTTCTTTTTCCACACTGTTTTCAACCCTGTATCTAGTTTACACACGTTTTGTTATTTTCCCGAAGAGGGTTCAAACGGAACAATTACTTCTTTTTCCACACTGTTTTCAACCCTGTATCTAGTTTACACACGTTTTGTTATTTTCCCGGGTGTTTCACGTTTTGTCAAGGATGCCTTCATCGCAGACGACGCTGGAAATATGATAATCAGCTGTCAAACCTTTCCAACATACATCAACTCTGCAGCAGACGACCTTGATAATATCAAGGCAAAACATATGTAAAACCTCTACAAAAGACTGTATTCTAATTGAACAGAGTTGAAAACATTGTGGCAAAAGAAGAAATTTATCTTTATGAGTAACTTGGATTTGAAACCGGGCGTCCCGGACTCTACCCCCCAGTCGCGGCGTGACGGTCATGTTGGAGTGTCCTTGGGCAAGGCACATTTCCCAGCCTAGTACTGGTTTGTTTACCCAGGGATCATGAATAAGTGAACTGTCGCCGTGATATAACTGAAATAATGTTGAACACGTCGTAAAACCCCAATACAAAAAAACTAAACATTATGAGCAACTTCTCTATTTGTCGGAATGTTTAAAACATATAAGTCGTCTGCTGCTGGCGTCAAATTGTGCCTGCATGTGGGAGAGCGTTAACCGGTTGATATTGTTTAACCCTTTCCCTCATACAACATTTCTGCAGCAGACGACTTTGAACATATTTTGTCAAAAAATATAATATCTCTTTAATTGAATGGATAACCTATGACAAAAAGTGGAAAACATTGTGGCAAAAGGAGAAATTGCACGTTTTGTGCAATTTCTTCTTTTGTCACTATGTTTTCAAAAAGCCGTCTGCTGCGGAGGCGTCCGAAAGCGTCTATATGAGGGAAAGGGTTAACGGATTTAAACTTATGAACCCTGGTATGACGGGAAATACAGCGATGGTGAATTCACTGTGTGTTATCAATCCCATTTATTATATCCGTTTTCGCCAGGAAAATAGCATATTTATGAATATACGTTACCTAACTCTTTCGGTGCCAAAGGCAATATTGAGGTTTATGCAAACAATATAGATACAGGTGAGTCAGCTCGTAACGAGCTGTCTCACCTGAAATCAGCATTGTTTGCATTTTAGTAATAAAAATATTCCAAAACCTGTTATGAAATGGGAAATTGAGAAGTCCGATTTTAAACATGGAAGAGTCTACTTTAATTAATTAACCCTTCTCCTCATATAGACGATTTCTGACGCCTCTGCAGCAGACGGCTTTTTGAAAACATAGTGACAAAAGATGAAATTGCTCAAAACCGGCAATTTCTCCTTTTGCCACAATGTTTTTCTATTTTTAAAAAAAAATATGTTCAAAGTCGTCTGCTGCAGAATTGTCGTATGAGGGAAAGGGTTTAACAAGTCGGCGCTGAAAGAGTTAACTCGTTTGTATTTGCATGATGGACAGTATAGTAGTATTGGTCAATCTCATTGAAATAAGACTCGGTTAATTCGCTCCTCCTATATATTATAGAAATAGAAATGTTGATAGAGATGACAGAATATGTCTTTTTTCAATTCCGGTGATATAGAACAGAACAGAACAGAACAGAACATAAGTTTTTTTAATTGATCTAAAATACAGATCATCATCTGTTGACAATAAGAAAAGGCGTCCTGGAAAACCTTGGTGGAGCAATACATTAACTGATTTATGGAACTCTGTTTGCAAGTCCGAAAAGGAATGGTTAAATCTCTAAAGAATAACCTTAAGTCTGTTTACTGTCAGGCTAGAACAAGATTTGATAGAGAGGTTCAACACTCTAAACGTCAACACTGGTATACATTACAAGATACTATTTTAGATGAGGTAGATAATAACCCAAGTCAATTTTGGAAGTCAATTGGTAAAATAGGCATAAATAATACTAAGAAAAGGTCTATTCCAATGGAGATACTTTTGGATGATGGTAGCCTGACTTCTAATGTTAAGGATGTTTTAAGTAAATGGGAGAAAGACTATAGTAATATTTATAACTCGTCTATCAATCCATTAATAACTGGTGATAATAACTTAAATATAAATACTAATACAAATTTCGGTTTAGATGAACATATATCTATTTTAGAAGTTAAAAAAGCAATTGACAGTGCTAAAAAGGGGAAAGCCCATGGCATAGACAAAATACCGGTTGATGTTTTAAAAAATGATACTTCTGTTTGCTTTTTACATGTTCTTTTTAATGTTTGTTTTAATACAGGTTGTATTCCATCTCTTTGGGGTAAATCTATTATAAATCCTATACCTAAGTCAAGCTCCGCCGACCCAAAAGACCCATTATCTTATAGGGGTATAGCATTATCATCAACTATGTATAAATTGTATAGTTCTATTATAAATAATCGCCTGACTATTTGGTCTGAAAACAACAATAAAATTGTTGACGAGCAGAATGGTTTTCGAAAAAAACGTAGCACAATTGACCAACTTTCTTCTCTTACTAACATTATAGACACTAGGAAGAAGCTTAAATGTTCTACATTCTGCGCATTCATCGATTTCAAGAAAGCTTATGATTATATTAATAGAGACAAGCTTTGGGAAAAATTACAGAATAGTGGTGTTTCTTGTAAAATACTTGTAGCTATTAAATCATTATATACATCTGTTTCCTCTTGTGTTAGGGTCAATAATTTGTATACAAACTGGTTTCGTGTGAATTCTGGTTTAAGACAAGGCTGTTCATTGTCACCATTGTTGTTTAACATGTTTATTAATGACCTAGCATCACGTATAAAATCTCTTGGTAAAGGGGTCAATATTGATAGTGAAAATGTTAGTATTTTAATGTATGCTGATGATATTGTGTTGATTGCTGAAAATGAGGAAGATTTGCAGTATATGCTTAATGAGTTAAATAACTGGTGTAATGTTAACAGTATGACCATTAATTATAATAAGAGTAACATTGTTCACTTTAGGCCATGTTCTACTTCAGTATCGAATGTTGTGTTTACTTGTGGTACTAATGTTTTAACATATATTGATAAATATGTATATCTTGGCTTAACACTAACTGAACATCTTGATTTTGCAAAAATAGTGGCTCAGAGCGCTGGTCGTGCTTTGGGTTTACTCATTGCTAAATATAAAAGCCTGGGAGGAATGCCTTATAAAGTATTTACTAAACTGTTTGATTCACTTGTTTGGTCTGTTATATCGTATGGAGCTGCAATTTGGGGTGTAAAGTCTTACTCATGCATAAATTCAATTCAGAATAGAGCTATGCGATTTTTCCTGGGAACGGGTAAATATACACCGACCGCAGCTATTTCAGGAGATATGGGCTGGGCCCCTCCTTTTGTTAAACAGTGGAAATGTTTATCACAACAATGGGTACGCAGCATCCATACGCTTGATACCAGATTGAACAAGAGAATATTTGAATGGGCTAAAAGTAGAGGAAATAACTCTTGTAGGAGCTGGGTTTTCACAGTCAAAAAACAGTTTGATAGTTTACAACTTAACACAATTTTTGATATGTATACTAACGTAAACAAAAGTAAATTCATTGGTGTTGTATATGAACAGATGATGTCTGTACATGTTGCGGAGTGGAAAGCAAACGTTAGTCGAACTAATGCCATGCGTGGTAATGGACGTAACAAATTGAGAACGTATTGTCTATTTAAATTTGAATACGAGGTAGAAAGTTATTGTAAAATACCTCTACCAATTGCTCACAGATCAGCATTTGCAAAATTCCGATGCGGCGTAGCCCCTCTTAAAATTGAGACTGGTCGGTATGAGGGTTTAGTTGAGAATGACCGGCTTTGTCCGTTTTGTAGTAACGATAAAGAAGATGAATGTCATGTTATTTTGAAATGTGCTATGTATGAAGATATTAGGAAAGATTTAATACTTAAGGCTGTAAGCCTAGACGCTAATTTTCTATACTTTGATGACTTAAATAAAATGAAATTTCTCTTTTCCAATTATGATTTGATAAGGCTATGTGCCAAAACCTGTTTTAAAATACTACAAGAACGTAACAATATTTTATATAAATAATGTAAATAATTATCTTAAAATGTGATACAAACTTTTTTATAATGTTGAGAAGTCGGTGTTAATCAGGTCATGCTAGATCTGATCTGGGACGATAACTAATCTTTTAAGCTATTTGTTTAAAAATTGCTTTTCGATATATATAGCGGTGCATTTGAATTTATTTTTCACTTCACGGTTTAAAACATTATTTTAACACATTTTTAGGCCTAGAGTCAGGATTAGCGCCGGTTTCTCAACTTTTACTTTTATTGTATATATAATGATATACTATACTGCTTTTTTAAATATTATGCATAAAAAATCTGCGATAGATGTATTTATTGTGTGTCAATTAGTTTTAATTATACAGTCTCCTGTAATTCTAATATTGAATGGCTATGTACATTGTATGTGTTATTGAGATGTTTTATATGTGTGTTTGTACATAGATGAGACTTAAATAAAGATAAATATATATATCGTACACACATATTAACATAACATAACATAACATACGAGAATGTGTAAAGAATACAAAATTACATAACATCAAAAAGTAAAAATTTATCTCTCAAATTATCCTCCCTAATATCTTAGATGAAGGTTGAACGCACATGCAGTACATTTTTTCTATGCATCTTATTTTTAACAATTGCTATTACTTAAATTTCGAACGGTGTTTCATAACAGTTTAACACTGTACACTTTACTAATTATTAAGTGAACTACGCAGAGCAAGTGCTTCATAAACATATTTTCCTAGGTTTTTGATAATATATTTGTTTAAGGATTGCATCAGTTCAATACATTTACGCACACTTGGTCGTTTGTAGAAATATGGCTTAATGTAACGCTTTCTAAAATGTAAGTAAATTGGACAAATTAGAACAAGATGAAACTCATCTTCAATATCATTTGTATAGAGGACGAGCACCACTTCGTACTGATATGCTCGTCCTTTGCATCAGTGAGAAAAAGTTTTTAAAATGATCCTAGTATGTTCAAATTAATATATCTTTTGAACGGTTAAAGTATTAAACGTTTGAATGAATTTGGCCTAATGGATCATTTGAAAACAGAAAAAGACTCTTGGATCATTCAAGATTATGAAAATTGATACTGTTGTTTGATTTCGTAAATGAATGTGCTGATATTTGCACTTCCGCATTTACATTTGCTATTACAATCATTTTCCATATTTTTCCTTATAATTGTTATTGTTATATTATCAAGCATGCCATTGTATATACTGTACAAAGGTAATTAACCTATGTATGTGGAAAAAAAAAAAAAATATTATACGAGCGTTTGCTACTGCAGTGCAGTTTAGGTGTCTGGTTTTAATTCGATTTGTCTTTTGTCACGGTTTAGTAATTATAGAAACATACGTACACAATATCTATCAACTTCATGGCCTTCTATTTCTCGATTTATTAATTTCTAATCTTTAAATAGTGAAAAAGTTCAAATGATTATTGCAAATTGTATTTCATAATAATATAGAGAATATTATATTAATAACAATATTATTAAAATCATTTGCTATTGTATACATTAACACATTAGTTTAGGTTACGTTATAATGATTGCAATTCTCTTGCATATTATAATTGATCTTTGTATTTGTGTATATATGAGCCGTTTTCCGAGAAAACCAACATAATGGACTCTGCGTAATGTATCGACCCAGATTAGCCTGCGCCGACACATTTGTCTCAGGGTGATAGAGGTATAGAGTAATGATTCCTGAAACAGAAAATACACTGGAGGCGAAATATGTCTGTATGGGTTAGCCTGCGCGTCATGCTTAGGCTGATCCGGGTCGATACTTTACGAGTCCACAAAGTTGGTTTTCTCGTGGAACGGCTCATACATGTATCATGTTACTAAATGTATATATGCGTCATTATTTACGTGTATAAACATGTCAATGGTCAAGGGCACTTATCATATGTGCCGACTTGCCGAATAAAATTTAGTTGAGTTGGTAAATAAACTTTAGTTTAGATAGTTTAGAGCGATATAAAAAAGAAACATTTTTAAGTAAAGCACCAAAAATGATATTTCAACATGTAGCTGTGTAACGAGTGTAGCCTAGGTATATGTATAAGGGGACACTTATACTGCCTTGCTAAGGAGCTAGCTTTTATAGCGACATGGTAGAGCGTTCGCCTTCGTATCTTCAGGTCCAAGGTTCGAGTCCTGATCAGGTCGGATCTTGTATAGGACTGTTACAATGGCGCCCAATAAGGGACTACATAGAAAAAGCCTCGAGAACGTTTCACAACATTCTCAGTCTCCGTAAATTCGAAATTCATTTAAAGAGGGGGTATATGTAGCCTAGGTATATGTATAATGAGTCACTTATACTGCCTTGCTAAGGAGCTAGCTTTTAAAGCGACGTGGTAGAGCCTTCGGATCTAAATGTCCAAGGTTCGAGCCCTGATCAGGTCGGATCATTTAGGACTGTTAAAACTATCTCTTTTCGTGTCCCCGGCCTCTGGTAATACCAAATATTTAAAGATGGTAGTAATGGTTTTCCCACCTTGGCGCTCAGGATTGTGAAGTTTGGTCTCAGACTGATTCGCTGACCAGTGTCAGGATAAATGGACCAGTAGTACTGGAAAAGCGGTGTAAAAGCACCATAGAAACAAGCAAACAAATAATTTGTTCTCGTGAATGGTTTGAAGCTCATAAACTTGACAAAACTCATAGTTTCATACTGTCAGTTTTAATCAACTGGGATACATGTAATGAATTAATCCTTTCCCACATACAACACATCTGCAGCAGACGACTTTGAGATAATCTAAGTTAAGACATGGCACATATATATAAATGAACATTCTTATTAATGAAAAGAGTCAGTTAGAAATATGTTTTTTCAAGTTGTCTGCTGGTAATTATTGATTGTGGGTTAACCGTTTCCCACATAAAGCAACTCTGAAGCAGATGACGTTGAAAACATTGTGGCAAAGGGGGAAAATTACGAGCAATTTCCCCCTTTTTGCCACAATGTTATCAAGGATGTCTGCTGCAAAGGCGACAGAAAGCGTCTATATGTGTGAAGAGTTTAAATAATCCTATTAATAAGATAAGTTGGCTGTTTCACATTCCATTTTTTTTTTTATTTGACATTCAAACCCAATGTTGTGGGTACTCAAAAGATTCGTCTCAGCGAGACAATTCTTTTGACTACCCACAGCAAATCGGGGGCTGATTGATTCATAACAAATGTTGGTGTGACAAGACAAGTTTACTCCTCCTTATTTAGTCCTTTGCTTAATAAAGACAAATTAAGAAGTTTTGGAAACTGAATATCATGCGTTTTTTCATTGTTAACCCTTTACCTAATATAGGCGCTTTTTGACGCATCTGCAGCAGACGACTTTTGGAATATTGTGACAAAACATTGTGACAAAACATTGTGACAAAAGGAACGAGTAATTTCTACCTTTTCCTGCCACAATGTTTTCAACTTTATTTAATTATTAAAGTAGAGTTTTAATAGATATTTTTAACATTTTGCAAATACTTTATTGTTTTAGTCTTTTGACGGCTTTAATAGAAGTATGGGTGCAAATAACCACATAACGATCTACACAATTTCTGTATATATTTACCATTTGTTAAACAAGTGCAACACAATTTAATTCAATTAGATGTTCATTTAAATTGTTAAACAGTACATGTTATGGGCCAGAGGCCTACATCATCCAATACAATATTGTATTGTATTGTATTGTATTGTTTCTAGTCATTTGAAAGATATGCATCCTCGGTACCAAGGCTATTCATAAAATATATGATACCCTGGGCATATTGGCTAGCGAAACTTCGTAAAGCATGCACTAAGCTTTCCTCCGTAACTACACTGTAATGTTCGTATCGCATGAGGTTTGTGTCATGCGGCAAATCAAGCGGCTGCATTTCACCGCATAAATTATTCATAAGTATGAGATTTTTACAGCCAATTTTCCCAGGGTATCATATATGTTATGAATAGCCTGGGTGCCGAGGATGGAGATATGTTGCAGTATGTATGTATACCAAGTGTTTGTTCTATTACAGCTTTAAGTCCAAACGATACCGTGATAAGCTTCGAACCGAGGTGAAGGCACTCGAGTGTCTCATTCCAGTCGACCGTCCAGCCCTCCATAGAAAACTCGACAGTCAAACCGTGTACAGACTGGTCATCGCATTTTTACGGATGAAAAACTATTTCAAATCTGTCGAATTTGTCGAATATCAAGAAACACAGTCTGAACGGTTTGAGATAGACCAAAAACAACAACAGGCGAAATCCGATCAGACGACTGCCGCCTCGCAATGTAAAAAGATGGAGCATAGACTATTCAAAGACATCAACATTCATGAGGTTCGTTCAGTTATCATTTATTTATTCATTTGTTATATTAACAATATATCAGCCGTCCCGCGAGAAAATCAACATTGTGGCAACTGCGTAATGTATCGACCCAGATCAGCCTGCGCAGTCCGCGCAGACAGATCCGGGCCGACACATTCCGTCTCAGGGGAATATAGGTATAGAGCAATGATTCCTGAAACATAAAATCCACAGGAGACGAAAAGTGTCTATTCGGGTAAGCCTGCTCGACATGCTTAGGCTGATCCGGGTCGATACTTTACGCAGAGTCCACAATGTTGGTTTTCTTGCGAGACGGCTCATATCATACATCAGTTATCATTCATTTATTCATTTTTTATAATTGAGTCGTCCCGCGAGAAAACCAACAGTGTGGTCTCTGCGTAAAGTATCGACCCGGATCAGCCTAAGCATGCCGCGCAGGCTAACCCGGACAGAAACTTTTCGCCTCCTGTGAATTTTCTGTTTCAGGAATCATTACTCTATACCTATATCCCCCTGAGACGGAATGTGTCGGCCCGGATCAGTCTGCGCGGACTGCACAGACTGATCCGGGTCGATACATTACGCAGAGGCCATAATGTTGGTTTTAAAAAGTCGGGTTATTGTGATTCCCTTTGCGTCGTCGTCGTCACAATACTTTAACATTACCTCATACCTCAAAAAGCGTTCAACCATTTCAAAATTACATATGTCTTTACCAAATCATGTAACTCTGGCTTTAGTAAATATGCAGTAATGCCCCTTTATCGAATTAGTAAATAGAAGACGAGCTTTGGCGTTCAGCGGCGCTCTTGTATTCTTTAATTTACTAATCAGTTTCTTGAAAACTCAATGGGAAGTGTTCAGGTTACCTTTATGAAACACTTTCCTGCATACAGGCTCATAAGACGTATCTGGAGAAGACGACTGTTTGAAAACATCGTGAAAAAATGAGAATCTGCTTATTTAATGAGCCATTTTTAATTTTACTACAATATTTTGCATCTCTATTGAAAAGTTATGCTTTCATATATAGAGATACCGTATGCTGCATATTTGCTGTAAATGGGAACGGGTACCCAGATACAACAAATCTGCAGCAGACGACTTTGAAAAGTATTGGCAAGATGTGAAAATCTCGATAAAAGAGTATTTAATTATTAAATAGAGTTGAACACATTGTGGCATAGCCAGGAATCATGAGCTGTTACTCCTTGTGTCACAATGTTTTTTTCAAATGCGTCTGGCGCATCGGAGTCAGAGAAGCGTCTATAAGTGGGCAATGATGAATAGCGATCTGCACATAACGCGACCTGATTGTAAATATGCGCTGGCTGATCTGGATCTACAATGATCGTACTTGCCCGAAGGACTTCATTCCCACCATCATAAGTTTCTTATGACAGTGCCGCGTTGGTCTCGCACATAGTAAGTGTTACGGATCGTCGTCAAACAGGTATAAGGGTAACCCTTTACTACATCTGCAGCAGACGACTTTGAAAACATCTAGGCAAAAATGAGGGATAACAATCTTGACCAATGACGGTAAAATGACTGCATAAAGCTGAAAACATTATGGCAAAAGGAGAAATGTTCTCGTTTTTTGAGCAGTTTCTCCGTTTGTTACAGGGTTTTCAAAAGCCGACTGCTGTAGAGGCGCCATAAAGTGTCTGTCTGTGGGAAAGGGATCGTCAACCTTTTTTTCTACATGTTGGCGCATTTTAAATCATCTCCACTAGATAGAAATTTTAAAAAAAATATTGTGACAAAAAGGGAAAATTTATCACCATGACTTACTTTTCCTTTTGCTCATATATAGAGATTTACCATATTCTTCCTTTTGATAGGTTGTTTGTTTGTAAGAGTTTAACCCTTTCCCTAGTACAACACATCTGCAGCAGACGACTTGACAACCATCTAGGCAAACATATGGATAACTTCTTAAAAAGAAAAAAATAATAATTGAAAAGCGTTGAAAACATTGTGGCAAAGGGGAAATCGTTCACTGTAAGCAATTTTCCTCTTTTGTCACAGTGTTTTCACACGCCGTCTGCTGCAAAGGCGTCAGAAAACAACGTCGAATATATGGGGAAGAGTTTAACATGTCACTTGGCTTACACTCTAAGTACCTTTGTTTTGATATTTTTGATATCACGATGACCGTGAAGTATTCCGACTATGTATGTCAACTGTCAGTCACTCGGGGGAGTCATATGACTCGATATCGATTTACCCTTTCCCACAAACAACAACCCTACACGACTTTGATTAATTAATTAGGGTTTAATGCCGTTTGCAACATTGTGTCAGTCATATAACGGAGGCCTGCGTTTCCTGGCTTTCGAACACCAGTACTTCTCACAACATACATTCCGGCTGCTTTTCCAAATCGGCTGTCGGCCCATTGGTGAATGACGCATGTCATAGTGACTTTTGTCAAACGTCGGAAAGACTGTTTGCCGAGCTGGGATTCGAACTTACAACCCAGACGACTATGAAAACGCTTAGGCAAAAATACCTTAAATTTCGATACATTAACATACATTGAATAGAGTTTAAAACATTTTTGCAAAAGGAAAATATTTATCATGATAAACCTCGTGTTCTGTATATATAGTTATGCTTCGAAATGCCTCTGCAGGTGGTAAAAGCGTTATATATTTACCCTGATTTACCCGTTATCAATAGGAATGTCTGCCACAAACACATATAACAGAAGAGAAAGAAGACCTTGACTAGTTAACAAACCATTGACAATATATATATAGGGGAAATATGAACGTGTCCGTGCTGATAATGTTGTTCTATTTCTAAATTATTATCAAAAGTCGTCTCCTGAAAAGAAAAAAAATGCGTCTCATTGTCGCCTATCCCATGGACATGTTTGACGCCACTGCGGTTGACAACTTTCGAAAACATTGCGTCAAAAGAACAATGGCTCATAATAAGCAATTTCATCAGTCAGTAAATTGACCTATCAGAGATATTCAATATTTTTTCAAGGTGGTTTGCAGCAGATTTTTTGTAGGAAGGGTTAAATAGTTCAATATGTTGACACTAAGTCTGACACCGTTGTAAAAGTATGTTGTTTGTATGAATTTTATCCATTCATTACATAATTTGATATTTCCCTGTCTGAAGTCCAGGGTAACCCTTTCCCACATACGACTTTTAAAAAACATTGTGGCGAAAGAAGAAATTGCTCATGATCAGCAATATCTCCTTGTGGCCACAATGTTTTCTACTCTATTTGATAATTTATTTCTCATTTATGGAGATTTTTCAAGTATTATCCAAGATGTTTTAAAAGTTATCTGCTACATATTCTATGTATGTGGGAAAGGGTTAAATGTCAGACCGTCTCAGTGGTGTGATGGTCGATCAAAAAGAGCTCATTGTCCATTTAAAATAAGCAAGTTCCATTTATTAGTTAATTTATAAATCCTCGTTGGACATAAAATGTGCACATACGACTTTAAAGACATTTAGTCAAAAATATGGAAAGTCTCTATAAATGAAAGAGCAATTATTGAATAAAGTTGAACACATTGTGGCAAAAAGGAGAAATTGCTCGTTTTGAGCAATTTCTTCTTTTTTCCCATAATGTTTTCAAAAGTCGTCTGCTGCAGAGGCGTCAGAAAGCGTCAATATTTCCAACATACGACTTTTAAAAAAAATTGTGTCAAAAGAAGAAATTGCTCATGCTCCTTAATGTGTGTCAAAAGAAGAAATTGCCTCATGCCTCCTTTGGCCATGATATTTTATACCTCTATCTTATAATTCATTTCTCATTTATGAGAGATTTTTCCAAGTATTTTTCAATATGTTTTTCAAAGTTATCTGCTACATATTCTATGTATGTGGGAAAGGGTTAAATGTCAGACCGACTCCCTGATGTTGTAGTGGTCGAGCGTCCGCCGCCTCGGTCGCGGGTTATATTGAACAGAAGAGAGCTCGTTGTCCATCCATTTAAAATGAGGCAAGTTCCATTTATTAGTTAATTTTTAAATCCTCGTTGGATGTATTTACCTTTTCCCACATATACACAATCTGCAGCAGACAACTTTGAAGATATTAAGTGAAAAGTATGAAAATTCTCTTATGATGAAAGAGCAATTATTGAATAAAGTTGAAACATTGTGGCAAAAGGAGAAATTGATTGCTCGTTTTTGAGCAATTTCTCCTTGGGGTCACAGTGTTTTTCGAAAAGCCGTCTGCTGCAGAGGCGTCAGAAAGCGTCTTGAAGTGGATAGAGGGTTAAATGCTTATGAACGCGATAAATATTTTTTTTTCCCCCGACATCTATACGACATGCCTCTCTCTCTCTGTCTCTCTCTATATATCTGTCTCCTCTGTCTCTCTCTGTATGTCTGTCTCTCTCTGTCTCTCTCTCTCTGTCTCTCTCTCTATGTCTCTCTCTATATATATCTATCTCTGTCTCTCTCTCTCTCTCTCTCTCTCTCGCTCTGTCTGTCTGTCTGTCTCTCTCTCTCTCTCTCTCTCTCGCTCTGTCTGTCTGTT